>CAKJTW010000043.1:5625000-6250000 GCA_917880005.1 Nanger dama | reverse complement strand
ATATCTGAGGTTATTGATATTTCTCCCGGCAATCTTGATTCCAGCTTGTGTTTCTTCCCAACGTTTCTCATGATGTACTCTGCATATAAGTTAAATAAGCAGGGTGACAGTATACCGCCTTGACGTACTCCTTTCCCGGACTTGGAACCAGTCTGTTGTTCCATGTGCAGTTCTAACTGCTGCTTCCTGACCTGTATACAGATTTCTCCAGAGGCAGGTCAGGTTGTCTGGTATTCTCATCTCTTGAAGAATTTCCCATAGTTTGTTGTGATCCATACAGTCAAAGGCTTTGGTGTAATAAATAAAGCAGAAGTAGATGTTTCTCTGGAATTCTCTTGCTGTTTCTATGATCTAATAGATGTTGGCAATTTAATCTCTAAATTTTCTAAATCCAGCTTAAACATCTGGAATTTCACAGTTCATACTGTTTAAGCATGGCTTGGAGAATCTTGAGCATTCCTTTGCTAGCATGTGAGATGAGTGCAATTGTGCAGTAGTTTGAGTATTCTTTGGCATTGCCCTTCTTTGGGATTGGAATGAAAACTGACCTTTTCCAGTCCTGTGGCCACTGCTGAGTTTTCCAAATTTGCTGGCATATTGAGTGTAGCACTTTCACAGCATCATCTTTTAAGATATGAAATACCGCAACTGGAATTCCATCACCTCCACTAGCTTTGTTTGTAATCATGCTTCCTAAGGCCCACTTGACTTCACATTCCAGGATGTCTGGCTCTAGGTGAGTGATCACACCATCATGGTGATCTGGGTCATGAAGATCAATTTTGTATAGTTCTTCTATGTATTCTTGCCACCTCTTCTTAATATCTTCTGCTTCTGTTAGGTCCATACCATTTCTGTCCTTTATTGAGCCCAACTTTGCATGAAATATTCCCTTGGTATCTCTAATTTTCTTGAAGAGATCTCTAGTCTTTCCCATTTTATTGTTTTCTTCTATTTCTTCACATTGATCACTGATATGTTAACTATTTGGTACAAAATGCTGTAAAAAACTCACTAAAATGGGGAAAAATGTCAATATATCCTTATCTTATACTGCTTATAAAAGTGTATTCCAGATGAATTCAAGTAAAAAAATTAATGAAGTTGGCTATATGAAAATTATGGACTTTTGTTTCATAAAGAAAACTGTAGAATATACTAATAGACAAAAATGAAAAAAAAATTGACATCTTAAACTGACAAAAGTATAATATACAAATATAGAAAGAATTGAGAATCTGTAAAAATAAACAAAACAGAAAATGTATGAACGCATATGAATAAGCAATTTGTAGACTGTGGGCTGGAGAAAGCAATGGCAGCCCACTCCAGTACTCTTTGCCTGGAAAATCCCATGGGCGGAGGAACTTGGTAGGCTGCAGTCCATGGGGTCGCTAAGAGTCAGACACGACTGAGCGACTTCCCTTTCCCTTTTCACTTTCATGCATTGGAGAAGGAAATGGCAACCCACTCCAGTGTTCTTGCCTGGAGAATCCCAGGGATGGGGAAGCTGGTGGGCTGCCGTCTATGGGATCGCACAGAGTCGGACACGACTGAAGCGACTCAGCAGCAGCAGCAGTAGCTGGAGGTAAAGCAGCTGTGTTAGACTGAATGGTTGGTCCCCAGGCTTCATTCTTCTATAGCGATGTAACACATTCACCCCCCTTTTCAGGGCTCAAGGTAGTCTTGGTGGACTTCTCACTTGTCTTTGAGTTAGACCATGTGACTTATGTTTATACAAAAACCTTTACGTGAAGTTTACACAAAACCTTTACTTAAATGTCCACAGCAGCTTTGTTTGTAATAGCTGGAAACTGAAATAAGCAAACGTCCTCCAAAAGTGAATGGTTACACAACCTGGCATGTTTATACCATGGAGTATTTATCAATAAAAAGGAACAAGTATTGATACATGCAATAACCTGGATGAATCTCAAGAGTTATGTTGAATGAAAATGCCAGTCTCCAAAGGGTTACATGCTGTACAACTCTTGAGATAACAAAATTGTGGAAATAGAGAACAGATTCGTGGTCACCAGGGCTGAATGAGGCAGTGGGAGAGGAAGAAAGTGAAGTACGAAACAAGAGAGATTCTTCTGTTGATAGAAATATTCTGTGGATTGCTGTATCAATGCCAGTATTCTGGTTCTGATCTTGCACTGTAGCTTTGCAAGATGTTGAAAGTGAGTGAAACAATCTCTGTACTATTTTTTACAATTGCATATGAACCTACAATTACCTCAAAATTAAAAGTTTAATTAAAAATACATTAAGCTTCTTCCTGTTTTGAGGAGGGGAAGGCACAGACATGAAGGGGAAATAGAGTGAAAAAATTAGCAGACCTTTAAATGGATTGATTAGGCATATAAGCTATAAGCTCATAGGCATGATATACTCATTTTTGAACCTGGCTTTCTTTCTCTTTTTTTTCCCCCAAGGGAGGAAAAAGAAGAAAAGTATGTAATATTCAAAATTGGGATACTACTTTTTTTTTTCTTTTCTTTTGGAAATTTGGAAGATGTCATCATTGTTTAAATACATATCCAACTAACATAGTTTTAAGAACCAAGAGCATGCCTTTTGCTCCATCTGTTAGAGATACCAGTGAGCAAAGTGAGACATAGTCTCTGCCCTCATGGAGATTATAGCTGACTTCTAATTCTAGCCTGAAAGCTTTAACCAAAATAATTTATCTGAATGCAGTTATTTCCTAGGCTATGCTGTAGAGATTAATTATAAATGAGCATGTGTAAACTCATTTGTTGTTCAGTTGCTATGTTGTATCCGGACTCTTTGCAACCCCATGGACTGCAGCATGCCAGGCTTCCCTGTCTTCACTATCTCCCAGAGTTTTCCCAGACTCATGCCCATTGCCATCCGACCATCTTGTCCGCTGTCACCCCTTCTCCTCCTGCCCTCAATCTTTCCCAGGATCAGGGTATTTTCCAGTGAGTCGGCTCTGCATCAGGTGGCCAAAATATTGGAGCTTCAGCTTCAGCATCAGTCCTTCTAATGAATATTCAGGGTTGATTTCCTTTAGGGTTGACTGGTTTGATCTCTTTGCTGTCCAAGGGACTCTTTAAGAGTCTTCTTCACCACCACAGTTCAAAGGCATCAATTCTTTGGTGCTTATAATTATATAAACTCACAGTAAGTTGTATTATGTCCTTGATATTTTGGGACTAATAGAGTGGTGTGATTATGGAGTTTCCTTGTGGAGTGGTCATGAATAATTTTGGTTCTAAATACATTTCTTTATTCCCACTCCTCCCACATAAAACATATAAAGAATTATGATTGGTTTTGGCCTCAGGGGCGCCAGACCACTTGGGAGGTTGACTGCACAGGACTAGGAGGTTGGGACTGGGGGTGGGGGAATGTGTCCAGGAGCCAGCCCAGTGGGGCCCATTAGCAGAGTGCAAGAGGTGGAAGAGCAAAGAGCTGTGCAAAGAGGTCAGGAAAAGGGGATGGGAGAGCTCTGATGGGGGACAATGAAGGGGAGTGAAGATTGTAAGCAGTTAGTGAAAAGTGAATACAGATCCCAATAAAGAATGCCCATGTTGAAGGGAAAAGTAGGATTTCTTTGGTGGAGCTTCATTTTTTATGCACACCTGATTTGCTTTGTCAGGTTGGGAATGGAAAGCACTAAAGGGTATTTTGGAGCAGTGGAATCTTTGAGCTGAAGGTGACTTATCTTCCATTTTTCCCTCCATATCTACATTCCACCTTTCCTGTGCCCCAAGAGGCTGACTTTATGGCCTGCATTCACAGATTTCCTTGCCAAATGGGAGTCACTGGCAGGAGATGGGATGGAGGAAGAAAAGTGACATTGGGGTGTTCGTTTCCTGGATTCCTCACTGCTGAGCCATTGCGGCTCCTTCCTTCGGCAAAGGCTACATTACTATCAACGCTCCCCATAAATTCTCTCGTCTGGGGCTAGTGTTTGGTCCTCCCCTTGTCTCTTCAGATCGGGAGATAGTGACAGTTTGCTGCTGTTGCTAACTCCAGGGGCCTACGCCATTCCTATGCCTTTCCTAAATGGTTGTAAGAATTTCTTTTTAACCTCTTCTCAGCTATCCAGTTGAGCAGTACCATCTGTTCCCTCTGGTACTCTGATATAGAAGTTGCTTGATGCAGCATTCGTCTCCATCCAAAATTCTCTGCAGTCAGAAGCAGTCACTAAGTACATTGGGTATTAGGTTGTTTTGTCTTTTCTCATTGGTTTATGCTCTCCTTTCTCAGCCAACAATGGTTTTGTGTTTCTCCTTTCTTCTTTCGCATAAGCTTTTTAAAACATGGAGCCCTTAAGTGTCCCTTTGAATTTCTTTAAGACAGTTCCTTTTTTTCTCCATTGGAAATTAGTTGACATTGTGTTGCCTAACTTCATGTTTTAGAATTTCTCATCCTTTTCCAAATATTTATCCTTTTAGTACTTATGTCTACTGAATCACATCTAATTTCCCTCTGCTATGGTTCAAATTTGCAGTCATGAGAAAGGGAAAAGCAATGTCTGACAGCTAGAACCTGACCCAGCTAAGCTATAGTGTTGTTATGGATTGTCCTCACACTCATATTTAGGCCACAGTGGCCTCTAGTTGAAGATAAAAATGTTATAGAACATTAACATCAGACAGGACCACTTTGTGACTATGATGGATCAAGACAAACCATACCAGTCCGTAATCATGTCCAAACATGGCCCCAAACCTGAGCAGTGTCCAACCACAAAAATTAAATTCAAAGCAGAGCCCCACTTCTTGACTCCTCCTCACAGACATCTAAGACAAATTCCAAGTCTCATAGCATATTCCTTAACAGTCCCATAACAGCTTCTTACTGGGGGACCCCATGGTTTTCCATGTGTGTGTTCTCCCCATTCCAACACGTCAGTAAACTCCTCTTTGTTGAACTGTAGGTGTATTTCTGGTGTCATTGACTAGAGGCATGGACAGCATATATCTGACTGTTTCAACACCTGTTCCCTCGTTTGTTTGTTTGTTTTTTTCTGTTTTCCTACAAGATTTACATCTCTAAGACAGAATTTTGGACATTGGGAGAGATTTGCAGAAATCTCAAAAGGTGTGTAGCTATCACCCCACATTTAAGACAGACCCTGGTCATTGGTTGCCTGAAGATGGGAGCAGGAATAAAAAGAGGCATGTCTGACCATTGTCAGTCCCTGCCTTTACCTCCCAGTCTTTTGGTTTTTCAATTTCACTTCAGGTATTTCTGCATGTTCATGCTGGGGAACTTCAAGTGCGGCCCACTTGCTCTATCCAGGAAAATGCTGATGAGGGATCTGGCAAAGGATATGACTGTTTCACGGTCCTAGTGTGCTGGAGCTGTCTTGTGCTCCAGCACATACATGAAAATATTTTGGTCTTTTTTCCTTTATTTTAAAATTTATTTATTTAATTTATAACTGGAGGGTAATTGCTTTACAATATTGTGTTGGTTTCTGCCATACAGCAATGAATGAGCCATAGGTATACATATCCTCACCCTCTTGAATCTCCCTTCCTCTTCCCACCCAAACCCCCCTTTTAGGTCGTCACTTGCGTGCGTGCTAAGTCACTTCAGTCGTGTCTGATTCTTTGCAACTCTATGGACTGTAGCCCACCAGGCTCCACTGTCCATGGGATTCTCCAGGCAAGAACACAGGATGGGTGGCCATGTCCTCCTCCAGGGGCTCTTCCCAACCCAGGGATCGAACCCGAGTCTCCTGTGTCTGCTCCACTGGCAAGGGGGTCCTTTACCGCTGAGCCACCTGGGAAGCCCCTAGGTTGTCAGAGCACCAAGTTTGAGCTCCCTGAGTCGTACAGCAAATTTTCACTGGCTATTGAATTTTACATATGGTAATGTATATGCTTCAGTGTTACTCTCTGAGTTCGTCCCACCCTCTCCTCCCCTCCTTCTCCTTCTGTGTCCACAAGACTCTTCTCTATGTCTGTGTCTCCATTGCAGCCTGGCAGATAGGTTCATCAGCACCATCTTTCTAGATTCCATATGGGTGTGTTAATATATGATACTTGTTTTTCTCTTTCTGACTTACTTCACTTTATATAATAGGCTCTAGGTTCATCCCCCTTAAAATATCTTGCTTTCATTCACCGTAATCTCTTAGGCTTTCTCCTTTTCTACTCACTGAGTTCCTCTTTTGGATTCTTCCCTCTGGGTATTGCAGGCCTAAGATTGCCTCTTATACTGGCTCTCATTCTTCCCCCTTTAGTCCACTGGTCACTGAATGGTTAAGGGTAATCTCTGGCAGGGGGCCTATGGTATCGAGTCATTGTCTGAAAATGGCTCAGCAAACCTTACCCAGGAGCGAAGTCTGGCCTATTGCTTGTGTTCATAACTAAAATTTTATTAGAAAACAGCCACATCCATTCATTTATATGTTGTCCATAACTGGTTTGGCACTATAATAAAATCAGTTAGTGTGACACTTATGTTCCCCTATACATAAAATATTTACTATTTTGCCCCTTAAAAAAACCTGGCTGATGTATGATGCACAGAACACTAATTCTAAGAAATATTAATAGTTTTTTAACATAAAAATGAGTTTCATGGTTAAATAAGTTTGTGAATTACCATGGTTAAAAATTCAAGCACATTTATTAATTTTAAATCTTTTTGGTGCCTTAAATGTATATATATTTAAGTAATATGTCCTTTTATTTTATATTTAAATGAATTAAGACATATTTATAGAAATATTATAAATGATAAATTTTATAAGTATATACAAAGTAATTATTTAATAAATTAGATTATATGGTGTGTTAGTTGCTCAGTTGTGTCTGACTCTTTGCAACCCCATGGACTACAGCCTGCTAGGCTCCTCTGTCCGTGGAATTCTCCAGGCAAGAATACTGGAGTGGGTTGCCATTCCCTTTTCCAAGGGATCTTCCCAACCCAGAAACTGAATGCAAGTCTCCCTCATTGCAGGCAGATTCTTTACAGTCTGAGTCACCAGGGAAGCCTAATTAAATGTATATAGCATGATTTGTGATTCTTGAAGAGGTGGTAATAATGTTCAGAGTCTTTCAAAGGCACTTGACCACATACCTTTTGATGTAGGTTAATCTATGAGACTAGTTGTCCTTGGAATACAGTTTGATAAATGTAAGTCTAGGTGGCTTAAACTGTTTATCCTCCAAGAAGAAAATATTACTTTCTGCTCACATGAGTTCACCAGGATCAGGGTTTCCACATACTTGTTCAGGGTCACATCCCTAGCCAGTAAAAAATAATGTGTTTTTTCCTAGCTTCCTCTTTTCGTATTATATTCTCATAGATCTAGCATGTGTGGTTGAATGTGGGTCTCCTGAATTATTCCCAGGTTCTCCTTCACAGCAGATCAGACTCTGATTTGGCTTCAGCTTAAACACGAGTTCCTCCAGGAGAGGTCTTTCCTGACATCTTCTCCTCCCCAGCTTAGACAAGGTTTGGGATTCCTGTTATTCTGTTACAGCTTGTTCACACTTTATTATTGCTAGTGACTTAGAGTGATTTCTCTACTCGTTTTTAAACTCTCTGACTGCAGAATCCACATTTTTTATGGTAATGGAAATTTAAAAATACATAGTCTTAATTTGAAGATAATTATTTTATAATATTGTGTTGGTTTCTGCCATACATCACCATAAATCAGCCATAGGTATACATATGTCCCTTCCATCTTGAACCTTCTTCCCCACTCCCATGCCATCCCACCCCTCTAGGTTGTCACAGAGCGCCAGGTTTTGTGCACCCTAAGCTATAAATTCTCACTGATTACTTGTTTTACATATGGAACCCTCATTCTTGAAGTATGATGCTTGTTGGACAAATGATTATCCCTTGGCAGGCCAGTTTGGCCACTGGGCTGCTCCTTGAAGTCATAGCTTTTCTTCTCTCGTGGGTCCCACTGTCTTGGAGTGGTCTAATGCTTTGATTTCTTTGATCTTGGCTTATAGTCTCCTCCTAAGGTTATGGAGCCTTGCTCTTGAACCTCAGCAAGGGGGGTAAGGCCATTGCTGTTCTTGATCCTCTTTTCTCTTTCCCAGTGACTATAATTTAAATGAATAGACGGCCTTAGATTAGAAACGGTTGATCTTAAAACTTCTAAATGTCAGTGGTCCCCTGGATTCCATCCACTGAGCTGGGACCTTGCACCATCTGTTGCAACCCTAGTGCTGACAGTCAGCTAAATCAAGACAGAATTAGCCACTGTTTCTGGACATTTGCCTGCTTGACTGAGGGAGCCCCTGCTGTTGGCTGGGTTTATGTCTTGGCCTCGGGAGATTGGTGTGTATAGACTTCTGTCTTCCTCACCTGTTTTACTCAAGAAATCACTGTTTGACCATCCTTATTCTTTAGTCACTAAGTTATGTCTGACACTTTGCAACCCCATGGACTGTAGCCCACCAGGCTCCTCTGTTCTGGGATTTCCCAGGCAAGAATACTGGAGTGGGTTGCCATTTCCTTTTCCAGGGGCTCTTCCTTACTCATGTCTCCTGCTTTGGCAGGCAGGAACTCTTTGCCACTGAGCCACCTGGGAAGCCCTTATCCATCCTCAGTCAACCCCTAAATAATATTGTGAGAAAAGAGATTCTGACTTTCTAAACTTATCACTGCTGCCTTAATAGAAATTTCTTTCCTTATCACTCCTAGAGTTCATGATTCTCAGGACCAGCCATTGTTATTTATTGAAGATTCATACACCTTTGCTGAATTCAGTAAAAGTTAGTTTTAAAAAATTCTGCCTTATAATCAGGAAATCAAATCACAAAACTCAGAGTCTTGGGTTAGAAACACAGTAGCTCTAATTTGAAAGAAAAATAATAATAAATGAACAAGGAGCCCAAGAAGGTTTAAATTAACCTTCTTTTTCCATGCAATATTTTTCAAAACAAACTAGTAGAAGTGTAGAGTTGGGAGAAACCAGAATAATTACACTACATATGACGATATTTAAAAAGAATTAAGGAAGGGGGTAACATTGTGGATGACTTTATTGACAGATATTGTTTATACATATGAATTATACATGTTTAATATTTAACTTCATTTTTGCTGAACAAACTCAACCAGTCGATCAAAGAGTGCTGCTTAAAAACATTACCTTCACATAGAAACTTTCTTCCAAAGTTTTTTTCCAGGAAATATAATTAAGTGCAATAAGAATTTCTTATATATATTGTAGCCTTAGGGATATATATTGAAAGTCCCTGGCATTGGACCCGAACACAAAGTGCTTATCTTTAGTGCTTGTCGGGGAGTTGAGACTACATATTACAATCAGCAAAGAAAATTTTGTGAAACTGGGAAAGACTAGATCAAGGTCAGGACCTCAGTGATAAGTCCTTTTGCTGCCCCGAGTCTCAGCAACTATTATGGTGCCAGAACTATTTAGAAGACCAAGAAAGAACTACATGTTTTAATTAAATAACACATGGCAGAAAGCACAAGATACCAGCTTGGGTTTATCAGGCAGAACAGGAGCTATCCTTGTGCTAAACAGACAGGCACCAAGGAAAAGAGAGAACCCGAGAGACAAGTCTAAAAAAACTTGGGAGCTATTTAATACAACATCCTAAGACGAAATCTAACGCTACCCGTAGACGTGAGGGGAGCCGCATTTAAGAAAGGCAGCCTGGTGTAGAATAATGATGGAGTAAAGTAAATGACACGGAACTATGACAAATTCAAAACCCAACTGGAAAATTAGGAAAGAGAATGAAGTGTCGTGGCTAATGACACCCTGACAATTACCCTGGAGCAGTGGGGCATGTACTGACACATTTACCTATCCCGGTGCTGTGGGCGCTGGTGTCTAGGCTTTCTGTTACACAATGGGGCTTTTCCATCTCTGGGTCTCTGTCAGGCTTCGAATGCCTGGCTTTCTGCTGCTTGTTAAAAGGCATTCAGAACAGACAGTGTCGGACCTTCAGGTCAGCCGGATTCATCTCTTTCTAAATGAAGACAGAATTTTTAAAAATGGAAATCACTAATACTAAAAGCCATTTATAAAATTCGACAACAAGGAAAAACCCGAAAAAGAAACTGACTCCTAGACCTAGACAAGGTGTCAAAATTTAAGATTATTTTATCCTCCTGTATACAAAATTGCAGAGAAAAACAGAGCAGCGGGAGGTCTAAACACGTCAATCAAAGAGGAGACAGCATATTCTAGAATATAATTAAGTAGAAGATATAAAAATAGGATTTCCCAACCTGGCAAGTGGAGATATAAACCAACTGGCAAAGAAAGAGTAGAGAGGATAATCCCACCCCTTTGGAATAACTATAGAAAAACATTAAGAATCAGAAAATGGAAATTTGTGAAGAAGTAAAGACAGGAGAGGCAGATGAAGAAAAGTTCTTAAGCGCGTGGAAACGACACAGTCACTAGCATCTAAGACAAACCTCTAGCAAGCTAATTTGGGGGTGAAGATACTGACGGTTTTGGTAGATGATTAATAAGTGATCTTCTACAGAGTTCATCCAGTTGATCAAGGAGTGAGTCCTGTTGCTCAAATGGAAATGAAATATAATCATAAAAGATATGATTATATTCATTATAACCATGAGTGTGAAACGTTAGTCGCTCTGCTGTAAGCAGCAGGAATGAGCTGGGTGGACCGTGTTGCTGTTACAGACCTGTGTACCACACCTCAGTTTGTTCTGTTGATGGCATGGAATCAGCTCTAACTCCTCCTGCGTATATTCATGACATTAAGAAATAAGTACCGACATATATGCACCGTGTTCTTTCAAAGAGGCTATGATGAAATGAAAAAGCTGTTTAATAAAAATATAATAAAAGTGTTTCACATTCATTTCTCAACCATAATAAGTGGAATTATAGAAGGAGGAAGAAGGGGAGGAAACGTCTCGCAAGTGGACAAGCCCTAAGCTGCCTTCCCTCATTCTCTACTTAAAAGCTATCAATTTAGAGCTGTCCTCTGTATCGCCCTGTGAATTGAACAAGCCTTTTCAGTCTTTAATTAAGGGTGAAAAACTCTTTGAACATCACAGCATTCATCTGTTCATGTGTGGAAAGCCTCGTGTAACAAAAGAATTTAATCAAACTACAAGCCTAATAAAGACTACATTGCCTGAACTAAATGATGTTATTGCAGTAGCGGCTCATAGTTTTACATTTAAAAAGCGGGTCAGAGTGTTCATTCATCTTGATTAGCAATGCCAACCTAATTACTTCTGGAGGAAACAGTAATTAGCTGGAGTCTCACCTCATTAATCATGACATTCTTGTAGCCGACTATTTTTATCTGATAAATGGCTTGGATTGGAACAAGGTGTATATTTGAATTCTAGTTAATTGTACACAGCTTGCCGCATAACATTTCACATTTTTATCATTTAACTACTTCCTTTCTGCGAACCTCTTGAGGAGCTTTTGTTGGTTACTCTCATTCTTGCAGTGAAAAAAAATCTGACTAATGAGAGAGTCAGTTGTGTGTGTTAGTGAACGTGTCAGAAACAGTGTCTCAAGGAAGTAAAGGAAAGAATAGAAGATCTCCATGTGTAGAGGAAGTCATTCAAAAGACTGTGGGACACTTACTGCAAAGTTTCTGCAGTGGATTCAAAGTGATAGCCTCTTATGACTTGGCCCTGTAGCTTCTATAGGATCAGTAACAATCGTGGACAGAAGCAGTGCCATTGTATATTACACAGGGACTCACAATACATTCACTCAGATCTGTGTTCCTAAACCAGTGCCAAAGGAAGCATCATGTTTAGAGAGAAAGAGTCTAATCAGCCCTGTGTATCCTCGAGTTCAACATTCATGTACTTAACCAAAATTTGGTATCTATTTGTGGTTGGTTGAATTTGAGGATGTGGAACCTGTAGGTACAAAGGGTTGACCATACTAGCTAGTTGTTTTATATAACGGACTTGAGCATCCTTGGATTTTACTAACCTCTTCCTGGAACCGTTCCCCATGGATATCAAGGGAGGATTGTAATTCAATTTGTGGTCTACTTAGCTCCCCAGGTGGTGCTGGTGGTAAAGAACCTACCTGCCAGGGCGGGAGATGTAAGTGACGTGGGTTGGATCCCTGGGTCGGGAAGATCCCCTGGCAGAGGAATGGCAACCCACTCCAGTATTCTTGCCTGAAGTATCTCATGGACAGAGGAACCTGGCAGGCCACAGTCCAAGGGGTCGCAGAGCTGGGCAGGACTGAAGTGACAGTACGCATGCACTAGCTACTGCTAGGGTCACTCTTTTCTGCAGTAACATAGCTCTGACCACGACTCTGTTCCCCTCTGTCTTGTATTTCCCAGGATTAAGACACATATTTAAGGAGAATATCTTATTTGTTGCTTCCTCGTGGTTCCTTTTCAAATTGTGTTTCAGTGGAACACCATTGGGTATAGAGAGAATTCTTGGTTTTGTTCTTTAGAAAATTGTAGAATGCTTGCCTGCAGCTATCAACAACATCAGGATATTTCTGCTAGGGAAAGTCAATGGAGATTGAACAGGATGACCTTAGTTACCCTTGCCCAAGGTCAAGTTCCTCAGTCTTGCATTCTCCTTAAGAAGAGTGGAACAGTTTCTTAGAGGCTGACTCACATGAACCAAGTTTGGAAAGACTGATGTATAAAATAAGGATGTCAGTTTTTAAAATTTCAGTGAGGAATGGCTTTACATGTATGCTTGTTATTGTTGTTTAGTCAGTCGTACCTGACTCTTTTGTGATCCCATGGACTGTAGCCTGCCAGGCTCCTCTCTCCATGGGAATTTCCTAGGCAATAATACTGGAGTGGGTAGCCATTTCCTTCTCCAGGAGATCTTCCGGACCCAGGGATCAAACCCACATCTCCTGTACTGCCAGGAAGGTTCTTTACCACTAAGCCACCAGAAAGTGAAAGTGAAAGTCGCTCAGTCCTGCCCTACTATTTTCTACCCCATAGACTATACAGTCCATGGAATTCTCCAGACCAGAATACTGGAGTGGGTAGCCATGCCCTTCTCCAGGGGATCTTCCCAACCCAGGGATTGAACCCAGGTCTCCTACATTGCAGGCAGATTCTTTACCAGCTGAGCCACCAGGGAACCCTTTAAATGTATAGACACAGCATAATATGGATTTTCTGTTGTCAAGCTAGATAGAATAATCAGCCAATTTAATAATATGCAGTATGAAATTATGGTTCATCAGGGCCATAATGTTTATGATGGATTTTGTCAACACAGCATTATGTCTCTGTAGGAATAACTACATAAGAAGCCAGCTCATAATTTGAGAGCTGCTTGTTGATCAACTTAACAGAATGGGCAGAATTAGAGGAATTTCATATTTGATGGAGTCAGCCTGGTACAGTAAGATGTAGCCATCTTTTGTTTAGAGTTACCCAATTAGCCTCGTCTCTTCTTTATTGGACAGTGCTAGGATGGACTCTGCCAGCCTTTTCCTGAATGCATTTTTTTTATTTCCAGGCTGAACATTCCTTTTGCCTAATTTGTTGTTTGTTTTGATATATTAAAAAATTACTACAGTTATAATTGAGTCTTGCTGGCCCGAGTACCATTCTACTTCCTCCTACTAGGTGACTAGTATATCTACACATGGTCTATTCATCAGCTGGTTTTATTTTCCTTCTTTCTGAGTTTTCTGGGCACCTCATTGAAGCTAAGTAGTGAAGTGCTTCTACTTATGAAAAAAGTCGTTCCTAAATGCATTGCACATAAATCAGTATGACACAATATGACCTGAAGCCTAAAACTATAATACAGGCTTTTGTTGTTGTTTAGTTGCTAAGTTGTATCTGACTCTTTGCAACTCCATGGGCTGTAGCCTGTCAGGCTCCTCTGTTCATGGGATTTTCCAGGCAAGAATGTTAGAGTGGGTTTCCATGTCCTTCTCCAGGGGATCTTTCTGACCCAGGGATCAAACCTATGTCGCCTGCATTGTAAGGTGGATTCTTTACCACTGAGGCATCAGGGAAGCCCAATACAGGCTTTAGGATTCGCTTTAAGGTTAATAACAAAGCCATAGCAATATTCCTATGAAGAGTTTAAGCTTGCATTTTTCAAGTGCATTTTTACAAAACGGAAGTTGGGAGAGTTGACACAAGGCATGCTGTTCTCCCGATTAACACACAGTCTATCAGATACTCCTCCAAATACTGGTTTTGTCTACATAGCTAATCTGTTGAGGCCATTAACAGAGAACTCTGCCTGGCTCTCTGGGCTTCCCACATGGTGCTAATGATAAAGAACCACCTGCCAATGCAAGAGACATAAGGGACTTGAGTTCAATCCCTGGGTCGGGAAGATCCCTGGAGGAGGAAATGGCAATCCACTCCAGTAGTCTTGCCTAGGAAATCCCATGGACAAAGGGGAGCCTGACCAGCTACAGTCCATGGGGTCACAAAGAAATGGACATGATTGAAGTGACTCAGCACACACGCACACCTGTTTCTCTGTGTAACTGGTGTCGGGGAACACCGAGCTTCGGGTGGAGTTCATCCCACCTCTCAGCTCCATAAGGAAATTGGGTAGAGTCAAACAAGGCCTTGACTGATGGACTCATCTATGGTTTGTAACAAAGGTTTCATCTACAGCGTATTGACCATGCTTAGCATTTAAGTTCTCAAACGAATGGCCAGTGAATTACCATTAGCTTGCCAGATGTCCAGTTTTGATGCTTAATCATCTGGCCGTGCCCTCAGAGTTGTTCATTGCCCTTACACACTTTTCATCATCTGTTACTGATTCCTATGGATCAGCTAGGTCTGGCATTTTTCACATGTCACATGATTTGCCTTTTTTTCCCCTAAAGAATTTCCCTTCTGGTCCAATGATTCATCTCACCTGGATGTGTAACATTTCATCATCTTCTCACTACTTTCAGTTTTAAAAAATGTTTTCTCTTTTTGTTTGTATCATAATCACATGCCTCTTATTACCATACTTCAGACTTTATGCTTTTTAACTGGACATGGTGTGGCTAATAATAGCTGTACAACTGTAAAATACCTCAAAATCAGATACAGACACAACACACAGGTGCTCTCTGAGAATGAAGTGGCTGGATGTGAAGCCTCCAATATCTGTTGACTTTTTTTTTCCTTCTTTGAAGTATAGTGTTGCTTGGTTCTTATCTGAGAATCACAGAGGTACATGTTGCAGACTTCCTATTCTGAACACACAACTTGGTTGGTGATATTACTTTTGTTGTTTAGAATTTGCTTAATATGATAAGCAATACTCATTCTTTGTTGTTTATCAGGGTCCAGGCACTGCTGTAAATGCTTTAGCTATATGAATTCATTTAATTCTCATATCAATCCTAAGAAGTGAGTATCATTTTTATTCCCATTTTACAGATGAGGAAATTGAGTAACAGTAGAGCTAAGATCTGGATTCCAATGTATTGGCTCCAAAACCCACTCTTAATTACACTCTTACAATTTCTCAAGTTATGGGTTCCTAGTCACACTATCCCAAAGTGCAAAAAGTTCAAAGGAAGAAAATAACATTGACTGATAATCCCACCATTCAGATACACTGTCATTTTAATTTTGATTACATACATTTCCAGAATTTTTTTCCCCAGAATAAATTTGCTGCTTGTTTCACTCAGAAAATATAAGAAGTATCTTTACATGTATATAGATATGTTTACTGATTCAATTTTAGAGACTGCATTGCATTTTAGTATTTTTAGATATCATATGTACTGGAACAATTTGTTTCCCATTATAAGCAATGACACAATGCATAATCTTGTGGAGAAACCTTTGTTCACATACTTATTTTTCTTTAGGAAGAGTTCCAGAAGTGGAATTACTGGATTGAAGAAGAGAGTGGATATTTTTAAGAGCTCTTATACCTATTGCCAATTTCCCTTCCAGAAATGCTATATCAGTTTGTACTCCCACCATCAGCATATGAAATGTCTGCTTTCCTATACCCCGAGCATCCTGGGTTCTAGTGTTCTCTTTTTTTTTCCTGTTAATGTTGCCCCGTTTAAAATGTGTGCCTTCTTTGTTTTCTGTTTCAGTGGGTTACCTTTCTGTTGCTGTTACCTTATCTTTCACTACCTCAGTTTTCTTTGTAAAAATAACATAATAATGGTAGCCACATTAGGGTTGTTGTGGGAATAAAAGTTTTTCATGTACATACAGCGTCGAAAAGTGCTTGCCACAGAGTATTTACTATCATTATTATTACTTTTTATATTTTTAAAATTATTTTTATGTGTTAGATAATCCAGCTCTTCTTGGGTATTTGAATTTTAGTGTATGCTCCAGGATGTGGCCATCTTTTAAAATTCAACCTATGTATTCTCTTTTAGTCATATATTCCATGATTTCTTTCACATATTCATACTCAAATTCATTTTTGTACCCCCAAAGGAACCATTTTTTTCTATCTCAGGACTCAAGTGGAAATAGAAAATAGTTCTGTTTAATCTGAAACTGTAGCATACTATTCTTTGCAGGTCAAAATGATAGATCCAAGATTCATAAATAATGAACTTACTATTTCCCAGTGTCTACTGCTCTTCCTTCTTATGGGTGGAAGGATCTGTTACTTCCTTAACCCACTCCCTACCCAGTTTTATTTCCATTGCTGGGCTAGTTCTGGTGATGGGAATTTATAACTTAAGGCAATCTTTGGTAAGATTTAGCAGTTGGGGACCCCATCGTAAAGGTAAAGGCTCCACTCTGCTTCTGGAATGGACTGGTTGTCCTCAAGCCCAAGACTAAGCCCAAGACTAAGACAAAGAAATCAAGGTTTTAGGACTGTGCTTGGAGAAGGAAATGGCAATCCACTCCAGTATTCTTGCCTAGAGAATCCCATGGACGGAGAAGCCTAGTAGGTTACAGTCCACGTGGTCGCAAAGAGTTGGACACGACTGAGCGACTTCACCTTCACCTTTCTGTTAGTTTAGTCCTCATCTATGGGTTCTGCGCCTTGGTTCTGGCTTTCTGCTTCCCTCCAGTAATTCTAGGACATCGAGTGAGGACTGTCATGCTCATGTTCTGCAACCAAAGTATGAACTGTAGGATTTGAAAAAAGTTCTAAAACCATAGACTTCATTTCTCTCCCCATATGAATGGCTTCCATTCTGTTTTCCTTCACTGTTAGTCAAACCTCTGTTTGAACACATCAAGGACAGGGAATTCGCACGTGTCAGAGTCAGCTCATATTCAAGCAGCTCTAATTATGAGAATACTGGAATACCCACCTCAAGAATACTGGAGTGGGTTGCCATTCCCTTCTCCAGGAAATCTTCCTGAGCCAGGGATTGAACCCAGTCTCCCACGTTGCAGGCAGATTCTTTACCATATGAGCCACCAGGGAAGCTTCAATTATGAGAACAGGTTCAGGCAAAAGTGTACTTCCTGACACCTTTACGCAACACAGTTCTGTCTTGTAGAAGTTTAACTGTATTATCTCTAGGAGACAATTCTCCAAATATTTGGAGGCAACTATTGTGCCTCCTGGGCTTCCCTGGTAGCTCGGTTGGTAAAGAATCTGCCTGCAATGCAGGAGACACAGGTTTGATCCCTAGGTCAGAAAGATCCCCTGGAGAAGGGAATGGCAACCCACTCCAGTCTTCTTGCCTGGAGAATTCTATGGACAGAGGAGCCTGGCAGGCTACAGTCCATGGGGTTGCAAAGAGTCAGACATGATTGAGCGACGGACACACACCCAGATTGCGCTCCCTCAGTCCTCTTCTGTAGATGAAGCAGTTTTAGCTTCTGCCACATTTCTTAATGCTGCTTGATTTTTCACATCTTTACCCTATGGATAATGTCTTTGGGCTCTTCCAGCTTGGTTATGTGCCTTTGAAGTAAGTTTCCCAGATATGGTAGGACCAGAACAGAGTAAATGTAGCCTACTGCTTCCATTACCCTTGGTTCTGTGTGTTGTGTGTTAAGTCGCTTCAGTCGTGTCCGACTCTTTGCAAACCTCTGGACTGTTGCCTGCCAGGCTCCTCTGGGATTCTCCAGGCAAGAATACTGGAGTGGGTTTCCACGCTTTCCCCCAGAGTTGAGATATATAGATAATCTGAAAGTCTCTACACTTGATAGATACCGCTTTAATTAAATGACCAAAATTAAAATAGCATCACCAGTAGTGGGAACAGATGGACATCCATTGCCTCTTACTATGATGTACCAAGAAAGATACAGCGTCACTTCTGTGGTATCTAGCCATGAGACAATAGCAGACACATCCAAACTGATGGACACTTTACAAAATGCCTGGCTTGTACTTTTCACAAAATGTCCAAGTTGTAGGAGACAAAAACAATCCTCGGTTCTATAATACTGTTAATATAAGAGCATATTAAGGTTTTTGTGATCAGCCTCACTGTGCTGTTAATGTATAATGAGCTTTGTGCCAAAATCTGAAGTTTTTTCATATACATAGCTGTTATCTTTTCTCCTCCATCAACCCACTTCTGTTTTGCACTTGCACCCTTCTTTTCCCCCGATGCCTTGTAGGATCTTACATTGTTCACTTTCATCTTGTTAGAATCAACTCATGGTTGCATCCAATTGAATTTTTTAAAAAATTTTAGTTTTCCATGGTGACATATTGGCTGTCTGTGCCTAGTCTGTAGCATCCATAATTTTTAAAGGTGAAGGTGAAGGTGAAGTCGCTCAGTCGTGTCCGACTCTTTGCGACCCCTTGGACTGTAGCCTACCAGGCTCCTCCGTCCATGGGATTCTCCAGGCAAGAGTACTGGAGTGGGTTGCCATTTCCTTCTCCAGGGGATCTTCCCAACCCAGGGATCAAACCCAGGTCTCCCGCATTGGAGGCAGACGCTTTAACCTCTGAGCCACCAGGGAAGCCCCTATAATTTTTAATTTTTAAAAGTACCACCCAATTCTTCGAACAAGTTGATGATGATGATAAGGGAAACATTAAAGACAAAGCCTCGTTACCTTCATTGGAGATCTCTCTTCAGCTCAGGACTCTTTTTATAGTATGCTTGATCTAATAATCAGGAACCTTTCTAATTGTGGATTTTATTCCATACATATTTCTTGTCTCAATAAAGCAGTTCTCAAATTTATTTCAAGAAGATATTAAGAGATATACCTAAACAAAATTCAGTGCCACATTTTTAAAAGTTTGGGGGCTTTCTGGGTGGTCCTATGGTTGGTAGTTTGCCTGCTAAGGCAGGGGACGTGGGTTCGATCCCTGGTCTGCTTGGTACGACTCCACATGTCATAGGGCCACAAAACCCATGTGCCACACCAAAAATAAATAAATAAACAAACACTTAAAGAAGTTTTGGAGATGTTCCTCTCTGAATTCTCTTCTTACAGAGTCTCGGTGCATATTATTTTATATATTTCTCTTCAAAATCTGTATTTTGTTTAACTCATGTTTTCCAAATGTACTTGTGTATGAACTCTGCTCCCGGAAGATCTATGAATATCCTATGAAAGTCTGTTCTCTGCAGACACCAATTTGGAAAATACTCTCTGCAAAGGTAAAATGAGAGAGCCTGTCAAATGCCTTGCTGAAACTCAGACCCATATGTCCACAGTATTTTTCTTGTCTCCCACTCTAGTAATTTATCAAGAGAGAAAATGAGCTAGGTCTGGCTTGAATTGTTCATCAGAAATCTACGTTGGCTCCATGTAGATCCGTTTGACTTTCTCAGTTCTAATCCTGCTCAAATCAACACAGAATTTAAGAATTCAGTTAATGAAACTCACTCTTTTACACTCATCTTTTAAGTCTGTTAAGTTAATATTAGCTTGTCTTTATCTTCTGGTGCTTTCCTTTACTCCAAGTTTCCTTAATGCAAATTTCACTGAGGTTCAGCCACTTTATTGTGGTTTCTTTCAGAAGCCTGAGATGAACTCACTTGGTCAGAAGCACTTCACTCATCTTAAAAATGCCTGGCATTGTGAACTTGATTTTGTCAGTTTGGGTCTTTAATTTTATCTTCTGAGTTTCATTCTTGCCTTTCTGGGCTATCTGACATTTCCCTTGACAGATGATACCCAGGAAACAGGAACTAATATCCTGAGCTCTTCTTCTATGCCTTCACTATCAGTGGCCCCAAAGTTGTGTATCTATTTTGGTAGTTGTTGTTGTTAGTTTCTTTATCTACTCAAGGAAAAAAGGTCTTTTCATTGATTATTAGCATTTTTTTAATATAAAAAGTTTCAAGTTTTTACAACATTTATTTTTGGCTGTCCTGGGTCTTCTTGTTGTGTGTGGGTGTTCTCTCTAGCTGTGGTGAGCTTTATTGTGGTAGCTTCTCTTGTTGTGGAGCACAGGTTCTGGAGTGTGGGCTCAGTGGTTGTGACACATGGGCATGGTTGCCCCGTGGCACATGGAATCTTCCAAGACCAGGGATCGAACCTATGTCCCCTGCATTGGCAGGCAGATTCTTAACCACTGGACCCCCGGAAAATCCTTGGAAAGCCTTTACTGGTTCTTGACTTTTAGCCTTCCTGACTTGGCTCTTTTAGTTCCATGACACTTCTTTAGAGTTCACCTACATTTGATGGCGAGGCCTTCTCTTTCCTCCTCCTCAGAGAAGTGATTTGACAGTGTGTTGTCAGAATTTTATGTCTGTGAGCTTTTCTTCCCTCTTGGCACGTCTCCCTTTTCAGAGGTTCTGTCTAAGGACCCTACCCAACTAATCGTTTTGAAATCCTTTTGAAATCTATATTTTCTTAGTTCTCTGGTCTTCCCATCACTGACTGTTAACACATCTTAAATGAAATGCCTGCATTCTTCCAGGGATCCTCTGTCCTCCAGCCAGTTTCACTTCTTAAATACCATTAGCCTCAGCATTTCTCTGTCTCTCTTACTATTTCTTCGCTTTCAGAGAAGAGGCTGGGCAAGTCAAGAATCCGTTTTACCAACAGGAAATGGCCTCCAGTGTTTATCTCGATAGAAGAAATTCCTTCCAGCAAGAATTTGTTCTTGGCAGACAGGCATATTTTATCTTACCATACAGTGTGAGAATGGTGTGAGTCCTATAAGGGAAACGCAATTAAGAGAGGCACATAAATAAATAAAATTAATTAAAACAGGTTTGTCATGATAATTAGTTTGGTTTACAATAGTGTATTTGTATGTTAACAGACCTGAGAATGCTTTAGGGCAGTATCTTTTATTTCTAACTGTAGCTCTTGAGGTATTCTGTGAATATACTACAGTGAATGAGTTTTACTAATTGATTTTTTTGTTATAAATTATGCAGCCCTGGAAAACACAAGAATGCATTTCTTTTATGGAATAATGTGAATTCTTCTAGTTCTTTTTATTGATCATCCTTTGAGCTCTGGTGGCTGATGATTTAGCCACTGAGAGGCATAGAAACTGTCTGACGCTATTAAGAACAGATAAAGGGGCTCATCCAAGAAAGCAAAGAACCTTCTTTTTGGAGACATGTGATGTTGGCAATGGGAAGGATGCTGAGAAAGTGTTATGGTGTAATAACATTCTTACTACTACATAAATTAGGATGGGCTTTCCCAGTGACTCTGCAGTAAAGAATCTGCCTACAGTGTAGAAGACAAGGGAGATGCAGGTGCAATCCCTGGATTGGGAAGATCCCCTGGAGGAGGAAATGGTTATGCACTCCAGGATTCTTGCCTGAGAATCCCATGGACAGAGGAGCCTGGTGGGCTACAGTCCATGGGGGTCACAAAGAGTCAAACATGACTGACTGAACACAGCACACAGCGCAGATAAATAGGATAGGCTAATGTCTCCCCATTGGACTGCAAGAAGATCCAACCAGTCCATCCTGAAGGAGATCAGTCCTGGGTGTTCATTGGAAGGACTGATGTTGAAGCTGAAACTCCAGTACTTTGGCCACCTGATGTGAAGAGCTGACTCATTTGAAAAGATCCTGATGCTGGGAAAGATTGAGGGCAGGAGGAGAAGGGGATGACAGAGGATGAGATGGTTGGATGGCATCACTGACTCAATGGACATGGGTTTGAGTAGACTCCAGGAGTTAGTGATGGACAGGGAGGCCTGGTGTGCTGAGGTTTATGGGATCACAAAGAGTTGGACACGACTGAGCGACTGAATTGAACTGAACTGAACCAAACGTCTCCCCAAATTTGCCCCCTTCTAAATAATAGGTTTTTTTTTCACTCATAGAGCCTTTGTTTTAAAAATATTGTCTTTGACACTGTGGTTGTTAAAATGATTTGTTTTCCCATCATTTTAAATAATATATACATATAGTAAATGCCACTCAAAGGTTCTGACCAGCATGAGATAACTGATGATGGCTTACTCAGTTGATGTATTTCTCACCAGAAAAAAATAAATTTGATGTTTATTTAGCTTTCCAACCTTAATATGAGAAGATTAATCATAAAAATATTTAGATTTATAAATGATTAGAACTAGTTTGTGGACTCTTAGGGCACCAAGTAGAGAAGGTTTGATTTTTATTGGTCGTTGAGTACACAGATTCTCATCTGATGCAGTAGATGTCTATAACTAATGATTTTTTCAGCACTTTTAGTCAACATATGTTAATGTAAGAATTTGGAAAACTGAAAACGATAACGAGAGAGCCTTCATTTGGTAAATAGTTTCTTCTTCCAAGGAACTCTGACTATTCAGTATTTTTTTTTTAAGAATTTTTTGTTTTTTGATGTGGATCATTCTAAAAGTCTTTATTGCGTTTGTTACAATATTGCTTCTGTTTTACGGTTTGGTTTTCTGCTTTGAGGCATGTAGGATGTTAGCTCCCCAACCAGGGAGTGAACCCACACCCCCTCCACTGGAGGGCAAAAGTCTTAACCACTGGACCAAAAAGGAAGCCCCTGACTACTTAGTGTTTCCTCATCTATGTTCTCCAAGTCTCATATCCAGGATGGATGTCCCGAGAAGCTAAAAAGACAGAAAACATGGAAGAGGAAGGGGAGAAGAAACAGGGGGCATCACCAGAGAGGTGATGAGTGAGAGGCTCTGTGCCTCTCTCTTCTAGGATAGGCCTACGGTGACAGAGAATCTTCCAGAAGTGATCAAGCTAAGTCAGTAATTGTGCATTTTCAAGTATACAGGGCAAGAGAAACTATTTTTTTCCTAGACTCTTTAGGAAGTCAGATTTCTTAAGTAGTGATTTTATTGGTATATAATTGTACCAAGTTGTCGTTAATAATTTCCAGAAGAAACTGAGTTCGGAACAATGCAGTAACAGCTACTATACATAAAGTGGCCATGTCAGTAAAGAATCTGCCTGCAATGCAGGACATTGCCTACAATGCAGGAGACCCAGGTTCGATCCCTCATTCAGGAAGATCCCCTGGAGAAGGAAATGGCTACCCTCTCCAGTATTGTTGCCTATGAAATCCCATGGACAGAGGAGCCTGGTGGGCTACTATTCATGGGGTCGCAAAGAGTCTAACACAACTTAGTGACTAAAGCACCACTGTAAAGTAGCCAGAAGGTACAAGGGATACCACAAAATTTTTTTCTAGACCTATCATCACAGTTAAGGCTGGTTTTTATGTGCTCCTAAACAGTAGAAAACAAAATTTCAAATGCTGAGGCAGCATGCCTAAATGTTTGATAGACAGAAAGGTTTGAGTTTAAATTCAACTTCAGTTCTTGCTTCAGAGCCCAAGTTCTTTTCTCTTTAATAGTGTGTCTCTCTTTGTGACATGAACAGCTGCGTAGCTCTGGATCTCATTAAGCTTTTGATTACACATAGGTGTGGTGTTTTTCAATACACTCATTTTTACATTCCCAGGGAAGTTTTGAATTTTGGGGATTTTGAAGAGCCTAGAAATAGATTTCTCCAGAACTTTAAGAAAAAAAATGCCATTGCTCTTCTGAATTTTGATCATAGAACTAAAATACTTCTTGGTATGCTTTAGGTAGAAAACTCAAGAAAGCTTAACTTTGCTTTGACTTGAAAAGAAAAAGACAGGGACGTAGTAAAAATAGATTTGAGAAAAGAGACTTGCAGAAGAACATCTCTATGTCAAGGATTCCTGAGACAACTTTGGAGGTTGCTTGGAAGGGGTAAGCCAGTCTTCTTTTTCAATTATTTCTTTTCTGCTAAATTGTGAGCTTTTGGAGGATAGAGACATGCCTTTTTCATCACTGAATACTGGAGACCTGGCAGATTGACTCAGGCAGCTTTGAATGAATGCATCAGGCATTTAATTGATGCTTCTCATGTGATAGGTTCAAAGGTCAGTTGTCTGAAAGAGTCAGTCATTCAGTCAGTTCAGTTGCTCAGTTGTGTCCGACTCTTTGAACCCCGTGGACTGCAGCATGCTAGGCTTCCCTGTCCATCACCAACTTCCAGAGCTTGCTCAAACTCATGTCCATTGGTCGGTGATGCCATCCAACCATCTCATTCTCTGTCATCCTCTTCTCTTCCTGCCTTCAATCTTTCCCAGCATCAGGGTCTTTTTCAATGAGTCAGTTCTTCTGATCAGGTGGCCAAAGTATTGGAATTTCAGCTTCAACATCAGTTCTTCCAGTGAATATTCAGGGCTGATTTCCTTTAGGGTTGACTGGCTGGATCTCCTTGCAGTCCAAGTGATGGTCAAGAGTCTTCTCCAACACTACAGTTTAAAAGAGTAGAGGGATACAAAACTAAGATTCTCTTCATATGAAACAAAACAGATTTTGGCTGTTAGAGACCATGTCAACTGGGCAAGACCTTCAATTTATCTAGAGTGACGGAAGATTTTGGATTCAGCATGTATAGTTTATATTGATTTCCCAGGCGGTACAGTGCTAATGAATCTACCTGCCAATGCGGGAAATGCAGGGGATCCAGTTTCGATTCCTGGGTAGAGACAATACCCTGAGTAAGAAATGGCTACCCATTCCAGTATTCTTGCCTGGAAAATCCCATGGACAAAGGAGCCTAGTGGGCTGTATAGTCCATGGCATCACAAAGAGGCAGATATGACTAAGCATGCACACATGTAGATATATAATTTATGGGTCTAAGACCTGACATAACTCTTCAGTCACAGACATCCATATGACACATCTCCCTCCCTCCTCCACATATGTGAACACACATCAACTGATGTTAAAACATCATAGAGTGGATGGTTCCCCTTTCTCTATAATGTACCTCTACTCAGCAAAATGGCATAAAGCTCTAAGGAGGATATCTTAGCCACACATCAGTCATTGTCATCAAGGAGAAGAAAGTATGCCTCCTAAACCCAAAAGTCGTGCATTTGAGATAAAGCTTTTGAATGCTTTGTTTGGCTTGCTTTTTATCTTAATCAGTTAACTAGCTAGTTAATTCATTAAGTTAGACAGGACAAGACTCCATATCAGCTAGAGGCACAAGTGAGGAGAGAAAATTGCTGCTGCTCAAAGAAAATGCTTGAGAAGCTGGCTCTTAGCACAAGACCCATTCTTCGTGCAGACCTGAGATCTGGTGGAAGGAGTGGATCACTTAGGTGGAGACTGGTGCCCACAACATAGTTGTAGTAGGGCAGAACCTTTGTAGTCTAGTCTAGTACAAGCATCACTAGAGGGATGTTGCTTGTAAGCTTACAGTATACAGCATGGTCCATATCTTGGAGCCCTGCCTCCCAGGTAATGAACATTAAGTTAAAATACCTTTGTTCAGCTCGCAGGAAACATCCTGACCAGGAATGACTGCAGGAAGGAAGAAATGAACACTTGGCTGACAGGAACCAGGAAATGGTTGACCTTACCCCCTCCCTCAACCCCACTCCCACTCTGCTTTCGTATAAAAGAAGCCTGAATTCTAACTGTGGCAAGATGGTTCTTTGGGACTTGAGTCCACCATTTTTTGGTCTGTGGGCTTTCTGAATAAAGTTGCTATTCTTGGCCCTAACAATTCACCTCTTGATTTATTGTCATATGACCTTTCATATAGGGGGCTTCCTTGGTGGCTCAGAGGTTAAAGCGTCTGCCTCCGATGCAGGAGACCTGGGTTCGATCCCTGGGTCAGGAAGATCCCCTGGAGAAGGAAACAGCAACCCACTCCAGTATTCTTGCCTGGAGAATCCCATGGACCGAGGAGCCTGGGGGCTACAGTCCACGGGGAAGCAAAGAGTCAGACATGACTGAGCGACTTTACACACACACACACACACACACACACATGACCTTTCATATGGTGATCTTGGACTCAGTAACAAGTGTGTATACGAAGTCTTCCATGGCCAAATACTGAATTAAAGAGTGAGGAGCAAATGAATCGAAGGACAAAAGAACAAAGCTCTCCTAATGTTTTTAAAAGACAGTAAAAATTGATTGAGACTAATGACAAGATGGTGAAGGTATCACATATGGCATTTGACTTGTTTCCATCCCTCTTTTGGGAGAAGGGTTTGTGCTTCTTATATCTGCTGGCAGGGGATCTCTGGCAGGGGAGATCATTGCCTATCCTAAAATGCATTTTGTGAAGAAGGGAATCCAACATATATCATCTTATTATATTTTATTAATTAAATTAATTTACTTATTTTTGGTTGCACTGGGTCTTGGTTGCTTCATGTCGGCTTTCTCTAGTTGCAGCTCTAGAGCCTGTGGGTTTCGGTAGTTGTGGTACATGAGCTTAGTTGTCCCAAGGCATCAGGGATCTTCCCGGATCAGGGATTGAACCTATGTCTCCTGAATTGGCAGGTGAATTCTTAAGTGCTGAACCATCAGGGAAGTCCCATATCATTTTAAGGAAATATAATTTCTCACTTATGTAAGTAAGTGAAATATTTCAGAGTCCAATCTCTTCATCCATTAACTGATGCTCTAGACCAGTGGTTCTTAAGCTTTGGCTGGCATCAGAATCACTTGCGGAATTTGCTGAGAATATGAAGGTCCAGGTCCTCTCCTACTCCTAGGAACTGGCCTGGTGTCTTATTAGGTTTCTGGGTGATTTCCATGTTCACCCCGATTTGAGAACCAGGTAGTGGTAGATGTGGGATTCTCTTCCTTCTCTCTGCCATGTTGTTTGAACATTCCCAGATTCTGCACAATTTTGTCTCCTGTCTCATGGTCTTGTCTCCAGGTCTCAGGCTCTTATTTTGGTCTCAAATTGATTCCAATTTCTACTGAACGTGTTTGACCTGACCTCATCCTGACTCTTTCTGCAACTCCTGTATACTTTCTGCCACTCCTGCTCCGTGCCCTTCACAGCTCAACATCCTTCCGCCTGCCTCCACCCCATGTCTCCTGTCCCTACCCCTTATAAGTGTGAGGTAGGGCCAGTGTTCAGACATTCACCACATGTATTAAATACTTTATGCCCTTAAGCAAAACTGAATTCATGACACTCTTTTGGTAATACAGTATTAATGTGATAACCTTAAAATACAATTCGCCTTTTGATTTTGGATATAAATGAATTTATTTCTAAGTCATCCACCATATATTTAATAGATTCATTATTAGTTAACACGAGCTGCCACAGCTTGGTAAATTTCAAAAGGCAGGTGGGCAAATATCCAAAAAGCACAAATAAGGCATGTTTTCCCGCAGTGACTGCTCATGGATCCTTTCTGTTGACCTCTTAAAACCCAAGTGACACAACCTTGCTCAGTCAGTGAGTATTTATTGATTGCCCATATAAAGCATGATAGATATTTGGGAATTTGAAGGTAACAGAAAATATTAGGTAGACATAGGACTTACCCTCAAATGACCAGGAGAACCTGCTTAAGTAATGCTGAGAAAGTTACCACCTAGGATTTAGGATCCATAATTATTATCAACCAATGTTTGAAATATTCTTTGATATGTAACACATAATTATCCATCAAGATATAAAGTTTTAGATTTATTCTTCTTTCATGGAGCTACTTTATCTTGAAATATTTTTAGCTGAGATTTATTCAGAATGGAGCTTCCCAGGTGGCTCAGTGGGTAAAGACTGTGCCTTCCATGAAGGGGATGCAGGAGATGTGAGTTTGACCCCTGGGTCAGGAAGATCTCTTGGAGGAGGTCATGGCAGTCCACACCATTATTCTCGCCTGGAGAATCCCACAGAAGAGGAGCTTGGTGGGCTACGGTCTGTGGGGTTGTAAAGAGTCAGACACATCTGAAGCTACTGAGCATGCATACATGTATATTCAGAACATAGTCAAGAATCTGGATGCATTCATTTACCATAGAAAGTAAAAGTGAAGTCGTTCAGTCATGTCTGACTCTTTGCGACCCCATGGACTGCAGCCTACCAGGCTCCTCTGTCCATGGGATTCTCCAGGCAAGAACACTGGAGTGGGTTGCCATTTCCTTCACCAAGGGATCGAACCCAGGTCTCCCACATTGCAGGCAGACACTTTAACTTCTGAGCCACCAGGGAAGCCCTTCATTTACCATATTCCCTGGGAAAACATTAGTGATGCAAAGTGGAAGGAGCATGAATGGAGTAATCAGGAGCTAAGTTGGGAGATACAAAGGGCATCTCCTTTGTGAAAAATGGAGAGTATCTGTTTTGCCTTAATTTCTGTGCTTGCAGTTTTAGAGGACCCATATCAGGGAGGCAAAAGATTTCATATGTTCACACAATAGCCTACATTTTAAAAAATATTTTTAATTTTTGGTAATTTATGTGGCTGTGCTGGGTCTTAGCTGTAGTATGTGTGGGCTACAGTCCATGAGATCTCCAAAGAGTCAGACATGACTTTGCGACTAAACCACGACTGCTTCCCACTGTAAAGCTGGCATGTCAGGTAATGACCTTCTTGGTGTTTCTTGTGGGTAGGGTATGGGCAACATGACCTCAAAGTTCTTCCAGACACACACTTCTGCTTAAATACGTGTGGGAAGCTTGTGAAGAGAAGAAGAACTGACCGGATTCTATTCTGATGAAAATGATGACGGGATGGCAGTTTCACTGCTCCTAGAAGCAGTGGAGCATTAATAGAGTGTGCTGGTCCTGTGTCCGGTGGTTGGTGGTGTCCCACAGAAGTACCTACTGCAGAGTCTGCACCACCGAAGATGGTAGTGATGACTTCATGATTTTGGGAACAGTTTCTGATTGGCAGGCCCCCAGACTTGATCGATCAGTTTTCTTACCTGTAAATGCCCAATATTCTTTAAAAAAAAATCTTTTAACTTAAGTGAGTTAGGCTTAGTTTTTTTAAAGGATATATCTATTTATTTGGCTGTGCACAAGGTCTTAGCTGTGACACGAGGGATCTTCAGTTTTTGTCACAGCCTGTGGGTTCTTTAGTTGAGGTATAAAGGATCTTTTAGCTGTGACATGCGAACTCTTCACTGTGGTGTGTGGGATCTTGCTCCCTGATCAGGAATTGAATCCACACCCTCTGCATTGGGAATATGGAGTCTTAGCCACCAGGGAAGTCTTAGGGTTAGTTTTTGATGCTTGCTTTTGATGTGTGCAAATGAGAGTCTTAACCAATATGTTACAGTATTTTATGGAACAATGATCAAAAGTCATATCTTTGGTTTTACCGGGTAGTCTTCAAAAATACGCCTTCCCAATTTTAAAATCTTGAAGACAATTTTTAGTGATCCACTTCCATTTGTAGATCAAGATGGTCTTTCTAAAAGGCAAATGTTTCTGTTTGTACTCTAATAATGGCATAAAAGCAATTTCCTGTTCTAACTAACACACAGGGAATGGAACAAGAGCTGGAACAGGTGACGTGCGTAAATGAGAGACTCAGAGGGTTTTAGGGTGGGACTTAGGTTTTCAGGTTGGATATGTAAAGCCTACGGTTTTAGAGGGCTCTTTCTTTAAACATATTTTTTTTAAATTAAAAAATATTTTTGGCCACACCATATAGCTTGTAAAGATCTTTGTTCCCTGACCAGGGACCAAGCCTGCACCCCTTGTATTGGAAGCAAATAGTTCTAACTACTGTGCTACCAGCAAAGTCCCATAGGGAGCTCTTTCTTGAGCACCCAGTTGCTAAGGGCCTGGGGGAAAACTGTTTTCTGTGAGTCCTTAGACAAGTGATGTCACAGGATGTGGTGGGCTTCAGCGTGCTTACGGTGGGTGGTGCCACTCATGTTTCATAGTCACGCATTGTGGTGTGGCACTGGAGAAACATGACACAAAAGCCCCTCTGTGAGGGGCTGGATCCTCCAGGATCCTCTGAGTGCCTGGTTTCATTAAGGGTAAACTTCAAAATATTTTAAAAATAGATAACTCATCCTTTAGTTAGCCTTCTAAAATATGTTCATTGAGAGTAAAGTTGTGATGAAGAGTTGGAGGCTTTCCGAAAACTACCTGGAAAGTGATGGTTTTCCCCTTATGATCAATAAATAAGTAATGAGAGAGGTAGGTTGACACCTTCTGGGTAGAGAAGAGACCAACCAGATGACATGGCTGAAGAGATGGCCACATTGTCTGGGGAAGAAGAGATCAAGGATGGATTTGGAGTGAGGACCAGCAAAGGGGCCAACCTCCATTTCTTTATTCTCTGGAGGGCGAGTTGTTAACTTTATTCCCTGGAGGGTGGTCTTTGTGAAGACTGGTGGTTGGCTCTTTATTATCTGTGCTAATAATAAAGAGGAGGGGGAAATCCAAAATAGTAGGGTGTCCTCCAATGGTTTAGATTTAGTTTAGAAATCTTTTTAAGAGGTTAAAACAGTAGAAACCTCAGAAAATTTGTCTCTTCGCTTTATGTTCTGTCCTAGGTGCATGTTATTTCTTTATTTTATTTTTGCTGCACAGTGAGCTATGTGGGATCTCAGTTTCCTGAACAGGGAGCAAACCTATGCCCACTGCATTAGAAGTGCAGTCTTCTGCTGGCCCTCTAGGAAAGGCCTGCTGCATCTTGTTTAATTGAAAAATGGTAATAACATCTCCCCATTTGTTGAGTTTCAAGCAGAGGGCTGGGTACCTTTTCTGTCTCATCTCCTTTTTTTTGTTTTGTTTTGTTTTGTTTATTTATTTATTTTGGTGTCATCTCCTTTAGTTCTCCAGAGAAGGCAATGGCACCCCACTCTAGTACTCTTGCCTAGAAAATCCCATGGATGGAAGAGCCTGGTAGGCTGCAGTCCATGGGGTTGCTAAATGTCAGACACGACTGAGCAACTTCACTTTCCCTTTTCACTTCATGCATTGGAGAAGGAAATGGCAACCCACTCCAGTGTTCTTGCCTGGAGAATCCCAGGGACGGGGGAGCCTGGTGGGCTGCCATCTATAGGGTCGCACAGTCAGACATGACTGAAGCGACTTAGGAGCAGCAGCCTTTAGTTCTCACAAAAACTCCTTGAGAATGGTACTGTAATTTTCATGTATACTTCTATATTTTGTGTGAACACCCTACACAAAAATCTGTCATTCAGAGTCCCAAATAATACCAATAGTCATACAAATATAAACAAGCTAGGAAGTCACAAAGGATTAAAATAGAATTTCCTTCCAATTAATTAGTAATTAATAAACAAACAAGCTTGTTTGTTACCTTTATCACTGCTGATAATCAACTCCTAGGTATTAGAAGATTGCTTCTTACTGAATATTTTTGGAGGAAATTTCATGATGACGAAAAGAAAAAGTCAAAGCAAACATTTTAGGGAATGCCACCTTGATTTTGTTCAGCTGTGCAGAAACGAAATCATAAATATTATTGTTCATTAATTTTTTTATCAACCACATTGGCTCTGGGCTTGGAGTGGTTAAATCAGCCTCATCTTTTTAAAATTAATTAATTAATTAATTAACTTATTTGGCTGTGCTGGGTCTTAGTTGTGGCCCGTGGCATCTTTGATCTTCGTTGCAGCATGCAGGATCATTAGTTGTAGGTTTCACACTCTTAGTTGTGGCATGTGGGATCTACTTCCCTGACCAGGGATCAAACCTAGGCTCCCTGCATTGGAAGAGTCAAGTCTTAATCACTGGACCACCAGGGAAGTCCCTCAGCCTCATCTTTTATGCTTTTTAATGTGTTTAGGTAACATGTTGGTATAATTATCCCAGTTTTTGAATCAGTGGTGATGAAAGTTCTATATGCATAGATATCAGCCAGGGTGCTTGCTAAAAAGGTACACCTGTGGGCTCCATCCCAGTGATTTTTTTTTCTTTCAGCACCTATTAAGTCATAGTAACCTAGTTAGTCAAACAAAATATAGGCATTACCCTTTAATTCTTTCCCACAAATACAGCATATGACTTAGCATCAAGTCTTAGCAATTCTACTCACAAAGCATCTTGAACCCACCCATTTTTATTGCTGTTATGACCACATTTATTCCTTTTCTATATTATTGTGATATTACCCTAACTAGTTTCCTTCCTTCCACTCTTGTCTTCCTCACACCCCACTCTCCATGTGGTAGCCAGAGGGATGTTTTACAAATGTAAAACAGATCATGTGATCTCCTACACCCATGTTAGTGTAGTGTTAGTCAGTCGTGTCTGACTCTTTTGCGACAAATGGACTGCAGCCTGCCAGGCTCCACTGTCCATGGAATTCTCCAGGCAAGAATACAGGAGTGGGTTGCTATTCCCTTCTCCAGGGAATCATCCTGACCCAGGGATCAAACCTGGGTATCCTGCATCGCAGACAGATTCTTTACTGTCTGAGCCTATGCACCTCACTCTCCACTAACTTTCTATCCTGCTTAGAATAAAACCCAGGCTCCTTTTTCTCTCTCAAAAATCCTCCTTGGCAATGCCCTGATTGCCTCTTCGTCCTCATTAGCTGTGACTCCTCTCTCCCACATCCAGTATCCATCTGCATTATGTGATGTCCTGGGATATGCCAACCTCCTTTATTCCTAGGAGAGCTGTTCCTTCTGCCTGGTAGGAGCTTTCTTGGATCTCTAAGTTCCTGGTTTCCCATTATTCAGTTCTCAGCCTAGATGTTGCTTCTTCAGACATCTCTCCTGACTACCCAATCTAGTGGCCAACTGGTAACCATCAAGTATTTCACCCCATTTTAATTCTCCAAAGAGCATTTATCATCCTCTGCTATGTGGATTGTTTGTTGATTGGCTGTCTCCTCACCTATGATGTAAGCTCTTTCAGAGAAGGAATTTTGTCTTGTTGTTACCATGTCCCCAGTGCAAAATAATCTTTGCATGTATTAAGTACACAGAAAATGTTTGATAAATAAACAAATAACTAAGAATATATAAAGAAACAAGGCATAGTTCTTATACTCATGATTTTGCAATCTCATAAAGTGCATAATTTATTATACTGTCAGGGTTTATGAATGGTCAAAGAGTTAATATTTCTTAACTTCAACCTCAGAGGTCCTTCCCACAGTCCTTGCAGCCTGTTTAGCTGCTGTTACACAAAACACACATTCCATTTCTTTTGGAGCAGGTCCGATCAGCCTATAAAAATAGCTCTTAAGGCAAACCACTGATTCTTGGACTCTCTATTTTATCCAGATAAATCCTCTGTGTCCCCAAACTGTTAGTATTGCTGACTGTATTAAATTTTTAGTGCACAGCACTTTTGGTAGGATGTCAAGTATTTTCGCAGTGTTTAATGAAATATTAAAGCAACGCGATCTGAAAGACCCTGTAAGGGATTCTGACCTGGGCTTAGGAGAAATACTTCGTAATTGGTTTTGCCTCTGAACTATTCTGTGACGTCTGCACCCCTTTGTCCCTCAGTTTCTCCATTTGTAAAGATTAACTAATGTCACAGAAACCTCCATTTTCAGGTAAAGTAGATGAGAAAGTAAAATTTTTAAAATCTCGTAGCTAGTCCCTAGAGATCATTGAGGTGCCTTGAAAAACTATTGGCTCAGCTGGTAAGAGTCATTTTATTGAATCACTGTTCTGGAAGGCGGGCTGCCAGCCGGGGATAGTGCAAGGGCTTTGTAAAGTCTTGTTTTTCTTAATGGTATTTTCCCCACCAGCCTTCCAAAATGTCTGAAATGTCTACCACAAGAATAGCTCCTTTGGGTTAAGAGGTTATCTCCAGGGAGACATGTTTAAAATGAACTCCTGGTGTAGATAACACATGAGCGTCATTTAGCACATCTGCACTGATTGGTCTATTAGAGTTGAATGCCTTCCAGGAGAAAACTTCAGCTAAGGGAACAGGATATTCTGTCTTCTGCTCCTTCCTTCTATGCATCCATCCACCCTTGAAGCAGTTACAGAGTTTCCTATGAATTGCTTTCAATTGCTTTATTGAGGTATAATTGACATACAGTATACTGCACATAAGTTTGAATATTATATGTAATATAAATACGTATATATTTGTGAAATAATTAGCACAGTCAAGACAGTGAACAAATCTATGACCCCTGAAGTTTCCTTGTGCCTCTTGGATAATTTCTCCCTCAGGCCCTTTCAGACAACCATTGACCTGCTGTCTGTCATTTTAAATAAGTTTTCATTTTCTAGAGATTTATATAAATGGAACTATATAGTTAATTTTTTATTATGATTTCTTTAGCATAATTATTTTGAGACTCAGTTATGTCATCATCTATATCAACAATTCATTCCTTAACATTGTTGAGTTGTATTTCATTGTATGGGTATATCATCATTTGTTTCTTTATTCACTTATTAATGGACATTTGATAATTTTTAGCTTATGACTATTACAAAGCTGTGTGAACAATCATTCAAAGCTGTTTGTATAAACATTTGCTATCATTTCTCTTGGGTAAATACCTAGGGATAGAATGGCTGGATTGTATGGTCGGTGTGTGCTTAACCTTTTAAGAAACTGCCAAACCGTTTTCCAAAGAACGTAGACTGTTTTACAGTCCAACTAACAGTGTTAATGAATTTTAGTTCTTCTAAATCTTCATCAACACTTTAGCTGTTGTAATCAGTGTGGGGCAGTACCTAACTATATGTTTGCTTTGCATTTTCCTAAAGACTAATGATATTGAGCATCTTTTCATACACTTATTTGCCATCACTGTATCTTTCTTGGTGAAATCCCTGTTTAAATCATTTGCCTACTTACAAATTCGGTTGTTTTCTTTATATTGAGTTTTGAGAGTTCTTTGGATACAAATAGCTCCTTGTTGGCTATATAAGATTCAAAAATCTTTTCTTCCAGTGTGTGGCTTTTCATTTTCTTAACAATGTCTTTGAGGTGCAGTCATTCTTGATTTTTCACAAATTTCTAATTATTTACTTATTTTTTATAGATAAATGTATCTATATTTTTCATCATTTCTAAAAATTGTTGCTTGCTCCAAAGTCACAAAGATTCTAAGGTACGTTTTTTTGAAGTTTTATATTTTTTGTTCTTTCATTTAGGTTTGTGGTCTGTTTTGAGTTTATTTTTGTATATGATGTGAAATATTATTGACATTCATGTCTTAATAGCTTATTTGTTGAAAACAGTACCATTTATTGAAAAGAGTATCCTTTATCCACTGATTTTCCTTTGCATCTTTCTAAAAAATCAGCTTTTTTTATATGGGTAGAAAAATTATGGTCTCTTTTCCCCATTTCATTAGTTTATTTGAGTGTCTTTAGTTAGTAAAGGTAATTGTATGTTTTTTATAATAAATTTAAAATCAGATAAAGGCTTAGTTCATCAGCTTTCCTTTCTTTTCAAGTTATTATGGCTATTCTCGTCCCTTTGCATTTCCAGAATCAGTTTGCCGATTTCTACAGATAAACCTGCTGAGATTTTAATTGAAATTGAGTTGAATCTACAGATCAATTTGGGAGGAGTTGACATCCTAACAATATTAGATCTTCTTTAATTTCTTTCAGCGATGTTTTATGTTTGTTTGTTTTTATTGTCCAGATTTAGTACATATTTTATGAGATTTATCCTCAAGTATTTCATGAATTTTGATGCTCTTATAAATGGTATTTTAAAAATTGTGTCTTTTGACTGTTCATTGGCAATATATAGAAATTCATTTGGTAGCTCATTTGTTAGTTCTAACAGCTACTTTGGTAGATTTTATTTTATTTTCTGTATCTATGATCATCATGTTTGCTGTGAATAAAGACAGTTTTATTTCTTCCTTTTCTATATGGACACCTTTTATTTCTTTTCCTTGCCTTACTGAAATGACTAGACCCTCCATTACAATGTTGAATAGAGTAGTGAGAAGAGATATCCTTGCCTTGCCCTGATCATAAGGGGAAGTATTGTCTTTCACCATTGTTATTGGATGAATTGTGTTCTCCTCAAATCCAGATGTTGAAGTCCTACCTCTCAGCACTTCAGAATGTGACTCTGTTTGGAGATAGGGCCTTTAATGAGGGAATGAAAATAAACTGAGGTTACATGGGTGCCTTCTAGTCCAATATGACTAGTGTCTTTAGAAAAAGAAGAGATGAGGACACAGATATGTGTAAATATCAAGGAAAGACCGTGTTAAGACAGAAAGACTGCCATCAACAAGTCAAGCAGAGAGGTCTTAGAATGAAATCAGTCCAACTCACATCTGGGTCTTCTAGCCCCCAGAATAGTGAGAAAAACATTTCTGTTGTTTAAGCCCCCCAAGGCCATGGTATTTTGTTATGGCAGCCTTAAAACACTAATACAGTCATTAGGTATGGTATTAGCCACAGGTCTTTTGTATTAATAGATACTTTTCCCAGGTTTTGAAAGTTAAATTCTGTTCTTAGTGTGCTGAGCATTTTTATGAGAAATGTATGTAAGATTTGTCAAAGACTTTCTGAATCTATTGAAAAGATCATATTTTTCTTTTGGTTTAGTTTGTTAATATGGTGAATCAATGGATTGCAACAGAGATTTAACATACCATGAAAATTCTTCTGTATAGAATTAATGATACTTTCCAGCTGTTTCTGTTTTCAATGAAATAAAAATGCAATTAACTACAAATCAGCCTGTGTAGGTTGGTAAAAATTCTCAGCTGGGGTCTCATAAACTCGGAAGGAAGTAGTGAGATTGGATGATAGGTAGTTATACTTAAAATTGATTGTAATCTGAACTCTGAATTAACTGGAGAACTTCAGCACTTGGCTTTCAACTAAAAAGAGAGTATTAGGAAAATGAGGAGTATAGCAATCACAGATAAAACTCAAATATTTAAATATGGTTTGGTATTTGGTTTCTTTTTATTACACTTATTACATGCATCTAATTTCATAATGGATGTGTGAAGAATGGGTAGCTGTGTAGGTGGTTTTAAAAGAACCTCAGGCATCTTCCTCCTCTGCCAAAGCAGTTTCCATGCTTTATTCGTAGTTCATTTTTTCAGCTTAACTTTGCCTCTTTTTAAAGTAAATTTCACCTGGAGAACAAGCCCTCTGGGCTATTTAGTAGTGTCAGCTGGTTGGCTTTTCTTCAGGGCTGTTTGACTGAGCTCAGAGCACTAAGAGACTAAGAATCTACTTCAGTGAAGAAAGAATAATTTGAAGCCCAGGATAATTTTTCATCACAGGACAGTATCCTGGACAGAATCCTGTCCTGTGAGCACAGGGTAGGTGTTGAGTGGTGGGCAATTTGAGGGCACGGGGCTCAAGGTGGGGCTGGGGGTTGGTGGGAAGGCAAAAATGATGTGTTCTAGGAAGCATGGTGAAATGCTGAAAGGGGAAGAGGGAGATCTAAGACACTGTTTAATAAAAGAAGTACATGTGAACAACCCTTCTGTGCAAGGCATGGGTCTGGATGTAAGTAAGTGTAAGTCGGTGTCTTCAATTGGGAGTGAAGGTAGGGGTGGGAGCGGAGGTGGGGAATGAGGAGCGGAGAAGCAGGGAGATCAGCCAGAAGCGAGGGGGTGAGGTACAGTGTCAAGGGCTGGCACAAAGTTGTATTCAAAATTGGGCTGGAGTGTTGGAGGTGGCCATTGTGAGAGCGACTGGAAGACAGAGATGGAAGAGGAGAGCTCTAGAGAGGAGGAGATAAATGAATGGTTCTGTTATGGGTTTGATAATGGCTAGATATTCTATTATAAAGGAAAGTCACATTATTTTCTGTATTCTGTGTTTACTAGGGCAAGATGCTAAAAAAAAAAAAGAATGGAAAGGAGCTTGTAGGAAGAGTGGAATATCCATATAATGCTTGTGTGTGTGTGTGTGTGTGTATGTGTGTGTGTGTGTGTGAAGTCACTCAGTCGTGTTCGACTCTTTGCGACCCTGTGGACTGTAGCCCACCAGGCTCCTTGTTCCATGGGATTCTCCAGGCAAGAATACTGGAGTGGGTTGCCATTTCCTTAGGGGTCAAAAGTCTGTTAGCCCCAGTCTCTGGGCATCTGGTTACTTGACAATTTATTGATATAGGATCAACTTTCACCTATTCATGATGTTTATTGCTAAATGTGTACAGTAAGATGTGGAGTAGAAGGGAAGAGCAAGGCACTCAGCCATGTTATCTGAGTTCAAATTCTGGTTTTGCCCCTTATTTTGTGTGACTTCTGGGCAAATTAACTTTTCTTTGCCTCAGTTTCTCCATCTGGAAAGTGGAGTTAATAGAAGATTTTTTTATGGAATGTTAACAATGGGAAGAGGGAAGGGAGACAGGGGAAACAGGGGTAAGGGATTAAGAGGAACAAACTACCTTGTATAAAATAAACTACAAGGATATATTGTACAGCACAGGGTATACGGCCAGCATTTTATAACTATAAATGGAGTTTCAGTTCTGTTCGGTTCAGTTGCTCAGTCGTGGCCAATTCTTTGTGACCCAATGGACTGCAGCACACCAGGCTTCTCTGTTCATCACCAACTCCTGGAGTTTGGTCAAACTCAGGTCCATTGACATGAGATGTCATTTACTCATCAAATCTTCTATAAATGGAGTATAGCCTTTAAAAATTGTGAATCACTATGTTGTATATCTGAAACATATAATATTGTAAATCAACCATACCTCAATTAAAAAAATTAAAAATGGACCAATTAAAAAACAAAAACAAAAAATAGAAGATTTAAAAAATGAGGACCAATTGAGTCAAATATGCAAAGTACTTAACAATGCCTAGTACATATGTGCACTCTGTAATAGTATTTTTATCACAGTTTGCCTATGTAATATGTATATGAACATAGCTAATTATATAGCATATATTTATAAAAATATTGTATATGTTTATATGTATATGTGTGTATATATATGAGTGTATGTATAGATATGTGTATATATTATATATGTGTGTGTGCGTGTATATATGGGGAGAGAAAAAAGAGAGAAGGAGAGACAGGCATAGTGATTCTCAGTATATTACAGAGTAGGAGTTTGGGAGGAAGGCAGACCTAAATTCCATTTCTGTCTGTGCTTATAATTGCTGAGTCCCAGTTATTTTTATATTGTTACTTATTTATTTTTTAATTTCCTAATTGCTGTGTGTGGGCTTTTCGTTTGGTTGCAGAGAGAGGGGCCGCTCTCACTGCAGTGCCCTGGCTTCTCTTCTTGTAGAGCACGCGCTCCAGGGCACACAGGCTTCAGTAGTTGCAGCGTGTGGGCTCAGTAGTTGTGGCTCCTGCGCTCTGGAGCACAGGCTCAATAGTTGTGGTGCACAGCTTTAGTTGCTCCTTGGTATATGGAATCTTCTCGGAACCAGGGATTGAACCTGGCACTTACAGGGAACCTCCCAACCCCAGTTATTTTTAAATTGCACAATGAATATAATAAGGTTTGTATGGTAAATGTGAGAATTAAATGACATATCATATATAGCCTAATCAATTATCTGTTCATTAATAGGCACTTATTGTCTATTGTTATTACATACTTTTTAATAGTCATCTCTGATAGTAGTTCTTTTAGAGTAACCTTCAGAAAACTACTGCCAAGAAGTGTTAAAGAAATAGTCCTATGAATTTAGTGACTTTGTACATTGTAGATTGGGCCAAAGTCAACTCTTTTAAAAAAAATTGAGCTGTTAATTTCCACTTTGCTTTAAGGAATATAGAATTGAAAATATGATACATGCTAATATAGTTGGAGTTCAGTTCAGTCGCTCAGTTGTGTCCAACTCTGTGTGACCCCATGGACTGCAGCATGCCAGGCCTCCCTGTCCATCACCAACTCCCGGAGTTCACTCAAACTCATGTCCATCGAGTCAGTGATGCCACCCAGCCATCTCATCCTCTGTCGTCCCCTTCTCCTGCCTTCAATCTTTGCCAGCATCAGGGTCTTTTCCAGTGAGTCAGTTCTTTGCATCAGGTGACCAAAATACTGGAGTTTCAGCTTCAGCATCAGTCTTTCCAATGAACACCCAGGACTGATCTCCTTTAGGATGGACTGGTTAGATCTCCTTGCAGTCCAAGGGACTCTCAAGAGTCTTCTCCAACACCACAGTTCAGAAGCATCAATTCTTCAGTGCTCAGCTTTCTTTATAGTCCAACTCTTACATCCATACATGACTACTGGAAAAATGATATCCTTGATGACACAGATCTTTGTTGGCAAAGTAATGTCTCTGCTTTTTAATATGCTGTCTAGATTGGTCATAACTTTCCTTCCAAGGAGTAAGCGTCTTTTAATTTCATGGCTGCAGTCACCATCTGCAGTGATTTTGGAGCCCAAAATATAAAGTCAGCCACTGTTTCCCAATCTATTTGCCCTGAAGTGATGGGACCAGATGCCATGATCTGAGTTTTCTCAACGTTGAGCTTTAAGCCAACTTTTTCACTCTCCTTTTCACTTTCATCAAGAGGCTCTAATTCTTCGGTTTCTGCCATAAGGGTGGTGTCATCTGCATATCTGAGGTTGTTGATATTTCTCTTGGCACTTTTGATTCCAGCTTGTGCTTCATCCAACCCAGCATTTCTCATGGTGTACTCTGCATATAAGTTAAATAAGCAGGGTGACAATATACAGCCTTGACGTGCCCCCTTTTCCTATTTGGAACCAGTCTGTTCCATGTCCAGTTCCAACTGTTGCTTCCTGACCTGCATACAGATTTCTCAAGAGGCAGGTCAGGTGGTCTGGTATTCCCATCTCTTTCAGAATTTTCCACAGTTTATTGTGATCCACACAGTCAAAGGCTTTGGCATAGTCAATAAAGCAGAAATAGATGTTTTCTGGAACTCTCTTGCTTTTTCAATGATCCAACGAATGTTGGCAATTTGGTCTCTGGTTACTCTGCCTTTTCCAAAACCAGCTTGAATATCTGGAAGTTCATGCTTCATGTATTGCTGAAGCCTGGCTTGGAGAATTTTGAGCATTACTTTACTAGCATGTGAGATGAGTGCAGCTGTGTGGTAGTTTGAGCATTCTTTGGCATTGTCTTTCTTTGGGATTGGAATGAAAACTGACCTTTTCCAGTCCTGTGGCCACTGCTGAGTTTTCCAAATTTGCTGGCATATTGAGTGCAGCACTTTCACAGCATCATCTTTCAGGATTTGAAACAGCTCAACTGGAATTCCATCACCTCCACTAGCTTTGTTGGTAGTGATACTTCCCAATGCCCACTTGACTTCACATTCCAGGATAGCTGGCTCTAGGTGAATGATCACACCATCGTGATATCTGGGTTGTGAAGATCTTTTTGTACAGTTCTTCTGTGTATTCTTGCCACCTCTTCTTAATATCTTCTGCTTCTGTTAGGTCCATACCATTTCTGTTCTTTATCGAGCCCATCTTTGCATGAAATGTTCCCTTGGTATCTCTGATTTTCTTGAAGAGATCTCTAGTCTTTCCGATTCTATTTTTTTCCCTCTATTTGTTTTCATTGATCAATGAGGAAGGCTTTCTATCTCTCCTTGCTATTCTTTGGAACTCTGTATTCAAATGGGTACATATTTCCTTTTCTCCTTTGCTTTTTGCTTCTCTTCTTTTCACAGCTATTTGTAATGCCTCCTCAGACAGCCATTTTGCTTTTGCAGTTCTTTTTCTTGAGGATGGTCTTGATCCCTGTCTCCTGTACAATGTCATGAACCTTCATCCATAGTTCATCAGGCACTCTGTTTATTATATCTAGTCCCTTAAATCTATTTCTCACTTCCACTGTATAATTGTAAGGGATTTGATTTATGTCATACCTGAATGGCCTAGTGGTTTTCCCTACTTTCTTCAGTTTAAACCTGATTTTGGCAATAAGGAGTTCATGATCTGAGACACAGTCAGCTCCATGATCGACTCCAAATTATTAAATATTTTAATATAAATATGAAATCATAAAATAGAAGAAAAACCGTGGGTGAATTACTTCAGGCTTTGCTATAGAGAAGGATTTCTAACTGTGAATAGAATTATCTTGGGTTGGCCAAAAACTTCATTTGGAGTTTTCTGAGACAAATATGAATGAAATTTTTGGCCAACCCAATATTAATACAATAAAAACTTCTGCAGGGTAAAAACTATCAAAGTACAGATGGCATATTGGCAAAAATAATCAGCAGTTCATACTATGTAAAATAATTAATCTCCCTAATATATACAGAGCTACTAGAGGTTGATAAGAAAAAGGTAATGTGATTTTTTAAAGTGGGAAAATGATATGAACAGATATTTCACAAGAAAAGAAATATAACTAGTCCTTTAAAAATGTAAAATATATTCAATTCACTCATAATAAGATAAATGCTAATTAAACCTATACCAGAAAACAGTTTCACCTATCAGCTTGAAATGGTACCAGCCCTATAAAGTGCAATGTGGCATTATCTTTCAAAATTATAAATGCATTTCCTTTGGACCCCAAAATTGCACTTCTGGGGATTTATCCTCCAGATAAAACTGCACACAATGAGATTGACTTACATACAAGCTTTTATTTTGTAACCTTGTTATTATAGCAAAAAGTTGAAAATAGTCTAAATGTCCATTAGTAAGGAACTGATTTAAAAGCAATTTTTGGCCCATGTAGCTGCAATACAAGGCAGCTCTAAAAAGAAAAATGTTCTCTTTCCATACGCAAATGGAAACTCTTACAAATGTTTTGAGAAGTAAAATAAAAAAGATCTGAAATGATATATATAACCTATATTTTGTATAAAATGGTATGAAGAATATGAGTATAAATTTGTATTTTATTATCATTACATAGGACTTCCCTCGTGGCTCAGATGGTAAAGAGTCTGCCTGCAGTGCAGGAGACCCATTTTTGACCCTTGGGTCAGGAAGATCCTCTGGAGAAGGGCATGGCAACCCACTGCAGTATTCTTGCCAGGAGAATTCCGTGGACAGAGAAGCCTGCGGGCTACAGTCCATGGGGTCGCAAAGAGTCAGACCTGACTGAGCGATTGGCACTTTCACTTTCATCATTGCATAAAGAAACTCTGAAGAGATATACCAGAATCTGAAAATTTGGTTACCTTTGGGAGTGGCAGGTGGGGGAGTGGGGCAGATAGAAGCAGGATGGGAAGACATCTTTTCACTGTTTTTTTTTTTTTTTTAAATAATTTTCCTCATTTGTTTTTGGCGGTGCTGGGTCTTCCTTGCCCTGCGGGTTTCTCTAGCTGCAGTGAGTGAGGGCTGCTCTCTAGCTGTGGCACACAAGCTGCTCATTGCCATGGCTTCTGTGTGGGGGAGCCTGGCCTCTGGCCATTGTGGTGCATGGGCTTAGTGGCTCTGCGGCACGTGGGATCTTCCCAGATGAGGGACTGAACCCGTGTCTCCTGCACTGTAGGTGATTCTTTATCACTAAAGCCACCCACGAAGCCCCACTGTGCTGTCTTTAATGTTGTTTTCATGTAGAACCAAGTTTGTGTGTGTGTGCGAAGTCACTTCAGTCTGTCCAGCTTTTTGTGAGCCTATGGACTATAGCCCGCCAGGATCCTCTGTCCAAGAGATTCTCTAGGCAAGAATACTGGAGTGGGCTTCCATGCCCTCCTCTACGGGATCTTCCCAGCCAAGGGATTGAATCCGAGTCTTTTATGTCTCCTGCATTGGCAGACAGGTTCTTTACCACTAGTGCCACCTAGCAAGCCCGTAACCAGGTACATTTATTCCCTATTCAAAAATGAAGATAAAATAAAAATTTTCTCTTGAATCAGTAGTTACTTTTTCCACCGTCATGGGAAGCTACAGATGAATTATTTTTCTTAAAGCAGTTTTGTTTTGCCACTTCCCATTGCATTCTTTTTAATTTTAAAATTAAGACTCTATTTTATAAGAGCAGTTCAAAGGCTATAGCAAAATTGAGGGGAAGGCACATCATAGACTTCTTTTGTGCCCTCTGGTGCCACACATTTATATCCCCCCAACTATCAACATCCCCCTCCACCCTCAGAGTGGTACATCCGTTACAATGATGAGCCTATTGCTAAACTGACCCAAAGCCCATGGTTTCCATTACTATTTACTCTGAGTGTTGTGCATTCTATTCCCATTATTAATTTGCCATAAGACTTCAAAGAACATGGTGAATCCAGAGCCCATCAGGAGATGATGGAGTGCTCCTGTCAGCCACAAGCAAACTTGGACCAATTAAACCATTTTCCTCCTGATCTCTTAATAATTTCTTTTGTTAATCCTATTTTCCTAAAAAGCTAATAATTCAGATGGTGCAAAGATAGCAAGAGCTGTAGATAATGCACACTGGACAGGCAGTTGTGTTAGAACAAGTTCTATTATAAACCATCTTAGGACAAGCTGGATACTCTCTTGCGAGATTATTCATTTGTGATCAGAAATAGTGCTCTGTGTCACGTATGAAGTTCCAGAACTGGCAAAGGGAAAAAAAGATCTTCACTATAAGATATTTTACTGGAAAAGGCCAAGTGTTTGATATTTTTGGCCTATAAAGCTGATTAACACAGAAGAATCAAACAACAGATTTAATTTTATCCAATTAACCCATGTTAAAAGCACCGAGATAAAAGAGATTTTTTTCCTATTTATTAATGTCTTTAACGTTACCCTTTGTACTTGAAAATAAAATGCAAAGTTCAACCTTGTGATTGAAAGATTAGACGAGGCTTGAACCAGTAAAAATAGATTTTTAAAGGAAAAGTTATTTTGAGTGGAGTGCTAGCTGTACTAGACAAATTCAGTCGGGCCTCCTCTTCAGTCTTGTCAAAGCTTAGCACAGTCCAGAAGGCACTAGTGTGTATGCCAAAAAATCAAAGCAGCAGCAGTTAAAAAAATAAGTGCACTAAGAAATATTAAATGGAAAGCCAATGCCTATAAATAAAAAGGCAAGTGAGCACTAATCAATCATAAGTTACTCTGAACAGAAAATAGGAGTTGGAAGGGTAAAAGAGATTTCACATACAACATATGAGACTAGATACAAATGATTTAATTAAACTGCGTTCCTTCTACACAAGACTCCCAATCTCTAAATGTTAAGAAAAACTGGAGTATAGAAATGCAACGTCTTGCTTTGCAATCTATAGCGGATGAGTAGCAAGGCATATGCCAACAGCAGAAATAGAAGCAGTTGATGAATCCTGGGTGAGTGGAAGTGTTTCATTATCTGTATCTGTTTCTTGCTATTCATCTCGGCTTTACAGTTCTCACTAAAGGGCCAAACCCTTTCCAATCTGAACAATTGCAGCTCTACAAGCTTGGAGTTCAGGTAAAAATCATTAGACAAAATACAAAACTAATTTGCATGCATATGGAATAAATTCAATCAAGGGTTAAAAATAATTCAATCAGTAAAATAAATCTTGGGAATTGTTTTGGATAGAAGAAGCAGAGAGAGAGGAGATTATTAATTACAAGGTGTGAGGAGAGGAAAAAGATGAACACAGCTGCTGGCTGGCCAACCACATGCACAGAAAAGGACTTTAGCCCTAGACATTGCTTAGTTGACCTTAAAGGCCAGTCTTGCCCTAGGAAATGATTTATGTTGCTCAGCAGAATTAGAGACCATATGGCCTTTTAGAAGGGAACTTGAATCTTTTTGAGTAAGAGGTCCCGCTCAAACATTCAGATTTCAAGAAATAGACTTGAAAGTTGCCAAGAAATAGACCTGAAAGTGAAAGTCACTCAGTCCTGTCTGACTCTTTACCACCCCATGGACAATAAAGTCCATGGAATCCTCTAAGCCAGAATACTAGAGTGGGTAGCTGTTCCCTTCTCCAGAGGATCTTCCCAATCCAGGGATCGAACCCAGGTCTCCCTCATTGCAAGCGGATTCTTTACAGCTGAGCCACCAGAAAAAGAGGTCCCACTCAAACATTTAGATTTCAAGAAACAGATCGATAAGAATATGTTCGACAGGTTTCTGGAGAGCCATGATTTTATGCCTTGAATTAATTGTAGGTAAGTCAGAAAAAAAATTGAATTATTTTCTCGTATACATTGAGGTTTTAAAATAGAAGGGATTTGAAGTTTGGGAATTAATATCTGAGTCTTTTCTTAGCTTTATCTATCTATCTTATAAATATTATATCCATTCTGTATATATATATATCAATACCACTGTTCATTCTCAAGTCTGTGAAATTAGAGACTGTGACAACTTACCAGAGACCATAATGAGTTTGTCTCTCATCACAAACATTGGAAGACAAAAACCTGAATCCATATATCAAAACTAAAATTCAGTTTTCCAGCCTAATAAATGACAGCCAGGATTCTGAAGGGAAAGAGTTATTTTTAAAAGCAAAGATTTTCTTTTTCAGCGGTTGGTGGCTCTGGTGATGGGTAGCAAAAATGGCTCATGGGAAAGGCACTTGTACTGCTAATAGTTTGACTGAAAAGAAAAACATTATTATTGGTGTTTTTTTCTCCCTACCAGATCCAGTGATATCACTAGTGCAATCTGTTATTTATGTAGAAAGGCAGTAAACAGTAGAAAGGAGAGTATCTGTACAGGAACATCTTCTCTGAGAAGTTGCTTGAAAAATAAGCATGTGATGAACATGTGAGAAGCACTTATGCAGTTGGCAGCATACAAATTCTCAGAACAGTAGGGGATAAAAATGGGTTAGATAAAGAAAACTAAGGATCAGATCCAGATAAACAATGGGACGTTTGTAACATATTTATTTAGCAAAACTCTGGGAATATAAGCATACACCTTCAATGAAACCAGCCTCAGATGAAACTTAAAAAATTAGATTCAGGCTAAAAATTTTAAGACTCTAAAATTTTCCTTCAGCTCATATTATAATTTACAACTTACAGGAGGGTATTTTGTTTTTATGCTTTAAAACAATTAAATATAGCCTCTCTCTGAAAATCAGTTTATGCTAGGGTTTCTCAACCTTGGCTTGGTATTCCCAGGTGGCGTAGTGGTAAAGAACCTGCTTGCCAATGTGGAAGACCTGGATTCGATCCCTAGGTCAGGAATGTTCCTGGAGGAGGAAATGGCAACCCATTCCAGTATTCTTGCCTGGAAAAATGGACAGAGAAGCCTGGTGGGATACAGTCTATGGGTCACAAAGAATTGAACACGACTGAGCATATATGCACACAGCCTTGGCCCTGTTGACATTTTGCACCAGATAGTGCTTTGTTGTGGAGGGCTACCCTGTTCATTGTAGAATGTTTAGCAATACCCTGACCTCTACCCAGTAAATGCTAACAGTATCACCTTAGTTGTGACAACCAATGATGTCTCCAGTTCAGTTGCTCAGTTGTGTGTGACTCTGTGACCCCATGAATCACAGCACGCCAGGCTTCCTGTCCATCACCAACTCCCAGAGCATGCTCAAAATCATGCCCATTGAGTTGGTGGTGCCATTCAACCATATCATCCTCTATCATCCCCTTCTCCCGCCTTCAATCTTTCCCAGCATCAGGGTCTTTTCCAGTGAGTCAGTTCTTTGCATCAGATGGCCAAAGTATTGGAGTTTCAGCTTCAGCATCAGTTCTTCTAATGAATATTCAGGACTGATTTCCTTTAGGGTTGACTGATTTGATCTCCTTGCAGTCCAAGGGACTCTCAAGAGTCTTCTCCAACACCACAGTTCAAAAGCATCAATTCTTCAGTGCTCAGCTTTCTTTATAGTCCAACTCTTACATCCATACATGACTACTGGAAAAACCATAGCTTTGACAAGGCGGACCTTTGCTGGCAAAGTAATGTCTCTGCTTTTTAATATGCTGTTCAGCTGGAAAAGGAAATAGAAACCCACTTCAGTATCCTCCCACTTCAGTATCCTTGCCTGGAGAACCCCATGGAGAGAGGAGCCTGGTAGACTACAGTCCATGGGGTCACAAAGAGTCGGACACAAGTGAGCGACTTCACTGCAGGTAGTAAAGAATCCGCCTGCAGTGTGGGAGACCTGGATTTGATCACTGGTTATATCAGGAAGCAATAGTTAGAACTGGACATGGAACAACAGACTGGTTCCAAATAGGAAAAGGAGTACATCAAGGCTGTATATTGTCACCCTGCTTTTTTAACTTATATGTAGAGTACATCATGAGAAACACTGGGCTGGAAAAAGCACAAGCTGGAATCAAGATTGCCGGGAGAAATACCAATAACCTCAGATATGCAGATGACACCACCCTTATGGCAGAAAGTGAAGAGGAACTAAAAAGCCTCTTGATGAAAGTGACAGAGGAGAGTGAAAAAGTTGGCTTAAAGCTCAACACTGAGAAAACAGATCATGGCATCTGGTCCCATCACTTCATTGCAAATAGATGGGGAAACAGTGTCAGACTTTATTTTGGGGGCTCCAAAATCACTGCAGATGGTGATTGCAGCCATGAAGTTAAAAGATACTTACTACTTGGAAGGAAAGTTATGATCAACCTAGAGAGCATATTCAAAAACAGAGACATTACTTTGCCAACAAAGGTCTGGCTAGTCAAAGCTATGGTTTTTCCAGTGGTCATATATGGATGTGAGAGTTGGACTGTGAAGAAAGCTGAGCACCAAAGAATTGATGCTTTTGAATTGTGGTGCTGAAGAAGACTCTTAAGAGTCCCTTGGACTGCAAAGAGATCCAACCAGTCCATTCTAAAGGAGATCAGTCCTGGGTGTTTTTGGAAGGACTGATGCTAAAGCTGAAACTCCAATACTTTGGCCACGTCTTGTGAAAGGTTGACTCACTGGAAACGACTCTGATGCTGGGAGGGATTAGGGGCAGGAGGAGAAGGGGACGACAGAGGGTGAGATGGCTGGATGGCATCACCAACTTGATGGACATGAGTTTGGGTGAACTCCGGGAGTTGGTGATGGACAGGGAGGCCTGGCATGCTGCAGTTCATGGGTTGCAAAGAGTCAGACACAACTGAACGACTGAACTGACTGACATTGGGAAGATCCCCTGGAGAAAGGAAAGGCTACCCACTCCAGTATTCTGACCTAGAAAGTTCCATGGATTGTATAGACACAACTGAGTGATGTCCCCAGTTATTTCCAAATGTCCCCTGAGTGGCAAAATCTCCTTTAGTTGAGAATCACTGGTCTCTATATCTTACTAGAAAGTCAAGCAAATCTATGAGATAACATGGCTCTCTGGATGGCATAGGAACTTAATTATTTGAAAAAAACAATCACTAATCTAGGTTTAAAGTGAATTTTTAAGAACAGTGTGAATGATTAAACAAATTAAAATATGGTTGAGAAAATTTTCTTTAGCAAAGGTAAAAAACCTCAGATGGAACTTCCAGTATGAAATGTGGTTGGCCACTCAGAACCTGTCCTGTTTGGGGTTGTCCCCTTTCCTTACTGATTTCTATGGGCTAAATTCTCTGAATTCCAGGCACACCTGCGTGCCTTCCAAGTGAGACAATCTCTGAGTACCTAGTATTTTTCTCCCTTGGGGAAGCTAGATTTTCACCTTCCTCCACCACTAGTGCAGGGAGCTGTCATCAAAAAACCACTCTGTTCCTCTTCCTGGTTGCTGGGCAAATATGCCATCTATGGGGACACTCAAGACTTTCCTGCTGATCATTCTTGATAATAATGGTTGCTATGATTGCTGAATTCTCAGTTTAGTAATGAAGATGCTCAGATCCATTTAACAGTCAAAAGGTGCCATTTCACTGAAAGCTTTCCCTCTGTCCCAGCTTGTGTCTGAGAGCTGGCTGCCTGTAGTTAGAAAAACATGGCCTCCTTTTCTATTTCCCTGCCTAGAGATTTTATGCCTCTGCTCCCTGGTGGCTCAGCTGTAAAGAATTTTCTTGCAATGAAGGAGCCACAGGGAGACACGGGTTTGATCCCTGGGTCAGGAAGATCCCCTGGAAAAGGGCATGGCAACTCATTCCAGTGTTCTTGCCTGGAGAATCCTATGGACAGAGGAGCCTGGTGGGCTACAGTCCATGGGGTAGTAAAGAGTCGGATAGGACTGAAATGACTTAGCACGTTGCCCTTCACTCACTCAGCTGATTTTGGACCCTCTTAGAATATTATTAGCAGCAGGAAAATGAGGAGCCAAGGGAGCTGAAAAGGTTGACTTGACTGATGCTATTGTTGGGCGGTGTCAGCCCTTTTGGGGCTTCCTTGTCTTAGGGTGCTTGTGGGGATCCCACATGTCTTGACTCTGATCCCAGAGTCAATCATTTGACTCTGGCTGTTTCCTTGCTTGCTCCCTCCTTAACCCCTACGTGTGTGGTGGGGCTTTGCCCTTCCAGGGGGTTCTCTTGGCTGAATCAAAGGCAACACCAGTCTGGTTCTCTCTTGGATTGCCCATGTCTGGAAAGAAGGAAATGCCCATGTATTCTTTTCCTTATTTATTTCGCTGCATCAGGTGTTAATTCCAGAAGCAGGATCTTTCATCATGGTACACAGGCTTCTCTCTAGTTGTGGCACGTGGGTTCAGTAGTTGCTCCTTGGTATGTGGGCTCTTAGTTCCTCAGCCACAGATGGAACCTGTGTCCCCTGCAGTGGAGGGTGGATTCTTAATCACTGGGCCACCAGGGAAGTCCTAAAGTAGACTTTTCAAAAGCTAAAAGCATAATTGTGATACAAATATGCAGTGAACACCTGTCACTGATTTATGTTTCCCATAAATGAGCAATGTAGATGAGGGTTGGGTCAATTGGAGACAGAGATGCTGAAATATTAATCCATAAATTTAATATAGTCTACTACAAGAAGATCCAACCAGTCCATCCTAAAGGAAATCAGTCCTGAATATTTCTTAGAAGGACTGATGCTGAAGCTGAAACTCTAATACTTTGGCCACCTGATGTGAAGAACTGACTCATTGGAAAAGACCCTGATGCTGGGAAAGATTGAAGGCAAGAGGAGAAGGGGACAACAGAGGATGAGATGGCTGGATGGCATCACCGACTCTATGGACATGAGTTTGAGCAAGCTCCGGGAGTTGGTGATGAGCAGGGAAGCCTGGCATGCTGCAGTCCATGGGGTCGTAAAGAGTCAAACACGACTGAGCGACTGAACTGACTGACTGACTGACTTATGGTTTCCTTTGCTGTGCAGAAACTTTTCATTTGCTGCAGTCCTATTTATTTTTGCTTTTGTTTCCCTTGCCTGAGAAGACATATTCAATAAAGTATTGGTAACACCCATGTTGTAATGCCTCTGTTTTCTTCTAGTTTTATGGTTTCTGGTCTTACTTTTAAGTCTTCAATCCATTATGGGTTTACTTATATGCATGGTAAATGCATATGAGAGAGGTAGTCTAGTTTTGGTTATTTGTGTTTCTGTTCAGTTTTCACAACACCATTTATTGAAGAGCATTTTTTCCCCTCATTGTATAATCTTGCCTCCTTTGTTAAAGACTAACTTCCCATATAGGATCTATATGTCTGTTTTTGTGTTAGTGCCATACTTATTTCATTACTGTAACTTCTTGGTAACAGCTTCCCAGGTGGTAAAGTGGTAAAGAACCCACCTGCCAATGCAGGAGACATGTGAGATGTGGGTTCAATCCCTGCTTAGGGAAGATTCCCTGGAGAAGGAAATGGCAACCTACTCCAATATTCATGCCTGGAGAGTCCCATGGAAATCAGGGAGCATAACAGCTCTAGCTTTGTTCTTTCTCAAGATTGTTTTGGTTATTAGAGGTCTTTTGTGTTTCCATGCAAATTTAAAGTTATTTGTTCTAATTCTGTGAAAAATGGCAACAGTGTGTTGAAAGGGATTGTATTGAATCTATAGATTGCTTTGGGCAGTATGGTCATTTTAGCAATATTAATTTTTCCAATTCATAAGCATAGTATATCTTTCCATCTGTTTTTGTTATCTTCAATCTCTTTTATCAGTGTCTATAGTTATCTGAATATGGGTCTTTTACCCCCTTCGTTAGATTTATTCCTAGGTGATTTACTCCTTTTGATATGATTCTAAATGTAATTTCCCCTAATTTCTCCTTCTGATCATTCATTGGTAGTGTATAGACATGCAACAGATTTCTGAGAGACAAAAGGCAATTAAAACCACTTGGGAAATTCTTTTAAAAATTACTGATAATTGGTTAAAAATATAAAATTAATTTAGAATGTGTATTGGTTTACTATTGCTGCTATGACAAACTACTGCAAACAGGGGCTTAGAACAACACAGATTTATTCTGTTAATAGTTTTAGAGGTCAGAAGTCCAAAATGTATCTCATAAAGCTTAACTCAAGGACTGTGGTTTTTTCGGACATTCTAGGGGAGGGTTTGTTCCTTGTCTTTTCCAGCTTCTAGGGACTTCTGCATTCCTTGGCTCCTTGCCTCCTCACTGCCGTATCTGCTTCTGCCATCACATCTTCTCCTAGTCCTGTCCCCATGCCCCCGTCCTATAAGAATGCTCACGATTACCTTGGGCCCACCCACATAGTCCAGAATAACCTCATCTCAAGATATTTAATTTAATTCCATCTACAGAATCCCTTTCTCCACTTAAAGTAACATATTCACAGATTTCCAGAATTAGGACATGGACATCTTTGGGGATGAGAGGATGGAGAGGCATTATTCTATCACAAATGTTTTGTTATTGTTGTTTTTCAGTGGCTAAGTTATGTCCGACTCTTTGCAGCCCCATGCATTGCAGCACCATAGGCTTCCCTGTCCTTCACTATCTCCTGGAGTTTGCTCAAGCTCATGTCCATTGAGTCAGTGATGCTATCCAACTGTCTCATCCTCTGTCATCCCCTTCTCTTCCTGCCCTCAATCTTTCCCAGCATCAGGATCTTTTCCAATGAGTTGGTTCTTTGCACCAGATGACCACAGTACTGGAGCTTCAGCTTTAGCATCAATCCTTCCAATGAATATTTAGGGTTGATTTATTTAGGATTGACTGGCTTGATCTTGCTGTCCAAGGAACTCTCAAGAGTATTCTCTAGCATCACAGTTTAAAAGTGTCTGTTCTTCAGTTCTCAGCCTTCTTTATGGTCCAGCCCTCATATCTGTACATGACTGCTGGAAAAACCATAGCTTCTATCATCCCAAGGAAAAATATTATTAGAATTTGGTTATAGCTTTTCAGCATTAAAAAATGTGTGTTTATTTTATTTATTTTTAAATTTTATTTTTACTTTATTCTATGTTACAGTACTGTATTGGTTTTGCCATACATTGACATGAATCAGCCACAGGTATACACCATCTCCCAATGCTGAAGCCCCTCCCACCTCCCACCCCATATCATCTCTCTGCATCATCCCGTGCGCCAGCCCCAAGCATCCTGTATGCTGTATTGAACATAGACTGGCGCTTCATTTCTTGTGTGTTTATATAGTATCTATATTTTATTTTAAAACTATTTATTTTTTTAAAGATTTTTTTTTTTACTATGTACCATTTTTAGTCTTTTGTTGAATTTGTTACAACATTACTCCTATTTTATGTTTTGTTTTTTTGGTCACAAGGCATGTGGGATCTTAATTCCCTGACCAGGGACTGAACCTGCATCCCCTGCAGCAGAAGGTAAAGTCCCCACTAGTGAACCACCAGGGAAGTCCCATATATAGTACTCATATTTTAAATGAGATTATGCTTTAATATGATGATGAAAGTGAAGTCATTCAGTCACGTCCGACTCTTTGAGACCCCATGGAGTGTAGCCTATCAGGCTCTTCCATCCAAGGGATTTTCCAGGCAAGAGTGCTGGAGTGGATTGCCATTTCCTTCTCCAGGGGATCTTCCCAATGCCCATGCTTTAATATAATTTTAAATTTTGCTTAATTATATGCCATAAAAAGCCATAAAATATTCTGCATGTTACACATCTTTTATATTGTTTTTTAAAAGCTACTTCATAGTGTTCATTGTATATATTGATGATAACTAACCTGCCATGGATAGATATTTGCTATGTTCCTAAGCCTTTGTTATTCAGTACTTCCCAGGTGGTGTGAGTAATGAAGAATCCACCTGCCCATGCAGGAGATCCACTGGAGGAGGGAATGGCAACCCTTTCTAGTATTCTTGCTTGGAAAATTCAATGGACAGAGGAGCCTGATGGGCTACAGTCCTTGGGGTTGCAAAGAGTTGGACACGGCTCAGTGACTGAGCACATACGTATACCTCTAATGGTCTTGATTCTACATGTTAGTGTTTGTAAGAGGCCACAGCAACCTGGAAAAGGTGTTCAAATACAAATAAAGACTATGGGATTAATATGTACTTGCTGAATGAAAGGATGAGAGGCATAGATCATGTAATCATAAAACAACTTTCGATCAACATTTTATTTTGAGGTTGTAGTTGTTTTCTTCACCAAACGTTTCATGTGAGCTACAAGTTAGTATCCAGGTCAGGAGGACCAAGGGACTAATTTTCATAGTCACATGACCTATGAGCTAGTTCTTATCAGTAGGCTTCATCTCCCACCTTCTTTCTCTCTCTCTCTTTTTTTAACTTTATTTTACTTTGCAACACTTACTGATTTTGCCATACATCAACATGAATCTGCCACAGGTGTACGTGAGTTCCCAATCCTGAACCTCTCTCCCACCTCTCTCCCCATACCATCTCTCTGGGTCATCCCAGTGCACCAGCCCCAAACATCCTATATCCTGCATCGAACCTAGACTGGCAATTCGTTTCTTACATGATAGTATACATGTTTCAATGCTATTCTCCCAAATCATCCCACCCTCTCCCTCTCCCACAGAGTCCAAAAGTCTGTTATATATATCTGTGTCTCTTTTGCTGTCTCTCATACAGGGTATCATTACCATCTTTTTAAATCCCATATATATGTGTCAGTATACTGTATTGGTGTTTTTCTTTCTGGCTTACTTCACTCTGTATAATCGGCTCCAATTTCATCCACCTCATTAGAACTGAGTCAAATGTATTCTTTTTAATGGTTGAGTAATACTCCATTGTGTATATGTACCACAGCTTTCTTATTCATTCATCTGCTGATGGACATCTAGGTTGCTTCCATGTCCTGGCTATTATAAATAGTGCTGCAGTGAACATTGGGGTACACATGTCTCTTTCAATTCTGGTTTCCTTGGTGTGTATGCCCAGCAGTGGGATTGCTGGGTCATAAGGCAGTTCAATTTCCAGTTTTTAAGGAATCTCCACACTGTTCTCCATAGTGGCTGTACTAGTTTGCATTCCCACCAACAGTGTAAGACGGTTCCCTTTTCTCCACATCCTCTCCAGCATTTATTGCTTGCAGACTTTTGGATCGCAGCCATTCTGACTGGTGTGAAATGGTACCTCATTGTGGTCTTGATTTGCATTTCTCTGGTAATGAGTGATCCCACGTTCTCTTAAAACCAGTATAGGCGAGTGGCTCTCAGAGTCTGCTCTCCTTTTCCATGGCACTGTGCTCTACACTCACTTCCAGCTCTCTTACCTCTCCCATTAGCCTTAGGAACCTAAGTCCCCTTAGTTATGCTGGTGGATGATGCAGCTTCACAACCTGCTGTCTGGTTTCTCTTTATTCCCTGAAAATTCCATTACAAATATTTTAAAATAAATAGAATAAATACCTGCACAGATCTTTCTAAATTCTAGCAACCCCTGTTAGCAGTACAGCTGATTGTGCTCATGAAAAGTTATAGGAGGCAAAACCCTTCTTTATTTATCTGGCTGCGTCAGCTCTTAGTTGCGGCATGTGGGCTCTTTGTGTGGTGCACAGGCTCTAGTTGCAGCTTGTGGGCTCAGTAGTTGTGGTGTGCCAGCTTAGCTGCTCTGCAGCATGTGGGACATTAGTTCCCCCACCAGGGATTGAACTTGTGTCCCCTGCGTTGCAAGGTGGTTTCTTAATCACTGGACCACCAGGGAAGTCCCAAGGCAAAACTCTTAACCATTATTCTATGGAGTAATTTTATCATCTAATGTTTATACTTTTGTAGCTAAAACAGGACAAAAACAAAATTCTTTTTTTTTTACAGACTTTCAAAATTTTGAGATATACACAATAATGGAAGTCCCTGATGTTACTCTTTGATGTGGTTAGCAAGAACAAAAATAAAATAATCCTCCAATTCAACAGATACCAAACATCCGGAAGTTTCCAGAAAACAACTTTCGATCAACATTTCATTTTGAGGTTGTAGTTGTTTGTTCCACCAAACTTTTCATGTGAGCTACCAATTAGTATCCAGATTATTTCATTTGAAGTTCATATCTGTTTCCTTGTCCTCCTGCTTTTTAATAGGAAACTCAAAGTTATCATCATAACCAATTAAGAGAGGCAAAGGGTCTAAGCACATGGATAAACTACTTTTGAATGGCCAAGAGTTAGTTTAAAATATTATTTTGACTGATTGGTAAAGAATAAACCATTAAATTCAAAGGATCATGGTAATTTTCTTTTCACTAACCACAAAATCTGCATTGCAATATATAAATACTGAATTTCATATGGTCTACCTTTAAATGGTATTCGAAGCAGCATGGCCTTGTTACTTAAACTGAATCAACACAGCTGTCTTCTTGTTGCTTTCCTTGCATTTTTAGGTAAAGATGCTTTTCTGAGTCAGAAGTTTCAGCCCTTGAAGGTTGTTGGACCAGACTGTAGGTATTTACTGTGAAATTTCATCATTCTATCTACTTGAATTTCCCAGACACTTGCAAAAGCTCATAACTACTTTCTTAGTTCTACCTAATGAATTGGGGTCTGTCTAATTAGTCAGCCCAGGTTTATTGCAGGACCTTTCACTTTGCACCCATCAAGTTGTGACCAATTTATATAAAGCACATTAAATATATAGTCCTGTGCTACATGTTGTAAGGATGAAAAGGAGAACATGGCTGGTGAATGAATGATGGAACCTCCTAAGTTTCCTCGAAAGGACAACTTTCCCATATTCCATGCTGCTGCTGCTAAGTCACTTCAGTCGTGTCCGACTCTGTGTGACCCCATAGACCGCAGCCCACCAGGCTCCCCTGTCCCTGGGATTCTCCAGGCAAGAACACTGGAGTGGGTTGCCATTTTCTTCTCCAATGCATGAAAGTGAAAAGTGAAAGTCAAGTTGGTCAGTCGTATCCGACTCTTAGCGACCCCATGGACTGCAGCCTACCAGGCTCCTCTGCCCATGGGATTTTCCAGGCAAGAGTACTGGAGTGGGGTGCCATTGCCTTCTCCACCCATATTCCATATGTATTCTTCAACCTCACAGCAATGGGCTTCCTAGGTGGTGCTAGTGGTTAAGAATCCATCTGCCAATGCAGAAGACATGAGACGCAGGTTCGATCCTAGGATGGGAAGATCCTTTGGAGAAGGGCTTGGCAACCCACCCCAGTACTCCTGCCTGGAGAATCCCAAGGACAGAGGAGCCTGATGGGCTATAGTGCATAGTGTTGCAAAGAGTGGTTCACAACTGAAGGAACTCATCATGCACATAACCTCACAGCAAAGATTGGGAGACAACCTATCAGGGGAACAGCATGGGTTTATTTGACAGAAAGATACAAGTCTATATTCTGACTGTCATTTGTAAAATATAGATGTACCTACATTGCAGTCTGATTGTGAGAATTGTTGTTTTGTCACTAAATCATGTCTAACCCTTTGTGATTCCATGGACTATAGCCTGCCAGGCTCTTCTGTCCATGGGATTCTCCAGGCAAGAATACTGGAGTTGGTTGCCATTTCCTCTCCAGGGGATCTTCCTGACCCAGGGATCAAACCCACAACTCCTGCTTGGCAGGCGAATTCTTCACTGAGTCACCTGGGAATTATATAAACTATTAAATACTTTATATAAAATATAAATATTAAATATTAAAAATTAAATCTCAAGGCAAAATTATGGAGTCAGTAAAAAGATCAGTGGTTTTTCTGGGTGTTGGTGGGGAGGGATGTATACATGGAGCACAAAGGATGTTTAAGACAATGAAAATATTCTGTACAATATCAGAATGATATATATATGTCTTTGGACATTTGTCCAAAACCATACAATGTATAGCATTATGAGTGAACAGTATGATGTATCAATGTAGGCTCATCAGTTATAACAAATATTCCACTTTGGTGGGGGATGTTGATAATGGGGGAGGCTATGCCCATGTGGGGCTTCCCTGGTGTCTCAATGGTAAAGAATCCACCTGCCAATGCAGGAGACACAGGTTCAATCCCTGGGTTGGGAAGATCCCCTGGAGAAGGAGATGGCAGCCCACTCCAGTATTCTTGCCTGGAGAATACCACGGACAGATGAGCCTAGTGAGCTACAGTCCATGGGACTGCAAAGGGATGGACATGACTTAGTGAGTAAACAACAGTGTCTGTGAGGGTGCATGGGATATATGGGAAATCTCTATACTTTCCCCTCAACTGTGCTCTTCATCTAAAACTTCTCTAAAAATGTAGAGTCTTCATAAAAACTTTCCTGGTTTAGGGCTTGGCAATTAAGAGCTTCTTAAAGATGAAATGCCTTGGGCAGAGAAGCCTGATGGACTCTGGTCTATAGGGTCACAAAGAGTTGGACATGACTAAAGTGACTTAGCTTGCTCACACAAAGGTGAAAGTTAAAATTTTTAGACTAAAGAAGACCTCAGGCTCTTTCCAGATGTCACTAGGTAGGACGTACCACATGTAGACAGAAGAGGTTTGAATTAGACAGCTTTCTCCAGAATTGTTCTACTTATCTAGTTCTGAGTACCACATTCTCATCATGATTTGTAGTACAATAACCTCTGTGCTGGGAATGCATAAGCTGGATAAATGGGGGAATCTTGAATATAATAAAAATGATTTGTTAAGAATAAGTGAATTTTAACTTTATAAAGTTTATTAGAATGTTTTTTAGTAAATTACCTGTGAGAGTGAGTTTTTTTCTTTTTTAATATCAGTCTCTAATTCCTCTTCCTAAGTGGTGCTAGTGGTAAAGAACCTGCCTGCCATGCAGAAGATGTAAGATACATGGGTTCAATCCCTGGGTTGGGAAGATCCCCTGGAGGAGGAAATGGCAACCCACTCCAGTATGCTTGCCTGGGAAATCCCATGGACAGAGGGATCTAGTGGGCTGCAGTCCATGGGGTCTCAAAGAGTCAGACACAACTGAGCTACTAACACACACAATTCCTTTTCACTAAATAAATGTTGAAAACCCTTAGTCTAGTATTTCTAAGAGACAGGTCTCCATTCAGGTCTAAGCTGAATTCCTTTCCCCTTGTACTGCTCATGTTCTGCTAATTTTCTTCTGAATGCTCTATCTTGTTCTCATTCTAAATCTGTCTACCCTGAAATATCATTTACTTTTCTGGGGTCTCTAATGAGTTGAATGGTGTCCCCCACTTCTCCCAGCCCCAAACAATGAATCTCCCGAGAACCTCATCATATTACCTTATTTGGAATAAGAGCTTTTGCAGATGTAACTAATCTTGAGAAGAGAGTACCCTAGATTAGGGGGCCTTTATAAGAGACAAGCAAGAAGGCACAGAGGGCATCAGGGAGGAAAGCCATGGGAAGACAGAGGTGGAGACTGAAGTGATTTATCTACGAGTCAAGGAATGATGAGGATTGGCGGCAGCCACCAGGGATCAGGAGGGAGGCATGGAATGGATTCTCCCTTAGAGCTCCCAGAGGTACCAAACCTGCCCACATCTTGATTTTAGACTTCTGGCCTCCCAAACTTGGAGAGAATACATTTCCATTGTTTTTAAACCATGCAGTTTGTGGGAATTTTCTACAATAACATTAGAAAACTAATACAGAGGTTCCCAAATGCCGTTTAGAATTTTAGGAAATATTGCTGAAAATTCCCTTTAAGCATCCAGTTTTATTTTTCAAATTTTGATTGAAGATTTTCTCCCTCCCAGCCCATCTCCCAGTGCTCTCTCCATTTGGCCCGATTAGTTGTCTGCACTTTACTGGAACTGAAATCTGTCCTCATGCCCTCCCTTGCCTGCAGCTCTGCTGTGCGCTCCTTCACGCTTCATTTGCAGCACTTGACCACATTTTGTTCTCGAGGGGAAGGGAGAGAGAACAATAGCTTCTTGTTTGGAGATTGGACAGAAAAGACTCACCACTTGGGAAAAGCACGGACTCCTGGAGAATATCCACATAAGATGGTTAAATATCCACCTTGATTGCTATAGTGAATGATCTCTCACCTTCTTTTGAATTACACTTGCTCTCGTCTTTGTCCAGTTCTGGGTAAATGTGACTGGATTGCGTTGGCAGCTCCTTGAGTAGTCAAGGGCTATGAAATTCTGTGGGGTTTGGGTGTGACTTCCTTAGAGCCAGAGCATAAGCAGTGACTTACAGAGAGAACCTGTAACTTACAGGTTAAGTTACACAACCTGTAACTTACAGAGGTCAGAGAACCTCTAACTTACAGAAAGAACAGCAGGGGAGGAGACGAGGTGTGGGTGTGGGATGTGGCAGTAGGAGAAACAGAGAGGAGTGGTGATGGAGAAACATTTGAGCCACATGTAATTAACACACAATTTTTTTTTTTTGCCGTGCCACATGGCATATGGGATCTTAGTTCCCAACCAGAGATGGAACCCATGCTCCCTGCACTGGAAGCTCAGAGTCTTAACCACTGGACCGCCAGGGAAGTCCCAACACAAAAATGTTTTTAAGAATAGTAGGGAAAAGACTTTTCCATGCAGACTCTAAAGCTGTCTTTTTATGACTTACTTTTTCCTTCCAAGCAGGAATAATATTTAACAAAACATATGTGTAGGCTGAGTTGCACACTCATGTCTGACTCTTTGCAACCCTATGAATGGTAACCCACCAGGCTTCTATGTTCATGGGATTCTCCAGGCAAAAGTACTGTAATGGGCCGCCATTTCCTTCTCCAGGGGATTTTCCCCAGCGAAACATATGGCACTCACTCACTGTATTCCAGGCACAGCCTTAAGCATTCTATAGACATTAACTCACTTACTTGTCAAACAAACCTGTTGATCAGGTACTGTTATTATCCTCATTGTACTGATAAGGAAACCTCTACCCAGAGGCATTAAATAACTTGCCCAAATTCACATAGCTGGCAAGTGACTGAGACAGAATTGGCACCTAGATAGGGTTGCCAGATTAAATACAGGACATCCAGTTAAATTTGAATTTCAGATAGACAGCTGTTGTCTATCTGAAATTCAAACTTAACTGGATGTCCTGTATTTTTATTGCTAACTCTGGCAACCTTAGACTCAGGGATTATTTGTTCACCAGTACTCTGCTGTGAGCTTCCCAGGTGGTGCTAGTGGTAAAGAACTCAGCTGTCAATGCAGAAAACTCCAGAGATGCGGACTGGATCCTTGGGTCAGGAAGATCCCCTGGAGGAGGGCATGGCAACTCACTCCATTATTGGAGTATTCTTGCCTGGAGAATCGCGTGGACAGGGAGCCTGGCGGTCTACAATCGATAGAGTCACACAGAGTTGGATGTGACTGAAGCTACTTGGCACACATGCTCACACTCTATGCTCAATTCTACTTAAAAGAATCTTTATGGAAAGAGGAAGAAAATGATCCAGCATGATTAGCCTTTGGTTCTGAAGTCCCAGTGAGTGTTCTTGGATGTGAGATTTGGGATGCTCTGTACAGAATATAATAAGCACTTTTTACCTCCTGGTGCAAACATGGCTATTATAGTATATCATCCTGCAAGTGGGCTTGTACTGATTTCAAGTAATCCTCTGCCCCTCAGTTTATTCGTAAGAGATCAAATGTACAATTACAGATGCAATACTGCAGTTATTTAAGGCTTGCCACAGAGGCACTCAAGGTTTCCATATCAAGCCTTTAATGCCATTTGACTTTAGGTAACACTTAATAATCACTCGTTATTCTTTTTCAAAGCCCAAATTAATTAAAATGTATGTTTCTACAATGAGTATTGTTTCTAGATTGTTTTTTCAAATTCCCAGTGTAAATAGCTTTTTGTAGATAATTAAAACCATCTGCTTCCTGGTAGCTCAGTTATGTTTACAGCAGCCCCTTTTTATTTGGGGAATTAAACTGCCATAAGTTTTTACTTTAGTGGATGAAATATTACAAAAATACTCACAGCAGTATTATTTCTCAAAAAGAAATGGAGACTATTAAATGTTATTGGAAAAAATTGTTTTTGGTTAACTCAAAAGGCCTTAGAGTTCTATATATTTTTAGGTGAATATATTTCAGTTAGTTCAATCAGAAAACCTAAATGGATAAATAAAAGTTCTAATAAAATTTAGCATTTAAATGAAAGGTCTCAAATCACTTTATAATTATTACTCTTGTAAAATTTCTCTGGGTTAGTAAAGATATATTTAGTAACAGAAATTTGGTGATGTCACAAGATATTATAAAATCACAAAATGATCTGAGTAAGTTGGGCAGTCGCAGAAGCAAGTTAAAAGTGAGGTAGGGATTAAAGTTATAGTAAGTGTTTTCAACTTCTGATTCTGATCAAGGCTATTTCTTTTCTTTTTGTGTCTAAGAAGAAATACCTAAATGAATAGTTCCTTATTTTCAAATTGAAAAACACTGCCTGAAAAAGTCCAGTCTCAGAATTTGCCATCATGACAAATGTCTTTAAATGTTCATTACATTTATTTTAAAAAATCACCTTGTAAGAAGAAATGCTTAAATTTGTAATTGAATTATACCTCTTGAATGTTACTTTTGGTTCTTTCCTTCATTTCAGTAAGTTCTCTGCCACGAAGATGGAGCTCCTAGACTCTGTTGTTACTTGGGTGCTTCAGAGAAGTCTCTTTCGAATAGGAAACGATACTTGTTTCATAGCAAAGCCTATAAGAAGCCTTCTTGAAACCTATTCAAGAAAACAGTGAAATCATGTCCTAGTGATTGCTAGCAAGGTTTGTTGTCTGTGTAACTACAAAATTTGGACTGGAATTTCCAAACTTTCATATCTTGATAGTCTGAGTGTAACATGGAAATTGTTCTAACTGAATTAAATCTTGAGGAATGTATACTGCCTCTGAGACTAAATTCTTGGCCTCTTATTTAAGCCAGCATAGGGATTTGGTAAACTTAATCAGGTCTTAAATATGACCCTATGTTAAGATCTCTGTCCTATTAAAGTATCTTTTTTCTTCTTGACTCATTCTCCCAGCCATTGCTAGAACTTGCTGCGAGGTATATACAACTCTCACGTCTTCACTGTCCATGACAGTGCCAACAGGCTGCCAAAACCCCATCCTGTCTGCCTTTTCACATGTTATCCTCTACCATTCCCTCTGGTTCTACTTGATGCCCACTTAATCATTTGCCAGGCAACACTTGCATCTTAATAGCCCCTTTAACTCCTGCAGAATCTTATGTAAAACGGACAAGGTTACTGACATGTTGATGTCTATTCTGTGAGTGGTTTTGTGTTTTAAATACTCAACTCTATTAAATCTCACCATGACCTGATAAAGCAGGAATTATTAACCTCATCATTCAAGTGAGGAAATAGAGGTCATAAAATTTAAAAAATTATTAATGGGCTAACAATTATTCTGGCATAACTGTGATTTGAGAGAACAGAGAAGTCCACAGTTTCTTAGGTACACCATGAATCTAAGGCATTGGTGCAAGACTGAGGGCAGGGCTAAGTCACTGTAGTTGTGTCTGACCCTTTGCAACCCCATGGACCATAGCCAGCCAGGCTCCTCTCCATGGAATTCTTCAGGCAAGAATACTGGAGTGGGTTGCAATACCCTCCTCCAGTGAATCTTTCCAACCCAGGGATCGAACCCTGGTCTCCTTCACTGCAGGCAAAATCCTTACTGTCTGAGTCAAAGGGAAGCCCAGACTAAGACTAAGGGGTGGGTTTATTTTAGGGCATCTCACACTATTTAGACACTTGTCTATACTGTGAGGAGTCTTCTCTCTCCATAAAATCATGGCATTGTTATACCTGGATAGCTGTTCAAGGAATTTTCAAGAAGCCCAAGAAATGCCAGTTTTTAGCAAACATCTTGGTTAGCTCTTGGTTAGAACTTGTGGCCAGGAACAAGCCCATCCCAGACCTGGGGACCCTTGAAACTCTCTCTACTGCACAGTTGTATGTGAACCTGTCAACTAGAAGCTATTCATCTGAGATTTTAGACTTGGAATTGTATTTTTTTTTCTTCATGGAGAAAAATTTGGCATCACAGTTAAGTCAAAATCAGGATAAATTATAGTTTATTTTCAAGCTGAAGAGTGACTCACAAGGTGGTTTATCTACCCCCTGCCTGTTTTTTTTTAAGACTGATGACTATCAATTGGTAATATTGTTGTCAATGCTATTAACAATGTTGCTAATAATAAAATTACAACATTCCGTGAAAATATCAGATTATGGGTTTGCTTAAAGTTTGAATTATGAGATTATCACAAGTCATGTGCATCAGGACGCCATTCCTTTATTTGGAGGACTTTCCATCTAAGAATCTTGGTTGGAGGGACTTCCCTGGTGGTCCAATGTTAAGATTCCACACTCCCAATGCAAGGGACCCGGGCTTGATCCCTGGTCAGGGAGCTCGATCCTACATGCCGCAACTAACAGTCCACATGGAGCAACTAAGAGTTGCCGCACACTGCAATGAAGATCCCACAAACCGCAGCTGAGACCAGGCACAACCAAATACATAAAAAAGAAAAGAAATCTTGGTGGAAGGTGTATTTTATTTTTTACTGTGGAGTTCAAAATTGCCACTTGCTTTCATAGTCTCCTCTGCTGCTAGGAACGGGAAAACTGAACTGTGCTTGGATGTACTCACTTGGAACTTTGAACCGAGAGCAGATGATACAATGAAGAGGGACCATGGAGAGTTCGTTTTGATGGTGGGTGGTGTCAGGGGCACTGTGGCAGGGCTAGAGCACACCATCAGGGTCAGGCTCTGGCAGTACCAGCTCTAGTGACTGTTGTATGGGTGGTGTCCCCAACAGATTGATTTTGTCACGTCATTCTGGATGTATTTTTGGAAATGTCTTGTTTCTCTCCCTCTTCCAAAATTATACCTTCGTGCCATTTTGTGAGCAAAATGTTTTTAATGAAGCCCTCATCAAGAATGTGCTTGTGGGAGTTTCCTGGTGCTCCAATGGTTTGGACTCCGCGCCTCCACTGCAGAGGGCACAGGTTCAATCTCTGGTTTGGGAACTAAGATCCCATATGCCACTCGGCAGGCGAGGCCACAGAAAAGAATGTGCTTGCAACTGAGAACCCTAATAATATATTTTGTTTACATGATATGATAATTTCAGTATTAGCAGAAAGATAACCATAATTGTTTACCTTTTCCAATAAAAAGAGTACCTTGAAGATTATACTGAGCTGGAAAAGGTTGATCATTAAATTGGACACATGTTCAAACTGTCATGAGTTGTTAGGCCCCTCAGGAAAAAAAAAAAAAACTTTGAAATATCCATTAAGATTATTCAGAAAACGTGGTGCTGTATTATGTCTTTGGCAGCATTCTGGATAACTCTTCAGCAATTATACTAATGTAGTTTGGAAACAGTAAAATAACAGTTATCATTATGTCCTCTGAGTTTCCCAAGTTTGGTAACACCAAGAAAGGACATTTCCTAGATGTCTGGAAACTAATCAGTTTTGAAGCAGTGAGTATAATATTGTACCTTTTGAGGTATGTTTCTTCATATCTGTGAAATAAGAGAGTTGGACTAAAAATATTCAAGATTCAAGTCAACTTTAAAGTCTGTGATTCTTCTATAAATGTTGTTGCTGTTGATCAGTCACTAAGTTGTATCCTACTCTTTGCAATTCCATGGGCTCCAGCACACAGACTCCCCTGTCCTTCACTATCTCCCAGAGTTTGCTCTAATTTATGCCCATTGAGTCAGTGATGCTTTCTAACCATCTCATCCTCTGCCATGCCTTTCTTCTTTTGCCTTCAGTTTTCCCCAGCATCAGGGTCTTTTCCAGCATGTTAATTCTTTGTATCAAGTGGCCAAAATATTGGAGCGTCAACTTTAGTATCAGTCCTCCCAGTGAATATTCAGGATTGATTTCATTTAGAATTGACTGATTTGATCTCCCTGCAGTCCAAGGGACTCTCAAGAGTCTTCTCCAGGACCACAATTTGAAAGCATCAGTTCTTTTATACACACACACACACACACACACACACACACACACACACACACACATATATATATACACATACATATGTACATATGCATGTATGTTTTTATCTCTCTCTCTCTCTCTCATTTACTGTGAAATCATTGGCTCTAAATGGACTTTGAACATGAAGGGCAATGGATGTTCTAAGACAGAATCAAGCAAAGAGATTTCTCAGGAAAGTAGAAAAGTATAATGAGGAAATAAATCAGATTCCCAGGAGTTACTTAGTAAAGAGGGCCATTCTATCAGGGTTACTATGAAGTTTAATTGGTTCATGTCAGCTAGGTGAATTAAGTTGGGAACAATCAGATATTCTTGCAAATAGTTTCTAATATATTTGCTAAGGATACTTACAACTTTTACTTGTTAAATCTATAAATAAGAATATTATTTTTTGATTAAGTTTTATAAGAAGCTCTTTTTACGCGAGGACGTTGAGGCTGACATCATTAGATTTCCCTGTTTCCTGTGGTCACTTAGAATCTCAGAGCCAAATCTGAGTCTCCAATATTGGAACTCTGGGGAATTAAGTATCTTTCTTTTATCCTATTCAATCCACATCAGCCTGAAACATCTTGATCCTTGATGAGATTTTTTTGCTGGTCCTGTATTTTTATTCAAATATTTTTTATTTTAAAATAAGTACATTATTCCCAACCCAGGGATCGATCCCAGGTCTCCCGTATTCCAGGCAGATGCTTTAACCTCTGAGCCACCAGGGAAGCCCTACTTACTTACCTACTTACCTTAAAAATGAACTATTTGTTCTTTATGTCATTAGGGAAGACTTTGAGGGCAAGTTTAATTGTCCTTAATACTAAAGGCTGGTGATAAGACATTTCTTATTTTTTCATTTATTAATGAAATTGGGAGATGATTATTAGCTTAGCTTAAATTCTTTATTTATTGAAATAGGAATAATTGGATAATTGTTAATAATAAAAACAGTGACTTATTCCTAGAACTGTTGATCCATGTATCTGAATAGGCTCATGCACCATAAAACAAAAAGCACTGAGTGAGATCAGAATACTTTTTTTTCCTGTCAGTTAGTCAGGTTGCTTACTCTGAAAACCAATGAGCCTTGGTTTTCACTTCTTTAAGATTATGAGGTTAGACTCAGTGTCCTTCAAAATTTATCTTAGCTAGAGATCTCTGATGGTAGGAAATAGAGCATATTGCTTTCTTCCAGTATCTAGGAGGAAAATTTTTTGAACCCCCGATGTATTTACTTTTTCTTTTTTCTTCAACAAAAGTAATATAAGTTCACAGGAATGAAGATGATGACAGCAGCCTGGGCTTTAACTTTTGAACACTTTCCAGTTTTATGTCTTATTAAGCAGTATCATAAGCAATATGCACATATTTCAATAAAATACATGAAAGACTTTGCACATTGTTAAGACATTTTTTCACAGTGCGTTTTGTCAATTCTGAAAGTCTGTGAGAATCTGGCAAACTGTCAGAAAGTGGGGATAATACTAGAAAACACTAAAAATGAAGAATATCTGATTAGGTGATGGTAGTGGCAGGAAGGTTTAGGAAGCATGTTAAAATAAAATACAAAGAACACTAGCTTGTATTTCACTTAAAATATACGTTTTAGGATCCTTGAGACTGCTTTTTTTCATTAAAAAGAAATGTATGTGATATTTCATTTACATGTATATTAATAATTACTACAAAAGATGTCTTTTCTAAATACTGAGATTAAAAATGTCCTTTAAATTCAGCATTGAGATAGAGTGTAAAGATGTGTCAAATAATAGTTAACAGAAGAAATAAATTAGGTAACTTGTTCTATGATGTACTATAAGAATCTCACATGCAGTGTGACTCATATACATAGTGAAATATATTGTTTCTGATTAAAATAGCCACACGAGTTTCACTGAAATGAATTGTCTTCTTCAACATTGAGCTCACTGGAGAACTTCACAAAAATTATGTATGGGACACTGGCTCAGTTGGTAAAGGATCTGCCTTCAATGCAGGAGACCACCTGCAATGTAAGAGACCTGTGTTTGATCCCTGGGTTGGGAAGATCCCCTGAAGAAGGAAATGGCAACCCACTCCAGTATTCTTGCCTGAAGAACCCCGTGGACAGAGAAATTGGGCGGGCCATAGTCCATAGGGTCGCAAGGGTGGAACATGACTAGCGGCCACTATGGGACAGTATCATGAAACAGTGTTCTTGCAGGTTATGGTAGAGACACAGTGTGCAATTATGCGGCATGTCTTCCTGTGTCATGCAAATTCAATGTTATACTTGATTTATGGCTGTTTGAGAAAAGTATCTTAAGTAAGCTGTCTAAGATTTGCTTTCCTAACCTGTAAAATGGAGTGGCCATGAGCACCTGACTCACAGAAGCATAGAAACAATAAGAAAGCTAATTTATAAAAAGCACTTATTACAGGGTCTGGCCCATAGGATGCTCCGGGGAATGTTAGCCACTTGTATTTTTGCCTTATTCTCATTAAAGTCGAAAGTAGCAGAATATAAATGTTGGTTTAAATATGACACAAATGAACATATCTATGAAACAGAATTACGAAACAGAAACAGACTCACAGACATAGAGAACAGACTTGTGGTTGTCAAGGGGGAGGTGCGGGGGAGGGATAGACTGAGAAGCTGGGACGAGCATATGCAAACTCGTATATATAGAATGGATAAACAAGGTCCTACTGTATAGTACAGGCAACTACATTTCAATATCCTGTAATAAACCATAATGGAAAAGAATTTAAAAAACCACCTATTAAAAGACAAACTAAAAAGAGTATAACAAAAAGAAATGTTAGTTTAGTAAGAATGCCATTATTTCAACTTTTGCCATGTCATTTTCTTACCTATAAATCAACACTGCTTTTCTTCAAAGAAAAGGATTTGTGCTTATATTAAAAGGGTGGATCAAAGTGTTAGTATTTATTTAGAAATAATAAAGATGCTAAAGACACAGCACAATGGCTGCGTGTCCATGTTGCCACTTTGTGTTTGGAAGCTAATGATTGTCTTTTCTGCAAAGTTTGAAAATTAAGCAATAGCTTTAATTGCTGGATAATCAGAGAAGCCAAAGGCGAATAATGGCTACTTATTTTTCTATATTTAATTATTTCTGAAGAAATTTCACAAATATACTTTGACCTCAATGAGCACAAATATTCAGATTTATATAAGGATTACATTTAGATAAAAAATTAGATATATTAATGATAATGTTTTTCACTTTTTAAAGAATTTACTGGTTCCTCTCTAGATGTAACCTTTACTACAACTTGTAAATTTAGTCCTTTCCTCTTATCTTATATAACTGTTAAGCTATTTGAAAAGCAGTATCATCATGTCAACAGAAAAATCTAGAAGGAGATGCATGTCTTATGGAGAAGGGGTTTCCAAACTTGAAACAGTGGTTATCATAAAGAGAACCTTTAATGATTTTGTCTCTTGAAAAAATTGGAAACTTCTAGGATTTTGGGATATAAGGAATATCGAATATGTATATTATATATATATATATGTATAATGTATCTATACTACATAAGGGTTTTCTAGTAGCTCAGCTGGTAAAGAATTTGCCTGCAATGCAGAAGATGCAGGAGATGTGGGTTCAATCCCTGGCTTGGGAAGATCCCCTGGAGGAAGAAATGGCAAGCTACTTCAGTATTCTTACTTGGAAAATCCCCATGGATAGAGGAGCCTGGCAGACTACAGTCTGTGGGGTTACAAAAATAAAGTTCTTTCTAGATTCTCACTGTAATGTTAAAAGAAAAGATAAATATCAAACACACTGTATTAATGTTAGAAATACTGCATTCAAAGAAAACAAAAACAGTAATTCAAAAAGGTACATACACTTCTATGTTCATCACAGCATATGGAAGCAACCTAAGTGCCCATCAACAAATACATAGATAAAGTAGATGTGGTATATATACATAATGGAATACTGGTCAGTCATAAAAAAGATGAAATCTTATACTGCTTAGTCATAAAAAGAATGAAATTTAGCCCTTTGCAACAACGTGGGTGGACCTTGAGAGTATTATGCTAAGCAAGATAATCAGATGGGGAAAGACAAATACCATACAATTTCACTCATGTGTAATATAACAAGCAAAATTAACAAACAAACCAAGCCAAGTAAAAACATAGTTTTACAGAACAGAGTAGTGTTCTCTACCAGAGGGGAAGAGGTTGGGAGTGAGGGTGAAGTGGATAAAGGGGGTCAACCATATGGTAACAGATGGAAACCAAATTTTGGGTAGTGAGTACACTGTAGTGTATACAGAAGTAGAGATATAAAGTTGTATGTGTGAAGCTTATATGATGTTATAAACCAATGCTACTTCAATAAAAAAATAAGCTAAAATAATGATAGAAATACTGGACAGGTGAAAACCACATGTTAGAACTTTGAGGAATGTTTGTAAGGAAGGGATGGAACTGTGAAAAAGAAGAAAGAACTAGGGTGACCTGTAGCCCAGTGCTTATGAACGAATAACAGACTTGGGAAATGAATGGAGAGATGCCACTGAACCCCACCACAGCTGGTTGGAGAGACAAGGGAAAATGTGGGCCACTTGTTCACGAGGATGCATGGGTGAACTGAGTGCATCAGAGCATGCTGGTGCATATGGCATGTGTACTGGCTTACACATCAAGCTGGAAGCCCAGTGGATCTAGTGGGAAGAGATGGGGCCAGAAAAAGAGTTAGTTCATCTCCATACTTTTCTTTATTCCATAAGCCATGATATACATCACAATGTAAAATTTCTCTGGCTAGCCCTTCCATTTCTCCATGGAAACAGCTCCTATTAAATCATCAAGGGCTTTCATGTAGCTAAGCAGAAAGTTTTTCAGCTTTTAAAAACTTATTTATTTTATTATTATGACTACTTTTGATTTCTGGTCTTCATTGGTGCGTGTGGGCAATGAAGTTGCAATGAGCGGGAGCTACTGTTCCTTGCAGTGCACAGGCTTCTCCTTGCAGCAGCTTCTGCTGTTGCAAAGCATGGCCCCTAGGGACAGGGGCTTCGGTAAGCTGCGCGGAGCAGGCTCTAGTTGCTCCTTGGTGTGTGGAGTCTTCCTGGACCAAATATCGAACCCGTGTCACCTGCACTGGCAGGTGGATTCTTATCCCACGCACCACCAGGGAAGTCCTCAGTACTCATCTTACTTGTCTTTTGATCACCTCCTTCTCGAAATATTCTTTTTTCTGGTGTTACAAAAACATTTTCCAAATTTTCTTCCTACTTCTATTACCTCCTTCTTCTTGAAATATTCTTTTTCTGGTATTACAAAAAGAGTTCTCAAATTTTCTTCCTGCTTCTGTGGCCACTCCTTCTTGGGATATTTTGTATCTTAGTATCTTCCTGGACATAAAATATTAGACATTTAATTAAAACTTCACAAAAGGGAGGCCAGGCCCATGGAAAAAGTGAATGAAAACTTATGGAAATCTCAGACACACAGGACCACTAAGGCTCAGATCCCTCAGTGGTGATGTTTACATCCCTTCACCAGGTAAAACCCCAACCTGTTGAGGTGCTGGGTTGAGGGCTATGGAAAGACACATGGAGTGAGTAGTAGAAGGAGACTTTGGTAGCATGTATTATGCTGGTTCTTCACCTCTTCCTTCATTGTACCCTGTGTCTCTTGATTTGGGATATACTTTTGCTGTCAGAATGAGATAAAGATGATATTTTTCAAGTTCTAAGCCTAGGCTTTGAGATATTTTACAAGTTTAACTTGCACTTTTGCACCTTGGTCTTAAACACATAAGGTCTAAGATGTTTGGGCTAACACCTACACATGGAACATTGCTACCCTCAGCCAAGCCCAGCCTACAACAGCCTAGATCAGCCAACACCCGGCCAGCCGCAGAGGTTTGAGTGAGCCCATCTGAGGACAGCAAAACTGCCCATTTGAGTCCAACCCGGGCCAACTGATTTTAGCTGGTCAGTAGACTCATGAAATAAATATATGTTGCTTAAATGTTGTGATTGCTTGTTATGCAGCACTATAATGGATAGTCAACTGATACAGACTTCATGAATACTGGTGTAGACTTGTGGTAAGAATTAGAAGTAGTCTGTGTGTGTGTTAGTTGCTCAGTTGTGTCCAACTCTTTGGGACCCTATGGACTGTAGCCCACCAGGCGGGCTCCTCTGTCCATGGAATTCTCCAGGCAAGAATACTGGAGTGGGTAGCCATTCCCTTTTCCAGTTCCAGGGAGTCTTCCCAACTCAGGGACTGAACCCAGGTCTCCTGAATTGCAGGTGAATTCTTTCCCATCTTAGACACTATTTTTTAGCCTATACCCCTATTTTTTTTTTTTTTGCTATTTCATGTATATATTTTGACTAATTTTCCTATTGCTCTTTCCCATATATTGTATTTATATAGTATATTTTGGAGGTGGTGGGTAATGTTGCAGTTTAGATCACAATTTACAAAATGTCAAGTTGGAATTGAGGTGAAGGATTAGATATCATTCAAAGAACCTGAATTTGCAGGTAGGTGCAGAAACTGATAATTCTTTCAGTTGGCTCTATTTTGTGGGCAAAGAGTGAGGGAACTTTCCATATAAGGATAATTGTTTAACATAGTTGAGAGCATTTTATTGTCATTGTAATGAATGCTTTTCAGTTTGTATGGAAGGCAGTGCATGGAATGAGGGTGTAATTAATGTTGGTAAATCAAGTTGTGGTAGACATTTGTCATGGAGAAGGAAATGGCAACCCATTCCAGTATTCTAGCTTAGAGAATCCCATGGACAGAGGAGCCTGGTGGGCTGCTGTCCGTAGGGTTGCACAGAGTTGGACACGCCTGAAACGACTTAGCATGCATGCATGCACTGAAGAAGGAAATGGCAATCCACTCCAGTATTCTTGCCTGGAAAATCCCAGGGACAGAGGAGCTGTCTATGGGGTCGCTCAGAGTCAGACATGACTGAAGTGACTTAGTAGCAGTAGCAGCAGCAGATATTTGTCATGATTTTTTGGCTGCCAAATCACTTTTGAAACACCCTTGTGATATTTGGAGAATTTCTTAATTGATGAGTCCTGTCTTTCAAATATTTTAGCTCACTTTCTGAGTCTCCTTTGTAGCTGGGGCACTTTCCTATGATCAACCACTACGGGTCACCAAGTTACCATGCATCCTGAGCTACCCATCATGAACTGGTTGTTGTCTCACCCACTAAACCATAACTTTGAATGAGTAGAACTCCATTGTCAAGTAGAAGTGGTATATATGCAATGCACCTTGAGCAGGCCTTGAAGTCAGTGCTCCTCTTCTCTTGCTACATTTTCAGTCCATACCTATGGTATCATGAAATGGTCTCTATAACAAGTTGACTGAGGGAGAAAAAACTCAAGCCTGATTTATAGATGGTTCTGTATAATATGCAGGCACCAACTGAAAGTAAGACTTCCCTGGTGGCTCAGTGGTAAAGAATCTGCCTGTCAATCCAGGCGACAGGGGTTCGATCCCTGGGTTGGGAAGATCTCCTGGAAGAGGAAGTGGAACCCACTCCAGTATTTTTGCTTGGGAAATCCAATGGACAGATGAGCCTGGTGGGCTACAGTCTATGGGGTTGCAAAGAGTTGGACATGACTGAGTGACTAAACAACAACAGAGGTTTTTATAATATATGTTTTTAACTTAACATTGACTTATTACTGTTTTCCATTAAGTGACAGTTACCACTTTGCATACAGCAGAGCACGTCCATTTTCCTAACCTACTCTTTGACCAGTTTTTGTCACATAATTTATTTCTACATATGACATAAACACCATACCATGTTTTACTTTTGTTTTATATAAACAATGACTTTTAAGAGAACTTTGAATAAGAAATTATTTTCTACTTATCTGAATATTTACTGTTTCTGACGCCCTTTCTTCCTTTGTCTAGATTCAGATTTCCATGTGGTATCATTTTCCATATACCTAAAGAATTTTTTTTTTTCCTGCTTTGGATTTGTTTGTATGACTAGCACAGGAGGATATAAGCCACATGTAAACAGCAGGTTTACACCAGTCCTTCACACTCCGCTTCACAGAGACCACTTCGTGGGAGTCTGGGCACCTCTGGGAGCTTGAGCTGGAGCTGGAGTCAAGGGCGTGGCCTTGGTTAAAGCTTTGGCACTGGCCTTTGATCCTGAGATCTGTGGCACAAGCATGTTTCCCAAACTTGGGGTGAGCACTGTAGGCAAGTCCTATAAGCTTGGGGCTAACACCCTTTGGGATCTTGACCTTGACCTCCTTGGGCTTCATATGGGTCTTCAAGGCACTTGAAGTGTGCACTCAAGGCCTTGACTTTGTTGGCCTGCATCGTCTTCAAGCCCTTCTTATGCCTCTTGACAAAGCACATATTCCTTAGGAACTTGGGGCCAATCTCTTTAAGAGATTCATGTCTTTGTGATCAAGGTTTCTTGATATTTTTTTTCTGTGCCATTTTCAGAACTGGTTGTGTGTGTTTCTTGGAGTTGGTCATGTCTGCACCAAAGCATGTGGCCCTTGAAGTACCTGGTGAACTAGGAGAGTAAAAATAAGCTTATTTTTAGCGAAGATGTGTTAATAAATTCTTTTATCTTTTGTTTGTCTAAAAGTTTTTATTTTGCTACTTTCTTAAAAGATATTTTTGCTGGGTCAAGATTTCTATTATAACCATTTTCCAACTTATGTGTTTTAGAGATGTTGCTCCTCTTTTTCTTGCTTGCATTATTTTCAGCAAGTAACTTGCTGTTGTTTTTTGTTTTACTGCACATAATATCTTTTGGGGTTGGCTTCTTTTTATATTTTCTTCTTATCATTTTATAACTAATTTGACTATATTGTGTCTTGGTGCATGTTTCTTCACATTCCTTGTGTTTGGAATTTGTTGAACACCTTGGATAAGTGTTTAAAGTTTTCATAAAATTTGGAACATGTTCAGTCACTATTTCTTCAAAAATATTTTATTATCCACTTGGTGGCTCAGATAGTAAAGAATCTGCCTGCAGTGCAGGAGACCCAGGTTCGATCCTTGGGTCAGGAAGATCCCCTGGAGAAGGGAAAGACAACCCGCTCCAGTATTCTCGCCTGGAAAATTCTATGGACAGAGGAACCTGATGAACTATAAAGTCCATGGGGTCACAGAGAGTTGGACACAACTGAGCAAGTAACATTTTGCAGACCCCAGTTGTAGACATATTAGTTTGTATGCTGTTGTTCCACAGCTGATTGGTCATTTGTGCATTAAAAAACATACTTTTCTCTGAGTTTCATTTCAGATCACTTCTATTCCTATGATTTCAGGTTCATTATCTTTTTGTTTTCAGCAATGTATTTTTCATCTCATACTTTGTAGTTTTTATTTTCATAAGGGTGATTAGGGTCTTCTTTTTAAAAAATGTCTTCTGTGTCTCTGCTTAACACGTGCAGTCTTTCTGGCTAACTTCCCAAACCTGTGGACTACAGTTATCATAAATATTTTAATAGCTTTGTATACAATTATGTCATCTGTATCATTTCTGGGTTTATTTCAATTCATTGATATTTATCCTTATTTCAGGTCATACTTTTTCAGCTTCTTTACATCTGGTCATTTTTGTTTGGGTGTTAGACATTAAGAGTGTCATCTTCTTAATTTCTTTTTTTTTTTTTTTCATTCCTACAATGTTCTCGCAGTTTTTTGTTGTTGTTGTTTTTTTTTTTTTTGGCATGCAAGTATGTTACTTGGAAATAGTTCAGTCTTGCCCTTGAATTTTTCAGGTGGGGGCAAAGCTACATTTAATCTAGAGCTAATTCTGACCCAATACTGAAGCAAAATCTTTCTGCAGCCTCTGTGTGATGCCTCTGCATTGTAAGGCTTTTCACTCAGGCTGGTGGAAACAGAGACTAGTTCTAGTTCTCAGTTAGCTCCTGGGATTGTTCCCTCTAATCCTTTCAGGCAGTTCTGTCCCCAGTTTCAGTTTTCAGTTCAGTCACTCAGTCATGTCTGACTCTTTGTGATGCCATGAACCACAGCATGCCAGGCCTCACTGTCCATCACCAACTCCAGAAGTCCACCCAAACCCATGTCCACTGAGTCGGTGACCCCATCCAACCATCTCATCCTCTGTTGCCCCCTTATCCTCCTGCCCTCAATCTTTCCCAGCATCAGGGTCTTTTCATTTTATTTTTAATTTTTTTTTTTTAAATTTATTTATTTTTTTAATTACAATACTGTATTTGTTTTGCCATACATTGACATGAATCAGCCATAGGTGAACACAATCTCCCAATGCCGAAGCCCCCTCCCGCCTCCCACCCCACATCCTCTACTTGAATCATCCTGTGTATCAGCCCCATGCATCCTGCATCCTACATTGAACATAGATTGGCACTTCATTTCTTACAAGAAAATATACATGTTTCATTGCCATTCTCCCAAACCATCCCACCCTTTCCCTCTCCCTCAGAGTCCAAAAGTCCACTCTATACCTCTGTGTCTCTTTGTTGTCTCACATATAGGGTCATCATTACTGTCTTCTAAATTCCATATATATGTGTCAGTATACTGTATTGCTGTTTTTCTTTCTGGCTTACTTCACTCTGTATAATCAGTTCCAATTTCATCCATCTCATTAGAACTGAGTCAAATTTATTCTTTTTAAGGGCTGAGTAGTATTCCATTGTGTATATGTACCACAGCTTTCTTATCCAATCATCTGCTGATGGACATCTAGGTTGCTTCCATGTCCTGGCTATTATAAACAGCGCTGCAATGAACATTGGGGTACATGTGTCTCTTTCAATTCTGGTTTCCTCAGTGTGTATGCCCAGCAGTGGGACTGCTGGGTCATAAGGCAGTTCTATTTGCAATTTTTTAAGGAATCTCCACACTGTTTTCCATAATGGCTGTACTAGTTTGCATTCCCACCAGCAGTGTAAGAGGGTTCCCTTTTCTCCACATCCTCTCCAGCATTTATTGCTTGTAGACTTTTGGATCACAGCCATTCTGACTGGTTTGAAATGGTACCTCATTGTGGTCTTGATTTGCGTTTCTCTGATAATGAGTGATGTTGAACATCTTTTCATGTGTTTGTTATCCATCCGTATGTCTTCTTTGGAGAAATGCCTATTTAGTTCTTTGGCTCATTTTTTTATTGGATCATTTATTTTTCTGGAGTTGAGCTGCATAAGTTGCTTATATATCTTTGAGATTAGTTGTTTGTTAGTTGTTTCATTTGCTATTGTTTTCTCCCATTCAGAAGGCTGTCTTTTCACCTTGCTTATAGTTTCCTTTGTTGTGCAGAAGCTTTTAATTTTAATTAGATCCCATTTGTTTATCTTTGCTTTTATTTCCAGTATACTGGGAGGTGGATCATAGAGGATCCTGCTGTGATTTATGTCGGAGAGTGTTTTGCCTATGTTCTCCTCTAGGAGTTTTATAGTTTCTGGTCTTACATTTAGATTTTTAATCCATTTTGAGTTTATTTTTGTGTATGGTGTTAGAAAGGGGTCTAGTTGCATTCTTTTACAAGTGGATGACCAGTTTTCCCAGCACCACCTGTTAAAGAGACTATCTTTACTCCATTGTATATTCTTGCCTCCTTTGTCGAAGATAAGGTGTCCATAGGTGTGTGGGTTTATCTCAGGGCTTTCTATTTTGTTCCATTGATCTCTTTCCCAGCATCAGGGTCTTTTCAAATGAGTCAGCTCTTTGCATCAGGAGGCCAAAGTACTGGAGTTTCAGCTTTAGCATCAGTCCTTCTAATGAACACCGAGGACTGATCTCCTTTAGGATGGACTGGTTGGATCTTCTTGCCAGTCCAAGGGACTCTCAAAAGTCTTCTCCAACACCACAGCTCAAAAGCATCAGTTCTTCGGAGCTCAGCTTTCTTTATACTCCAACTTTCACACCCATACATGACCACTGGAAAATCCATAGCCTTGACTAGATGGACCTTTGTTGGAAAAGTAATGTCTAGGTTGGTCATAACTTTCCTTCCAAGGAGTAACTGTCTTTTAATTTCATGGCTGCAATCACCATCTGCAGTGATTTTGGAGCTCCCCAAAATAAAGTCTGACACTGTTTCCACTGTTACCCCATCTATTTCCCATGAAGTGATGGGACTGGATGCCATGATCTTTGTTTTCTGAAGGTTGAGCTTTAAGCCAACGTTTTCACTCTCTTCTTTCACTTTCATCAAGAGGCTTTTTAGTTCCTCTTCACTTTCTGCCATAAGGGTGGTGTCATCTGCATATCTGAGGTTATTGATATTTCTCTTGGCAATCTTGATTGCAGCTTGTGTTTCTTCCAGTCCAGCGTTTCTCATGATGTACTCTATATATAAGTTAAATAAGCAGGGTGACAATATACAGCCTTGACGTACTCCTTTTCCTATTTGGAACCAGTCTGTTATTCCATGTCCAGTTCTAACTGTTGCTTCCTGACCTGCATACAGATTTCTCAAGAGGCAGGTCAGGTGGTCTGAAATTTCCATCTCTTTCAGAATTTTCCACAGTTGATTGTGATCCACACAGTCAAAGGCTTTGGCATAGACAATAAAGCAGAAATAGATGTTTTTCTGGAACTCTCTTGCTACTTCGATGATCAAGCAGATGTTGGCAATTTGATCTCTGGTTCCTCTGCTTTTTTAAAACCAGCTTGAACATCTGGAAGTTCAGTGTTCATGCATTGCTGAAGCCTGACTTGGAGAATTTTGAGCATCACTTTGCTAGCATGTGAGATGAGTGCAATTGTGCGGTAGTTTGCGCATTCTTTGGCATTGCCTTTCTTTGGGATTGGAATGAAAACTGACCTTTTCCAGTTCTGTGGCCACTGCTGAGTTTTCCAAATTTGCTGGCATGTTGAGTGTAGCACTTTCACAGCATCGTCTTTCAGGATTTGAAATAGCTCTACTGGAATTCCATTACCTCCTCTAGCTTTGTTTGTAGTGATGCTTCCTAAGGCTCACTTGATTTCACATTCCAGCATGTCTGGCTTGAGGTGAGTGATCACACCATCATGATTATCCGGGTCGTGAAGCACTTTTTGTGCAGTTCTTCTGTGTATTCTTGCCACCTCTTCTGAATATCTTCTGCTTCTGTTAGTTCTGTCCCCAGCCTTGGGCAATTACCACACACGCATGTCTGATCAGTACCCAGCCAAAGTCCTGAGGACAGTCATCTGCAGATCTCCCTAGTCAATCCTCATTTTGTGTGACTTCCTCCCCTCCGGGGGTTCTTCTTAGGGACCTCAAGCTGCCTGGGCCTCTCTTGACTCTCATCAAAGTCTCCTCAGCTCAGCAAACTACCAAGCTTTCCTTGCATTCCCTTTCTCTGTGGTGTGGCCTGGAATCTCTCTTGTGGAAATACACTGAAACAGCTACAGGGCTTGTCTCATTTGTTTTTCATCTTTCAGGGACCTCTGTCCTTTGTCAGCAACATCCAATGTTACAAAAGCCAATTGCTTCGTATCTTTTGTCTGTTTATTTAGTTGTTTCTAATGGAAAGGTAAATATGATTTCTCTTCCTCTATCTTGGACAGAAGCACAAAGCTCCTTCAATTATGTTTTTGAAAAAAAAAAAAAAAGTCCTATTCATTTTCAAGCATTTTCTCCTTTCTCTTTAATTATATTAAATGTACTTTGGGCTATAAGGGAAGTGGTATGATTATTTTGTCATGGATGCAAATGTGCTGCTTTTAGCAATATTTTCTTACATTCTTTTCGTTTACATAACGCTGAGATAAGAGAAAGTAGGGATTGATGATTTAGTTTGAGGGACTAGATGTTATCCATATACCTAAGTACTGAAGCTTAGATAATTTTTTTCTCCTTTAAGGAACAATATCCTATTATACTTGCATGAATGGAGTTTTCTCTTTCTGAGATTTCAAGGATTAACATTTCTTTATTTTATATCAATTTCTTAGTCCAGATTACTTACTTCATACTTGCTTTTGAAAGTTGTTTGGAAACATTATAGAAGATATGTTCCATACTTAATATTGTGAAATTAAAAAAAAATTCATCCTGAGTATATACTTTGAAATGCTTTCTTTTTTAAAAAATTGATGGGTGTTTTTCCCTTGTTGGGTGGCAAACCACTGTATTTTGAATTCTCAGTCAATAAAAGAAAAAGCCTTATGTTATTATTATTATTTTGATATAATCCTAATATTTACTAGCACCCTATATGTTTCGTAGGTTGTTAAAATGTGTTATTTCTTCTAATTTATACAATAGCGCTGGTGGTATGCATTTCTGTTTACACTGATGAACCAGAAAACTGAGAATGAGAGAGATTAGATGACTTTGCCCAAAGCTAAACCAAGTGAAAGTGAAAGTGAAGTTGCTCAGTTGTGTCCAACTCTTTGTGACCCCATGGACTATAGCCTACTAGGTTCCTCCATCCATGGGATTTTCCAGGCAAGAGTAGTGGAGTGGGGTGCCATTGCCTTCTCCAGGGGACCTTCCCAACCAGGGATCGAACCTGAGTCTCTCGCACTGTAGGCAGACTCTTTTACCTTCTGAGCCACCAGGGAAGTCAAACCAAGTGATGCTAGTGATAAGGAACCCACCTGCCAGTGCAGAAGATGCAAGAGATGAGGGTTCCATCCCTGGGTCGGGAAGATCCCCTGGAGTAGTAAAAGGCAATCCACTCCAGTATTCTTGTCTGGACAATCCCATGGTAGAGGAGCCAGGCAAGCCACAGTCCATGGTGCCAGGAAACGTAGGACATGACCGAACAACTGAGCACACACACACCAAGGCTACACTATTTTATTGGGGAATCAAGGGTAAGATCCAATTATTTTGATTTGGAATTTATTGCTCTTTTTTATTTTATATATATATATATATATATATATATATATGTCCCCTACATAAAGAGGAGTTCTGTTCTCAGAATGCATTTGTTAAGTCCATTTTTTTTTGTTAAGTCCAACAAAGTTAGCCTAGGTACCCAACTAACTCCATCAGTTATATAGTTCTATATTGTAATAAGTTTATAATGCTTTTCATACAAGTAATATGTACATAAAAGATAAACAAGCACAAAAAATAAATATTTTTACCCTTTCAGTACAGTACCTTGAAAAGCACAGTAATACAATGCAACAGCTGGCATTCAGAGGCACACACATTCACATCTTTGAAGGTTCATAGATAGGGGACGCACTGTATCACGCTTTATTCCCCCCTTTTTCACAGAGGTAACCACATGTATACATATATATATATATACATAAATATATATATAGGTATATATTCAGCTTTATTGGGGTTTAATTGACAAATTATAAACTTTTATAGGTACAGTTTGATGATTTGATTCACAATATGCATTGTGAAAGGATTCCCACTATCAGATAAAAAAAGTTGGCTGTTCTGGGTGTTTGTTATGGCATGGAGGAGTTTTAGTTGTAGCTGTCTGCAATGCAGGAGACCTGCGTTCGACCCCAGGTCAGGACGATCCTCTGGAGAGAGAAATGGCTACCCAGTCCAGCATTCTTGCCTGGGGAGTCCTATGGAGAGAGGAACCTGGTGGGGCTACAGTCCATAGGCTCCCAAAGAATCAGACATGACTGAAATGACTTAGCACGGATGCAGGTATTAGGTTAAAGTTGATCAAGGTATAATTCTTATCCCCTACTAACAAAGCTACTTTTTCTGGACTCTCTGCCCAGCATCAGTGGCTCAGGAGAAGCCACATGGGAACAAAGCTCTGGGCCTAGAGTAGAGTCAACTGTGTTTCCTGGGCTGGCTCTGTGGGGTTTTCCTAAAATGCTTTGTGAGGGTATTTACAGAACAGAGAGACTGGTAGCATCACTCCTCTCTTAGAACTTCAGCCTAAAGGTCAGAGCTAATATTTAAATGTTAGGATCAGTTGTGATTCTAGGGTAGGCATCCACACATGAAACATTTTCTGCCCTCCATCCCAACCCCATCTTTAAAACTTAGAAGAGTGGGACATTCTAAACTCTTAGTAAAAGGGAAAATGGTGCCTCAGAATCCTTCCTTGCCCTCCTGTCCCTACAGTCATATGGTCACATGAGAATTGTTCATGGTTTCACAGGTCCATTTTCTACTCACTTTGTGAAACTTCAAATAAATACAGAGTTTTTAATCAGGCAAGTGTGGTTTTACACTATTCTGTGTAAGATAATAAAGGCTTTATATCAACACATAAGAAACATGTTTCACTCTACCTAGTATATTTGTACAATAGATACAGTTAGAAATCCGTGAACACATAGCTCATAGTTTTGCAAATCAAGAGAAAAGATGTCACCAGTTACTGACTATCATAAGTGAACATCTTGTTATTCGGCATGCAGCAAGTTATCAAAGCTAGAGTGTCTTCTCAGTCAAGAAGCTGATGTCTTACAACTTCTTTAGTGTAAAATTAATTTCAACTTAACCTACACTAATTTTGTTGTAGTTCTTGGTTGTGTGTTATTAATCATGTCTGACTCTTTGTGACCCCATATACTGTAGCATACCAGGCTCATCTGTCCGTGGAATTTTCCAGACAAGAATACTGGAGTGGGTTGCCATTTCCTACTCTAGGGGAATATTCCTGACCTAGCTTTCAAACCCAAATCTCTTGCATCTCCTGCACTGGCAAACAGATTCTTTACCAACTGAGGCACCTGGTAAGCTACACTAATATTGCTCATTAATTGCATATTAATCAATATTAAGCAGATTAAACCCTCTAACTTTCAAATAGAAAAGTTATCTGACAATGGATGATTTTATCAGACATTGAAAATAACTGGGGGCTTTTCCTAGCCAGCATGATACCTGAGGTTTAGGGTTGGATCAGATCCTGACAGTTGTCTTTCCATGCTTCCAGGAGGTCCCAGGGAAGATGGCACACAAATGATATGTGGTACAGGTCATTCTGAGATACCTAGTGGAGACTAACACTTGCCTACTCACCAGATTCAACAGAAGAAGCAATAAAACTGCTTAGGGCTAAGGGCCAATGTCTGTTTTCTGATTCTTTAGCTTATTACGCCTTTCTTCCAAAATTTTGAGATGAAGTCATTCAAGAAGATGGATATGCCTAAATCAATGAAAAAATTGGGAATGTGGAATATTCTCAAGAAAACAGAATATTTAAGTCATTGTAGTTAGAGTAAAAATATGGTATTGTAGAAGATAATATTTGTAGAGGAAGTTTCTGAAACCCGATGAAATTTTAAACTTTCACCCAAATCAGCTGTCTTAGGTTGGTATAAAAACTCAAATGCCTTTGAGGCCAGGCGAGTGTTAGGAATGAGTGAAACCTACTAGACATCAAGTAATAGGGGTGGTGGAGGAGGAATAGGCAATGCAAGAGATACAAGAGATGCAGGTTCAGTCCTTGGGTTGGGAAGATTCCCTGGAGAAGAAAATGACAACCCACTCCAGTATTCTTGCCTAGAAAATTCTGTGGACAGAGGAGCCTAGTGGGCTACAGTCCATGTGTTGCAGAGTTGGACACGACTGAGTGAGCATGGCATCACATGGTCTGTGGAGACAGATGGACATGCCCATCTCCAGGGGATCCTCCCCACTCAAGGACTGAACCCACGTCCCTTATGTCTCCTGCCTTAGCAGGCAGATTCTTTACCATGAGCTGCACCTGGGGAGCCCCCTTTTCTTCCCTATTCCTGGTCAATGTCCAACTCAAATGTCTCCTGGTCTTTTCAGTTTTCTCTGATTCACTCACTCCAGGGCAGTTTGATTGTTTTGTATTCCTATTAATGAAACACATACCTTCAATAGGGAAGTTAAGGCTTTGGAGGATATGAATTTGCTTTCTCTGATGTTTCAGATAAGCAGTTAGCACAGTGAAGGCAGTGACTGATAAATCCTCAACTCTTACTGTTGCAGGCGCAGTTTACCTATTGACTCAAATTTACCACAATGCTGTATTAAAACAAAATGAAGGTGTCATGCACTCATTCCAACTGATGGATTCCCAAAAGTTTCTTTAAAATACAAAGTAAAGGACTTCCCTTGTGGTCCAGTGGTAAGGAATCCACCTGCCAGTGCAGGGGTGGGGGGGTGGGGACAGGGGTTCAATCCCTAGCCTGCGAAGACTTCACATGCCGCAGGGCAACTTAGCCTGTACATCACAACCACCGAGCCTGCTCTCTAGAGCCCTCGAGTCGCAACTACTGAAACCCCTGCACCCTAGAGCTCGTGCTCCACAATAAGAGAAGCCACCACCGTGAGAAGCCTGCGCACCGCAACTAAAGAGGAGCCCCTGGTCCCCACAACCAGAAGAACCCTGAGCAGCAACAAAAACCCAGCACAGCCAAAAATAAATAAATAAATGATAAACCCCCCAATGAATGGTATGCAGTTTAAAAATACAGCATATATAAATTAAATTATACTTTTTCTACTGGGAGAGTTATCTAAAACATTATTTTATTAGAAGAAGAATGCCTTTGAAATGCCCAGGGCTGGTCATGGGCATAATGATATAGATGCCTAGCTACGCCTTGTGATTTGAGCACACAATAGGCCTTCCAGTTTTGGGGCTCTGTCTAAAATAGTGCCTGGTGATCTTCATTGATCCTTAAGGCTTCACTGTCCTTTGGGATAGCCACTAGCTCCTAGAGGGCAATTTAAGTTTAAATCAGCAAAAATTAAATTTAAAATTTAGCTTCTCGGTCGCCTAGCCACATTTCAGGTGTTCAGTAGCCACATATAGCTAGCGGTGCTGATACTGTCAGCACAGATATGAAACAATTCTACCATGGCTAAAAGTTCTGTTGGAATGTGTTACCTTAGGGATTGTATCAAAAAATGAGCATTGTAATTAGGGGAAAAAGCAATTTATCTTCTAAGAAAGACGATGAATTAGCTGGGATACTCCCAGGTAATAATGGTCTATATCAGTCGGCAGACTACAGCCCTTGGTTCAAATCTGGCCGTCAGCCTGTTTTTATTAATAAAGTTTTATTGGAACCCAATAGAGCTGTTTATTTACTTATTATCTGTGACTACTTCTGTGCTATGATGACAGAGTTGAGGAACTGAGATGGAGACCATATGGCTGTGAGCCTGAAATATCTTGCCCTTTGCGGGGAAAAGTTTATTGCCCCTTGTCTATATGATTCTGTGCCCATTTTGCCACCGAGGAAAAAGAAGAGGCTGGGAATAAAGACTATGATTTTTTTTTTTGGGAGGAAGAAAAATCATTAGGAAAGTGCCATAAGCAGTGATATTAAGGAATTAAAGAATAAACATTTCTAACATATGCTTTGATTTGACTGACCTGGAAATACTGATAATCACTTCTTAACACTGGAGGAGGTGAAATAACATGGATGATAATTTAGGAAACTTTATTTTTAATAAATCTTATTAGAGTGTAGTTGATTTACAATGTGTTAGTTTCAGGTGTACACTAAAGTGATTCAGTTATAAATATGCATAGATTCATTCGCTTTCAAATTCTTTTCTCATATAGGTTATCACAGAATATTGAGTAAAGTTCCTGGTGCTATACAGTAGATCTTTGTTGGTTATCTGTCTTATATATCATAGTATGTATATGTCATTCTCAAGACAATTTAGGAAACTTTAAAAAATTTTCCAACTTCATTGAGGGATGTGGTGGTTTAGTTGCTAAGTTGTATCCAACTCTTGTGACTCCATGGACTGTAGCCTGCCAGGCTTCTCGTCAGAGAACCGGTCAACTTCAGCTTCTTGGAATCAGTGGTTGGATCATAAAGTTGGATTACTGTGATGTTGAACAGTTTGTCTTGGAAACGAACCTAGATCACTCTGTCATTTCTGAGGCTGCACTCAAGAACTGAATTTTGAACTGTCTTGTTGACTATGAGGGATACTCCAGTTCTTGTAAGGGGTTCTTGTTCACAGTAATAGATGTAATGGTCATCTGAATTAAATTCACCCATTCCCATTCATTTTAGTTCACTGATTTCTAAGATGTCAAGGTCCACTCTTGCCATCTCCTGCTTGACCATGTCCAGTTTCATGGACCTAACATTCCAGGTTCCTTTGCAATATTGTTCTTTACAACATCGGACTTTACTTTTGCCACTAGACGCATCCATAATTGAGTGTCATTTCCACTTTGGCTGAACCTCTTCATTTTTTCTGGAGCTATTGATAATTTCCCTCTGCTCTTCCTCAGTAGCATGTTGGACACCTTGCTACCTGGAGGGGCTCATCTTCTGATATTATATCTTTTTGTCATTTTTTTTTAAACTGTTCATAGGGTTCTTGAGGCAATAATACTGGAGTAGTTTGCCATTTCCTCTGCCAATGGACCACGTTTTGTCAGAACTCTTCACTGTGACCTGTCTGTCTTGGGTGGTCTTGCATGGCTTGGCTCATAGCTTCATTGAGTTACACAAGCCATTTCACCACAACAAGGTTGTGACTCATGAAAAGGAAATGATACCATACAGCATTTCAAATTTTCTTTAAAATCACTGTGCAACACTGAGCACCATATTTAATTTCTCTGAACAAATCATTTAAAGTCTTTGGGAAATTATGGGATTAAAAATATCTGTTAGAAACATGAACAAATCATCTTTAAAATCAGAAATTTAAACAAAATGATCTCCAAGATATCTTCCAGGGCAAAGACTTACCTTTGTTGGTATTTTTAAAAAGAAAAGTATGTCTGTATAGACATTCAGTTCTTGCTCTCTGAGGAAAGTCTGGGCAGTGCACATCTCGACAGGCATGCATAGGTGTGCACACAGCGATTCACTGAAAACTCACCCATCCACAGATGCAGTAGATACAGCACATCATTGTGTCTGGGTAGATTTGGGAGTCAGGGAACGAGGGCAGTTGGGAATTTCCACATTTAGATTTCACAGAGTCAGGGCGACGCTCTGAACTCTTCCTGTGCTTAGCTGCTAAGTTGTGTCTGACTCTTTGTGACCCCATGGACTGTAGCCCACCAGGCTCCTCTGTCCATGGAATTTTCCAGGCAAAAATATTGGAGTGGGGGTACCATTTCCTCCTCTAGGTCATCTTCCTAACTCGGGGATCCAACCTGCACCTCTTTCGTCTCCTTCGTTGGCAGGCAGATTCTTTACCACTAGCATCACCTTGAACTCTTCCTAAGAAACTTGAAAAAAGTCTGGATGGTTATTGAGTGTGTTGCTCCCTGTCTGAGAGCCTGCAGTGGTTTCTGAGTGCAAACTGAAGCAGGAGATGACACTCCTGTCCTTGAAGCAGGAATTTTGGCAGGAGTCTTTGGCTTGAAACAACATGTGATAACCAAACACGGGGCTCAATCCCCCATCTTCCCAGTCATTTCCCTCTATTTCACAATTAGTGAGAATGTGTAAAGAGATAACATCTTTTGTTATTGAGCTTCAGAAATTCTCTTGAAAGACTTTGTGGTCTGTGAACAAGATCACGTCAGGCTTGAAAATAAACATGAGTTCAGGGAAATTTGCATTTCTTTTTAAATAGTGGCTTGGGGGCAAAAATAAAGAGCTTTATTCTCAAGGATCACTATTTTGATACCATACATCATAGCAAAATAACGGCAATTTAAGACAGGAGAGGGAGACTTGGAAATGCCAAGGGCATTACGATTTACTGAGCCTTACATTCCTATAAGTTTCCTTTCCTCCATTTCTTCCTTCCCTTCTCTCTTTCTTGGTTTCTCTCAGTCTTTTCTTGGAAACATTCCAATAAGTTGCATAAACCACCTTCTAAAAAACAGGAAGATATTAAATTGGACCCTGAGAGGTACAAGGCACAAAGTAATTCTCCAGTGTATCTGAAGAACGGAAGAAATAAACAGAGTCAAATTCTTGTTTACATGTTGGCCAGCAACTCATTTCCCCCCTCTGGGATGTTCTTTTTATCATCTTGGAGGTCCTTTTACTGTTGATATTTAGTTATTTCATCAGTTAGAGTCATCGATATCTCTGTTTGGAACATTCGCATTATATCAACATGTGGTTCTTGTGCAACTATTAAAGCCTTACTGATAAAATATCAAAAGGAATACACAGAAAGCTGTTGGAGTTTTCAACTACCCTCCTTCCTCATCTCTGCCCATTTCTCCAAATAAAAGTTTGGCTTTTTTATTCTAAAATTCAAAGATAAAAGCCTTGGGCATAGATTGAAAGAAGGACATAAGTGAAGTAAATTAACCATAAATCATTGATTAAATCCATTAATTTATAAGCCACCCAGCTTCCTTTCTACTTCTATTCACTTATTTAACCTGAGATGATTCAGTTAAAATTCTTTTAGATATAATTTTATTTTTCATCATATAATGAAACCATTTGGTTAGAACTTACCCATTAAAAAAATACAGAGTAAAAATGATGGTTTCTGGTGTGCTTAGGTAAAATTCAAAATCTTCAGATTCAGAATTTTCAGGTGGAAAACAAACTGATTTGAATTCACCACATGCTTTTTTTCTTGAGCCCCTAGGTAAGCACAGAATACTAAGGGCAAGCTAAAAGAAGCATAAACATTTAGTAAATAAATAAATATGTACCCTGTCCACAGGAAATGGCATTTTATTATTATTTTTAGATTTTCTTTATTTGTTTATGGCTGTGCTGGGTCTTCCTCGGTGTGGTGGGGCTTCCTCTGCTTGCGTGGACAGGCTTCTCATTAGGGTGGCTTCTCTTGTGGAGTAGGGGCTCAGGAGCTGCGGCACACAGGGCTTAGTTGTACTGTAGCATGTGGGATCTTCCAGGACCAGGTATCGAACCCATGTCCCTTGCACTGGCAGGCAGATTCTTAACCACTGAACCACCTGGGAAGTCCTGGAAATGACATTTTAAAAGTAGACTTCTTAAAAAAAAAAAACCCCAGCATTAAAAAATAAATAGAATATGTGAATTTACCCAGGAAAATAATTTCAAAATGCACTGGGGAGTCTGTGGTGGAAAACCTATCAACAAAGAGTAAAACGACTGACAGCTGAAGGGAGTGGTACTAAGGACATGATGAAATGAACAAGAAGCACATCTAGATTATCTAGTTGTGTAGTTGTGGTCTCTGCATTGTGTACAAATACTAACCTGTGCATGTGAATCAACTGGACATCTTATTGATTCAGTTTCAGATACGTACAGTGCATTCAATTTACTTAGGTTTTATTAGGATCTGCCTTCTCAACATTCTGATTGCTTAATGCCCACATATTCATCGCCTTACCTAGGTGATCCAGTGACCAGCTCGACCCCCCAGATTAGCTGGGCCAGGATTGAATCCCACCCTCACAGAACCATATAGATTCTCTGAGCCTGAGTCAGAGTCACTTTAGTTTCTGAAGTCCTTTCCAGGTAGCAGACGTTAGCGCTGAAGTCGTGGCTTAGATTGTGAGCTTGACTGTCCTTTTTCCTTTTGTGGATCTCTGGTTCTTACCCATCTGCCATGCTCTGCTTTCCTTTGTTGTGCTGCTTGCCTTGACTTCTCACCCACTTTGTTGAGTTCTGATAAAAAGCCTGAGTCTAGTCTTGGGTTGGAGAGGGAAATGGCAACCCACTCCAGTGTTCTTGCCTGGAGAATCCCAGGGACGGGGGAGCGTGGTGGGCTGCTGTTTATGGGGTCGCACAGAATCGGACACGACTGAAGTGACTTAGCAGCAGCAGCAGCAGTCTTGGGTGCCTAGGATGTGTCCTTCCTTCACTGGGATATTTTAACTCTGCTTGCCCAGCAATTCTGGGACAAGCCTGGTCCTCTCTCCTAGTTTTTGCTCCTACCTTTACTTCATCCTCCAGGCCCTCAGTCTTTCCTGGCTTGATGGCTATCGATGGCCTTAGCTCTGATGATCTCTCATCCCACTATTCCTCATCGCTCCATTAGTGTATCACTAACTTCCAACACCCCTAACCTCTCCAAGCCTCTTTTTCTTCTCTGGGGCTGAGAAGGTGGACTAGAAGTTCTTTGAGGGCCCTTCCAGACCTAATGTATAATGATTCAGTCACAACCTAAATAATAATAATGGTGCATGTTTACCTCACTCACAACCTAAAATAATGCTGCATGTGGATGTTTAGTTGCTCACTTGTGTCCGACTTTTGTGACCCCATGGACTGTAATCAGCCAGGCTCCTCTGTCCATGGGATTCTCCAGGCAAGAATACTGGAGTGAGTTGCTGTTTCATTTGCAGGGGATCTTCCTGATCCAGAGATCGAAGCCAGGTGTCCTACATTATAGGCAGATTCTTTACCTTCTGAGCCACCAGAGAAGCCCCTAATAACAGTGAGGGGAAGACTTTACTAAAAGTTATAACTGCAAGAACTTGATCTTATGTTCATCAGGAGCAAGCTGGCCTTGCAGGTCTCTGGTTCTCTTGGTGCATTTTTGGGGCTGGATTTTACCAGCACAGTGTGGGGAGGGTACATGAAGGGACAGCGACTTATCCTAGGGCTCAAGTTTAGCTTTGAGTCTCCTCCATACGATCATTACTTTTAGACCTGTGGGGTTGGGTTTGCTTGCTGTCCTTTTCACATTAACATTTTTTGTTTGTTTCTACTCAACCTGTCTCCTTCTGAACTTAAAATATCCACTCTAGTCGGGCACTTGTTTTTGAATGTCCTATCTATCTGATTCCAAGCCTTGTCGCCTTTGATCCACTTCTAGGGTTAAATGTGACAGTTGTACATAAGCATTGGTGGATTTCTCCATCAATGGGGATCTTTAAAATGTTTCCTTATACAAGGAGTTTGTGTAGGTCTTATATGAGACAATAGGATTTAGAATGATTCTAGAGTTTAAGATTATTTTTAGAATGAGAGGAAGATAGTTAAAGACTAACATGAGTGTGATAGGGGTCCTTTTATGAAAAGAACTGAAGTTAGTTGTTCATGATAGCAGGAGACAGCCTAATTTATCTTTTAGTTTTTATATATATATATATATATATATATATATATATATAAAGCTGCCCACTGGGGAGGGTTTGTTAGTTGATAACATGCTATTCAGTTGTCCTTATTCATGTAACAAATCTTTATTTTAATGACTGTTGAAAAGCTTGTTTGGAAAGATGTTCAAACAGTGATTTGAAGGTTGGGACTGGATTGAAGAATTTCTTAAAAAGAAAATCCTAAAATAGTTCCTTTTACATTACTCTATAAAAAATTATGGGCTATGCTTTAAGCAAGTTTACCCCCTACTTTCACACAAAGAACTTCTGAAGTTCATTTATCTTTATTGTGGAGAAGATACTGTGTTCTGTTCTGTTTATTCACCTTCATAATAATCACAGAGGCCTACTAAAATAATTGTCATGCACAGCTTTCAAAGCAACCTAAAATAAATTTTACAAACTTTGTGAAAACCTTTAAGGTGGTTTCATGTGCTGTTTCACCATTTTATAGTTTGATAAAGTGGAATGGGGCAGATTATGATTTTGGTTGAGTTTTACCATTGTCCCCCAGTAAAAAAATGTAGACAGAGATATTAATCCTCTTCTAGAAATTTCAGCTTGATACCCATCCTAGAGCAAGTCATTTGTGTTCCCTTTAAGGCATGAAAAGTTGGACCAATAGTGTTCATCCCTGGTCTGTATTCATTCATCTCTTATGTGAAGTACCCGTTGCAGTGCCAGGCACAAAAGCAGGCACACGGGAAACACTAGTTTTATTTATCTTTTTTTACTTTCAGGAACTCTGAATTCCAAAAGGCTCTGAAAAGGATGCTGTCCTTAAACCTTCTAAATCCCTTGGAAGGTCAAGTCCAGCTTGGATTCAGATCAGGTAACCTGGAACACTTGGAAAGTCTTAGATTTGTCTGTTACCTGGGGCACCAGTTCTGGGAGGTAGTGATGGGCAGGGAAGCCTGGCGATGGGGTCCAACAAAGAGTTGGACGTGACTGAGCGACTGAACTGAACTGAACTGAGGCACACAAATTCTCTCACTTGTTCTAGGGGGACTGTTGCCAAGACTGTGTATCTGAGAGGTTGCCAGGTACATGACAATGTTTTCCAGTTTTTCAGTATGTTAATGACCATGGAATGTTGTGTAGATCAACCTGAAAATATTGCTTAAGGAAACAAAATACACAAACAGTGCACTTAAGTAGACTCTCAATCTCTCTCTCCAATAGTTTGGTCATTCATAAGTCACATTAAACTGGAAAGAAAAAAATCCCAATAGTTAATTTGGACCCTAACTTTGAATCATACACAAGCTAAGTAAATGTTGATTTTAAAACTATATTTAGAACTATTTTTCTTTTTTTTTTATGATGATGCTGGAGTTGGAAGCTTATTGCTTGAAATGGTGCAGTTAGTTTAATAGTAGAGAATTAGAAGTAATTAAGTCCTCCAGTATAAAAAAGTCTTAAAAGTTTAAAATATATTCTAGAAACAGATTTTTAAAAAGCTGAGTAGATTTTAAATGAAAAGTACACCTGGCCAGTGTTTATCACTAAAATTTCCAACATATATTTGTGCGCTCAAACACAAGTACATAAAACTTAACTTCGAATGAGTTTCTTGCATGATAAAAATCTTTTGACTGACACAGCGGCAGCAGTGAACATCTTTTGGGAAAGAGAGAAAAATCCAGTTGGGAGGACATGGAAGAATATTTTCCATTGTCCACTAGATGTCAGTACTGAACTGGTGAAACATCTGTTCCGTAGCTCTCTTAGACAACATGCTATTAATTTATAATAAAAGGTATCTGACAGCTTTATTCTGATGAATTATGGGAATCCAAAGCATAATTCCCAGCCTTTGGTTTATAAATTGTCATTGATTTTAATGTTCTTTGTAAAGTTGTGGCATGCAACAAATATTCCTGCCAAGATCTGTTAAATAAATAGTCATCCTTTGCTCTGAGTAGTACATTGCACTTGTTAGACTGATGAGCAGAACCAATTGATGGTTATCCATAAACCATTTATGATAGAATGCACTGCAGCAATTCAAACAATTATTGAATGCATTCATTATATATTTTAAAAAAATCTCAAGTGAACCAAAAGGAATATTGCAGGTAATAGACAGTAGCAATGCCACACAGTTCTTTATAAGATACTTCCTGAGTGACAGATGACGAGAATTGTTGTAGGATTTGCTGAGGGCTCATCAAACCTCACTGGAATTATTTGGTTTCCTCTATTGTGCGATTCAGCATCCCAAAAGTATACTGCTTGCCTTTTCTAAAGAAAGATGGTTATTGTAAAGACAGAAGCTTTTGTTCATGTAAAGATCTTTTACAAACTAGCACCAGAACAAAGGAAAGCTTATGCCTGAGATATCATTTCAGTATGTTTGGAGACTAGTTTATGTGTAGGAGACCAGGAAATTTGGAGGTCTGGGATGGCCATTAAGCACTTCCTCACTTTTAAGCAGAGGTTCTATCTCCTAGGAAAATTCTCCACTGGCCTTAGGTTGCTGTGTTTGATTTCATTCTTTGAAAACACTTAGCTTCCTTGGAGGTTTTCAGAAGGACCATCACTTGCTTTCTGTTTTCTGTCTGAAATTGTCCTGTATGTTCCAATGCTAAGTCGGGGACCACCTCTACTCCCTAGAAGTGGCTGTCTTTCAGGAATGTAGCCTCCAGTCTGTTGTTTGTACAATGTTTTAAGACTTTTTGGGATCAAAGGAAAGTGACCTAGGCATGTAAAATTCTGCTAATGGTGCTATTCGTGAGAGTACACCGGCAAGCTACCTTTAGGCACTGTTAAGTAGTGAAACAGTACATTAAAGACTGAAGAACTGACTCGAAAGTTCTATCCTTGATTTCTTTTTCTTAAATCGTTCTATCACCCTCAGTGTTGTAATATGACAGGAGTGCACAAGCTGGAAACGTTTCCCTGGTTTCTCTTTGAAAGAGATAAATCCGCGGGCTGAGGACGTGGAATTTTAGTCTGCATTCCTCCAAAAATTTGAAAGATAGTTTTCGTTTAATGCTGTTTTTTTTTCCAGTTTTAAAAATAAAAGATTTTTAAGGAAAAAACATTAGGAAGACTGAGAGCTTGATACACATATGGCCGCCTTTTACAAATCATTATGATCTGTCACACAAATACTGTATTTACTGACATTTCAAAATGTGGACTCTAATCTCTACACGCATTTATTTTTTTAATAGTTGCTTTTCATTGCAAACATCCGTCCAGCAAATCACATTAGAAAACACGCAAGATGGTCCACAGGTTCAACTATCGATGTCACTTCTCTTTCAAAAGCACCAAGACGGCAGAGTTCAGAGTAGAAGCCCCTGAGCCTAAATTGAGTTAAATGAAACTGAGTTGGGTGGAAAGTTAGTGAGAGAAGTCATTTTAAGCACTAATACAGTTTTTCAGTGTAAGGGATGAATGGTGGCAGTGTACTGCAGAGTATTTTTCCGAAGCTATTTTCATACTGGTTCCTTTACCTAACTCTCCAACTGTTGCCATCTCTTGTATTTATCAACTGTGAGAACTCTGGGGCTGCCTTCATTAGCTCTGGGAGCATTTCAAACAGGCAGTACTGCTCTGTGCAGGGACCACAGCGTTTCAGAATTTACATTCTTTGCCCAACATTGTGACCACCTGTGACCAGTCTGCTTGATATATTGACTCAGCAGGTCTTTCTGTGCTTATAGTCATTCAAAAGAGACCCTGTTTCTCAGGTTAACGGTCTTGGGAACCAGGGGCTTGAGGAGAAAGAGTGTCGGGGGACAAAGAGGTTGAGTGGCCTGAGATTTGCAGAATTTTACTGGGAGGCTGAAATGAATAGTCTCTGGGGTAATTTTACTGAAATAAATTATCCATATAATCCCCCTTGAATATTGCAGAAAGGTGGTATCTTAAAGTGATTAAAGCTGAGAAGCATAATTAATCAATTTTAGAGAGGAAAAAGAAATCTTTTTGTTTTTTTTTACAGACTACAATGTTTGCTTTTCAATTAGTTTATTCATGTAGTCCTCAAATATTTAACAAGCTCTTCCAACAGACTGGACAGTATCAATATTTCTGGTACCAGGAATATAACAGTGGATAGAAAAATCATTTCTTTCCTCATGGGGCTTGCATCCTGGTGGAGAGAGGCAAGCCATAATGCATAAATAAGAAGTCCCCAGGGATGATAAGTGCCATGGCAGAGAGAGTGAAATGGGATCAGGAGATTGGAGAGTGTTATGGGGCAGGGCTAGGTCTCTCTTAGAGAGGGAGCCAGGGGAATTCCTTTGGTAGACACCTGAGCAGAGACCTGAAGGGTCTGAGGGAGTGAGCCTTGTAGATACCCAGGGGAAAGCATTCCAGGCAGAGGAAACGGCATGTGCAAAGGCACTGAGACGGGTATAGGCTTGGCATGTGAAGGGAAGCACTTGGAGGCTACTGTGGCCAGAGCCTGTGAGTAAGGGATAAACTGCAAGCATAGGAGGTGAGAGAAGGGTGGAGGAACGCAATCAGATTATGGGGAACCTTGTGGGATACTGTCAAGCCACTAGCCTTTTGTTCTGAGTTATATGGTATGAATTGAGAGCAAACAGTGAAGAACTGACTTACAGGTTAAGGGATCACTGTTTGTTCTGTGTACATGATAGGGTAGGAGACAAGGGGACAAAATAAGGTGATGAGCTGGAAAATGATAGCAGTAATCCAGGCAAGATATGACGGGAGGCTTGGCCAGTGTAGACTATAAGGAATGACCCCATGCTCGATGTATTTTGAAAAGGGAGCCAGTGAGATTTACTGATGGATTGGAGTGAAATGTGAGGAGACGGGAAGAGCTATGGACAATGAAGGATTTGGCTGGAGTGATTTCACGTGTTGGTGCCATTTTCTGAGTTGAACAGTGGAGTGGACCAGATTTGAAAGGGGAATCAGGAGTTGTCAAATATCAAGCAGGTGCACAGTCGTGAATTAAGGGGGAAATTAGGCTTTATCAGCTTATAGACATGATATAGAGCCAGAGGATTGCATAAGATGCCTGGGGAGGGAAAGCAGAGGAGGTGTAAGCCTGAATCTTAGAACTTGCCAAGTTAGAGCTCATGGAGAGGAAAAATCCAGCAAAGATAATACATGAAGAGCACTGGTGTGCATGTGTGTGTGTGTGTGTGTATATACACATATATACATATATATAATGAAATACTACTCAGCCATATATGTAATGGTATGCTACTCAGGCATATGAAATAATTCTATTTATAGCAACATGGAAAGACCTCAAGATTATCATAATAAGTAAAGCAAGTTATATAATATCACTGACTCAGTGGACATGAGTTTGAGCAAACTCCAGGAGATAGTGAAGGACAGGGAAACCAGGTGTGCTGCAGTCCATGGGGTCGCAAAGGGTTGGGTACAAATTTGTGACTCAAAAACAGCAGCAAATTAAGTGAAAGAAACACAAAAATCATGTGGTATCATTTACATGTGGAATATAAAAAATGATAAAAATGAACTTATTTATAAAATAGAAACAGACTTAGCAGACAAGCTTATGGTTATTGAAGGTAAAGGGGATGTGGAGGGATAAATTAGGAGTTTGAGATTAACAAGTATACACTGCTGTATATAAAATGAACAACAAATTCCTACTGTACAGCACAGGGAACTATACTGAGTGTCTTGTAATAACCTATATGGAACAAGCATCTGAAAAAGTATATATCTATTAAAGTGAAAGTGTTAAGTTGCTCAGTTGTGTCTGACTCTTTATGACCCTATGGACTGTAGCCCGCCAGGCTCCTCTGTCCATGGAATTCTGTAGGCAAGAATACTAGAGTGGGTTGCCATTCCGTTTCTCCATGGGATCTTCCCAACCCAAGGATCAAACTCAGGTTTCTGAGGCCATGTTCATTATCATCTGAGCCACCAGAAAAGCCCATATATTTCTTTCTTTTCCTTTCTTTTTTAATTGAAGTATTAGTTGATTAGAAAGAAAGCTGTGTTCTGAAGAACTGATGCTTTCAACTGTGGGGTTGGAGAAGACTCTTGAGAGTCCCTTCGACTGCAAGGAGATCCAATCAGTCTATCCTAAAGGAAATCAGTTCTGAATATTCATTGGAAGGACTGATGCTGAAGCTGAAACTCCAATACTTTGGCCACCTGATGCAAAGATCTGACTCATTGGAAAAGACTTCTGATGCTGGGAAAGATTGAAGGCACGAGGATATGGGGACGACAGAGGATGAGATGGTTGGATGGCATCACCAAGTCGATGGATATGAGTTTGAGCAATCTCTGGGTGTTGGTGATGGACAGAGAAGCCTGGCATGCTGCAGTCCATGGGGTCGCAGAGTCGGATGTGACTGAGAGACTGAACTGAAATGTTCAGTTGATTTACAATGTTGTGTTAGTTTCAAGTGTACAGCAAAGTGATTCATTTAGATGGATATAGATATAGATATCTATATACATGGGGAAAAAAGAAAAATCCAGCAGAGGAGAATGAAAAGAAAGATTAAGAACAGTGCTGCTGGGGGAAGTGTGGTTGCTGGACCTGCCACACCATTGTCACCTGTGAGCTTTTACAAGACGTAAATTCTCAGACGCTACCCCAGGTTCTGCTGCACTTAACTCCCTGGAGTTGGGCCTTGGCAATCTTTTCAGAAGCATTCCAGGTAATTCTTCTACTTACTGAAGTCAAACAAAGGAGATGTTTCAGAGGTATCATGAGAACACTTTATGGCAAATTCTCCTTTTCGTATTAAAATTATTAAATCTTTGAAAATTAAATATTTTTTTAGAGTTTAGAAAGCAGTGTGTTGTGTTGAGTAGTGGAGTTTTGGGATCAGAATTCCAAAATAAGTGCAGAGATCCAAAATGACCAGTTGAAGAATATCAGGGCTGAAAGCGTCCATACAATGAATCAAGATGTATATAATCATGGATCAAAGAACTGTTCAGATTCTAGATCAGAGCTGATAGAATCTTTTCCATAGTAAAGGATAAACAAAGTAGTGGCTAACCTCTCAAGCCCCATTGTTTTAGCCCCTTATACACTGTAAATGCCTTAACTTTGCCCTCATGTCATGTATCATGGAGTAATTGTTGACCTGGGGCATGGACTGAATTGAATTGTTTTTTCTTCTTTACATCAGAACAGGTTGTGGCCTGACTAGGCTTTGAGCATATAGGCTGCCCTTCATCACTCAGCAGTAGAGAATGGAAATCAGCAGAGCTTTTCCCAGCCTGCTGCTTGAGCAGCTGCTACTGGCTGACACTGCCCAGCCTCATTAACCCTTTAGAGTCCACTTTAGCCCAGGAGTAATCCTTAATGAGACTGCCGTGTTGTGGGTCAGCCAGACATGCACCCAAATGTCGGGGCATTACAGTAAGAACCTTAAATGTGAGACCCATAATGGAGTTATTATTATCTCAGAAGCAGATATATCAGAGAGCACTCTTAAGGCAGATGAAGAGAATGATATTATTACCATCTGTGACTCTATAGTGCTTTAAAAATATTGGAAATTCTGAATTCTGGAAGAGCTTGGACGCTTTCCATTTTTCCCAAACATCGTCTCCCCTAATTAGCAGCCCTGTTCTCTAGAAAGGCAGCCGGGTAAGGATGCAGTCTTGGATTTAATACAATAATTGAAAGCAGTCTTGACCCCTCTAAACTTCATGGTTCATAATTTTCGCTGGGCAGAAAGATAACGATTGTATGCAAAACACTCCTCATCTCTTTATAGCCTAGCGAGAATAAAGATTCTGTTCATGTCAACAAAGAATTTTTCAGGTTATGCCAGTAAGACCTTGGAAGAAAACTTTACCACATCACTAGATCACGGATAGTCTGGCCAAGGAGTGGATTTTAAAGTCTCCAATAAATGTATGCTTGTCGCCGAGTTTTTGATAAAACTGCTAAGGTCCAGTGTTATAATTTCTCCATTCTTAAAATCTTAACAATTACCTTCAACTCCTAGTCTCCTTCTATTGAGAAAATAATTACCTTCTAATTATCTTTCTATTGCTTGCCTTTACCTTCTCCTGTCTTTCTGTTCTAATCAGGTCTTTACAAATACCTGAATTAAAAAAAAAAAATAAAAAGCACTGCCATTCTTTATTGTCACATTATATTAAAGGAAGAAAGCCATACTTTTACATTTTCTCTGCTCAAGAAGATGCTGAATAAGGTTTGCATCCATTCCCAGAAGCAGAAAGTCTATTAAAATTTTAGGTTGTAATCTAATAAAATTTCATCTTATCCTATTGCATTTCTTAACCACCCCCCAGCAATCAAGCACGCAGTATCTAAGGCTCAGAAAAAAAAAGGAGTTCATATATTGCATAAGTGTTTTCCAATAAATTTTTTAAAACTTGGAGGAGATGGTGAGGGGAGGGGTGCTTCATGTAATTTTATAGGACCTCTGAGGCCCAGAGTTTTTAAGTAATCTTTTTGATGTTTTTAGACAGACCATTAAGCTGAGGATAAAAGTCCCTGTGTTCAATATCTGGATACATTAAGCATTAGGTTTAAAATTTACAGCTTTCATTTTGACAAGGAAAATGACACGTTTGGTCCCAAGTGCTACCTTGAACTGTTTTTCAACAGTGAGACAGGTTGTCAGGCTGAGGGTAGGGGTCTGAGCATTTAGCCCCTACAGGGGCTCCAGAAGGTAAACTGCTCCTGCTTGTCAGGAAGCTTCGGCTGGACCCTGGGTGAGGGCTGGCGTCTGGTGGGGGAGGTCAGGATGCCATTCAGGTGGGTTGGGTTGAGGTCTAATCTAATGCCTTTTAATGAGAATGTAATGGATACAAAGGAGGAGAAGAGTATCCCAAAGAGAATGACTACGTAAATGCATGGACCTCAAACACTTCCTTTTCAATTCTGCCCATAAGAGCTTCTTCAATGGAGTCTCTGCCTCTTCTGATGTACTATGTTGCCTTTGGGGACATGGACTTTAGAGAGTTGCCTGAGAAAAGTGAAGGGTAAGGGTAGGGGCAGAGAGGCTGTGGGGGAGATAATTTGGGCCACCAGGCAATGAATAATTGTTATTTTTGTTTAGTTGCTAAGTCATGTCCAACTCTTTTGTGACCCCATGGACTCCCACCAGGCTCCTTTGTCCATGGGATTCCCCTGGCAAGAATACTGGAGGGGGTTGCCATTTCCATCTCCAGGGATCTTCCCAACCCAGGAATCAAACTCGGGTCCCTTGCACTGGCAGAAGGATTCTTTACCACTGAGCCATGAGGGAAGTCCAGGAATGAGTAGGCAGGTATAGAAATATGAGGAGAGTATGGTGTCATTCAGGTGCTGCAGCTTGTGCCAGATTATGGACAAACATACACCTTTCTTGCCATTTCCCGTCCCAAGGCAAGAAGTGAGGCTGCAGAGGGAGGGATGGATGACCTGGAGAAGACTTCTACAAGCTGGGAAAAGGAGTATGGGTTTTATCTTGAAGACAATGGCTGAAGATGGCTACTGGTTTGTTTTGGAAAATCACTGTGGTTTCTAGGTGATGAGGCACTGGTGTGGTGGAGGAAGCCTGGGGCTGACAGCCTGCATGGGAGGTGACTGCAGTCATTCAGGGTGGAGACGAGCTGGTGGCCACACTGCACCGTGTTAGGGAGAACAAAGCGATGTGGAGGGCAGCTGGGAGCAGTGTTTCCCATGGCAATTGATGAGATTTAATGCTGAATGTAGTGGGTGAGGGAAAGGAGGGCTATCTGGTCTCCTTCCTTTCAATTTCCTGAAGACTGGGGAAGGGTCAGCAGAGACCCTCACCCTCACATTCATAGAATGGAGACTCCTGACTTTTTTTCTTTCCCCTTTTCACATCCTTCCTTCCACAGTGCTTCCCTCCCCAACCTCTCCCTCTGTCCTCTTGTCAAGTCCCTCGGACTAGAATGTGTCTTCTACTGGCATGTGTGTGTGTGCTAAGTCGTTTCAGCTGTGTCCGACTCTTTGTGACCCTATGAACCATAGCCCTTCAGGCTACCCTGTCCATGGGATTCTCCAGACAAGAATACTGGAGGGGTTGCCACGCCCTCCTCCAGGGGATCTTCCCAACCCAAGGATCGAACCCTGGTCTCTTACGTTTCCTGCTTTGGTAGGTGGGTTCTTTACCACTAGTGCCAACTGGGAAGCCTTCCTTCTACTGGACTTCTGTCTAAATCTGCCTGTTTCTGCTCTTTCCGTTTCATTTTGTTTTCTGCTATGACGACACCACTTGGATTTATGATATCTTTATCCTATATACGGTGCTGCTGGAAATTATATACACTCAGAACTTAGTACCCATTCCTTCTCCCTCCTCCCCACTCCTCCCCCTTCTCTTTCCCTCTCTCCTTTCTCTCTTTACTCCTCCTAATTTAGATACACTTTAACGTTTGGGAGACTCTCATCCTGTGAATTCTTTCTGTGTGAAGAGCATGTGTCACTGGCAAATACTGTGGTTATGCAAAATATACACATTTAATTCAACAGTTATTCCTGGAATTGTGGTTTTAAACAAATGTGGTTTTAAACATAAAGAAAACATCAAATGACAGCACACCAAGTCTTAATTGGTTTAAGCCTCATGTAGGAAAAGATATTGGACATAGGCACTAGCCATGGGCCATGCAGAGGGTCTCTTCTGAACTTGGTTTCCATACAGGTTTTGAGTCTGTTTTGTCATTTGGCTTTAGCTATGCTGGGGCCCCTGTTTCCTCTTTTATTTTACAGATATTTAGAAAAAAAATTATAGAAAGACAAAAGTATTACTGAAATTCAGAAAGTTAGATTTCATAAAACATTTGGGGAGCATGAGACGTAAAAAGGCTTACTCATTTAAAATCCATTTCAGTTCAGTTCAGTTGCTCAGTCCTGTACGACTCTTTGCGACCCCATGAATTGCAGCACGCCAGGCCTCCCTGTCCATCACCAGCTCCTGGAGTTCACTCAGACTCATGTCCATCGAGTCAGTGATGCCATCCAGCCATCTCATCCTCTGTCATCCCCTTCTCCTCCTGCCCTTAATCCCTCCCACCATCAGAGTCTTTTCCAATGAGTCAACTCTTTGCATGAGGTGGCCGAAGTACTGGAGTTTCAGCTTTAGCATCATTCCTTTCAAAGAACACCCAGACTGATCTCCTTTAGAATAGACTGGTTGGATCTCCTTGCAGTCCAAGGGACTCTCAAGAGTCTTCTCCAACACCACAGTTCAAAAGCATCAATTCTTTGGCACTCAGCTTTCTTCACAGTCCAACTCTCACATTTGGGGAAGACTTATTCATCATAGGTCTGTGATAATTTCAGAAGTGTGAAATGTACTTTAAGCTACCTTAGAGAAGCCATATATGGTACAGATAGAGTTGGTAAAGCACACATACCCAACACAAAATATATTCATGTGTACACACGCACCAGGCTTATAAATACCCAGAATGATAGATCTGTCTTATTTAAGTCAATGAGAGGAAATATTTTAATCTATTAAATGCTATGTAAATAAATATGTTACAGTTTCAGAGTAGTTGCTATCCTTTGTCTTACAGAAAAAGAGCTTTTTCAAATTACTGTCAGTGTTTAAAACAATTAGAAAGGATATATGGAACCAAGATGTTATCTCACTTTGCATTTATAAGAAACTTACTAGGTAGGTATTTATCCACATAAATTTTGCTAAGTCCTTGATTTAGGACAAAGTGTCAGTAGTGATGGCATTTTGAGGGGGCCACCCAGCCCCCAAGGCTCCTCTGAGAAATGCCCCCCTTCCTAACCGTGCTCATATGGATGGGCCCTGGCAGCCATGCTTATATTCTATGACACCACACCTGAAATTAGAGTTGTCTAGTTGATGTTGTTGTGTTCTGTTGCTAGGTTGTGTCTGACTCTTTGCAATCCCATGGACTGCAGCATGCCAGGCTCCTCTGTCCACTATCTCCCATTCATTTTGCTCAAATTCATGTCTGTTGAGTCAGTGATGCTGTCTAAACATCTCATCTTACTTACCTAATGTGTACTGTCCTAGAAATCCATACACACACACACACACACACACACACACACACACACACACACACACACTCTGAGAAAACTCCTTCCTAGGTATCATTACTCTTTTTGCCTTGGAATCCTTATATCCTTTGAAAAAATTTTCCTTTATTCATTTAAGCTATTTACAGTGGCTTTTTGTGACTTGTAATAAAAATACTTTATCTCGATAGACAACATACAGAGAAAAGTGAGATACTGGTGGGCAAATGCTCTAGTGTGGTGATAACATGCAACAGTGGGAACCCTTTATGCCAAAGAGAAAATTTATATCTCTGATCCTCCTAGGCTTTCAGGGGTGAAACTCCTAAAACATAATTCTCCCTCTTCTCCCTATTTCCCCAACACTCAAGACTTCTCTCCACTATCTTCTTTGAATCCAGACATAATGTCATTCTATTCTCCATCCAAGATGATGTCAGCCACCACAAAACACTCAGACATCCCAGGTCACCCTCTTCTCCTTCACTGTAAGGCCAAGTGAATCTTCTCCTCTTCCAGTGGCTCCCAAACTTTACTGCATATCAGAATCAACTGGAGGGTTTTCTAAGACACAGATTGCTGGGCCTGAATTAGCTTTTGATTCAGTAGGCATAGAGTTAGGCCTAAGAATGGGAATTTTTAATAAGTTCCCAGGTGATGTGGATGCTTGTGGTCACAGTGGAAAATTATTGCTTTTTTCCCTCTCATCCTCTCTAAGTCTTAAAACTCATCTGTTGTGCCCCCTGAGTTCAGAGTCTGTTGGAGCAAAAATGCCTTATAGCTTCTGCCTCTCTTCACCCTTTTGTTCTAAGGCAAACTCAGCTCTTCCCTAAGGTCATATTTTCCCCGTAATCTCTCAAGTGGTGGCTGCTTTTTCTCCCAGAACCCTGCATCCACTGATCTGGAGGTGGGGTAGATGTCCTCCTAGTTCCTCATTGGTACTCTCAGGTGTTCCTTCCTCTCTTCTTTCTAAACATAACCAACCATGAATCTTATACTATCAGATGATATTAACCCTACCCTTCATTGTTACTGACACTTTTGGGTTCCTGGGTTATTTTTCCTGATTTCTTGGTGATAAAAAGCACCTGTTTCATTCTCTCCAATAACACTCTTGTCTTACTTATGGCAGATTTCAATAGATGTATCAGTGATTCTTCTAACTCTTGATCTACCAGTTCCTTGACCTCTTCTCTTCCTGTGATCTTGTCCCTTACTCTCATAAGGTCATGCCTAGACTCCTTCATAACCTCAATATCAAATATCCTACTCTATCACTGCTGCCTTTTCATACTGTTCATGGGGTTCTCAAGGCAAGAATACTGAAGTGGCTTGCCATTCTGTCAGCCCTCTCCACCATGACCCGCCTGTCTTGGGTTGCCCCACAGGCATGGCTTGGTTTCATCGAGGCTGTGGTCCTAATGTGATTAGATTGACTAGTTTTCTGTGAGTATGGTTTCAGTGTGTCTACCCTCTGATGGATGCCCTCTTGCAACACCTACCATCTTACTTGGGTTTCTCTTACCTTGGGCGTGGTGTATCTCTTCACAGCTACTCCAGCAAAGCACAGCTGCTACTCCTTACCTTGGGTGAGGGGTATCTCCTTACTGCCACCGTTCCTGGCCTTCAATGTGGGATAGTTCCTCTAGGCCCTCCTGTGCCTGCACAGCTCCTCGGGTTGCTCCTCCCAGCCACCGGCCCTGGCCTCAGGCGTGGGTGGCTCCTCCCAGCTGCCGCCCCTGGCCTCGGGCTCGAAACGGTGGAGACAGTGTCAGACTTTATTTTTGGGGCTCCAAAATCACTGCAGATGGTGACTGCAGCCATGAAATTAGAAGACGCTTACTCCTTGGAAGAAAAGTTATGACCAACCTAGATAGTATATTCAAAAGCAGAGACATTACTTTGCCGACTAAGATCCGTTTAGTCAAGGCTATGGTTTTTCCTGTGGTCATGTATGGATGTGAGAGTTGGGCTGTGAAGAAGGCTGAGCGGATGGTTTTGAAGTGTGGTACTGGAGAAGACTCTTGAGAGTCCCTTGGACTGCAAGGAGATCCAACCAGTCCATTCTGAAGGAGATCAGCCCTGGGATTTCTTTGGAAGGAATGATGCTAAAGCTGAAACTCCAGTACTTTGGCCACCTCATGCGAAGAGTTGACTCATTGGAAAAGACTCTGATGCTGGGAGGGATTGGGGGCAGGAGGAGAAGGGGATGACAGAGGATGAGATGGCTGGATGGCATCATGGACTCAATGGACATAAGTCTGAGTGAACTCCGAGAGATGGTGATGAACAGGGAGGCCTGGAGTGCTGCGATTCATGGGGTCGCAAAGAGTCGGACATGACTGAGCGACTGAACTGATCACTGCTGCATCCTATTTTTTTCAGACCTTTCTCTTTAGTATTAGGGCCCCCAAAAGACCTCCGATCTTTTAGATCCTACTTTTTTTTTAGTTGACTTCACATCCTTCCAGATTAAATATTATCATTATAATCATCCCCCTATAAACACCCGCCATTCTCTTGCTCCTCTCTCATTGCCTCACTCATTTGGCAGATTCATAATCCTGATTCTCTCAGCCTCCTCCATGTCTGCAACTCTGAAGCTAAAACTATCTGGAGAAAAACAGATGCTACATTGACTTGAAGTTAGAAGTAGACCCTTAATTTTGCAAGGCAATCATACTAGAAGTTTTTCAAAAGATTCATTTCTCTACTCTCTTGATGAGGATTTAAAATATTTTTCTTTCTTTCCAAGCCCTACTATCTGCTTCCTCTCTAAGAAAATTAGAGCATTTGCAAGAGAGTTTACGGAGATTTTCACCATCACTTCAATCCATTTGCCATCTGCCCCTACATACTCTGACATCCTACCTGTTAACATAGGTGGAATATCCATGCTCTTGTCTCAAGTCAAACCTCCCATGGTGCCCTAGAACTCATCTCCTCTCACTGTATTGCTCTCCAAACTCTCCCTCTCTGTTTAATGCCATCCATGAGAGTTGGACCATAAAGAAGGCTGAGTGCTGAAGAATTTATGCTTTCAAATTGTGGTGCTAGTGAGGACTCTTGAGAGTCTCTTGGACTGTAAGGAGATCAAACCAGTCAGTCCTAAAGGAAAACCCTGAACATTCATTGGAAGGACTGATGCTGTATTTGAAGCTCCAATGCTTAGGCCAACTGATGCAAAGAGCTGATTCACTGGAAAAGACCCTGATTCTGGGAAATATAGAGGGCAAGAGGAGAAGGGAGTGACAGAGGATGAGATGGTTGGATGGCATCATAGACTCAATGGACGAGTTTGAGCAAACTTTCGGAGATGGTGAAGGACAGGGATGCCTGGCATGTGGCAGTCCATGGAATCTCAAAGAGTTAGACATGACTTAACGACTGAACAACAACAATCTTTCCCACTGTATCATCAAACAAAAGTGATGTTACTTTTCTCAAGCTAAAAACTTTCTCTTAATTCCTCTTTTTTCTGTCAGCTTCTTGCCCCATTCTGTAGCCTCTGTAACAAAACTACTTGAAAGATTTGCCTACTTATGTTTCCAACTTATGTCTTCCCATTCCCTCTTTCACCCACTTCAGTTGGCCTTTTTGCCTCCACTGTTCCACCAAACATGCTCCCTGAAGCTCACCCAGGTTGCCATGCTCCATGATCAAATCTCTGCTTTAATGTTAGTCATTCAATAGCATTTGAATCACCCATCTTCCTCGATATACATTCTTTGCTTCTATTCCAGGGTATCAGGCTTTCTTGGATTTCCTCCTGCCATCCTGAAACATATTATCAGAGTATGTCTGTTTCTTCCTTTTTGTATTTTAGGACTGGGTCTTATTGTCTTTACAAATATTCCAATATTCAGTTCAGTTCAGTTCAGCCGCTCAGTTGTGTCCAACTCTTTGTGACCCCATGAATCGCAGCACTCCAGGCCTCCCTGTCCATCACCAACTCCCGGAGTTCACTCAGACTCACGTCCATCGAGTCAGTGGTGCCATCCAGCCATCTCATCCTCTGTCGTCCCCTTCTCCTCCTGCCCCCAATCCCTTCCAGCATCAGAGTCTTTTCCAATGAGTCAACTCTTCGCATGAGGTGGCCAAAGTACTGGAGTTTCAGCTTTAGCATCATTCCTTCCAAAGAAATTCCAGGGTTGATCTCCTTCAGAATGGACTGGTTGAATCTCCTTGCAGTCCAAGGGACTCTCAAGAGTCTTCCAATATTACCTTTTATATTTTAGTTAACTTTATTTGTTGACCTTTCTTCAACATTTGGTTGTATTGCTAGTTTGCCATGAAAAAATACCTTTCTTAACTCTTCCCAGATTTGAGTCAAAAGACAGTTCCAGGAAACCAGTCTGAAAGGAGAGACAAATTAGGGTCAGGTTAAAAGGGATACAATTTTTATCTCAGTACTGTAAGTCTCCAAGAATATCTACAATATACTTTTCTAAAATTCAGGAAGTAAGTTGTGGTCTTTCATAGTATATGGAAGTTTGAAAATGCCCATTCTGGGTGAAAGATTTGTTGGACCAGACTGAAAAACTTTTTTAGTTAGACTCATAAAGTTTCCACTGTGAGTTGGTTTCTACCCTTTAATTCCCAGTGGACAACTAACAATTAATATGTATGCTGAATCTAGGGTTTGGTATCACAGTTATGTTTCATCTCATCAATTGCAGATGTTGATAATATGTGAAAAATATGTTTAGCTGTTTTTCTAAAAACTTTTAAAAAGTCACTGCTGTATCTTTTAACTTTCTTATTAGCCTATTCAATTGTATTTATTTATTTTTACATATTATAAGATTTTATTTATAGAAAGTTCAAAGACAGGCAAGACTTACTGATAGCAATGGTAATAGAACTCAGGAGAGTGGTTATGCTGCATAATCTCATCTGCCTTGACTGATATGCTACCAAAAACTGATATACTACTTTCTGTCTGAATCTTTACCTGGTATTCTCCTGCAATTCCATGGAATATTGCTCGTGTTTGTGTGTAGAATTTATATCATCCAGCCTTGCTTAATAATTAGCAATGCATAATTTATATCTGGGGTTTTTGTATATTTTTGTATTTTATTTATTTATTTTTGGACATCATTTACCTCTTTCAGAAATACTCTTCCCCAGGAACAATTACCTCATAAATTTATCCTCTAAAACACCATTTTTAGGAGGTCTACAAGTAACTATGTTCTGTGTTCTCATGGTACTTTGTAACTTATATGACTTACAATATTTATATTAATATTTTTCTCACTGCATTGGGATATTTCATTTCATAGCAATGACAGATTGAGGTCACTGTCTTTTCCTTATGCTTGAATCCCATGCCTGGCATGCAGTAGTCGCACAGTTAATGCTTATTTGGAAGGTTTTTACTTTTACAGTTAAACTTGACCTTAGCAGGTCATTATTCCACTGAATTTTTTCCTCCATGTAAAATATTTAAATGCTATTTACCATCCCCCTCTACTTAAGGTGGCCGAACACTGTAATCTTATTTTGTTCATAGATAAGTGAACTCTGCAGCTTCTCACTATTAAAATTATTATCAAACTCTTTAGTACCTACTAATTAAAAGAAGTCACTTGCTGATATTTTCATGCTTAATCAATGAAATTCTAATAAGGAAAGTAATGTGTGATTTAGATCAAAATAGAATGACTGCAATTTACCTGCCTCTGTCTCTTTCATCATATTATTTGCAAAAGAAAAGACATTTGGAGAGAGTACTGACTGGATAGTACCTTTCCCCCTCCCCTAAGTTTTAGAGAAATTCTCATACTATTGTTACACTTTGAAGATCACATTAGTTAGTGCAAGAAAGCATCATCTTTAAATGCTAAAACATCACTAGAGGCAAAAGATGTGCTCAGCTAAAGAGTGATTGGAATTTATGTGTTTTCTTATATACAAAACAATTAGAGAAGAAATATTAGAAAAGATAGAAAATAACATACTTTAATTATGGGAAACACAAATCTGTGGAATTTTTCATTCTTTTTCATAATCTCTCTATATGAATGCTGAAGGAGAAAGCCTGGCAGCTCTCTATCTTGTTTTGTAGTGGCATTTAAAACAGAAAGCAAAAATTGGCAACAAATTGTGGCCAATGGATCTCCTTATTATTCTCTCTTAGTAGCTCATCAATGAAGTTGAGTGTCTTATTCTACCATGTTCAAAGAAACTCCTGTCTCAGGGCACTGGCTGGTTCTTTGAAATCTTTGCCCTGTCTTCCCCCCACCCCCCGCACCCCTTCCTTATACACTTCCTTCCTCTGGTGGAGTTATAGCCCAAAGTTAGATGATGTGGGGTAGGAATACCAATGAGAATGCCTTTCAAGAGTTTATGCATATTCTCACTATGGTTCAGCTCATGAAAGAACTGTCCAGAAAACTGACTTACAGAGGCAGGTCTAACCACTCAGTGCCAGAATTTATTTATAACTTTAAAAACAAAAAGCCAGGGAATATTTTCAGATCGGCTTTGCTTATTGACAACAACTGACTGAGGTAGCATGTCAGTTATCAAGGATTGTTTTAAAATGCTTAATATGAGAAAAGGACAAAGTCGTTAGGAAATCTTATCCAGTCCCTCGGTTCAATGTACTACTTGTATCATCACTTTGGATTAGCTTCTGCGGACTATTTCAGCTGTAATTGCTGAATTTTTTTTCAAAGTTAAAAAAAAATCTATTAATTCCTACTGTCAAAATATAAAAAGACAAAATGCCCTTTAGGAATCAACTCAAGTTTCTCCTTATTGAAAGGCTCTTCTTGTAATTATAAAATGCCCTTTTTTATATCAAAATAAAAAGTTTTATTTATCTTTGATGATTAAGTTTTGACAGTTGTCACACTATCCTCTCTTGGGCCATATACTCAGTTCATATTTATCTGATGATCTTTGCCTTCAGGTATTTTTAGTGGCTCTCACCATAGAAATCTACTTTTGGTGAAAATAGGCTTACCAGCAATTAAGAAGGAAACTCTTTCTCGTGCATGAGAACCATACATTTCTGACATCAATTTGGAAGAATTCATGTTGCTTAATTATGTTATTTCAGTCAATATAAAAATAGTTAATATTTTCTTATTAGTATATCAATTTCAGTCCTCATGGTACATTTTTTAGTGTTTAAAACATTTGCTGCTTTTTTGATATTGTCAACATTTATAAGAACCCGCCTGCCAATATAGAACCTGCCTGCCAATGAATTCGATCCCTGGGTCGGGATGATGCCCTGGAGAAGGGCATGGCAACTCACTCCAGAATTCTTCCCTGGAGAATCCTATGGACGGAGGAGCTGGGGGCTACAGTCCACAGGATTGCAAAGAGCTGGACATGGCTGAAGTGACTTAGCACACATACATGCACATTTATCTATATCTTTATTGCGTGCCAAGAATCTAAAAGTGAGCAGGACATGAAGATTAAGTGTTTCTTTGACCCACACACCCAAACGACTTTTGTATAGTCACATTTCTCAAACTCACATTCCCCTGGGCCAGAGGGTAAGACACTGAGATGTGACATCATGAAAATTTTCAACATTCTGAACACTGCAATAGAGGATTTTTGAAAAGAAGGGTAGTTACTTGTGGTCCCAAAGACTGCAGCGTCTTTCAAACTGCAATGTCACAAAACAGTAAGATGTCAAACATTTTTGACTAAAATGACCCCCCAGTAAGAAATACATTTTACTTTGTGTGGAGAACACGCACACCTACATGCATGCAAAACTGGAACAGAATTTTTGTGAAACAATACTTAACCTGTGTGCCCTGTGATGCATTTTTGATATTTTCTTTTCTATTTTCTAAAATGCTTATTAAACTCACCAGATTGATTCTCTGACCCTTTACAAGGTTGTTAATCAGATGGAAATATACTTCATTAATTGAGAGAATGAAAAGATTTAAAAAATATATACAAATATAATACTTTAAAATATCACCATTTCTATAAATATATTTGCATGTGCAAAATGTACTTCTCACCATAAGTCACTGTGAACAAAGTTGCAAGTTGCTGCCTTAAAGAGTAAGAGGTTGGAACAGGCAGGTGGGTGAATAGAATCAACAGCCTTGTGGGGGAAGTAGGGTGTGATGTCAGCAAGATTTATTTTCATGTATTTTTATTTCTCAACTTTTAGGTAAACCTCTAAGATTGCTTTCTTTCCTTCCTTCACCTAACATTTTTTTTTCCTTAAAAGTTACATACCAAGTGATATAGATATGTAGAACTATGTAAAGCATTAAAAAAATTTATTGGAGTATAGTTGCTTTACAATGTTGTGTTAATTTCTACTGTACAGCAAATTGAATCAGCTATGAAAGTGAAAGTGTTAGTCTTCCAGTCGTGTCTGAATCTTTGTGACCTCATGGACTGTAGACCACTGGGCTACTCTGTCCATGGAATTTTCCAGGCAAGAATACTAGAGAGGGTTGCCATTCCCTTCTCCAGGAAATCTTCCTGACCCAGGGATCAAACCTGGGTATCCTGCATTGCAAACAGATTCTTTACCACCTGAGCCACCAGGAAATCAGCTTATCAGTTCAGTTCAGTTCAGTCACTCAGTCATGTCCAACTCTTTGCGACCCCATGAATCGCAGCATGCCAGGCCTCCCTGTCCATCACCAACTCCCGGAGTTTACTCAGACTCCTGTCTATCAAGTCAGGAAATCAGCTATACATACATGTATATTACTCTTTTTGGATTTCCTTGCTATTTAGGTCACTACAGAGCACTGAGTAGAGTCCATGTGCTATGCAGTAGGTTCTCATTAGTTATCTGTTTTATACACAGTATCAATAGTGTGTATATGTCAATCCCAATTTCCCAAGTCTTTCCACCCATCCTCTCCTTTTCCTCTCAGCATCCATACGTTTGTTCTCTATATCTATCTCGATTTCTGCTTTGTATCATTTATACTAGCTTTCAGATTCCATATATATGATATATATTCCAGATATATGATATTTGTTTTTCTCTTTCTGACTTACTTCATTCTGTATGGCAGTCTCTAGGTCCACAGTGTTGTATTGATTACAAAGATAGAGTTAAGTTTCTTGGTCTTAAACAAAATGAATAACCTTCTGACCTAATTTTGTGTACTTCATCTTTAAAGAATTTGATAATTTTTTCACCAACTCTTTGGATACTTCAGCCATTATGAGCAAATGTTAATACATGTGCTCAGTCATGTCTGACCTCATGGACTGTAGCCTGCCAGACTCTTTTGTCCATGCGATTTTCCAGGCAAGACTACTTGAGTGGGTTGCCATTTCCTTCTCCAGGGGTTAATATTAATATATATATATATATGTGTGTGTGTGTGTGTGTGTATGTGTGTGTGTGTTGTAAAATAGATCCTCTCTCATTGTGCCTGTATTACAGATCCCCAGGGGGCTACATTCATGATAGCTGAAGATATAAATTTTAAAAGCTTTCAGAACAAAATGGTGGAGAAGTAGGTGGATGTGGGTACATCTCTCTCCATGGATACATCAGGAATACACCTTCAGACACAGAAGTGCATGCAGAATGCCAGCTGAGATGGGACAGGAGTACCTGACCAGTGGAAAAGAATATATAAAACCACACAAAACTCAGTAGGATGAAGGAACTAGGGGAAAACCAGGATTGTTAGTAGGACTGGACCTGCCCTTGGCAGGTGGGGGAACTGAAGCAGGGGTCCGATCCCACACTGGGGCAATTGTCCGAGTCAGAGGAGAAATATTTAAGGCTGAGAGTGAAAGAGCTGATCTGTGGCAGCCTGAATGGAATGAGAATCAGACAGTCCTTGCCGCAGCCATACATAACCCAGACAGGAATGCTGGTCCCCTGGAAGGCACAGTAGCTGGGAGCTGGAGTTTAGGGACTGTGGAGCAATTCCAGAGCTAGGGCTGCTGTTGACTGCGGAGAGATAGACTGAAGGGATGTGAGGGAGGAGACTGTGGAGGGAAATGCCTGTGGAGGAAAGCTAGGTAGCCACGGAAGCAAGGTGATACTGCTGAGTTATGTGGATGGGGCAGAGCCATCACCATAGCCTCTCTCTCCTCACAAGCCTGCACAGGCAGCTGAACAAAAGAGAGGCTGCCCGTCAAATGCCTGATGCCCTGAGCTACAGAGTAGGACCTCACCCAGGGTGACCCTTTAAGTGCTTGTAGATCTACAAAGTAGGACCCAAGATGAGAGGGTGGGGTGGTGGGGGCGGGGCACGATGTTCCTGACACTGGGAGCAACAGAGAAGGACCCCAGGCAAAGGAGCCCTTTAAGTGCCTGAAGCAGGGCAAGCTATGGAGAAAGACTGGCCAAAGAGGCCTTCTGATCTCCAGCTACAAGAGGCTTCAAAAAGACTCTGATAATACCGTAACTCCTGTGGCAGAGGCAGTCCATGTCTTTGCACACGTGGCACCGCCAAAGGTCCCCAGAAACCAAGCAGCTGTACCACTTTCATGCTCAACTCTCACTGGGGCAGAGCTGCCACAGGTGGTGATTTAAAAAAAAAAAAAGTCTGGTGTTTATGTGCTCAGGATTGCTTTGATCTTGTCTGACTCTTTGCAACTGTGTAGACTGTGGCCTGCCAGCCTTCTCTGTCAGAGAGCAGGTTCTCCAGGCAAGAATACTGGACCATATTGGCCAATACTGGTTGCCATACACTTCTAGAGCACTGTATTTCCTGCTGCCCTAGCCACCAGCCCCCTCAGTACCTGATGCTGCCAGAACCCTTAGGAGCCAAGCAGCTCCACGACCTCTACACCTGGCCCTCACAGGGAAAAACCCAGGTCCTCCAGGGCAGCCTCAGAAGCAAACCCCAGTGAATGACCCACACGTAGAGGTGGGAGTGAAACCATAATTGAAACCTAGGGGCAGTGTGGCTAAGGAAGAAGATCCAAAACCTTCCCACCAGCTGTACAAGCTGCAGATTAAATCCACATGATCAACTAAGCAGACTCTGTGTCTATGGAATATATAAAAGGCCATTGAGAGCTCCCACAAAAGAAAACACATTAGTTCTAATAGCTGTGGACATTGGGGGCAAGAACACACAGGAGGAGGACCAGACTAGAATCTGAGCTGCCCCCATAGCAGGTTCAGAGATCAGCACAGTGTTGGAGGACATCCTAGGTAGGTGAGGTGGGCTGTGACTCCCAGCGAGAGAAAGGACTCTGACAGCAGTGGCTCAAGAAAAGCATTTATTATTCTTATTTTTTGACTTGTTCTATAGATTTTTTTTCTTTTCCTCCACCCCTCATTGTAGTTGTCAATTTTATTGGCACTAAGAAATGCAATTAAGCTATTGAGATTTTTTTTTTCTCACTTTTTATTGTTGTTATAAACCTCTGCCTCTGCTTTGAGCTTTTTGCAGCTCTGTGGAGTTTTCCTCTTTTTTTTTCCCCCTCTTTTTAAATTTTAACTTTGAAAACCTATCATTATTTTCTCTATATTCCTTTGTTTGCTTTTCTTACTGTTCTTTTCCCCTTGCAGTTAATCTTTAACACATGTAAATCTTCTTTATCTATCTCTAGTTAAGTTTGCACATCTATTCTTTCTTTCCTTTCCTCTCAACATATTTGCTAGTTTTATTTTCATTGCTTTATTCCACAATTGGCACTTTGCTTTAGGTTTGTTCCCCAGTTCGTGCTTTAGTTAGTTTTGTTCTTGTAGATATAATTTTTTATTTCCTTTGTTCACTGGGTCAATGCATTATACTTTATTTTTGTTGGACTGATTGTTTTGATTTTGCTTATGGGTGTATATGTATATGTGTATATTCAGTCACATTTTTATTGTTGTTATAAACCTCTGCCTCTATATTGGGGTTTTGCAGTTCTGTGCAGTTTTGCTTTTTTCTTCTTCTTCCATTTTTTTCTTTTCCTTTTATAATTTTAATTTTTAGATTTTTAACACCTATTATATTTTTTTACATTTATTCCTTTGTTTGCTTTCCCTTACTGTTCTTTTCCTCTTAACTGGTAAATATAATACTTTACTTCCTTTGTTTGATGGGGTCAGCCTACTGTACTTTACTGTTGTTGGACTGTTTTCACTTTGCTCATGGATGTATATGTCTATGCACATATTCCATTATTTTAATTATTATTCGCCTGACTTTGTAACTGCCATTTTTCTGGGGTTCAACTTTGGTTTCTTGTTTATGGATATTTATTTTAATCTCACTTAATGCCAGGACAGACCACTTGTGGAATCTTCATTCCTGACCAGAGATCAAGCCCTAAGCTTTTGGAGTGGGAGCACTGACTCCAAGACCCTGGACAACCAGAGAACTAACCCTAGGTAGTATCAAATTGTGAGAACTCACACAAAGGAAACCACTTGAATACAAGACTAGGCATCACCCAACCACCAGTAGCACCCTGTGCAGGACACCTCATCCAAATAACAAACAAAACTACAAACCCAATCATCAGCAGATAGGATTACCACCTCACTCAGCCTTGCCCATCAGAGGAAAAACAAACAAACAAACTCACACAAATCTCAATCTATAGGAAGCTTACAAAAAGCACTGGACCAACCTTAGGCAGGAAGAAGCCAAAAGGAAGAAAGAATTCAACCTTCTTCAAGAAAGAATTCAACTTTCCTTGAAGCCTGGGAAAAGGAGATGTCAAGCACGATATGTTAAAAAAAAAAAAATAATGAAAAGGCAGAGAAATATTATGCAAATGAAGGAACCAACTAGAAACACAGAAGTACAAATAAGTGAAGATGAGATAGGCAAACTACATGAAAAAAATTCAGAATAATGATAGCAAAGATGATCAAAAATCTTGAAAGCAAAATGGAGAAAATGCAAGAATCAATTAACAAAGACCTAGAAGAATTAAAGAATAAACATACAGCAACAAAGAATGTAATTACTGAAATTAAAAATTCTCTAGAAGGAATCAATAGCAGAATATCTGAGGCAGAAGATCGAATCAGTGAGCTGGAAAATAAAATGGTGGAAAAGACTTTATAAGAGCAGAATAAAGTAAAAAGAATGGAAAGAACTGAGGACAGTCTCAGAGACCTCTGGGACCATATCAGATGCACCAACATTAGAATTATAAGGGAGAAGGCAATGGCACCCCCAATCCAGTACTCTTGCCTGGCAAATCCCATGGACAGAGGAGCCTGGTAGGCTGCAGTCCATGGGGTCGCTAAGAGTCAGACACGACTGAACGACTTCACTTTGACTTTTCACTTTCATGCATTGGAGAAGGAAATGGCAACCCACTCCAGTGTTCTTGCCTGGAGAATCTCAGGGACAGGGGAGCCTGGTGGGCTGCCATCTCTGGGGTCGCACAGAGTTGGACACGACTGAAGCAACTTAGCTGCAGTAGCAGCAGCAGCAGAACAAAAGAAAAGAAAGGGTATAAGAAAAAATTTGAAGAGATTATAGTTGAAAATTTCCCCAACATGGAAAAGGAAATAGTCAATCAAGTCCAAGAGGCACAAAGAGTGTCACACAGGATAAACCCAAGAAGAAACATGCCAAGACACATATTAATCAAACTAACAAAGACTAAAAACACAAAGAAAGAACATTAAAGCAGCAAAGGAGAAGCACCAAGTAACAAACAAGTGAAACTCCATACACTTAACAGCTGATCTTTCAGCAGAAACTGCAAGCCAGAAGGGAATGAGGTGAAGGTAAAGTCTCTCAGTCGTGTCTGACTCTTGCGACCCCGTGGACTGTAACCTAGTAGGCTTCTCTGTCCATGGGATTCTCCAGGCAAGAATACTGGAGTGGATTGCCATTTCAATGGCAAGATATATTTAAAGTATTGAAAGGGAAAAAAAATCACAACCAAGATTATTATACCCTGCAAGGATCTCATTCAAAATTGATGGAGAAATAAAAAGCTTTTCAGACAAGCAAATGTTAAGCTTTACAACAGGTATTAAACAGACTTGTGTAATGAAGAAATACAAAGAAGAAAGAAGATATAAAAAATCAACCCCAAACAATTAAGAAAATGGCAATAGGAACACAAATATCAATAATTACTTTAAATGTAAATTGATTAAATGCTCCAACCAAAAAACACAGACTGGCTGAATGGATATAAAAATAAGACCCATATATATATTGTCTACAAGAAACCCACTTCAGACCTAAAGACACATATAGACTGAAAGGGAGAGGATGGAAAAACATATTTCATGCAAATGGGAAGCAAAAGCTGGACCAGCAGTCCTCATATCAGACAAAATAGACCTTAAAGAATATTACAAGAGATAAGGAAGGATATACATAGTCATCAAGGGATCAATCCAAGAGGAAGACAAAACAATTGCAAATATCTATGCACTGAACATAGGAGCACCTCAATACATACGACAAACACTAACAGATATAAAAGGAGAAATTGACAGTAACACAATAATAGTAGGAAGCTTCAACACTCCACTCACACCAAAGGACAGATCATCAAAACAGAAAATTAACAAGGAAACACATCTTAAATGATATGCTAGATGAGCGGGATCTCAATGGCACCCCACTCCAGTACTCTTGCCTAGAAAATCCCATGGATGTAGGAGCCTGGTAGGATGCAGTCCATGGGGTCGCTAGGAGTCAGACACAACTGAGAGACTTCACTTTGACTTTTCACTTTCATGCACTGGAGAAGGAAATGGCAACCCACTCCAGTGTTCTTGTCTAGAGAATCCCAGGGACAGGGAGCCTAGTGGGCTGCCGTCTATCGGGTCGCACAGAGTTGGACACGACTGAAGCGACTTAGCAGCAGCAGCAGCGGCAGAACATAGGAGCACCTCAATACATAAGACAAACACTGCTGCTGCTGCTAAGTCACGGCAGTCGTGTCCGACTGACACGACTGTTCTCTGATGGCTGGCTACAGCCATCAGAGAAGAAAAAAGAAATAAAACGAATCCAGATTGGAAGAGAAGTAAAGATCTCACTGTTTGCAGATGACGTGATACTGTACATCAGTTCAGTTCAGTCGCTCAGTCATGTCCGACTCTGTGAGGCCATGAATCGCAGCACGCCAGGCCTCCCTGTCCATCACCAACTCCCGGAGTTCACTCAGACTCACGTCCATCGAGTCAGTGATGCCATCCAGCCATCTCATCCTCTGTCATCCCCTTCTCCTCCTGCCCCCAATCCCTCCCAGCATCAGGGTCTTTTCCAATGAGTCAACTCTTTGCATGAGGTGGCCAAAGTACAGGAGTTTCAGCTTCAGCATCATTCCCTCCGAAGAAATCCCAGGGCTGATCTCCTTCAGGATGGACTGGTTGGATCTCCTTGCAGTCCAAGGGACTCTCAAGAGTCTTTTCCAACACCACAGTTCAAAAGCATCAATTCTTCACCGCTCAGCTTTCTTCACAGTCCAACTCTCACAGCCATACATGACCACTGGAAAAACCATATCCTTGACTAGATGGACCTTTGTTGGCAAAGTAATGTCTCAGCTTTTCAATATGCTATCTAGGTTGGTCATAACTTTCCTTCCAAGGAGTAAGCGTCTTTTAATTTAATGGCTCCAGTCACCATCTGCAGTGATTTTGGAGCCCCCAAAATAAAGTCTGACACTTTTCCCACTGTTTTCCCATTTATTTCCCATGGAGTGATGGGGCCGGATGCCGTGATCTTCATTTTCTAAATGTTGAGCTTTAAGCCAACTTTTCACTCTCCTCTTTCACTTTCATCAAGAAGCTTTTTAGTTCCTCTTCACTTTCTGCCATAAGGGTTGTGTCATCTGCATATTTGAGTTTATTGATATTTCTCCCGGCAATCTTGATTCCAACTTGTGCTTCATCCAGTCTAGCATTTCTCATGATGTACTTTATATATAAGTTAAATAAGCAGGGTGACCATATACAGCGTTGATGTACTCCTTTTCCTATTTGGAACCAGTCTGTTGTTCCATGTCCAGTTCTAACTGTTGCTTCCTGACCTGCATACAGATTTCTCAAAAGGCAGGTTAGGTGGTCTGGTATTCCCATCTCTTTTAGAAATTTCCACAGTTTATTGTGACCCACACAGTCAAAGTCTTTGGCACAGTCAATAAAGCAGAAATAGATGTTTTTCTGGAACTCTCTTGCTTTTTCGATGATCCGGTGGATGTTGGCAATTTGATCTCTGGTTCCTCTGCCTTTTTAAAAACCAGCTTAAACATCAGGAATTTCATGGTTCACATATTGCTGAAGCCTGGCTTGGAGAATTTTGAGCATTATTTTACTAGCATGTGAGATGAGTGCAATTGTGTGATAGTTGGAGCATTCTTTGGCATTGCCTTTCTTCGAGATTGGAATGAAAACAGACCTTTTCCAGTCCTGTGGCCACTGCTGAGTTTTCCAAATTTGCTGGCATATTGAGTGCAGCACTTTCACAGCATCATCTTTCAGGATTTGAAACAGCTCAACTGGAATTCCATCACCTCCACTAGCTTTGTTGGTAGTGATCCTTTCTAAGGCCCACTTGACTTCACATTCCAGGATGTCTGGCTCTAGGTGAGTGATCATACCATCGTGATTATCTGGGTTGTGAAAATCTTTTTGTACAGTTCTTCTGTGTATCCTTGCCACCTCTTCTTAATATCTTCTTGTTCTGTTAGGTCCATACCATTTCTGTCCTTTACCAAGCCCATCTTTGCATGAAATGTCCCCTTGGTGTCTCTAATTTTCTTGAAGAGATTTCTAGTCTTTCCCATTCTGTTGTTTTCCTCTATTTCTTTGCATTGATCGCTGAGGAAGATTTTCTTAGCTCTCCTTGCTATTCTTTGGAACTCTGCATTCAGATGCTTGTATCTTTCCTTTTCTCCTTTGCTTTTCACCTCTCTTCTTTTCATAGCTATTTGTAAAGCCTCCTCAGACAGCCATTTTACTTTTTGCATTTCTATTCCATGGGGATGGTCTTGATCCTTGTCTCCTGTACAATGTCATGAACCTCCGTCCATAGTTCATCAGGCACTCTATCTATCAGATCTAGTCCCTTAAATCCACTTCTCACTTCCACGGTATAATCATAAGGAATTTGATTTAGGTAATACCTGAATTGTCTAGTGGTTTTCCCTAATTTCTTCAATTTTGTGGATGTGATACTGTACATAGAAAACCCTAAAGATAGTATCAGAAAATTACTAGAGCTAGTCAGTGAATTCAGCAAAGTTGCAGGATACAAAATTGCTTTACATTTCTATATATTAACAATGAAAAGTCAGAGAGAGAAATTAAGGAATCAGTCTTTTTCACCACTGCCACAAAAAGATTTAAATATCTAGGAATAAATTTACACAAGGAGACAAAAGAACTGTACACAGAAAATTATGACACTAATGAAGGAAATCAAAGATGACATAAACAGATGGAGAGATATTCCATGTTCTTGGGTAGGAAGAGTCAGTATTGTGAAAGTGACTATACTACCAGATGTAATCTACAGATTCAGTGTGATCCTTATCAAATTACCAATGGCATTTTGCACAGAACCAGAACAAAAAATTTCATAATTCATATGGAATCACAAGAGAGCCCGAATAGCCAAAGCAATCTTGAGAAAGAAGAATGGAGCTGGAGGAATCAACCTTTCTGACTTCAAATTATACTACAAAGCTATAGTATGCTACTGGCACAAAGATAGTATGGTTCTGGCACAAAAACAGAAATATAGGCCAATGGAACAATACAGAAAGCCCAGAAATAAGCCCATGCACCTATGGATACCTTATTTTTGACAAAGGAGGCAAGAATATACAATGGGGCAAAGACAGCCTCTTCAATAAATGGTACTGGAAAACTGGACAGCTATGTGTAAACGAATGAAATTAGAACACTTCCTCACACCGTACACAAAGACAAACGCAAAATGGATTAAAGACCTAAATGTAAGGCCAGAAACTATAAAACTCTTAGAGGTAAACACAGGCAGAACACTTGATGACATAAATCAAAGCAAGATCCTCTATGACCCACCTCCTAGAATAATGGAAATAAAAACAAAGTAAACAACTGGGACCTGATTAAACTTAAAATGTTTTGCACAGCAAAGGAAACTATAAGCAAAGTGAAAAGACAACTCTCAGAATGGGAGAAAATAATGGCAAATGAAACAACTGACAAAGGATTAATTTCTGAAATATACAAGCAGCTCATACAACTCAATACCAGAAAAACAAACAACCCAATCAAACAGTGGGAAAAAGACCTAAACAGACATTTGTCCAAAGAAGACATGCAGATGGCTAACAAACCCATGAAAGATGCTCAGCATCACTCATTATTAGAGAAATGCAAACCAAAACCACAATGAGAAATCAGCTCACGCAGGTCAGAATGGCCATCATCAAAAAGTCTGCAAGCAATAAATGCTGGAGAGGCTGTGGAGAAAAGGAAACACTGCTGCACTGTTGGTGGGAATGTAAATTGATTCAGCCACTATGGAAGGCAGTATGGAGATTCCTTAAAAACTAGAAATAAAACCACCATATGACCCAGCAATCCTAGGCATATACCCCGAGGAGACCAAAATTGAAAGAGACACATATATCCCATTGTTCTTTGTAGCACTATTTACAGTAGCTAGAACATGGAAGCAATCTAGATGTCCACTGACAGATGAATGGATAAAGAAGTTGTGGTACCTATACACAATGAAATATTACTCAGCCATAAAAAGGAGCACATTTGAGTCAGTTCTAACAAGGTGGATGAACCTAGAACCTATTATACAGACTGGAGTAAGACGGAAAGGGAAAGATAAATATTATATTCTAACACATATATACGGAATCTAGAAAAAATGGGATTGAAGAATTTATTTACAGGGCAGCAATGGAGAAACAGACATAGAGAATAGACTTATGGACATGGGGTAAGGGGAGGGAAAGGATGAGATGTATGGAAAGAGTAACATGGAAACTTACATTACAATATGTAAAATAGATAGCCAACAGGAATTTGCTGTATGACTCAGGAAACTCAAACAGGGCCTCTGTATCAACCTAGAGGGGTGGGATGGGGGAGAGAGATGGGAGGAAGTTTCAAAAGGAGAGGATATATATACATATATATATATATATACACACACACTTATGGTTGATTTCATTTTGAAGTGTGATAGGAAACAGCAAAATTCTGTAAAGCAACTTTCCTTCAATAAAAAATAAATAAATTAAAAAAAAAAAAAAGTTTTCACGAGGATGCTATATATTGTTAAATGGAATCCTGACGACTGGATAACTCAGTGCCTCAGAAATCTATGTTCATTAACATCAGAAGCAAAGACTAAGTGTCCGACCAAGAACTTGACCATGTGGAAATCCTGGATGCATAGCAGAACCTACTTTCCACCCTTTGGGGTTTACAATCTGAAATATCATGTATGAAATAGTAATTTTTTTCCCTAGAAAAAAGGAAACAGTGGGAGTTTGTCTTAGTCCTACTTCACATTTTAAAGTCACTTTTCTTAATACAAACATTCTCCTCTTCCCTCTCCCATCTCTCCAACCTTTGATTCACCTGCTTTCCACTTTCTCCCATCACGTTCTCCCCTGAAACTCTCTGGTATTGCTTTCATTCTGACTATGGTTGACAGGAGCCCCATCTACCCAACCTGTCAGAATTCTTTCACTTTTACCTTCCTGAATCAGAGGCTCAATTATTAGACCATAAGCTCCACTTTAGACTGCCAGGGTTCCAAGCCCAGCGTTTACATTGATCAGCTTTGCAAACCTGGGCAACTTGTTGCAAGGAATGTAAAAAGTGTTGTGATCTCTGAAAACTACTTTCAAATATTTTAACTTTAAAAAAGTGTGTGTGTGTGTGTGTTTCTGTACACGTGTGCATACCTGTGGATTTATCTTTGGCAATTATTTGTTTTGAACAGTTTCATGTGTATATAATATATATATTTATATATCTGCTCAGTTGTGTCTGACTCTTTGTGATCTTTTGGACTATAGCCTACCAGGATCCTCTGTCCATGGAATTTTCCAGGCAAGAATACTGGAGAGGGTGGCCATTTCCTTCTCCAGGGGATCTTCCTGACACAGGGATTGAACTCATATCTCCTGTGTCTCCTGCATTGAGGCTAATTCTTTACCCACTGAGCCATCTGGGAAGCCATAAAAATACACAAAAGTACAGTAGATTGTTAATTAGTGTTTATATGCATGTCCCTTGTGTTATATTTTCAAGTATTCTGCAGATATGAAATATTTCAAACTAAAAATTGGGAAAAATAGAAAATATTTTTTGGTACATAATAAGTGCTCAATAAATGCTAGTTATTATTTTTACTAAACTTGCTGTTACCTTTGTGGGAGAGAGCTGCCCAGCCCACTACCAGTTACTGTAGACATTTACCTCTGACCTTTTAGAGATAAGACCATAATCATCCTTGCCTGTCCTTCCTTATGAAAAGGTATTGGGATCTGTATATTGTAGCAGTGTATTGGCAGTTTATTAGTAGATTAGAATGCCAAGGTATGCCTGGGGTACATAGGTGATTACGTAATTCTTCACAAGTCTTAATAAAACAAGGTCTGGATCATGATAGTCACTTGAGTCAGTTTCTTAAAATTAATGTCTCTCTCTCTCCCACAAAAACACACATCCTATTGGTTCTGTTTCTCTGAGAACCTTGACTAGTATGCACCTCATATCATAACACTATCTTTTAATTTGGCTGCACCATGTGTTACTTGCAGCTCACAGGATCTTTGCTGCAGTAAGCACGATCTAGTTCTCTGACCAGGGGCTGAATCTGGGCGCCTGCGTTGGGAATGCACAGTCTTAACCACTGGGCCGCTAGGCAAGTCCTGACGCTAATGTTGTAAGTTGCAGCCTTTAAGTTGATTGGTTTCACACTGAACCATGAGTTGTCACCTACAGTCTCTTATTGGCTCCTACTCTGACAGACTCACCGGACTGTAAATTCTTTGAGGACACCTGGGTATTTTTTATTCATGTTTAGTACAATGTTGAACTATTTGTTAGCTGTGTAACTTAGAACAAATTACTTTAAGTCATTAACCTTCAGTTTTCTCATTTGTAACATGTGGATCGTAAGTGTGAGCTACGATTCTCACAGAATTGCTGTTAGGATTGAGTGAGACAAGACTCTAAAGAATTCTGTATAGTGCTTAGTACACTAATAAATATGTCTTATTTTGTCAATATTATTATCTGTACAAGAAGAATAGGTTGTACTCATGAATATTTATTAAATACAAATTTTAAGTGACAAAAGATAGAAGTTATTATGCCCAAGATGAAAACTAGTAATATTATACAGGTGTTTTAACTCAGTACATTTGAGAAATGTGGGTGGGTGCTTACTGAAATCATCTCCAGTATTATAAAAGTTGATATTTTCAAGTGCATCTCATATGCAAAATGAAATGTAGCATAAAAACTATTCTCAGGTGTTAACAGTTATGTACCCCAAATTTAGTTTTGCATAGGTTCTCAATGTGTTTTGATGCTTCTTTAGTTTTTTCTCTTATCAACTGCAAAGAATTTTTGTAAACTCTGCATTTAGGAATGCAGTTAGGTATTCTGAACTTGCAATTATGCAGAATAAAAAGGGAATGTAGTGGGATGAGGTTATAGTTGAATCCTAGCAGGCTAAGGACTAATTTTCCATAATTCTTCTTTTTGTATTTTTATTAATGAGGGACAAATGTTTTAGGCTGAATTTTGTAGTACATCAGTGGAGAAAAGAACACAAAATTGAAGATTAGTTTTTAGGTTTTTTGTATTAGTTTTTAGTTTTTTGTATATAGAGGGAAAAAAGAAGTAAGATAACAGTTGTTTGCATTTTTACTCCATTTTCTTTCTAGTCTAAAAATTTCAACTTGTCAAATACACACTATGGACAGTTATGTAAAGCAGTGAAGCCTGTATAATTTTTATTTTTTAAAAATTTTCAAACTCAATAATGACTGCAGGAAAACAGTGGCCTAACCTCTCAATGAGGATTTAATAATTGTGAACTCCCCTCAGGTCTCCTATTGGTGAGATTTCATTGCTTAAAAATGATGTGGTTCAGAACACCTACTGGAATACTAAATACTTTATTAATTGCAAATAAATAATAATGGTTCAAGCATTTTATTTCTTTTCATTTTGGGGTTATTTTCATCATGCTTGATATATATCAGCATTGGTGAGGCAACCATGATAAAGGCAAGCTGTTTTAAAGTAGGGTAAAAACTCATCTGTATGGGATAAAAGGGAATTAATGTAGTATATCTACATAATTAAGAACTCTATCAAGTTTACAGTTCTGTTAGGCCAAGAAAGAACATGAAATCTGTGTCAATTTTTTTGAGAAATTACCAATCTCTTATTTTAGTTATACATAAACCAAAAAAATTATTTATTTATTTATTTATTTTTGGTATGTGCTGCATTTCGTACAACTTCTAGATATAAATAATTTCATGTCTTTAGTCATCTGAAAATCTATCGAATGGCTGTCATGTTCAAGACAGTCCTGAGTCTTCCTCTAAGTGTCTCACATTTCTGGTAGAACAGATAAGAGGAAGCACAAATAGTAGCAAAACAAGGCAGTGAATGTTATGAGAACTGAGAGTGGAAGAAGATCACCTTTAGATAATTGGGCAAAAGCTGTTTCGTAGAGGAAGTGGCCGAGGAATGAAACCACAAATGGTCAGAAACAGAATGGCACTTATTCAACAGTTTTCACTTTACAGATGAGGAGAATGTGACCAGGAAGAGCAGAAACTTGTCTGAAGTCACTTTATACAGTTATGACAGCATAGATTAAAATCCAGATTAAACAACTCCTTATCTATTGGACTTTAAAAATATAGCAGTCTTATTGAAGTATAATTACAAACCAGAAATTCACTCTTGTAGAATGTACAACTTGGTATTTAGTCTACTAACAAGGTTGCACAACTATTTACAGTATCTAAATCCAGAACTTTTTGTCATCCTCCAAAAGAAACTCTGTACCTGTAAGCACTCACTCCCCATTATTTCCTTCTTGCAGACCCTGACAGTGATAATCTATGTTCTGTCTCTGTAGATTTGCTGACTCTTTGTGGCCCCATGGACTGTAGCCCACCAGGCTCCTCTGTCCATGGAATTTTCCAGGCAAGAATACTGGAATACCACTGGAGTGGGTCACCATTTCCTCCTCCAGGGGATCTTCCTATCCCAGGGATTGAACCTGTGTCTCTTGTTTCATCTGTTTAGCAGGCAGGTTCTTTATACAACTGCACCACCTGGGAAGCCCCATTGATTTGCCTATTCTTGACATTTCATATAAATATAACTGTAAATATGTGGCCTTATGTTTCTGTCTTGTTTTATTTATCATATGTTAGAAGTTTATCCATGTTGTAGCATATAAAAAAATTTATTCCTTTTTATTGTTTAATAGTAATGAAAACAAGAACTTCAGATATACAAGCTGGATTTTGAAGAGGCAGAGAGACCAGAGATCAAATTGGCAACATTCATTGGATCATAGAGAAAGCAAAAGAGTTCCAGAAAAACATCTACTTCTGTTTCACAGACTATGCTAAAGTCTTTGTGTGGATCACAACAAATTGTGGAAAATTCTTAAAGAGATGGGATACCAGACCACCTTATCTGTCTTCTGAGAAACCTGTAGGCCTGTTAGAACTGGACATGGAACAACTGACTGGTTCCAAATTGAGAAAGGAGTATGACAAGACTGTTTATTGTCACCCTGTTTATTTAACTTCTATGCAGAGTACATCATGCAAAATGTTCAACTGGATGAATCAAAAGCTGGAATCAAGATCATCAGGAGAAATATCAGTAACCTCAAATATGCAGATGATATCACTCTAATGGCAGAAAGTGAAGAGATACTAAAGAATCTTTGATGAGGATGAGAGAAATGAGTGAAAAAGCTAGCTTGAACCTCAACATGAAAAACACTAAGTTCATGACATACAGTCCCATCTCTTCATGAAAAACAGATGGGGAAAAAGTTGAAGCAGTGACAGATTTTATTTGGGGGGCTCCAAAATCACTCCAGAGAGTGACTTCAGCCATGAAATTAAAAGAGGCTTTCTCTTTGTAAGGAAAGCTATGACAAACCTAGACAGCATATTAAACAGCAGAGACATCACTTTGCTGAAAAAGCTCTAGATAGTCAAAGCTATGGCTTTCCTGGTAGTCATGTACAAATGTGGGAGTTGGACCATAAAGAAGGCTGAACACTGAAGAACTGATGTTTTTGAACTGTGGGGCTGGAGAAGACTCTTGAGAGTCCCTTAGACTACAATGAGATCAAACCAGTCAATCCAAAAGGAAATCGATCCTGAATATTCGTTGGAAGCACTGGTGCTGAAGCTAAAGCTCTAATACTTTGGCCACCTGATGCAAAGAGCCCACTTATTGGAAAAAGACTCTGATGCTGGGAAAGATTGAGGGCAGGTGGACAAAGGGCAGCAGAGGATGAGATGGTTGGATGGCATCACTGACTCAGTGAACATGAGTTTGAGCAAACTCTGGGAGATAGCGAAGGACAGGGAAGCCTGGAGTGCTGCAGTTCATGGGGTCTCAAAGAGCTGGGGACACAACTAAGTGATTGAACAGCAGCACCCACAATGTTTTACTAATTGTATTATCATTACTTATTACTATCTTCGGATATATTCTTCTGACCTCTTTCCTGTTCTAGGTGACAGGAGTTTTATCTAACAATTTGAATCTCTTACAAATTTAAGAGGCTCTAGGAAATGTCAATAGAATTCTCTTCAAATATTGAAGTATCTAAGAATTGTGGGAAAACAGTTCAGTTCAGTCGCTCAGTTGTGTCTGACTCTTTGTGACCCCATGAACAGCAGCACACCAGGCCTCCCTGTCCATCACCAACTCCCAGAGTCCACCCAAACGATTGTTCATTGAACCGGTGATGCCATCCAATCATCTCATCCTCTGTCGTCCCCTTTTCCTCCTGCCCTCAATCTTTCCCAGCATCTGAGTCTTTTCCAATGAGTCAGCTCTTCCCATCAGGTGGCCAAAGTACTGGAGTTTCAGCTTCAACATCAGTCCTTCCAATGAACACCCAGGACTGACCTCCTTTAGGATGGACTGGCTGGACCTTCTTGAAGTCCAAGGGACTCTCAAGAGTCTTCTCCCAACACCACAGTTCAAAAGCATCAATTCTTCAGTGCTCAGCTGTCTTTATAGTTCAACTCTCACATTCATCATGACCACTGGAGAAACCATAGCCTCGACTAGATGGACCTTTGTTGGCAAAGTAATGTCTCTGCTTTTCAATATGCTGTCTAGGTTGGTCATAGCTTTCCTTCCAAGCAGTTAGCATCTTATAGTTTCATGGCTGCAATCACCATCTGCAGTGATTTTGGAGCCCAGAAAAGTAAAGTCAGCCACTGTTTCCCCATCTATTTGCCATAAAGTGATGGGACTGGATGCCATCTTAGTTTTCTGAATGTTGAACTTTAAGCCAACTTTTTCACTCTCCTCTTTCACTTTCATCAAGAGGCTTTTTAGTTCTTCTTCACTTTCTTCCATAAGGGTGGTGTCATCTGCATATCTGAGGTTACTGATATTTCTCCCAGCAATCTTGATTCCAGCTTGTGCTTCTTCCAGCCCAGCGTTTCTCATGATGTACTTTGCATACAAGTTAAATTACCAGGGAGACAATATACAGCCTTGACGTACTCCTTTTCCGATTTGGAACCAGTCTGTTGTTCCATGTCCAGTTCTAACTGTTGCTTCCTGATCTGCATACAGGGAAAGCAGGGACTCTTATTATTAGAGTTGAGGGGAGCCTATCTCCTCCCCAATTCTGGTGAGCAACTCAAAACTGTAAGACTCTGTTGGGGATAGCAGTAGAGTTGCACAGTGGGTTTCCCCAACTGATAGCCATATCCAGTGCCTTGGGGAAAGCCTGAGAAGCTATGCCCAACAGAGATGGTATAATTATGAATGAGAGAGTGAGAGACACATCTAACTCTAAAGCCAGAAGAAGTAGTTTGCTGACCACAAGTAGGTTGTCACTCATCCAAATTTGTGCATGGCATTAATTCCAGTATGAAGACCCTGGCCCCCTGATTTTTAATCTGGTGGTATTCCACTCAGTCATCCTCCTTCTTCCCCTTCCCTACTTATAATAATTCTCAGAGGAATGAGACTCATTTATTTTTCTTAGTACAGAAAGATTTCTGGAATATATGCTTTGGCATAAAAAACTGAATTCTAATGCTGACTTTAATTTGTTATAGGTGACTGTGGTGGTGGTAGTGGTGGGGTCAATATTGAGATCCAGCATCTTTAATAAATCATCATCTGGATTAAGAAGGACAGATTTGAATCACAGTAAACTCAAGTGTGCAAACAAATCACTTCTTCATCTAACACAACTTAATTTGTGAAGTTGATACTCTCATCCTGTAAGGCAGACAGGACATTCTCTCTCAATGATCACTTAAGCCTTCTACGTCTCCTCTCTCCTATTGTCCTCCTCTGCTTTCTCCTTCTTTCTTCTGTAGTTGCATCAGAATTTAGAAAGTTTATGTAGGACCTAGAACTCAGGAGAAAGGCCTCTGATTTCCAGTCTGTCATTCTAGTTGTAGAATTCTCACTTTAAATGGGTATTAGTCTCTTAAAGTGGAGAAGGAAATGGCAATCCACTCCAGTGCTCTTGCCTGGAAAATCCCATGGTCAGAGGAGCCTAGTAGGCTACAATCCATGGGGTCGCAAAGAGTCGGGGCTTCTCTGATGGCTCAGCAGGTAAAGAATCTGACTGTAAAGCAGGAGACACAGGAGACGTAGGTTTGATCCCCCGGGTGGGACGATCCCTGGAGGAGGAAATGGCAACCCACTCCAGTATTCTTGCCTGGAAAATCCTAAGGCCAGAGGAGCCTGGCAGGCTACAGTTTAAAGGGCCACAAAGAGTAGGACATGACTGAGAGACTAAGCACAGCAGTCTTTTAAATTTGGGGAGCTCTCTGCTTCTGCATCCTTACAAGTGAAGGAAGCCTTGCCAAAGCTGAAGACCTTAGTGCATGGGTCTTAGCTTTCTATATAAAACACACTATTATCCACTCTGAGTGTTGGCTGCCTGCAAGGGGCACTTTGATTCTTAATTCCCTTTCAGTCTGGGGCATTTCTGTTCCCTGCCTATCATCTCTTCTGATCTTTCACAATATACTGTTAATGTCCATTAAATACAAAAGTCAAATTATTAGCAACCTAAAAACTAACTTTCTTCACAGTTAGAGGCAGAAAACCGAGAAGAAATATTTGATCCCTTATACAGACTAAAAAGACACACAATGTGAGGGTTGTGAGCTAAGTTTTATTTGGGGCAAAATAACTACAGAAGCAGATGATATTAAGAAGAGGTGGCAAGAATACACAGAAGAACTATACAAAAAGATCTTAGAGTCTAGATAATTATGATCGTATGATCATTCACCTAGAGCCAGACATCCTGGAATGTAAAGTCAAGTGGGCCTAAAGAAGAAGCATCACCATGAACAAAGCTAGTGGAGGTGATGGAATTCCAGTTGAGCTGATTCAAACTCTAAAAGATGATGCTGTGAAAGTGCTGCACTCAATATGCTAGCAAATTTGGAAAACTCAACAGTGGACGCAGGACTGGAAAATGTCAGTTTTCATTCCAATCCCAAAGAAAGGCAATGCCAAAGAATGCTCAAACTGCCACACAATTGCACTCATCTCACACGCTAGTAAAGTGCTCAAAATTCTCAAAGCGAGGCTTCAACAGGATATGAACTGCAAAATTCCTGATGTTCAAGCTGGATTTAGAAAAGGCAGAGTGCCAATATCCATTGGCTCATCAAAAAGCAAGAGAGTTTCAGAAAAACAGCTACTTCTTCTTTATTGACTGTGCCAAAGCTTTTGACTGTGTGGATTACAATAAACTCTGGAAAATTCTTCAAGAGATGGGAATACCAGACCACCTAACCTGCCTCTTGAGAAATCTGCATGCAGGTCAGGAAGCAACAGTTAGAACTGGACATGGAACAACAGACTGGTTCCAAGTCAGGAAAAGAGTTCATCAAGGCTGTATATTGTCACTCTGCTTATTTAATTTATATCCAGTGTACATTAAGAGAAATGCTGGGCTTGAAGAAGCACAAGCTGGAATCAAGATTGCTGGGAGAAATATCAATAAACTCAGATATGCAGATGATGCCACCCTTATGGCAGAAAGTGAAGAGGAACTAAATAGCCTTGATGAAAGTGAAAGAAGAGACTGAAAAAGTCAGCTTAAAACTCAACATTCAGAAAACTAAGATCATGGCATCTGGTCCCATTATTTCATGACAAATAGATGGGGAGACAAGGAAACAGTGTCAGACTTTATTTTGGGGGCTCCAAAATCACTGCAGATGGTGATTGCAGCCATGAAATTAAAAGATGCTTACTCCTTGGAAGAAAAGTTATGACCAACCTAGACAGCATATTAAAAAGCTGAGACATTACTTTGCCAACAAAAGTCTGTGTAGTCAAAGCTATGGTTTTTCCAGTAGTCATATGTGGATGTGAGAGTTGGACTATAAAGAAAACTGAACACTGAAGAATTGATGCTTTTGAACTGTGGTGGAGAGGACTCTTGAGAGTTCCTTGGACTGCAAGGAGATCCAACTAGTTCATCCTAAAGAAAATCAGTCCTGAATATTCCTTGGAAAGGCTGATGCTGAAGCTCAAACTCCAATACTTTGGCCACCTGACGCGAAGAACTGACTCATTGGAAAAGACCCTGATGCTAGGAAAGATTGAAGGTGGGAGGAGAAGGGGATGACAGAGGATGAGCTCCTTGGATGACATCACCGACTCAATGGACATGAGTTTGAGTAAAGTCAAGGAGTTGGTGATGGAGAGGGAGGCTGGTGTCCATGACATCACTGAACTGATTGATTGACTGAACTACAGCCCAGGAGACAGAACCTCAGATAGCTCTGAGAGACTGCTCCAAAGAGACAGTGAAGGAAGATTTTGGTGAAGGGGGAGTTCAGTGCAATGAAGCACTTTACAATAGGTTTTCCGCTAGTCATGAGGAGCTGATGTCACCATGAAGGGATTTAGTGCTTTTCTAGGTGTGAGGAGATGCAAGCATTGGGATCATGAAATCAGTGCCTGAAAATATCTAACTATCTAAAGACCTTTCCCACCAGTTTCCTTGGAGCACAGAGTGTCTCACTCTTCACCCGAATTCCCCTCAGGGGGTGTTGCAGGCCAGCAGCTGCAGCAGCATAGGGTTCAGTCTCCGTGGAGGCAGATGGCAAATGCTCTTGTTTAGTTGTGGCAAATGCTCTGGTAAGTGCCAGTTTGTAGCTCACACCTCCTTCTACAGTAGCCGAGAAAGAGAAGAACAACAAAATCATCAAATTTATACATCAAGAGTCTGGACATTCTTTCTTCGCTAAAAAAAATAAAATGGGCTAGTGCAACTTACTAGAAATATAAACCCCATACCAGAAAGTTATGTTGGTCAGTGAGACGCGCTAATTGACACTATTTTTTTAGATCATTACAACTAATAAATTTATTTGCAGTAATAATAAACATATCAGTTATGTGTGGAAGCTTTTTCTGTGAAAGATTTAGAGCAGCTTCTTTTCGTGCCCACTAACGACGACAGAAGAGTCCATAGGCTTAATAGGAATCAAATGTTCAGCTTTTATATAATTAAGTGGCTCAAAAGACAGGTGTAAGGGTGTTATCATAACTAACAGGAGGAAGGACAACATGAAGTTTTCCTCTGGGGAATCTCTACATTTTCTTAGGGTGTGACTCAACCGTGGCACAGTTCTGTTAGGGGAACCATTGACTGAAACTGTCCACCCTGACAAAGGTATCTTACAACAAGAGGTCCTGGTGAGGAATGCAGAACTCACAGCTACCACCCACCAGAAGAATTTGGTAAAGGTTAAAAGGAGAGAGGAGATACCAGTCTACATGTCCTTCCATCTCCCAGAATCCTTCTCACCGGCATCCATCTTGACTGAATGATGCATGCACCACCAGGGAGGACCCTGAGTCAGAGTGGCCAGGGACAACCCAGAAACTAACCCCATCATCATAAAACCTGAGACTGAAAGCCACGTGGCAGAGCAGTTCTCCTGGCTTCCCCCTACCCTGTTGCTCTCCGCCTGGGTGCCCCTTTCAAATAAACTTTCTTGCTTTATCAGCACCTGTGTCTCTTTGGACAGTTCATTTCTGAGTATTAGACAAGAGCCCACTCTTGGACATTGGAAGGGGTCCCCCTTCCTACAACAGTTCGATAGTCTCTTGGTTTCAGTTTGATGTTAAGACTAATGATTCAAAAACCAGAAAGTAAGGTGAAAGGTTGATTCCATGTTCTTTTAATGTCACACTGAAGCATTGCCTTGTAGACTCAGACTAGGAGAGGTAATTTTGTTTTACTTGCTATTGATTAGGACACAGACACTGTGAAGCCTACTTGTTAACTTGCAAATTTTGGTCCATTAGAAGAAAATGATACTTAAGACAAACACTAACAGACATAGAAGGAGAAATTGACAGTAACACAATAATAGTAGGAGACTTTAACACCCCCACTCCTACCAGTGGAGGAAGGCAATGGCACCCTACTCCAGTACTCTTGCCTGGAAAATCCCATGGATGGAGGAGGCTTGTAGGCTGCAGTCTTTGGGGGCGCTAAGAGTTGGACACAACTGACCAACTTCACTTTCACTTTCAGGCATTGGAGAAGGAAATGGCAATCCACTCCAGTGTTCTTGCCTAGAGAATCCCAGGGACAGGGGAGCCTGGTGAACTGCCGTCTATGGGGTCGCACAAAGTTGGACATGACTGAAGTGACTTAGCAGCAGCAGCAGCAACCATTTTGTTAATTCCTCAGTAATGTATTAAATTAATCTTTGAAATGTGTTCATTCAGAATTTGTTAAGGAAGTTTTGCTTTCAGTTGTTTTGAAAATTATACTTTAACACTGGGGTATGAAGATCAGTGATTTTCTCGTTAACTGAATGTATTCTTTTGCGTGTGTGTGTGTGTGTGTGTGTGTGTGTGTGTGTGTGTGCATTCCTGTGATGGGAGAAGAGAGAAAAGCTGCTAGCCACTATGTTGCTTGTATGGTTATATTGTTTTTTTAAAAAATAACAAGCCCCAAATGGAGTCATTTACCCCGATGACAGCAAACAAAGATTTAATTGCAATTTCAATCTCTCCCAGAATGTGACCCTTAAATAGACAATCTGAAATTTCCTGATCAACACTAGTGAGACAATCTGCATAATAAAACCCCTGCTGTTTCCTCTTGCCCCCGCCCCCAACTTCTTTTCCCCACCTTCTTCTGCCTATAAAGACCTTCTCTTTTAACATCCTTCTAGTTGCTAGATGGGCTACTACGTGATCCATGAATGACCTAATAAATCCAATTAGATCTTCAGATTTACTTGGGAGGCAGTGGTAAGGGATCCACCTGCCAGTGCAGGAGAAATAAGAGACTTGTGTTTGATCCTGGGGTCAGGAAGGTCCTCTGGAGTAAGAAATGGCAACTCACTCCAATATTCAAATCTAAGAAATTTCATGGACAGAGGAGCCTGGTGGGCTACAGCCCCAAAATAGTAGGACACAACTGAGCATGCACACACATTCATATGATTATAAAAAGTAGAAACTCATAAAACAGATATGTATATGTGTTTAAATGGATAACCTCAAGGAAGAAAGGAAGAAAGTGATAAAAGGCAAAAAATGAAAAAAGAAAGGAAAACATAATACTGCTTTGAAAACTTCCCAACATGTGTTGTACCACATAATGTAAAATACTGTGTTTATGTATATGCATAAACTTAAAAATGTGGGTCCCATATGCACATTCTTGTAGGGCCATCCATGTATGATGCCACGTGAACCTAATATCGGAGAGAAGAGTACAAAGTGTATATTTGATAATTCAGCTTTGGGAAAAACAGAAAGAAGATACAAGCAAATAGCCTATATATGTATATTTATGTTGCGTGTATATGTATTATCAAGGAGTCCATACAAGTCTGTTAACACTGGACGCCTGAGTTATGTGGAATGGAGAGTAGAATTAGATTGAGGGGAGAGATGATTAATTTTTAAACATCTTTGTATTGTTGATCCTTTTAGAAAAAAACAGTAAATGCTGGGAAATGGCTAAAAGTTTAAAATTTATATATGTGTCAATACATATATGGAGAAGGCAATGGCAAACCACTCCAGTACTCTTGCCTGGCAAATCCATGGACGGAAGAGCCTCGTAGGCTGCAGGCCATGGGGTTGTGAAAAGTCAGACGTGACTGACTGACTTCATTTTCACTTTTCAGTTTCATGCATTGGAGAAGGAAATGGCAACCCACTCCAGTGTTCTTGCCTGGAGAATTCCAGGGATGTTGGAGCCTGGTGGGCTGCCATCTACAGAGTCGCACAGAGTCGGACACGACTAAAGCAACTTAGTATCAGCAGCAGCAGCAATAAATGTAAGAAAGATTGTAAAAACAATGAAAAACAACTCAGCAGTCATTATTACATGTATTCATCATTGCTCTACCACAGGGGAGTAGAATGGACACCTCTGAAGCTCTCAGTTTCTTCATTTATGAAATGATAGAGAGGGACCATTTATCTATTTATTTTAATTAACTAATTTATTTTAATTGAAAGCTAATTACTTTATAATATTGTGGTGATTTTTGCCATACATTGACATGAATCAGCCATAGGTGTACATACATCCCCCATCCCAAACCCCCTCCCCACCTCCCTGCCCATCCGATCCCTCTGGGTTGTCCCTGTGCACCAGCTTTGAGTGCCCTGTTTCAATGCTATTCTCTCAGATCATCCCACCCTCGCCTTCTCCCACAAATCCAAAAGTCTGCTCTTTATATCTGTGTCTTGTTTGCTGTCTCACATATAGGATTGTTGTTATTGTCTTTCTAAATCCCATATATATGTGTTAATATACTGTACTGGTGTTTTTCTTTCTGACTTACTTCACTCTGTATAATAGGCTCCAGTTATATACACCTCATTAGAACTGAGTCAAATGTGTTCTTTTTAATAGCTGAGTAAAATTCCATTGTGTATATGTACCACAGCTTTCACATCCATTCATCTGCCGATGGACGTCTAGCATGCTTTCATGTTCTAGCTATTGTAAACAGTGCTGCGATGAACATTGGGGGAAACACGTGTCTCTTTCAATTCTGATTTCCTCAGTGTGTATATCCAGCAGTGGGGTTGCTGGGTTTTATGGCAGTTCTATTTCCAGTTTTTAAAGAAATATCCACACTGTTCTCCACAGTGGCTGTACTATTTTGCATTCCCACCAAAAGTGTAAGAGGGTTCCCTTTTCTCCACACCTTTTCCAGGATTTATTGTTTGTAGACTTTTTGATAGCAGCCATTCTGACTGGTGTGCGATGGTATCTCATTGTGGTTCTGATCTGCATTTCTAAAGATGATGTTGAACATCTTTTATATGTTTGTTAGCCATCTGTATGTCTTCTTTGGAGAAATGTCTGTTTAGTTCTTTGGCTCATTTTTGATTGGGTCTTTTATTTTTCTGGTATTGAGCTGCAGGAGCTGCCTGTATATTTTTGAGGTTATTTCTTTGTCAGTTGCTTCATTTGTTATTATTTTCTTCCATTCTGAAGGCTATCTTTTCACCTTGCTTATAGTTTCCTTCATTGTGCAAAAGCTTTTAAGTTTAACTAGATCCCGTTTGTTTATTTTTGCTTTTATTTCCATTACTCTGGGAGGTGGATCATAGAGGATCTTGCTGTGATTTATGTCAGAGTGTTTTGCCTATGTTTTCCTCTAAGAGTTTTATAGTTTCTGGTCTTACATTTAGATCTTTAATCCATTTTGAGTTTATTTTTGTGTATGGTGTTAGAAAGTGTTCTAGTTTCATCCTTCTACAGGTGGTTGACCAGTTTTCCCAGCACCACTTGTTAAAGAGATTGTCTTTTCTCCATTGTATATTTTTGCCGCCTTTGTCAAAGATAAGGTGTCCATCAGTTCAGTTCAGTTCAGTTCAGTTGCTCAGTCATGTCCGACTCTTTTGCGACCCCATGAATCGCAGCACGCCAGGCCTCCCTGTTCATCACCATCTCTCAGGAGTTCACTCAGGCTCACATCCATCGAGTCTGTGATGCCATCCAGCCATCTCATCCTTGGTCGTCCCCTTCTCCTCCTGCCCTCAATCCCTTCCAGCATCAGAGTCTTTTCCAATGAGTCAACTCTTCTCATGAGGTGGCCAAAGTATGGGAGTTTCAGCTTTAGCATCAGTCCTTCCAAAGAAATCCCAGGGCTGATCTCCTTCAGAATGGACTGGTTGGATCTCCTTGCAGTCCAAGGGACTCTCAAGAGTCTTCTCCAACACCACAGTTCAAAAGCATCAATTCTTCGAAGCTCAGCCTTCTTCACAGTCCAACTCTCACATCCATACATGACCACAGGAAAAACCATAGCCTTGACTAGACGGACCTTAGTCAGCAAAGTAATGTCTCTGCTTTTGAATATACTATCTAGGTTGGTCATAACTTTTCTTCCAAGGAGTAAGTGTCTTCTAATTTCATGGCTGCAGTCACCATGGATTTATCTCTGGGCTTTCTATTTTGTTCCTTTAATCTATATTTCTATCTTTGTGCCAGTACCATACTGTCTCGATGACTGTAGCTTTGTAGTAGAGTCTGATGTCAGGCAGGTTGATTCCTCCAGTTCCATTCTTCTTTCCCAAGATTGCTTTGGCCATTCGAGGTTTTTTGTATTTCTGTACAAATTGTGAAGTTATTTTTTTCTAATTCTGTGAAAAATACCATTGTTAGCTTGATAGGGATTGCACTGAATCTATAGATTGATTTGGAAACTATACTCATTTGCACTACATTGATTCTTCTGATCCATGAACATGGTATATTTCTCCATCTATTTGTGTCATCTTTGATTTCTTTCATCAGTGTTTTATAGTTTTCAGTATACAGGTCTTTTGTTTCTTAAGGGAAATTTATTCTTAAGTATCTTATTCTTTTCTTTGCAATGGTGACTGGGATTATTTCCTTAATTTCTCTTTCTGTTTTCTCATTGTTAGTGTATAAGAATGCATGGGATTTCTGTGTATTAATTTTATATCCTGAAACTTTACTATATTCATTGATTAGTTCTAGTAATTTTCTGGTGGTGTCTTTAGGATTTTCTATATAGAGGATCAGAGAAGGCAATGGCACCCCACTCCAGTACTCTTGCCTGGCAAATCCCATGGACAGAGGAGCCTGGTAGGCTGCAGACCATGGAGTTGCAAAGAGTCGGAAACGACTGAGCAGCTTCACTTTCACTTTTCACTTTCATGCATTGGAGAAGGAAATGGCAACCCACTCCAGTGTTCTTGCCTGGAGAATCCCAGGGACGGGGAAGCCTGGTGGGCTGCCGTCTATGGGGTCTCAAAGAGTCGGACATGACTGAAGCGACTTAGCAGCATGTAGAGGATCATGACACCTGCAAACAGTGAGAGTTTTACTTCTTTTCCAATCTGGATTCCTTTTATTTCTTTTTCTTCTCTGATTGCTGTGGGCAAAACTTCCAAAACTATGTTGAATGGTAGTGGTGAGAGTGGGCACCCTTGTCTTGTTTCTGACTTTAGGAGAAATGCTTTCAATTTTTCACCATTGAGGATAATGTTTGCTGTGGGTTTATCATGTGAAAGTGAAAGCTGCTCAGTCGTGTCCAAATCTTTGTGAATTCTCCAGGCTAGAATACTGGAGTGGGTAGCCTATCCCTTCTCCAGGGCATCTTCCCAACCCAGGGAACAAAACAGGATTTCTTGCATTGCAGGCGGATTCTTTACCAACTGAACTATCAGGGAAACCATATATGACTTTTATTATGTTGAGATATGTTCCTTCAGTGCCTGCTTTCTGGAGGGTTTTTTTAAAAATAATAAATTGGTGTTGAATTTTGTCAAAGACTTTCTCTGCATCTGTTAAGATAATCATATGGTTTTTATCTTTCAATTTGTTATTATGGTGTATCACATTGATTGATTTGCAAATATCAAAGAATCCATGCATCTCTGGGATAAGGGCCACTTGGTCATGATGTTTGATTTCTTTAATATATTGTCAGATTCTGTTTGCTAGAATTTTGTTGAGGATTTTTGCTTCTATGTTCATCAGCGATATTGGCTTGTAGCTGTCTTTTTTGGTGGCATCTTTGTCTGGTTTTGGTATTAGGGTGATGGTGGCCTCATAGAATGAGTTTGGGAGTTTACCTTCTTCTGCAATTTTCTGGAAGTTTGAGTAGGATAGGTGTTAACTCTTTTCTAAATTTTTTGTAGAATTCTCCTGTGAAGCCATCTGGTCCTGGGCTTTTGCTTGTTGGAAGATTTTTTATTACAGTTTTGATTTCTGTGCTTGTGGGTCTGTCAATATTTTCTATTTCTTCCTGGTTCAGTTTTGGAAGGCTATAATTTCCTAAGAATTCATCCATTTCTTTCAAGTTGTCCATTTTATTGGCATGTAGTTGCTGATAGCAGTCTCTTATGATCCTTTGTGTTTCTATGTTGTCTTTTGTGATTTCTCCATTTTCATTTCTAATTTTGTTGATTTGATTCTTCTCCCCCTTTTTCTTGATGAGTCTGGCTAATGGCGTGTCTATTTATCTTCTCAAAGAACCAACTTTTAGTTTTATTGATTTTTGCTATAGTCTCCTTTGTTTCTTTTTGTTTATTTCTGCTCTATTTTTTGATGATTTATTTCCTTCTACTAATCCTGGGTTCTTCATTTCTTATTTTTCTAGTTGCTGTAGGTGTAAAGTTAGGTTATTTATTTGATTTTTCTCTTGTTTCTTGAGGTAAGCTTGTATTGCTATGAACCTTCCCCTTAGCAATGCTTTTACTGAATCCCATAGGTTTTGGGTTGTCATGTTTTCATTTTCATTTGTTTCTATGCATATTTTGATTTCTTTTTGCTTTCTTCCATGATTTGTTGGTTATTCAGAAGAGTGTTGTTTAGTCTCCATATGTTTGTATTTTTAATCATTTTTTTCCCTGTAGTTGACATATAATCTTAATACATTGTGATCAGAAAAGATGCTTGAAATGATTTCAGTTTTTTTGAACTTACCAAGGCTAGGTTTATGACCCAGGATGTGCTCTATCCTGGAGAATGTTCTGTGTGCAATTGAGAAAAAGGTGAAATTCACTGTTTTGAGGTGAAATGTCCTATAGATATCAATTAGGTCTAACTGATCCATTGTATCATTTAAAGTTTGTGTTTTCCTGCTAATTTTTGTGTTTGATTTATCTAATCCATAAGTGTGAGTGGTGTATTAAAGTCTCCCACTATTATTGTGTTACTATTAATTTCCCCTTTCACACTTGCTAGCATTTGCCTTACATATTGACATGTTCCTATATTGGGTATACATATATTTATAATTGTTATATCTTCTTGGGTTAATCCTTTGATCATTATGTAGTGTCCTTTTTTTCTCTTTTCATGGTCTTTATTTCAAAGTCTATTTTATCTGATGTGAGTATTGCTACACTTGATTTCTTTTGGTCTTCATTTGCATGAAATATCTTTTTCAGCTCTTCACTTTCAGTCTGTATGTGTCCTTTGGTTTAAGGACACATGAGGTGGGTCTCTTTTAGACAGTATATATAGGGGTGTTGTTTTTGTATCCATTCAGGCAGTCTTTGTCTTTTGTTGGGGGCATTCAACCCATTTACATTTAAGGTAACTATTGATAAGTATGATCGATCCCATTGCCATTTACTTTGTTGTTTTGGGTTCAAGTTTATAAACATTTTCTTTGTCTCCTGTCTAGAGAAGATCCTTTAGCACTTGTTGAAGAGCTGGTTTGGTGGTTCTGAATTCTCTAAGCTTTTGCTTGTCTGTAAAGCTTTTGATTTATCCTTTATATTTGAAAGAGATCCCTGCTGGCTATAGTAATCTGGGTTATAGGGTTTTCTCTTTCATCACTTTAAGTATGTCCTGCCATTTCCTTCTGGCCTGAAGAGTTTCTATTGAAAGATCAATTGTTATCTGAATCCCCTTGTATGTTATTTGTTGCTTTTACCTTGCTGCTTTTAATAATTTCTCTTTGTGCTTGATCTTCATTAGTTTGATTAATATGTGTGTCTTGGGGTGTTTTGCCTTGGGTTTATCTTGTTTGGGACTCTCTTGGTTTCTTGGACTTGGGTGGCTATTTCCTTCCCATTTTAGGGCAAGAGTATTTCCTCAAGTATTTTCTCATGCCCTTTCTTTTTGTCTTCTTTTTCTGGGACTCCTATGATTCGAATGAATGTTCCTATGATTTGAATGTTGCCCCAGAGGTCTCTGAAGTTGTCCTTATTTAAAAAAAATTTTTCTTTTCTCCTCTCTGCTTCATTTCTTCCCACCATTCTATCTTCCACCTCACTTGTCCTTTCTTCTGCCTCAGTTATCCTACTGTTGGTTCCATCCAGAGTGCTTTTGATCTGTTATCGCATTATTCATTATTGACTACTTTTCTTTATTTTTTTTCTAGGTTCTTATTAAACATTTCTTGCATCTTCTTAATCCTTGTCTCTAGTCTATTTATCTGTAACTCCATTTTGTTTTCAAGATTTTGGATCATCTCTACAATCATTATTCTGAATTGTTTTTTTCAGGTAGACTCCCTATCTCTTCCTCTTTTGTTTGGTTATGTGGGTATTTATCATGTTCCTTTACCTGCTGAATATTTCTCTGCCTTTTCATTTTGTTTAAATTGCTGTGTTTGGGGTACTCTTTCTGGAGGCTGAAAGTTCATGGTTCCTCTTACTATGAAGCCTGCTCCCTGTGGGTGGGGTTGGACTAGTGGCTTGTCAAGGTTTCCTGGTTAGGGGAGCCTGTGTCTGTGTTCTGGTGGATGGAGCTGGATTGCTTCTCTCTGAAGTGCAATGAAGTGTCCAGTAGTGTGTTTTGGGGTGTCTATGGGTTTGACATGGCTTTGGGAAGCCTGTATTTTAATGCTCAGGGCTGTGTTCCTGCTTTGCTGGAGAATTAACATGGTATGTCTTGCTCTGGAACTTGTTGGCTCTTGGGTGGAGTTTGCTTTCAGTTTAAGTATAGAGGCTTTTGGGTGAGCTCTTGTCCATTAATGTTGCCTGGAATCAGGAGTTCTCTGATGTTCTGAAGTTCTGGAGTTAAGCCTTCTGCCTCTGGATTTCAGTCTTATTCTTACAGTAGCCTCAAGAATTCTCCATCAATACAGTACAGATGATAAAACATCTAGGTTAATGGTGAAATAATTCTCCACCGCAAAGGACACCCAGAGAGGTTCACAGAGTTACCTGGAGAAGAGAAGGGGGAGGAGGGAGATAGAGCTGGCCAGGAGGAGAAGAAGGGGAGTCAAAGGGGGAGAAAACAATCTAGTCAGTAATCAATTCCCTAAGTGCACTCCACAGTCTGGAACACTCAGAGGGATTCACAGAGTTACACAGAAAAGAGAAGGAGGAGGAGGGAGATAGAGGTGACCAGGAGGCGAGGCGGGGAAGTCAAAAGGGAGAGACCAATCTAGCCACTAATCAGTTCCCTAAGTGTTCTCCACAGCCCAGAACATCCAGAGAGATTCACAGAGTTAAGTAGAGAAGGGGGAGGAAGGAGAGAAAGGTTACCTGGGAGAGAAAAGGGAGAGTCAAAAGGGGAGAGAGCAATCAAGTCAGTAATCACACCCCTAAGTGAAACTGGATACTGAAGATTAGATTCTTAAAAGTACAAAATTGATAACAAATACCAAAAAGCAAAGACTAAAAATCTAGTATAGAGTTTAGATTCTCAAAAATACAATATTAAAAATACAAAACAAAATCAATCAGAAAAATTATAAAAAATAAATGTATAAATTTGCTTTAAAGTAGGGTCTTTTTTGGCAAGGCAATAGTAGGTTATAAAAATGAAAATTAAAGGAGTAATAAAGAACTTAAAGTTAAAAAAATTAAAAATGTTAACAGTAAATATAGCTTCCCTGGTGGCTCAGAGATTAAAGCATCTGCCTCCAATGCAGGAGACCTAGGTTCGATCCCTGGGTCGGGAAGATCCCCTGGAGAAGGAAATGGTAACCCACTCCAGTATTCTTGCCTGGAGAATCCCATGGACGGAGAAGCCTGGTAGGCTACATACAGTCCACAGGGTCGCAAAGAGTCGGTCACGACTGAGCGACTGTACTACTACTAACAGTAAATATATATCTAGGAATTTCTCTGGAGTTGTTGTGGGCAGTGTGGGGTCAGTTCGGTTTCAGTTAGTTCCTCGTTCCAGCTTGTACTTGTTCTCAAGGTCTATAGGCCCCCTCCAGTGTTTAGTCAATGTTAACTACAGGGTTTTAATCTGTTGCACCTGTCACTTCCAGAACAGTTCCCTCTTCATTTTGGTCCCAGGTCTAAGCCACTCGGGTTTTCGGGTAATCTGAAAGAGCACAGACTTGGTTGGGTGTGTGTTTTACGCCCTTCCCAGGTCCGAGCAGCTCAGGTGACCAGGTGCTTGGCAAGAGCACTGTCCCAGGTGGGCCATGCATCTTAATCACCTTCCCGGTCCTGGCCGCTCTGTTTCCCAGGTTCTCCATGGGAGCACCATCTTAGGTGTGCTCTGCCTCCTCTGGGGAGTTCATCTCAGGCTGTGACCTTCCTGGCAGATGTCAATCATCCAGGATCACAGGAAGATGTGGTGAGCAACTGGAAGCCTGCTCACAGTTTGGTGTAAGATGCCGATCTCAGGTCAAGATTGCAGCAGCCTCTTGTCTTCCAGCTCTGGCTGTTGCTCACCTGCCTTCAGCGGGGGGAGGGGCCTATACACAGTCAGCTAGCTCTCCTTTGGTATTCGCTCAATTCTTTTTCTGTGAGCAGGCCAGGCTGTGCATTAGAGCCTTTTACGGGAAAGTTCTCTCTTTTTCTCTCTCTCTGGTGATCCTGCAGTTTGGGTTGCTATCTCATGTTAGCTCCCTCAGATTATTCTCAGGGCATGCAGGCCTGGTCCTTACCCTAGGCACTGATGATGCAGCTACACCTCCCTGTCTAGCCCACTCGTTGGTGGCAGACACGGGCATCTGGGCTACTTCTCTGCTGGCAGTTGCAGGTAGAGGCATATTCTGTGTTTTGTTTTGTTTTGTTTTTCCTCTCAGTTATGTTGCCCTGTGAGATTCCAAACTCCCCACAGACCCACTGGTGAGAGGGTTTCCTACTGTTTGGAAACTTCTCGTTCACAACACTCTCTCCAGGATGGGTCTCCATCCTTAACTCTTTTGTCTCTCTTTTGTCTTTTATATTTTGTCCTACCTCCTTTTGAAGAGAATGGGCTGCCTTTTTGGGTGCCTGATGTCCTCTGCCAGTGTTCAGAAGTTGTTTTGTGGAAGTTGCTCAGCATTCAAACGACCTTTTGATAAATTTGTGGGGGAGAAAGTGATCTCCCTGTCCTATTCCTCCACCATCTTCAGACAGGAGCTGCTTCTGCTAAGTCGCTTCAGTCGTGTCCGACTCTGTGCGACTCCATAGACAGCAGCCCACCAGGCTCCCCCATCCCTGGGATTCTCCAGGCAAGCACACTGTGAGTGGGTTGCCATTTCTTCTCCAATGCATGAAAGTGAAAAGTGAAAGGGAAGTCTCTCAGTCATGCCCGACTCTTATCAACCCCATGGACTGCAGCCCACCAGGTGCCTCCATCCAGGGGATTTTCTAGGCAAAAGTACTGGAGTGGGGTGCCATTGTCTTCTCCTCAGACAGGAGAGGACTATTTAAATACTAAAGAACTTAGTTGGAAACTGTTCCTTTAAAAACAAACAAACAAAAACCCTGTAAAGGTAACTTTAAAAATGTCAAAACTAGAAGGAAAGAAAGCAGTTAAATAAAAAATTAGAAAAAAAGGAGGAAAAGAAGACAGGAAGGAAGAAAAGGAAGGAGGAAGGCTGGAGGAAGGAAAGAAAGGAGGGAGGGAGGAAGAATCACACAGAAAATCTTATTTTGATGTTTTAGTCATTTTGCTAGTTTGTGTACAGTTGCTGGAACATTATTACTGTTGCATCTTCTATTTTGTCTTTATTCAGTTGTCTTTCTGTTGATAAGCTACTACAACCAAAAGTCTGCTAGTTTTTCATGCAAAGGATTAACTCTTAGGGCATAAATCAACTGATTTTTTTGACATCTATGGTCAAGACCCCTTTCTGTTAAGGAAACTCAGCATTTTCCACTAATGATAAGTGAAATTTCATAACTGGCATGTACCTTGATTATTCCTTCATCACTGTTTCATAAACTCTCCCACTTCCCCTTTGCTTCAGGTGGTTTATCTGATTCAATTATGCTAAATATTTTTAAGATTAAAAAGAATTGTGCTCATTCAGTCATGTCTCACTCTTTGTAGTCCCATGGACTGCAGCCCACCAGGCTCCTTTGTCCATGGAATTTTCCAGGCAATAATGCTGGAAGTGGGTTGCCATATTCTTCTCCAGGGGATCTTCCCAAACCAGGGACTGAACCTGCATCTCCTGCATCTCCTGCATTGGCTGGCAGATTCTTTACCACTGAGCAAACTGGAAAGCCAAAAAGAATTAGACTGGCTAATTTCTACACAGCCTATTGGATGTTTGCTGACTCATACCTCCAAGTAACTTAGCATTTCCTAGTTAATTACTTGAGTAAAAACAGAAATGGAAAATTTAGCTCTTATATTTGATACTTACATAAATCATAAATGAATTATATAGAAAATGAAAACATTTATTAATCATATTTTAATTAGTGGCTAGGAATAGAACATAAAACTAAAATTAGAAAGTTATTACAGCATTATTTTACACTTGCAGATTTAATGGAGCTTGCCATATTTTCATGCTACTATTTTACCCTGAGATCTGTAATACGATGTAGTTTTCCTCTGATTTAAGGGTAAAACTAAGGATGAACAGATGCTACTGGTAATTTCAACACCAACACCCAGGTTCCAGATGTCTCCTCTCATAATACAAGCCAAAATTAAATACAGATTTTGTTAAAACACACAAGTTATTCTTTTAACCTGCAAGCATTTCTAGTCCTCACTTATCTGTGTTCCCATTTTTAATCTACTTTCATCAGATCATCATGTGGATAGAAGCACTTTCTCATAACCCAGGGATTGAACTCTCAACAATTAATACAAGATTCAAATATCTAGAGCTCTGTGTGTGTGTGTGTGTTTTTAATGTTTTGCTAATTATTACTAAAGTCTTCCAGTTTATTTTCCATTTTTCTGTTGGGAAAAGAGAAACCAGTTCTCTGCCAAAAGCATTCCATATCAGATACCAAATGATGTCAGGTAACAGCTGTCTAGTCTCAACTTTGGTGGGTAATTAGCAGACCAGATATCCAAAAGAAGCAGGTAATTGTGATTCATGAATATGTTGCCAGGGCAGATACTTCACAGCTCACTCATCTTTCCCTAAAGACGGAGATTTCCTAGCGCTTTGAGTAGTCAAATGCTGTTTTCACCTTGTTTGAAGAGAATGGCTGTTCGCTTTGGGGATGTTCTTGGCGTTCATCGAATTATTTTCTTCTTCTTCTAAGTCTTTTTCTTGGTGGTTTTCAGAACAACTAGGAAGTATGAAAACTTCACTCAGGCAGGAGTGTACAGGAATTCTGAATGAAGAGAAATGGAGCAGCCTATCTGTCTTGTGCTCAGACCTAACAGGGGGTGTACAAGCAATCAAATTATTTATAATTACAGTTCACAGAGCACTTGTGTATCTTTCTTCTCTTTGAGGTTCACAGCAAGTCTTGCTGTATATTTTCTTCTTATTTCCATGTTATTCAGAACAGAAGTAATCTGAGCTTCAGTGAATTTTCTCATGGTACCTGGTGAGAACATGGTGAAAGATGCAATTTTTTAATTAATTTTTTTAAACTGCACTGGGTCTTTGCTGTGAGTTTTCTCTAGTTGTGGCAAGCAGCAGTACTCTCTCCTTGTGGTGCTCAGACTTCTCACCGTGGTGGCTTCTCTTGTTGCAGAGAGGGGCTCTTGGGCCTACCAGCTCAATAGTGGCAGCTCACAGGCTTTGTTACTCTGTGGCATGAGGAATCTTCCTGGACTAGGGATTGAACACATGTCTCCTGCATTGGCAGGTAGATTCTCAATCACTGGACCTCCAGGGAAGTCCAAAGATGAAGTTCTACTGTATTTTTTCCTTTAAACAGAATGATTTTTGAGGAAGTAAATGTCTCCATGTCTCCAACTTATTTCCCTCCAGCCTGCCATTTTGACAGAAATTCCAACTGTCATCCTTGCTTTGAATCATCGGAGTCTGAGAGGGAGACTCTGGACCTATAGTTGTGTGATCTGCAAAAATATTACAAACACTTGGGGATACTATGGCATGAAGTAAAAACATGTTGTCTATTTGAGGTCCATACAAGAGAAACTGAACAAAGCACTCGTTCCAAAGACAACAATGAAAGAGGGAATTATTTTCATGCTTTTGGGCACTTGCTGTGTTACACAGCATCCTCCTTCTAATCTTAGTTTGGTTCCTCATTCTAGTCCAGTTCTGTCTCTTTTTAAAAAAGAAATTTTATTTTATTATTACTTAAAATTATTTTTTATTTAGTTATTTACTTTTGGCTGCACTGGGTCTTCCTTGCTGCCTGCGGGCTTTTTCTCATTGCGGGGCCCAGGCTCCTCACTGCAGTGCCTGGACTTCTCGTTGCAATGGCTTCTCTTACTGCAGAACACAAGGCTCTGGGCCTGCAGGCTTGGTAGTTGTGGCTCACGGGCTTAGTTGTCCTGTGGTACATGGGATCTTAGTTCCCCGATCAGGGATGGATCCCACATCCCCCTGCACTGCAAGGCTGTTTCTTAACCACTAGACCTTGGTAGGTTAATTCCTAATGAAAATCCTTACTGGGGTCTCAAAGTCATGAAGTCTTCATGTTTGCAGAAGCTGTAAAACAAGAAGAGCCAAGAAGATGAAGAGAGATGACAGAGAGATCTTAAAGGACTGGATCAATGGGTCCACAAATGGCTGATGAATTTTAATGGAGACAATAATGATATTATGCTCTTAAGAATTATTTTGTATTTGGGTTTCAAAAATCCCAATTAAAGTTTTTTTTTTTTCTTCAATTTAGCAAGAGCTTTGTACCAAGTCTACTTAAGGAACAGAGACAAAGAAGTCTTTAAAGATCATCAGTTCCTCTCTCTAGTTCTATTTCTTTAAATAAAGAAAGCTGTAGTAGGGGTGGGAGCTTATGCTTCTTTCAGCTAGTTTGTGGCTTGAAGGATTCAGATTCTAATAGCTAGTAGTACAGATTCTAATAGCTAATTCAGATTCTAATAGCTAATAGTACAAACCTGTAGAGTTTTCCTGGGCTCAGAGGTAAGTGAGAGGACCATTAGGAGTGCCAATAGAGCATAATCAGAAAGCCTCATCCATTTGGGTTGGCATATTTAAAGTTTGTATCACCTCAATTGAATATAGCCTGACTTAGGAAGGGATGTCTTGGTCTATAGATTCTGACTGTTAAACTCTTACTAAAGGTCGTGGTCTTGTCTTCCTCTCATTTGTTTATATCTTCTGTTTTCTCTGTGATCTGATATGGCCCTCTTGCTTTGAAAATAAATTTTTATTTTAGTATTTCAAATGGTTTTTCAAAGTGCTACCATCTGCCCCAGTCACAGGAAATAGCATCTCTAACCAGCATGCCTCTGTCATCATCTTAGTTTGAATCTATTGGTTTATTTATTCTATTAAAACATGATATATATGCTACCTATGTATTATATTTTTATAGTTGTTTTACACAACAAATAATGCTCATAAACAGTATTTTTATTGACTTTACCATTGCATAATATTATAGAAAAGGTTGATGGAATTCAATGGGGAAAGAATAGTCTTTTCAACAAATGGTTCTGGGGAAAACTAGTTATCTATGTACAAAACAATGAATTTGGACTCCTACTTCACACCATACTTAAAAACTAATTCAAAATGGGACCTCAATAAGACCTAAAACAACAAAGCTCTTAGACAAAAACAGAGTGAATCTTCATAATTTTGAACTAGGTAATAATTTCTCAGATGTAATACCAAAAACACTAATGATAATAAAAAACCTGCAGATTTTGACTTTATCAAAGTTAAAAACTTTTGTGCTTTATGGAACACAAAGACAATCCATGTATCATGTATGTGATAATAGACTTTTATTCAGAATAAGGAACTCTTTTCAGTTCAGCTGTCACTCAGTCATGTCTGACTCTTTGCAACCCCATGGACTGCAGGACGCCAGGCTTCCCTGTCCATCACCATCTCCCAGAGCTTACTCCAAGCTCATGTCCATCGAGTTGGTGATTCCATCCAACCATTTTTGTCCTCTGTCATCCTCTCTTCTCCTCCCATCTTCAATCTTTCCCAGCATCAGGGTCTTTTCCAATGAGTTGGCTCTTTGCAGTGGGTGCCTAGAGTATTGGAGCTTCAGCTTCAGCATCAGTCCTTCCAATGAATATTCAGGACTGATTTCCTTTAGGATTGACTGGTTTGATCTCCTTGAAGTCCAAGGGACTCTCAAGCACTCTCTTCTCTAACACCACAGTTCAAAAGCATCAATTCTTCCACATTCAGCTTTCTTTATGGTCCCATCCTCACATCCATATATGACTACTGAAAAAACCATAGTTTTGATTATATGGACCTTTGTTGGTAATATCTCTGCCTTTTGCTTTTTAACTCCATAATCGAAAAACAAACAAAAGCCTAAAATGGGAAATAATTTGAACAGGCCTTTCTCCAAAATGGTATAAGTGGCCAATAAGCTTACAAAAGATGCTTGACATGTTAATCATTAGAGAAATGCAAATTTCAAAATCACAATGAGATACCCCTTCACATTTGCTAAAATGGCTATAATAATATTTAAAAACAACAACAACAAGTGCTGCCAAGTATGTAGGGAAATTGAAATCCTTATATGTTGTTGGTGGGCATGTGAGAAAGGGAATATCCATTTTGATAAACAGTTGGAAATTGTCAAAATGTTAAACAGTCACCAGGAATATGACCCAGGAATTTTACTTCTAGATATCTATCCAAAAGAAATGAAAACTTGAATATAAATGTTCATAGCAGCATTTTTATAATATCCCCAAATCAAAAACAACCCACATGCCTGTCTCTGTTGAATGTAAGAACAAAATGTGGTATAACCATACAATGGATTATTATTCAGTCATAAAAAGTAATGGAATACTAATATATGCCATGACATGGGTGAACACTGAGATGTGCTAAATGAAAGAAATTAGTCACAGAAGACCACACAGTATATGCTGCTGCTGCTAAGTTGCTTCGGTCATGTTCGACTCTGTGCAACCCCACAGACGGCAGCCCACTGGGCTCCGCCATCACTGGGATTCTCCAGGCAAGAACACTGGAGTGGGTTGCCATTTCCTTTTCAAATGCATGAAAGTGAAAAATGAAAGTGAAGTCGCTCAGTCGCGTCTGACTCAGCGGCCCCCGGACTGCAGCCTACCAGGCTCCTCCTTCCAAGGGAGTTTCCAGGCAAGAGTACTGGAGTGGGATGCCATTGCCTTCTCTGAGTATAAGATGCTATTTATATGAAATTCCAGATAGGCAGATCCATGAAAGTAGATTTCTTGCTCTCTCGGGTTGGCAAGGGAGAGTGAGGAAGCGAATGCTACTGGGTAGATGGCTTCTCTTGAGGATGATAAAAAATATTCTGGAATTAGAATTCTGGTGGTTTCACACTTGTATAAATACACAGTACAAAATGGTGAACTTTATATGTAAACTATATATGGGCAGAAAAAAGGGTTCTATGATGAGTGAGGTAATTCCTTTTAAGCCTCCTTTTAACAGCAATAAATACCAGTAAATATTCATATTCATATAAAACAGAGATAGCTGTCTCTCAACAGTAGCATGGAATAAGTGTATTGTGATATATACACAGAGAGTTATGTTCAAACTCAGGACTTTGGTGCTAACCAGTCAGAATAGAAGTGGACCCAGTCAGAATGACACCGACTGAAAATAACTGCAACGGACAGACATGTTCCTGAACATCAACCTTGCACAGAGTGGAATATCACACAACTATGCCAATGAAGGGAGTATAGCCATAGGAAGCAGCGCATATCCACACTTAGAAAGAAAAGCGGAACTTCCCAGCGGCTCAGACTGTGAAGAATCTGCCTGCAATGAGGGAGACCTGGGTTCGATCCCTGGGTTGGAAGATTCCCTGGAGAAGGGAAAGGCTACCCAGTCCAGTATTCTTGCCTGGAGAATTCCATGAACACAGAAGCCTAGTGGGTCGCAAAGAGGCAGACACGACTGAGTTACTTTCACTCACGCAGAAAAAAAAGCAGGATTTAAAATAATTCATTCTGTATGATTTCATTCTTGTAAATTTCAATAGACAACACAGCTATGATTTTTAGGGATGCATTCGATTTTGATGAAACTCTAAAGAAACAAAATCATCAATTCAGGAATCCAGGTGGTAGTTGTCTTTAGAGAGAAAAGAGAGTGATCATTGGAGGTCACGTGAACTGTTTCCCTGACTTCCTGGCAGTATTCTATTAATATTTCTTGATCTGGTTAGTGATGTCAGGAAATCTTTTTACAATTATTGATTAAACTCTCCATGTTCCCCTCATGTCATAAAGGAAAGAAAGTTAAATGAAGAGACTTGAAGACCTGGTTTAACATTGTGACTATACCTTTTACTGGGCTTCCCTGATAGCTTAGCTGGTAAAGAATCTGCATGCAATGCAGGAGACCCTGGTTCGATTGCTGGGTTGGGAAGATCCCCTGGAGGAGGGCATGGCAACCCACTCCAGTATTCTTTCTTGGAGAATCCCATGGACAGAGGAACCTGGCAGGCTACAGTCCATGGGGTTGCAAAGAGGTGGACACGACTGAGCAACTAAGCACAGCACACAGCAGTACTTTTTACAAGTCTTATAGTCTCAGTCAATTTGCTTTGTCTCTTACAGCTTTAGTGTTATTGACTGTAAAATGAGGATGGTAAAATATGCCTGATGGTAATGTTTCAGGATTAAAAGGAATAGAATATGTGAAACTGCTGCATGCAGGGCAGTGGTGTGTGTGTGTGTGTGTGTGTGTGTGTGTGTGTGTCTTCTGTTACACACAGAAAAGTAAAGTACTCAGAAGGGAGATTAGATTGTTTATAGGAAACGAGGACCTGGTGTAGTGTGAGAGGGTTCTCAACTTTGTAAAAGCAGAATTGCTCAAAAGGATTCAGCTAGTAAGAGATATCCCAATGTAAAACTGTAGATTTTTATATGTTAATACTGTAACCAGAAAAGTTCCATAAAGGGGCAACTACAATGTGAAGACAGACGCCATGTGTGGAGAAATGAAAAGCCCTTAAAAAAATCTTAGAGAGTTGGAGGTTTTAAACATACATGGTGTCTAACTAGAAAATTCTGAAAAGGGATGCATATGGTAACATTTGTTTATTAAATCTGGGACTTTCCAGGTGGTGCTAGTGGTAAAGAACATACCTGCCAATGCAGAAGATGCAAGAGATGCAGGTTCAATGCCTGGGTGGGGAAAATCTACTGGAGAAGGAAATGGCAACCCACTCCAGTATTCTTGCCTGAGAAATCTCATGGGCAGGGGAGCCTGGCGGGCTACAGTCCATTGGGTTGAGAAGAGCTGGACATGACTTAGCGACTGAGCACACTGAATCTTAAAAACATTTAAGAAGTAAATAGGTAATAATCAGAATTACTACTCAAAGCAGAAAGCAGTCTTGTAAATTTTCAAAACACCAACAGATGGTAGTGGAGTCCAATAGGGTGTGCATGCTTTTCTTGATGACTGAGGCTCCCTGGATAAGCTGGGACCAGTCTGCCCTTCCAAGGTGACCTCAAACGGCTCATCTAAGCTCCTTTAGACATCTCCCTGACAGTCACTATCAAACTCAGGATCCTGAACAGTGTGAACCAGGGGTATTATCCTCTGGGGCAATTCTTCTGAATTAAAGATATGTAAAGGCTTCCCTGGTGGTTCAGTGGTAAGGAATCTGCTCACTGAACATGGATTTGATTCCTGATCTGAGAAGATACCACATGCTATGGAGCAACTAAGCCTGTGTGCTGCAGCTATTGAGCCTGTGCTCTAGAGCCCAGGAGCACAACTACTGAAGCCCACGCACCCCAGAGCCCATGCTTCACAACAAGAGAAGTCACTGCAGGAAGCTGGAGCACCCCAACTAGAGAGTAGCCCCCACTCACCACAACTAGAGAAAAACCGGTGCAGCAATGTAGACCCAGCACAGCTAAAAATAAATAAAATAAGAGAAAGATACGAAAATAAGATCCTTTTATAGAAGCAGATTTTTCTTATAGATACTGATTGTGTCTTCTAATATAGTTTTGAAACTTCAAAAAATAAAACAGATTAGTTTGTCAGAAATTGCCTCCTGCATAGCAGTTGCAGTGTTTTTACTCTAATCAAAGATGAATTACTGAAAGAGTTTTCTTTGAAGATGCTTTATTGCCATTCCTTTCACCTTCTCGTCTCTAGTCTGATTTCTTCTCTCCACACAAAATTCTGTTCAAGCTTTGTGTGCTTCCATAGTTTTGCTGCTGCTGCTAAGTCACTTCAGTCGTGTCTGACTCTGTGCGACCCCAGAGATGGCAGCCCGTCAGGCTCCCCTGTCCCTGGGATTGTCCAGGCAAGAACTCTAGAGTGGGTTGCCATTTCCTTCTCCAGTGCATCAAAGTGAAAAGTGAAACTGAAGTCACTCAGTCATGTCCAACTCCTAGCGACGCCATGGACTGCAGCCTACCAGGCTCCTCCGTCCATGGGATTTTCCAAGCAAGAGTATTGGAGCGGGGTGCCATTGCCTGCTCCCGTAGTTTTGCTAATACCACATAAAACAATGTAGATGAGGGCTCAATGCAGACCCTGTCCATCTCTCGACTTTTTGAATTCTGAGTATGCTTCCAGCACATTTAATTCTCCATCTGGGGCTAAAGCTTCCTCAAGAGGGCTTGTGGGAATATCACCTTGCTAACCACATAGGAAACCCCATCAGTCAAATTTGGAAGGAATGTCGGTCCTCACCAGGGACTACAATGAAAATTTCAAAATTACTTTCCACCAGTGGCTATGATGAAGGGCTTTGGGATTTGAGCTTCTCTTTGAGAAAGAGCACTGTTTCCACAGAAGAGATACCTGGTGGCCTCATGAAGGGGGAAAGGCCAGGTCTTTTTAACAGTGCTTCAAAGCATGTCCAGGCTCATTCACTTTATGTATTCCAAAATGAATTCCCCTCACAGCTGGAATGTTTAGAATCAGCAGGGCCAATAGATTTTATCCACTGCCCACAGCCCTAGTGTCCATGTTCCCATTAAACACATCTAATTCAAACACTGAGGGAGGCGTGTATATCTCAAAGCTAACTCTCAGCTTAATTCCCTCTGTCTTTTTAAAAGCTGCTCTTCCAGAATGAATTATAAATCAACCACAGCTAATTTGCACATTGAACTGTTTATATGTTTTTAAAGAGGAGCTTCTGGGAAGAAACAGAAAGAAGATTTAATAAATGGAGAAGCTGCCGAAGCTTCCAAGACACATAAGTAAAATGCAGAGACATGTGACTCCAGCCATCAGGAAAATGGACACAGGGCAGTGATGGGCAACTTCTTGGGAAATGTGATGAGTGGAGCCTTCTTCCCAGCCTCCTGGCAGTTATTAACAGTGGCATCCTCATTTCACTAGCACCTTGAGCAGCTCTGCTCTGAGTTGGGGGAGCTCAGCCTGTGGTTTCAGGGAAGATACTGGACAAAACCACCACTCACCACCCGGGCAATTTCAGGGGCCATCTGCCTCCTGCCTCTATAATTGCTGTTATATGAACTCCTGTCTTAACTTACCTATGATTTATGCATCTTGTCATCTCTCTGTACCTCCTCTAAAGTGGTGGTCCCCAACCTTTGGCACCAAGGACAAGTTTCGTGGAAGATAATTTTCCCATGGACCAACTTAGAGGGGGGATGGTATGGAGATGATTCAAGAGCAATACATTTATTGTGTACTTTATTTCCATTATGACTACATTAGCTCCACCTTGGATCATCAGGCATTAGATCCCAGAGGTTAGGGACCCCTGCTCTAGAGGCATCTTTGGGCCACTAGACTATTTTTTGTGGTATCATTTCTGTTTTAAAAAATTCCTACTTGTCTTCATCTTCTGTGTCACCCACTTCCCCTGACTTAAGGTTATATCTCTATTGCCAGTAGCCTGGCTTTTCTGGGGAGCTGAGACCCAGAATTCCTGCTTTGAAAAGTCATCCCGCAGACACTGACGTCTGCCAAGCTGAAGGATGCATTGGATGTGTCATCCTTAGGGATCAGGATCTGTGGAGTAAGCCACTGCTTTGGAAAGTGTGGTCCACAGACCGGTGTCCACTTTGAACTACATGTTACTGGTCTGAAATGAGAGCAGCAGAGAAGTGAAGAGCAAACATTTCACACTTTTGCAACAGTCTGGCATTGCCCCCACAGCTAAGCACATAATTGCTTCTCTAATAATTCCTTTCAAATTTATTTTACAGAAGTACTGGTCTCTGACAGATTGCACATTTTAAAAAGTTTTCACTGCTGTAAGGACACGCCTAGTTAATTCTTCCAGTGCAGTTTATGTTGTTCAGTCACTCAGTTGTGCTCCACTCTTTGCAACCCCATGGACTGCAGCACACCAGGCTTCCCTGTCCTTCACTATCTCCTAGAGCTTGTTCAAACTCATGTCCACTGAGTCGGTGATGCCATCCAACAATCTCATCCTCTGTCATCCCCTGCTCCTCCTGCTTTCAATCTTTCCCAGCATTAGAAAGCATTAGTCTTTTCCTAGCATTAGCCTTGTCTTAGGAAGGCATGCTAGATTGCACCCTGCTGAGATCATCTCCATATCCAGCTCTTCCCTCCTAGTCATGCATGGTGGAATTATTTTTTCATTCTTTCTCCATGAATGCATTTAATTTTCCAAATTTTAGTTCTCCGTGGAGCATGAGCAATCTTCAGTATTTAAGCTGAACACACACAGGGTCTCCTCTTTCCCAGGGTCACTCTTGTTTCTTTTTATTATCCCTGGTGGCTCAGACGGTAAAGAACCCACCTGCCAGTGCAGAAGACATGGATTCGATCCCTGGGCAAGGAAGATCCTACGGGAAGGAAGTGGCAACCCATTTTGGTATTCTTGCCTGGAGAATTCCATGTACAGAGGAGCCTGGTGGGCCACAGTCCATGAGGTCACAAAGAGTCGGACATGACTGAGTGACTAACACTCTTAATGTACATAGCTCCATGCCTTTAAAAGCCATAACAGTCTTGCCCTCTCCATACCCTGAGCTTGCCTCCACACCCCGTGGCCTTTCTAGTCCCAGGAGCTCACAGCATATCTAAACAGGTGTGAAAAGGGCTGGATGACACCCTGTCAGTCATCAGATTAATTTCAGGGAAGTTACATGCCTTCCAGGCCTTAGTCCTCCATGACTTTTCATAAAAAGTTAAAATCCATTCATTTGGAAATAACTTGATTTTGCAAATACAGAATAACTTGATGGAAAAGAAGAAAGCACCATTCAGAGCCTCTCTACCCCAACTATTTAGCGAAAGCTGTCACATGAGGGATGAGTGACATATTTGAATGAGTTCTGGGGTTTCTCTCCACACGGCGCAAACCCTGGATCCAGCAGGAGGTGAACCAGCTGCAGCTTGTCATATATTAGTCAATTATCGTAATGATTTTTTTCCCCACTAAAGAGCATGAGTCTAGGTGGCTCTTATATGAAGATTTCTCTTTGTCTACTCACAAATATTAATTGGATTCTCTCCATGTTGACTGTAACCTCTGGGGTTTGGGAGATCACTGCAGGTGCATGAGGGCTGGTGGAGGGGAGTTGGAGACTGGCGAGAAATGCCTGCCTTCCCTGCATCTCTGACTCCTGTTCCAGTGAGAACAGCATTTGATTAGTCCTTTACAACCTGTTTCTCCTCAGATACAAGGAAAATATCGGAAACCACTGTGCCAATTCTGGCTGTCACTCCTTTTGAACACTGTAGGATCTGCTGGAGGAATGTGAAATATATCCCCCAAAAGGCAGCTTTATGGATCTTTGAATGTGGTGTCACAGAAGGAAACTGTCTTAGAAATCAGTGCTCAAACTGGACAGTTTGTTAATTCCAGGAAAATTTTTCTTGTATTAGAATTAAACTTTAACCTAGAAGTAATTTCAAGCCAATGCCCTCCACTTAGTATAAAATGATGGTGTTACTGAGACATAATTGAAATCTAAGACCTACATGCTGACCTCTCTCAGTAGCCTCTCTTCTTCCTGGGGTCCATGCAGCCATCATTCCAGTGACTGGGTAAGTAACTGCTTCTATGTTCTGAACACATGTTGATGTAAATGACAATTTTTTTTTAACTTTTCTCCCTAGACTTAAATCAATATTAATTTTTGCTCCCTATTCTAACTCATCTTTGCTCAGAAACTTGCTCAGTGTTACACTGGTGACTCATGAAGTCTATTAAACCAGTATGCTAAATGACTAATCTTAACAGTCTACACTTTAAACTATGCTCACAAACTCTGCTGTGCCATTGCCTCTGATGAGATGGAATAGAATGATTAGTTTCTAATAGGGCATTATTAATAAAAAGTGTAACTTAAAACACATGTCCTTATAGAGTATTTCAGGAATGTTATTTTCCTATATAAAGGATGTCTCTGCATTCAGATGCTTATATCTTTCCTTTTCTCCTTTGCTTTTCACTTCTCTTCTTTTCACAGCTATTTGTAAGGCCTCCTCAGACAGCCATTTTACTTTTTGCATTTCTTTTCCATGGGGATGGTCTTGATACCTGTCTCCCATACAATGTCATGAACCTCATTCCATAGTTCATCAGGCACTCTATCTATCAGATCTAGGCCCTTAAATCTATTTCTCACTTCCACTGTATAATCATAAGGGATTTGATTTAGGTCATACCTGAATGATCTAGCAGTTTTCCCTAGAAAACGAAGAGAGATCATTCTGTCATTTTTGAGATTGAATCCAAGAACTGCATTTCAGACTCTTTTGTTGACCATGATGGCTACTCCATTTCTTCTGAGGGATTCCTGCCCGCAGTAGTAGATATAATGGTCATCTGAGTTAAATTCACCCATTCCTGTCCATTTTAGTTTGCTGATTCCTAGAATGTCGACGTTCACCCTTGCCATCTCTTGTTTGACCACTTCCAATTTGCCTTGATTCATGGACCTGACATTCCAGGTTCCTATGCAATACTGCTCTTTACAGCATCGGACCTTGCTTCCAGCACCAGTCACATCCACAGCTGGGTATTGTTTTTGCTTTGGCTCCATCCCTTCATTCTTTCTGGAGTTATTTCTCCACTGATCTGCAGTAGTATATTGGGCACCTACTGACCTGGGGAGTTCCTCTTTTGGTATCCTATCATTTTGCCTTTTCATACTGTTCATGGGGTTCTCAAGGCAAAAATACTGAAGTGGTTTGCCATTCCCTTCTCCAGTGGACCACATTCTGTCAGACCTCTCCACCGTGACCCGACCATCTTGGGTTGCCCCGCAGGCATGGCTTAGTTTCATTGAATTAGACAAGGCTGTGGTCCTAGTGTGATTAGACTGACTAGTTTTCTTTGAGTATGGTTTCAGTGTGTCTGCCCTCTGATGCCCTCTTGCAACACCTACCATCTTACTTGGGTTTCTCTCACCATGGGCATGGGGTAATCTCTTCACGGCTGCTCCAGCAAAGCCCAGCTGCTGTTTCTTACTTTGGATGAGTGGTATCTCCTTACCGCCTCCGTTCCTGGCCTTCAATGTGGGATAGCTCCTCTAGGCCCTCCTGCGCCTGTGCAGCCACTGCTCCTCGGGTTGCTCCTCCCAGCTGCTGGCCCTGGCCTCGGGCTCGGCCTTGGGATGGCTCCCCAGGGTCACTGCCCCTGGCCTCAAGTGTGAGGTGGCTTCTTCTGACGCCCCTGACCTTGGAAGCGGGGTGTCTCCCCCAGCCGCCCCTGGCCTCGGATGCGGGATGTCTCCCCCAACCCCGGCAGCCCCTGGCCTTGGACGCGGGGTGTCTCCTCCCGGCTGCCACTGGCCTCAGACGCGGGGTAGCTCTTCTCGGTCGCTGCCCTGACCTCAGACACAGGGTAGCTCCTCCCGGCTGTTCCTGCCCCCGTTGCAGCCTGGCACTCTAGGCTGCTGCCCCTGACTTCGGACGTGGGATAGCTCCTCTCAGCCCTGCTTAGTACGCCAGACCGGCTCTCGCAGCCAACCATGCTTAGTGCTCCGGCCCAGCTCTCACAGCCGCCCACAAAGAAAGGCAATGCCAAAGAGTGCTCAAACTACTGCACAATTGCACTCATCTCACATGCTAGTAAAGTAATGCTCAAAATTCTCCAAGCCAGACTTCAGCAATAAGTGAACCATGAACTCCCTGATGTTCAAGCTGGTTTTAGAAAAGGCAGAGGAACCAGAGATCAAATTGCCAACATCCGCTGGATCATGGAAAAAGCAAGAGAGTTCCAGAAAAACATCTACTTCTGCTTTATTGACTATGCCAAAGCCTTTGACTGTGTGGATCACAATAAACTGTGGACAATTCTGAAAAAGATGGGACCTACCTCTTGAGAAATCTGTATGCAAGTCAGGAAGCAACAGTTAGAACTGGACATGGAACAACAGCCTGGTTCCAAATTGGAAAAGGAGTACGTCAAGGCTGTATATTGTCACCCTGCTATTTAACTTATATGCCGAGTACATCATGAGAAATGCTGGACTGGAAGAAACACAAGCTGGAATCAAGATTGCTGGGAGAAATATCAATAACCTCAGATATGCAGATGACACCACCCTTATGGCAGAGAGTGAAGAGGAACTAAAAAGCCTCTTGATGAAAGTGAAAGAGGAGAGTGAAAAAGTTGGCTTAAAGCTCAACATTCAGAAAACGAAGATCATGGCATCCGGTCCCATCACTTCATGGGAAATAGATGGGAAAACAGTGTCAGACTTTATTTTTGTGCCTCCAAAATCACTGCAGATGGTGACTGCAGCCATGAAATTAGAAGATGCTTACTCCTTGGAAGAAAAGTTATGACCAACTAGATAGGATATTCAAAAGCAGAGACATTACTTTGCCAACTAAGGTTCCTCTAGTCAAGGCTATGGTTTTTCCTTTGGTCATGTATGGATGTGAGAGTTGGACTGTGAAGAAGGCTGATCGCCGAAGAATTGATGCTTTTGAACTGTGGTGTTGGAGAAGACTCTTGAGAGTCCCTTGAACTGCAAGGATATCCAACCAGTCCATTCTGAAGGAGATCAACCCTGGGATTTCTTTGGAAGGAATGATGCTAAAGCTGAGACTCCAGTACTTTGGCCACCTCATGAGAAGAGCTGACTCATTGGAAAAGACTCTGATGCTGAGATGGATTGGGGGCAGGAGGAGAAGGGGACAACCGAGGATGAGATGGCTGGATGGCATCACGGACTCGATGGACATGAGTCTGAGTGAACTCCGAGAGATGGTAATGAATAGGGAGGCCTGGCGTGTTATGATTCATGGGGTCACAAAGAGTCGAACACGACTGAGCCGACTGGAACTGAACTGAACTGAAAGGATGTCTCATCTATATTTAGTGTTTTATTATTGAATCAGGAGTATTTCAGAAAGAAAGCAAACCTTCATTACTCTTCACTTTAAAAAATAATTATGTCATGTTCTCTTCCTTTATATATCACTATGTTAATACAAAACGATAGTAGTTCACAGTAGTTCTAGCAAATGAGCAGCAGCAGCAGCAGCTATGATGGGTGATGCATGAGTAGCCATGCCGTGATTTAGTAGGAAGAGAAATGGCATAGGATTTTGCAGAATTCATTTCTGATATGGCTTCTTCTGCTAAGAAATGGGGTCATGGCTGAGCTAGTTGACTGCTCTGACCCAAAGTTCTCATTTCAAAAAGGTAATGGTCACTCCCTCATATCATTTATGGGCTTTCATGTCAAAATCAAAGAGTAAATGTGAATACTGTAGCTTGGACCTCTAAAAGAGATGTTAAATTTGCCAGTTTAAGAATGATCCACATACAAGGATAAAATCTAACTGTTTGTTAGGAAGGGAAACTGCTGTAGAACATTGGGAAAGATGTTCTTAATTCCTTGAATGTACAGGATATTTTTGTTTGGGCCTTCTGGAGTTTATCCCTTCTTTCCTTTTCCAGTTGTGTTCATTTCCATTCTAGGATCTGTATTCATACAGGGAAGGCACCATACCCCTGCAGCCCTGGGTGCTGGCAAGATGTTGAGGCTGGGATGGTTACTCCTCATCACAGCCCTAGAGTGACATACTGCAGAAGCTTCATCCCTCATGTCAATGTATGGAAGCTCATGGGAACTATCTTCTTCCAAGTTATTAGTACAAATCCCTTATGTTGCAAAGATTCAACTTCTCTGGGTTTAAGAAAAAGGAAAAGGCTTCTGAGTTAACTGTAATAGTGACAATATTGACTCTATGTGGTAGCACCTCTGGCAGAGGGAAGAGATGAAACAGGGTAATCATTGTTTAGTTCCATCACACCTGCAACCTGCTTCACATGTGCTCAGACTAGTGCAACTCTGCCACCCTGTGAACTGTAGCCCTCCAGGTTCCTTTGTCCATGTGGTTTCCCAGGCAAGAATATTGGAGTGGGTTGCCATTTACTTCTCCACGGGATCTTTGGATTTCCCAAGCAGTAATACTGGAGTAGAGTCTTCTCTTGTGTTGTTGGAAGAGGGTGTTTGCTATGACCAGTGCCTTTTCTTGGCAAAACTCTATTAGTCTTTGCCCTGCTTCATTCCACATTCCAAGGCCAAATTTGCCTGTTACTCCAGGTGTTTCTTGACTTCCTACTTTTGCCTTCCAGTCCCCTATAATGAAAAGGACATCTTTGGGGGTGTTAGTTCTAAAAGGTCTTATAGGTCTTCATAGAACCGTTCAACTTCAGCTTCCTCAGTGTTACTGGTTGGGCCATAGGCTTGGATTACTGTGACATTGAATGGTTTGCCTTGGACACGAACAGAGATCATTCTGTCGTTTTGAGATTGCATCCAAGTACTGCATTTCAGACTCTTTTGTTGACCATGATGCTACTCCATTTCTTCTGAGGGATTCCTGCCTGCAGTAGTAGATATAATGGTCCTCTGAGTTAAATTCACCATTCCACTCCATTTTATTTTTTATTTTTGTTTTTTTTAAATTATTATTAAATTTATTTATTTTTTAAATTACAATACTGTATTTGTTTTGCCATACATTGACACGAATCAGCCATAGGTGAACACAATCTCCCAATGCCGAAGCCCCCTCCCACCTCCCACCCCACATCCTCTACTTGAATCATCCTGTGCATCAGCCCCATGCATCCTGCATCCTACATTGAATATAGATTGGCACTTTGTTTCTTAGTTTGCTGATTCCTAGAATGTCGACGTTCACTCTTGCCACCTCTTGTTTGACCACTTCCAATTTGCCTTGATCCATGGACTTGACATTCCAGGTTCCTATGCAATACTGCTCTTTACAGCATCGGACCTTGCTTCTAGCACCAGTCACATCCACAGCTGCGTATAGTTTTTGCTTTGGCTCCATCCTTTCATTCTTTCTGGAGTTATTTCTCCACTGATCTGCAGTAGTATATTGGGCACCTACTGACCTGGGGAGTTCCTCTTTCAGTATCCTATCATTTTGCCTTTTCATACTGTTCATGGGGTTCTCAAGGCAAAAATACTGAAGTGGTTTGCCATTCCCTTCTCCAGTGGACCACATTCTGTCAGACCTCTCCACCGTGACCCGACCATTTTGGGTTGCCCCGCAGGCATGGCTTAGTTTCATTGAATTAGACAAGGCTGTGGTCCTAGTGTGATTAGACTGACTAGTTTTCTTTGAGTATGGTTTCAGTGTGTCTGCCCTCTGATGCCCTCTTGTAACACCTACCATGGGTTTCTCTTACCTTGGGCATGGAATATCCAGAAAAACATCTATTTCTGCTTTATTGACTATGCCAAAATCTTTGACTGTGTGGATCATGATAAACTGTGGAAAATTCTGAGAGAGATGGGAATACCAGACTACCTGACCTGCCTCTTGAGAAATTCGTACGCAGGTCAGGAAGGAACAGTTAGAACTGAACATGGAACAACAAACTGGTTCCAAATAGGAAAAGGAGTACATCAAGCATGTATATTGTCACCCTGCTTATTTAACTTCTATGCAGAGTACATCGTGAGACACACTGGACTGGAAGAAACACAAACTGGAATCAAGATTGCTGGGAGAAATATAAATAACCTCAGATATGCAGATGATACCACCCTTATGGCAGAAAGTGAAGAAGAACTAAAAATCCTCTTGATGAAAGTGAAAGTGCAGAGTGAAAAAGTTGGCTTAAAGCTCAACATTCAGAAAACGAAGATCATGGCATCTGGTCCCATCATTTCATGGGAAATAGATGGGGAAACAGTGTCAGACTTTATTTTGAGGGGTTCCAAAATCACTGCAGATGGTGACTGCAGCCATGAAATTAGAAGATGCTTACTCCTTGGAAGAAAAGTTATGACCAACTAGATAGTATATTCAAAAGCAGAGACATTACTTTGCCGACAAAGGTCCATCTAGCCAAGGCTATGGTTTTTCCAGTAGTCATGTATGGATGTGAGAGTTGGACTGTGAAGAAGGCTGAGCACCGAAGAATTGATGCTTTTGAACTGTGGTGTTGGAGAGGACTCTTGAGAGTCCCTTGGACTGCAAGGAGATGCAACCACTCCACTCTGAAGGAGACCAACCCTGGGATTTCTTTGGAAGGAATGATGCTAAAGCTGAGACTCCAGTACTTTGGTCACCTCATGCGAAGAGTTGACTCATTGGAAAAGACTTTGATGCTGGGAGGGATTGGGGGCAGGAGGAGAAGGGGACGACCGAGGATAAGATGGCTGGATGCCATCACTGACTTGATGGACATGAGTCTGGGTGAACTTTGGGAGTTGGTGATGGACAGGGAGACCTGGTGTGCTGTGATTCATGGGGTCACAAAGAGTCGGATATGACTGAGCGACTGAACTGAACTGAATTCTGGAGTAAGTTGCCATTTCCTCCCCCAAGGGATCTTCCCGACCTAGGGATTGAGTCTCCTGCATTGGCTGGTAAATTCTTAACCACCAAGCCACTGGAGGTACCCTCACCTGCCTTACCCTATCACTTAAATTGTTGCTACAAAAGACTTGCATGTCCTCCAAAAACCATGTAGCTTAAACAATAAAATTTTTTTACCCAAGTTTTTTCTGTAGGAATTTGGAATCAGCTATGTCCAGTTTGAGCTTGAGCTGGTGAAGACTGGTAAAAACCACTAACCCTCCAGATGGGTATGCATGAGTGTCTGCTTTTGACCTTTTGACATTACAGGACCAAACACCTCACCCTCAGAGCATGCTCATAACACCATTTTCAGAACAGGTGTCCTACAAAGAAGCCTGTAGTTTATTGCACCTGCACAGAACGGCACTTGCCTCTTTCTTATTCCAATTATCTTTTCCCATGCTTGCCACACCTCAGCTTTATCCCATAAATATCTCAAGCCCCTCACTCTTGGGGAGATGGATTTGAGATTTGTTCTCCTGTCTCCTCACTTGGCTGCATTAGGAATAAACCCTCTTTTCCTGCAAGCCTTGGTGTCTCAGCATCTGGCTTGCTACACATGGGACAAAAGAACCTGCTTTGGTAACAGAAGTGTCTTCCAGCATCACAGAAATCTCACAGTGGCCCTGACTACCCAGTGGACTCTGGACCTGGGTCATAAACTTAAATGCCTGTAGGGGCTAAAGAGGAAAAATAGGTGAACGGTGACAGAGGGATCACAGGGACTGGTGGGGAGTAGAGAAAACTGGAGCTTGAATGCTCACTCTAGCCTGCTGTTACCACATGGGAATATAGACTCAGTTACAACTGAGCTTCTAATTTGTAAAGAGAAAGCAGAGGACTTCCCCAGTGGGCCCGTGGATAAGAATCCACCTGCTATGTAGAAAACAGAATTATGGACATGGGGAGGGAAGGAGAGGGTGGGAAGAATGGAGAGAATAGCATGGAGACATGTACACTACCATATGTAAAATAGATAGCCAGCGGGAATTTGTTGTATGATGCAGGGAACTCAACCCAGGGCTCTGTGACAACCTAGAGGGATGGGATGGGGTGGGAGGTGGGAGGGAGGTTCAAGAGGGAGGGGACATATGTATACCTATGGCTGATTCATGTTGATGCATGGCAGAAACCTACACAATATTGGAAAGCAATTATCCTTCAGTTAAAAATAAGTAAATAAATAAAAAGAATCCATCTGCCAATGCAGCAGACATGATCCCCAGCCTGGGAAGATCCCAAGTTCTATGGAAAAACTAAGACTGTATGCCGCAGTACTGAGCTGGTGCTCTAGAGCCCGTAAGCCACAACTACTGAGCCACCCATGTTGCAGCTTCTGAAGCCCACACACCCTTTCACTGCAACAAAGAGTAGCCCCTGCTCACTGCAACTAGAGAAAGCCCATGAGAAGCAACAAAGACCTAGTGCAACTGTAAATAAATAAATAACAACTTAAAAAAAAGAAATCCGAGATCCATATTTTTTATGTGAAATCATCTGGTTGCAAATGTGGGCTCAATAATATTGATAATAATAATTTTAATAATATACACTGTACATATGAAAGACGACGTGTCTGTCAGTTAGATTTGTCTGTGAATGGTTAGTCTGTGCCTTCTGCTAGATCTTCTTTCCCAAGGAAGGAGTTACCACACCAGGTTAACTTGCCCGACCAGGGCTCAGCAAGCCAAGCCCAGAGGTGCTGCTATTTGTATAGAAAGAATTTCTTCCAGGCAGCCAAGTGAGGAGAGGGAAGACCAGATCTTGAATCCACCTCCCCAAAGCTGAGGGCTTCAGGATATTTATAGGTTATAGAAACAGGCTTCCTAGGTGATGCTAGTGGTAAAGAGCTGTCTGTGGATGTAGATATGAGACATGGGTTTGATCCCTGAGTGGGGACTATCGCCTGGAGATGGGCATACCAACCCACTCCAGTATTCTTGCCTGGAGAATCCCATGGACCGAGGAGCCTGGCAGGCTTACAGTCTACAGGGTTGCAAAGAGTTGAATACCACTGGGCCATTTACAACAAACAGAGAAACAGGATGATCTGAGATGTGGAGAAAGATGATTAGAGGTGAGAAAGATGATGCAATCACTGCTCTGCCTTGGCATACTTGAGTTATCTGCTTCCTCATGGGACACATGTTCAGAAACCAGGGGCATTAGCCTGATCTGTGGTTTTAGTTCTCTGAGATCTAAAGTTCATCCAGCAGACACTCATTTAGACCCAGTTGAATGGTCAATGATCTCAATTAGTTTGAACTGGGCAAGACTACGCCTCCACTCCTGGAAAAACAAAACCAAAAACCAATTATTTCTGTAGCAACCCACACAGCAAGATGTCTGAAGGAGTAGTTAAAGGAATCTTGAGATGTGCTGCCTAAGCTATGTGAAGCTTGGAGGCTATGCAACTTATAAGAACACTGAAAACAAGTTTGGTCAGGGAAGGCAGGTTACAAGATAGTAATACCTATTCAGCAAGTTATATTTTAAGGTATCTAACTAGTGGCTGCCCTCAGTGTCAGCCCTCCCTAGCTTTTGACCATTCTTCAGTCTTGAGGAAAGAGGGCCAATAACTGCTTTGACTATTTCCTGATGAAGAAGGGTGCAGGTGTAACAAAGGTTGAGAAATGAAACTTTGAACTCACTTGGAAATATGCCTTTGTCCTGGGCTTTGGACTTATGCTCTACATAATCCAGATCTTAGTCCCTTGGTCTACTGTTTTGTTGCTATTTTAATAGCACATTTTATTATTTGATACCCAATTAGAAGTAGAGGGAAGAATGACCACTCACATTTTAATTAATCCTATATATAGATTTTTATTTCCTGAGGAATCCAGGAGACTAGTCCTGAGAGCCAGTCTGGTTGTGGCACTTCTGAGGATGCTAACTGTAGCCAGATTTTGTATATATAAATTTCCATTTCTGCAGAATCTTTAAGGTATACACGCAACAATAAGTATTAACAACAGCACAAACCCCACCACTACAGCTAATGTACATTCCTAAGCTACATGGTTATTTAGGGCTACTATAGCTACTGAATCAACTTTCTTTTTGCTGGCTAGCAATAGCCATGGCAGTCTCACTTGTTATGATGCCCAGAGCAGACAAAGATTCCTAGTCATATGTTCTTGTGATTCAGTTCCCCATAACGGTAAAACTATTGTATCAAACATATGCCAAAATCTTCTTGCTATGCAGGCAGGTAAACATCCCTTTTTTTTTCTGGAGAGCAGTTTTAAAGAACCAGTTCAGTGCTGAGTCATGTGGAAGTTACAGACAGAAAGAGAGTGTACCTTAGTAGGCAGATACCTCTGATTCATCAACTATTTTGACATGTAGAGACCCAGTGTTGTTTATTAGAATCTCAAAGATGTACACTGTGGAGGCACACAGATTGCCAGACATATTGTTAAAATTTAGACCTTTATTTTTAGGGATTTCATCTAAAATACGGTTAAGTCAGGGGTCAAAAGTAAGGCAGTGTTCAGAAGGAATAATTTAATCCACAAATGGGCAGAGGTGTGAATCGTGTCCTTGAGTCTGATACAGTTCAGAAAATTTGAGTTCTCAGTAATACAGGAATGCAACTGAAACATCTACAATAATCACCCACTCTATCTTTTCTTTGGTGGTTAAAGCAGATGTATTGATACAATGTATATTAGACAGGGTGCAAAGTAGGCCCTTCTGGTTAGCATAAAGCTTAAGTTATATTATGTATAAGCCAGATCAACTTCTCTGTACCTCAAAATGTGAGGATTTCTTCCACCATGTCCCCCTTTTAATTGCAGATTTTTCAATAGGAAACACTGATGAGCAAAATATTGGTAAAGGTTCACTTGGATTTTATCATAATATCTTATAGAAAATCCCAAATGAACTCTTTGGCCAACCCAGTGATTTGTCTCTCAATGCCTGGGTGGTCGCTGCCTACCCTAGGTGCATCATATCCTTTGGTATCAGGCTTCTTTTTGTTTGGACGTATGTGTACACACACACACACACACACACACACACACACACACACACACATTAGTTATACACAGTGGGGTAAACTAATCCACATAGTGAAAAAGCACAGAGGTATGCTAACAGGGAAACATTTCATGACCTGTGCATTTTATCAGTTATATAAATTCCACATGTAATTTTAGCATTAGACTTAAAATAAGCAGTGATATATGTCATGAGTAGTTATACTCTGTGACAGCTTCACAAGATAATGTTTTTCCTTCTGAACACTGGGGCAAAAATATAGCTATAAGTGAAACAATAGTTTTCAATTTTCATAAGGAGACAAACATTTGATAAACAGTTCAGTTGAATTAGTAGAATGGGTCTTACAGACCTGGTGTGGACTCTTGGATCAGTGGTCTATTATTGCTTGATGTGGGTGTTGTTTCTCCTCTGTTTGAGCCTTGTTTTAAGGTGAGCTTGAGGTCAGCAATTTTTCTAGAGACCAGTACAACACAGAGGCCCTTCTTAAGTAGTGAATATGAATTCAAGAGTCAGTTCCCTCCGGTTTCACTGTGCATGAGCTAGTTAAGAAAATCTAATAAGCTTGCTGCAAACCTAAGAGTTTCCAATTTCTGGAGGAATCAGACAGAAAGAAAAGCTAAAAGCTTCAATTCTACTTACAAAGTAAAATTTATCAAGTTGTTTTAAGTTATAATTAACAGAAAAGTTCCCTTATATCTGGAAAACACCAATGGAAAGTCAGTAATAGTTCAGAGAAGAATCATAAAAATTATAACCATATTTGTCAGTTCATTCAGTCCTGTGTAACTAACCTTTGATCTTAATCTTTTGTTAACAGTTTTATGAAGCTGTCAGATTTTCCTTTCGAATTCTCTCTCTCTCTCCTTTTTTGGCCATGCAATGCGATGTATAGGATCTTAGCCCCCTACCAGCTATGTAACCTGCATTCCCTCCATTGCAAGTGTGGAGTCTTAACCACTGGGCCACCAGGGAAGTCCTAGAATTCTTTAATTTCTTAACCAGTTCACCTGTATGATTTGGAAGTTTTCAGAAACCTGTCAAAAAATCTTTTCTATGAATATTCTTGAAGATAATGCATTTTTTGCAGAAGCATCAGAGTAAAATAGTAACTGTCTATGAATGATGAAAGTGAAGTCGCTCAGTCGTGTCCAACTCTTTGAGACCCCATGGAGTGTAGCCTATCAGGCTCCTCCGTCCATGGCATTTTCCAGGCAAGAGTGGAGTGGATTGCCATTTCCTTCTCCAGGGGATTTTCCCAACCCAGGAATCGAACCCAGGTCTCCCGCATTGCAGGCAGACGCTTTACCATCTGAGCCACCAGGGAAGCCCAACTTAAAAGGCAGTTATAAGACCTGGTTACAATGCAGTTGACAAAGTTGGTTATTGCTGTGACACATGACATTGTCAGATAATAACTAGAATTAGGATTGACAACATTATACCAGTACATATCCAAAGTTTAGAAATTTAATATAATTTTTAGAACACTTATATTAATGACATTTACCCATATAATACAACCTAAGAAGGTTTATCACCATTCATTTGACAATGCTTCCCATGTAATTTAACATACCAAATAAGCCTAATTAGTTTAATTTTTTCTTCCTGAGATGCTTCAGGGGCCTTCTGAAGCATCCCAAAGCTAGCTGGAGGTCAAAAGAACTTCAATTAAAATTTGATCTTCGGGAGGTTTGCCAAAAATATCAAAAGGATATTTAAATACTTGGTCAAGTCAGATCACAGGTCACTATGAAACAATACTTGTTCACTTAAGCAAAGTGAAATAAAAGATTTCAAAGACACAGAAAGTTACAACAGATCACTTAAAAGTTAAAAACAAACTGAGGATCATTTATCAAAAGTATCAAAAGTTTTCCCAAAAAACTGTTGTTTTCTTAACAAAGAGAAAAATAAGTTCTAACACCTTACCTTTAATATCAAATTTCATTTACTTAATTAAATTCAATCTAATCCTACCCAGTTCTGACCATGCACATTCCTTTCTCAGAGTTCCTTTTCTGTAAACCTTCCACTATTTCCAGTATCCATATTAGTTTGTCACTTATTTTCTTTTCAATTTAGAAATAACCAGTTTTAGGGCAAAACTACTTTCTTTTCCCTTAACATATTACATTTCCATTCCTCATACCTTTTTTACTGAAAACACACATCCTACTTTTCTTGCATACTGAAATGTTTCCTTTATTCATGGTTTTAATTATATATATATATATATTATAATTTTAACCCTTAAAAGCCTTAATCTTCAGTGAAAATCAGGAAGCAGATAATTGTGTACTGTTTGTTATGCCAGCTTTTCCTGAATGACAAGCTGATGAACATATTCTGTAACTTCTAGAAACCTACATTTTCTTATAGCAAAATGTCTTTCCTTAGTGTGGTACAAGACATGTGTCCAATAAGCCCAACATCTTTAGTCTGTCTCTAACAAGAAGACAAAAGTAGATCAAACTTAGGAAGTAAGTTTAGGAAGTAATGTTCCTGGAAATAATCTGAATATTCAATGAAGTCTCATCATTCAACTTAGTTTAGCAAAAATGTAAATGTTTCAAGTTGAAAAAAGAAAAAACAACCAAAACTGGGAGACACTATTTTTAACTAAACAGTACTAAAACGTAATTATTCCTAAAAAAGTTTGCCCCAAACTCTTATATCATTTACATTACTTTACTTAAAAGTTTACATCTTATCTAGTTACTTTAATTGCTGATAATTTCTTTAGCAAAAATAAATAAACTTATTTGACTTTTGGTAAACCTAGGTCCAATAAATGAATTATACTTAATATTGATGACTCTAAAGCCATTTCTGCATTAATTAACCAATGACTTAAGCTTGTTTTCATTCATTAAAGTTTAACCTTAGATCATAAAATAATTTACAAAATTTATGCTAGTTTATATTGCATTTAGAAATATTTTATTTGTAAGCTCTTACTTTCTCTTCAGCTCATTAAATAGAGCTCATTTACAAATTAATTTTGGTAAAACCATCTGGATGGAAAAACAGACATACATACACCCTGATGGACACAGAGATCTCACGGTTTCCTGGCTGGAGTTTAAAAATACCTTTTTCTTCCTTTTTCACCTTCAGTCTCAGGAATTGGACATGTTTAAATAAGAGTGGGATAAGGGTTCCTGAGAGCCCTGGTAGAATACCTTTCATCACAAAGACACAGGTTGAGAAATGCAGGTGTCTCCCCAGAAAGCCTACTGTCTCTAACTGTATATGCAAACCCAGTTTCGGAATGTCAAAAGCCCCATCTTCGCCATTTTCTCTGGAGCCAAAGAACATTGTGGCCGCATGGTATTACAAACAAGAATCATCTTTTTTTTTTTTTCCCCTCAAGGATTAATAATTGAAAATCATCCAGTTTGGAAGAATACAGCCTAGAAAGCTGCAAGGGGAAATCAAATGAACCTTTCCTATTTTGAAGGGATTTTGTTTCCAGGTGGCTACAGTAACAAAGTCTTTCTAAGGGTCCTGGTTGTATCCTGGCAGTGTGATGCTTAGAGAAACTATAGGAAACCAACATGCAAGTGAGCCCTGTTGAGGTGCCAATGCCAACTGCTTTGTTGCGAACATCAAAGGCTTGAAAATATGTGTTTTCATAAAGGGAGTCCCTATCAGGCTGTTACACATCTCAGGCAGATGCCCGACATCTCCATAAATTTCCCAGTCACCTGGGAACATCCCAAAGGACCAGAGGGAACAGTCTTTTTCTTTTGAGTCAGAAAACCCTCAGAAAGTTGATTCCTAGGAGAATTTTTCCACATCCACCAAGAAACTCAGCCACAAATAGCCAATTGTTAACAAATAAGACAAGCAGATACAGATGGACATTGTTGTTCTGTCGCTAAGTCATGTCCGACTCTTTGTGACCCCATGGACTGTAGCACACCAGGCTTCCCTGTCCTTCACTGTCTCCTGGAGTTTGCTCAAACCCATGTCCATTGAGTCACTGATGCCATCCAACCATCTCATCCTTTGTAGCTGCCTTCTCCTGCTTTCAATCTTTCCCAGCATCAGGGTCTTTTCCAGTGAGTCAGCTCTTCGCATCAGGTGGCCAAAGCACTGAAGCTTTAGCTTCAGCATCATTCTTTCCAAGGCATACTTAGGGTTGATTTCCTTTAGGAGTGACTGGTTTGATCTCCTTGCTGTCCAAAGGACTCTCAAGGGTCTTCTCCAGCTCCACAGTTTGAAACTGTCAATTCTTTGGTGCTCAGCCTTTTTTATTCTATGCCTGAACAGGGATAAATGACTTGAGGATGGAGGCCAAGTTGGATTATCTCAAATACGCTTTTGGAGACTCAGTTTTTCTGGTTGGTTTGTTTCACCATTAAATAGATGCTTTAACTGCCTTGGTTGTCCTCTCTCAGGTTGATAGCCAGTGGGAACAACTGTTATATACCAGAAAATGAAGGCACTCACCCTGTATTATTTTTGATCAGCACTCTGGTGCTGATATCGCAGAATAGACCAACCAGGTCAGTTTCCTAGGCATATAAATTTGGAGAATAAAATTGTGTTAACTTTCTTACTCCCCCAATTTTTTCAGATATGCACTAGAAATTGCTTCTTGTAATGAACCCATATTTTCCTTTCTGCAATTGAAAAATGTGATAAAAATTTACCAGGAAGGAATAAATTTTCCTCTGCCCTTCTAGATTCTTCTGCCTGGTTTAAGAATTAAAGGACATGAGCCAGATGAACAGGAGAAAATCAACAAAATTTAATAACATGTGTACATGGGAGAGGGCTTCCCAGATGGTGAGAGTGGTAAAGAACCCTCCTGCCAATGCATGAGACATAAGATGTGGGTTTGATCCCTGGATCAGGAAGATCCCTTGGAGGAGGGGCATGGCAAGCCACTCCAGTATTCTAGCATGGAGAATTCCATGGACAGAGAAGCCTGGCAGGCTATAGTCCATAGAGTCTCAAAGAGTTGGACATGACAGAAGCAACTTAGATGCATGCACACATACATGGAGAGACCCAAGGAAATTGAGTAACTGGCCAAAATGGCCAAAACTCTCACCCAAAATATTATCCTCAGTTGATGGCAAGAGAGGATGTTGGGGGAAATGATTTGGGACTGCAAAGAGGAGGAAAGCAACTGACATAAAAGCATACGTTTAGTAAACAAATGTTTGCTGAGCAGAGAGCAATTTTAACAAACGGACTTTGCTAGGTTTCTCCCTGTCTACACACCTAGTTCATACTATAGTTATCCACGGTGATAGCTTCCTTCCTGGAACAGGTCCTCTATTTACATTTTTAGGTAGCCACAGAGAACGCTTCTGTTTCTTAAAAATAATAAGCCTAAATTTATCCTCATGCAAAAGAAGCACATTTTGGGATGGCAATTTGGTCTCCCATGTAAAGCATCATGTAAAAACTATACAAAGCAATCCACGTTGCGGTTGGACATTTTAGCCACGTGATTTTTTTTTTCCAAATTTTTATTTATTTATTTTTGACTGCAGTGGGTCTTCACTGCTGCACTCTCTAGTTGTGGCTGATGGGCTTCTCATTGTGGTGGCTGCTCTTGTTTCGGGAGCCCTGACTCTAGGGCTTGCAGGTTTCAGTAGCTGTGGCACGTGGGCCTAGTGGCCCCAGGGCATGTGGAGTCTTCCTGGGCCAGGAAGAACCCATGTTCCCTGCATTGGCAGGCAGATGTTGACCACTGGACCACCAGAGAAGTTCTAGCCATGTAATTTAGATAAAGTTGACCCCTTTCTGTTTCAGAAGCCTGATGAGGCTAAGGAGAGGTGGTAATATTAATGTGAAACAACATTACTGAGTGGGAAGTTTATATTTATTGTCCTGGAAATCATCCCTCCCATTTTCCTCTCTTTCTCTGGCTAACACTCTCCTTGCTCCCCTTCCGGGAGGATCCATCTCTGTATTTCCTCAAGGGAAATTAATGAAGGTTAGCAGTCCTGAGATCTTTGGGCTCCAGCAGAATGATTCCATGCTTCTGGAGTGGAAGTAACACTGAGTATATCTGGACCTGACAGGGCTGTCGACCAGCACATGGCTTTCTCAGCATTGACTGGCATGCACTGAAAAGCCAGTACATGCCATCAACCTGCTGGGATGCTGGTGTCTCCAAAGATGCAAGTGAGAACTATCAACAGTTAGGGTCCATATCCCCTCCTCATGCCTAACATTTGTTTCAGACCCCAGTATTTGAACACAGCTGCAAGCTGACTTTGGAGAATTGGGAGCCCACACTAGAAATTAAGTTGTTACAGAATAATAAAGAAAGTTGCATTTTGCACACCTGTGTTTGTGGTCTGAATTTCATCCATTATATAAAATATTTGTTTTCTTTTCCTTATGACTGAATTCCCATGGAGTTACAAGAGGACATAACTTCTAGGTGGAGAAAGACTCTTTATAGTTATAATGGCAGTCCACAAAATGTTCGTTGTTGGATAAACAGGCTTCAGCCCACCTGGTCATTAAGTAAACGCTACAAAATCTGGACCAACGTCAGGTTTTCCATGCTGAGATGTGGAGAGGCCATTTTGCTATTAGGAAGCAGCTTGACTGAAAAAAACAAACTACTCTATCAGCATTAAATCCAGTAATAGTTACTATTTCTATATCCAGTAAGAAAGTGTGCAGACAGAGCAATCAGTGAACTTTCTGGTCAGAAGACAATCCTGTGCAAAAAAATTTGAGGAGTTGGGGAGGATATTTTAGTAAGATTTTATGCCTCTGGTTGGGCTTCCTTGGTAGTTCAGTTGGTAAAGGGTCACCCTGCAATGCGGGTAATCCTGGCTCGATTCCTGGATAGGGAAGATCCCCTGGAGAAGGGCTAGGCTACCCACTCTAGTATTCTTGGGCTTCCCTTGTGGCTCAGCTGGTAAAGAATCCGCCTGCAATGTGGGAGACCTGGGTTAGATCCCTGGGTTGGGAAGATCCCCTGGAGAAGGGAAAGGCTACTCACCCCAGTATTCTTGCCTGGAGAATTCCATGGACATAACTGAGTGACTTTCACGTGCTTCTTGTGGCCAGAGGGGAAGGATTAAAATTTTAGGATTATCTCACTTTGATGTGTTGACCTATGACAAATAGCCTGCCAGTTATTTCTCCAGCAAGGATGGGTTTATTCAAGATCAGCAGAGAGCTGAAAATCGGGGGTCTGCAAACATGGTGAAGGGCTTCCCTGGTAGCTGAGATGTTAGAGAATCTGCCTCTGCTTGCAATGCAGGAGACCCAGCTTTGGTCCCCGAGTTGAGAAGATCCCCTAGAGAAGGGAATGACATCCTACTCCAGTATTCTTGCCTGGAGAATCCCATGGACAGAGGAGTTTGATGGGCTACAGTCCATGGGGTCACAGAGAGTCGGACAAGACTGAGTGACTAACACAGGCACACAAATATGATAAGTCATGTGCAGTCCCCATATGGCAAAGCAGGGAGGATGCTTTTATAGAGAGGACAAGGAACTTGGGAGGGCCATAGTAAACAAAGACTCTGTGGCTTTACATTGACTGACTCCTTGCCAGGAAAGGAGTTTTTCTTCCTGTTGAGCTCTGCTGTTGTTGCAGGGAGTGGAGGCGCCCCCTTCTGGCAGCACAATTCTAGAAAACCATTAGTATAAACTAGGTGTGTAGACAGGGAAAGGGAAAGTGAAAGTGAAGTCCTGTCCCACTCTCTGTGACCCCGTGGACTGTAGCCTACCAGGCCTTCCGTCCATGGGATTTTCCAGGCAAGAATACTGGAGTGGGTTGCCATTTCAGGGAAGAACCTAGCAAAGTCTCCATCTCAATTGCCTTCCTCCCTTTGAGGTACAAAACCCCTACCCCCAATATACTCTTGTTTTTAGCTGAAGATGATTTTAAGGTGAGGATTTTAACCATTTTGGTTAGTTACTCATTTCTTCTGCGTTTCTCCCACGTATACATGTTGTTAAATTTTATAAATTGTCTACTGAAAATTGCACTTATCTCACACGCTAGTAAAGATGATGATTTCACCCATGAAATTAAAAGACGCTTATTCCTTGAAAAGAAAGTTCAACCTTAGTCATAACTTATTAATTAGTAAAGTAAAGCTCAAAATTCTCCAAGCCAGGCTTCAGCAATACACGAACCATTAACTTCCATATGTTCAAGCTGGTTTTAGAAAAGGGAGAGGAACCAGAGATCAAATTGCCAACATCCACTGGATCATGAAAAAGCAAGAGAGTTCCAGAAAAACATCTATTTCTGCTTTATTGACTGTGCCAAAGCCTTTGACTGTGTGGATGGATCACAATAAACTGTGGAAAATTCTGAAAGAGATGGGCATATCAGATCACCTGACCTGCCTCTTGAGAAACTTGTATGCAGGCCAGGAAGCAACAGTTAGAACTGGACATGGAACAACATACTGGTTCCAAATAGGAAAAGGAGTATGTCAAGACTGTATATTGTCACCCTGCTTATTTAACTTATATGCAGAGTACATCATGAGAAATGCTGGGTGGGAGGAAGCACAAGCTGGAATCAAGATTGCCAGGAGAAATATCAATAACCTCAGATATGCAGATGACACCACCCTTATGGCAGAAAGCGAAGAAGAACTAAAAGCCTCTTGATGAAAGTGAAAGAGGAGAGTGAAAAAGTTGGCTTAAAGCTCAACATTCAGAAAACTAAGATCAAGGCTTTTGGTCCCATCACTTCACAGCAGATAGATTGGGAAACAGTGGCAAGAGTGGCTGACTTTATTTTTCTGTGCCCAAAATCACTGCAAATGGTGATTGCAGTGATTAAAAGACACTTACTCCTTGGAAGGAAAGTTATGACCAAACTTGACAGTATATTAAAAAGCAGAGACATTACTTTGCCAACAAAGGTCCATCTAGTCAAGGCTATGGTTTTTCCAGTAGTCATGTATGGATGTGAGAGTTGAACTATAAAGTAAGCTGAGTGCCAAAGAATTGATGCTTTTGAACTGGAGAAGACTCTTGAGAGTCCCTTGGACTGCAAGGAGATCCAACTAGTTCATCCTAAAGGAGATCAATCTTGGGTATTCATTGGAAGGACTGATGTTGAAACTGAAACTCCAATATTTTGGCCATGTGATGTGAAGAGCTGACTCATCTGTAAAGACCATGATGCTGGGAAAGACTGAGGGCAAGAGGAAAAGGGGATGACAGAGGATGAGATGGTTGGATGGCATCATCGACTCGATGGACATGAGTTTGAGTGAGCTCCTGGAGTTGGTGATGGACAGGGAGGCCTGTTGTGCTGCAGTTCATGGGGCCACAAAGAGTCAGACATGATTGAGCAACTGAACTGAACTGAATCTGTCTCATGTCAATTTATCCTTTGACTGGAGGGATAGAGGAAAATTTCCTCCTCCCATAGTCCTTTATGTCATATATTTGGGACGGTTAGAGATCTTCAACACACATGTCTCTTTAAAGACCCAAGTTTCATTCATACATTTGATTGACATTAAATAGTACTCAATTTTTATTTGGTGATTATAACAGGAAGTTGACAAATCCTTCACTTCCTAAGCCACCAGTTATGATCTAACTGGTTCTGTGATTCCATCTGACAGCAATTCTCCAACACCAACTTGGTGTTCAACAATTCAAATCAATTTTGAACCTATTTACTTGAAGTAAATGGTTTTCCAGGTGGCACTAGTGGTAAAGAATCCACCCTGCCAATGTGGGAGATGTAAGAGACTTGAGTTTATTTCCTGCGTTGGGAAGATCCCCTGGAGGAGGGCAAGGCAACCCACTTCAGTATTCTTGCCTAGAGAATCCCCATGGACAGAAGAGCCTGGTGGGCTACAGTCCATTGGGTCATGAAGATTCAGACATGACTGAAACAATAGCAAGCACACACTTGGATTAGCATCAGGCTTTTTAGCACTTAAAGACTGCCGCTACTTGAGATGCAAATCCTGGGCCACAAGTCTTTCCGAAACTAAAGAGGACCCTGTGGGATCCTCCTGGGTACAAATCCTTTCCATGTCCCCTCCTCCCATTCTTATTTGTAGGGAATAGGCTTTCTTCAGCCTCCTTGACCTTCCCTGAGTTTCAGACGGAAGATTCAAACAGTTATTCATTAGCAAAAGGAGGGAATGCAGAAATAGCAGAGGAGCACCAAAGAAACAATAGTGCAGCGATAAAACAGGGTCCTGGTTCCTCCTCAAAGGGTGTCTTTGAGTTCTTCTTCAAGAACTGAGGCCGCCATGCAAGTAGAAAATGGTAACTTCAGGCTGAGCACAAGATTCCTGGAACTCCACCATGTTACCTCATCACAACCAATCAGAAGAATCATTGTCTCCTATGCATAATAGGAGAAAATGAAGACTCTGACTCCCTCCCCAGATAATCAACTGCTATCAACTTCCTTTTATCCCTTTACTTTTAGAGTCAAGCAGAATCTTGGGAGTTGGTTCTGCACACAAACCCACCTTCTCCCCAGATTACTGGCCTCCTGAATAAAGCAAACTTTCCTTTCCAACCAAAACTTCTCTCTCAAGTTTTGGCTTTTGAGATGCAAGCAGCCAAACCTAAGTTCAGAAAAATTTCTGACCAACCAGCTATAAATCGGAGATTTGATACTTTGTTAGAACACAACTCATAGAACCCAAGAAAATTATTTAATGTTTATTTGGTTTATTATAAAGGAAGCAACTGAAGAATAGCCAAATGGGAGAGATACATAGGGCAAAGTGTGTGGATGAGGTGGGTGGCATTTCTATGCTCTTTTCTACTGAGCCATCTTCCCAGCACATCCTCATGTTCAACCCAGAAGCTCTCCAGGCCCCATCATTTAGGGGTTTTATGAAGGTTTCATTATGGAGATATATTTGATTAAGTCATTGGCTGTATTGATTGAAGTTGATCTCCAGTCCTTTTCCCCTGGATGGGGGTTGGGTGGAGGAAGAGGGAGGGAACTGGATGGACTTAAAAGTTCAAACCTCCAAAGATGGCTTAGATCTTTCTGGTAACTAGTGCCCATCCTGAAGCCATCTACAGGTAAGGATGTCACTAGCATACAAAGGACACTCTTGTCATTCAGGATATTCCAAAGGTTTTAAGAGTTGTTTGCCAGGAACTGGGGACAAAGATAAACTATTAATATTTATTTTTTTTTATTGTACCCCACTGGTTTTATCATCTAGTTTACAGTATGGCCAGTATTCCATCTTTCAACCTCAACAAGGTCCGTGTTTGTTCTTGCCTTGCCTATTTCACCTTCTGGGATTTGTAAACTGCTCTTAGCTGCTGGATAGAGTCTGGTTGTCTTGCCTAATTTGAAACTCTTGGATCATATGCAGAAAACAAGTAAGATTTGTGTTGACCAGGAAACCCCATTGCGTTTCTGTCTCACTGCCATTTCTCTGCACACTTGCTTGTCTCCCATGTTACTACTCCTCACCTCCAACTTCTTCTCTGCCCCCTAAAGGTATCCAGTATAATGTTTTTAATATATATGAATAAACTGGTATATGCAGTTTATGTATGGTTGAACAATAATTAGTATCAAGAAGAACAAAAAGCTTTATTTGAGGTCTTAAGAAATGCAATTCAAGAGACACAGATTCAGGTAAGTTCAGTTCAGTTCAGTCACTCAGTCATGTCTGACACTTTGCAACCCCATGGGCTGCAGCATTTCAGGTTTTCCTGTCTATCACCAACTCCTGGAGCTTGTTCAAACTCATGTCCATTGAGTTGGTGATGCCATCCAACCATCTCATCCTCTGTCATCCCCTTCTCCTCCTGCCTTCAATCTTTCCCAGCATCAGGGTCTTTTCAAATGAGTCAGTTCTTCGCATCAGGTGGCCAACATATTGGAGTTTCAGCTTCAGCATCAAGTCTTTCCAATGAATATTCAGGATTGATTTCTTTTAGGATTGACTGGTTTAATACCCTTGCAGTCCAAGGGACTCTCAAGAGTCTTCTCTAACACCACAGTTCTAAAGCCTCAGTTCTTTGGTGCTCAGCTTTCTTTATAGTCAAACTCTCACATCCATACATGACTACTGGAAAAACCATAGCCTTGACTAGAGGGACCTTTATTGGCCAAGTGATGGCTCTGCTTTTTATTCGCTGTCTAGTTTGGTCATAGCATTTCTTCCAAGGAGCAAGCATCTTTTAATTTCTGGCTTGTAAAACAAAGAGTGTTTTAGGGAAGAAGAAAAAGTCAGGGGCTTATAAAGGCAGAAGTCACAAGGCTGCACTCTGAGATTAAAAAAACAACAACAAACAGGAATAATTGTTTTTAAGGGATGGGCGGATATGTGTGTCTACAGGGTAAGGGTCTGATAAGTTTCTGGTTGATGTTCTGAATGTCTTCATTAGGACACTAAGTGGTCAGAAAGTCAGGTATCACCTAGGCTGAGCCATGTGTAGATTACACGTCCTCAATGGCTTCCAGGCTCTATTGTAGAGAATTCTCTCAGCAATACCAAATCAAAATACCATTTGGATTTTCCTTACATAGTATGTACCTTGAAACATGTATACTATTTATTTTTATAAATATGTATATTAAAATTTAAATAAATGCTTTTGTACTATAGCTCTAGTTTTACTTCTTACACATTTCTTTCAACTGTTACTCTTATCATGAGTCCTTGTTACTGTATGCATCTCTAATTTGTAGCTTTGTGGTACCCACCTACCATGTATCATTTATATGTAGTGCTGGAGATGGACACCTGAATGATACCCAACAACACAATCCTACAAACAGGTTGGACTGAGGATTTCTGTGCATGTACTTTTATGGAATTATATGTGGGTTTCTTTGGAAGTGTGTATACACACACACACACACACACACACACACATATATATATGCATATACATATATGCATCAAAGGGATTGCTGGATCTTAGTCTATGCATGCTTAATTTCAGAAAGCATTGCCACTATGGAAAACAGCATGGAGGTTCCTTAAAAACTAAAAATAGAACTATCCCATGACCCAGTAGTTCCACCACTGGGTATATACCCAGAGAAAATAATTTCAAAAGATACATCTGTCCATAGTAGCACTATTTACAATAGCCAGGACATGGAAGCAAACTAAATGTCCATCAATAGAGGAATGGATAAAGAAGTTGTGGCACATATATATATACTAGAATATTGCTCAGCCATGAAAAAAGAATGAAACAGGGTCATCTGTAGATATGTGGATAAACCTAGAGAATGTCATAGAGAGTGAGGTAAGTCAAAAAGAGAAAACATCATATATTAAAAATACATGTGGAATCTAGAAAAATGGTAGATGATACTATTTGCAAAGCAGAAATAGAGACACAGATGTAGAGAATAAATATTTAGATGCCAAGGGGGAAGGAGGAGGTGGGAGGAACTGGAAGCTGGGATTGATAAACACTACTGATGCTATGTAAAAAGTAGATAACTAATGAGAACTTACTGTATTAGCACTGCTGCTGCTCCTGCTAAGTCACTTCAGTCGTGTCCGACTCTGCACGACCCCATAGATGGCAGCCCACCAGGCTCCCTGTCCCTGGGATTCTCCAGGCAAGAACACCGGAGTGGGTTGCCATTTCCTTCTAAAATGCATGAAAGTGAAAAGTGAAAGTGAAGTGGCTCAGTCATCTCTAGCTCTTAGCGACCCCATTGACAGCAGCCTCCCAGGCTCCTCCATCCATGGGATTTTGCAGGCAAAAGTACTGGAGTGGGGTGCCAGTGCCTTCTCCTACTGTATTAGCACAGGGAACTCTATTCAGTGCTCTGTGGTCACCTGAATGGGAAGGAAATCCAAAAGGGAGGGGAGGTATGTATATGTATGGCTGATTCATTTTGCTTTACAGAAGAAATTAACACATTGTTCAGGCAAACCATTCAATATCACGGTAATCCAAGTCTATGCCCCAGCTAGTAACACTGAAGAAGCTGAAGTTGAATAGTTCTATGAAGACCTACAAAACTTTTAGAACTAACACCTAAAAAGATGTCCTTTTCATTATAGGGGACTGGAATGCAAAAGTGGGAAGTTAAGAAACACCTAGAGTAACACGCAAATTTGGCCTTGGAATGCAGAATGAAGCAGGGCAAAGGCTAATAGAGTTTTGCCAAGAAAATGCACTGGCCATAGCAAACACCCTCTTCCAACAACACAAGAAAAGACTCTACACGTGGACATTACCAGATGGTCAACACTGAAATCATTTTGATTATATTCTTTGCAGCCAAAGATGGAGAAGCTCTATACAGTCAACAAAAAAACAAGACTAAGAGCTGACTGTGGCTCAGATCATGAACTCCTTATTACCAAATTCAGACTTAAATTGAAGAAGCAGGGAAAACTGCTAGACCATTCAGGTATGACCTAAATCAAATCCCTTATGATTATACAGTGGAAGTGAGAAATAGATTTATGGGCCTAGATCTGATAGATAGAGTGTCTGATGAACTATGGAATGAGGTTCATGACATTGTACAGGAGACAGGGATCAAGACCATGCCCATGGAAAAGAAATGCAAAAAGCAAAATGGCTGTCTGGGGAGGCCTTGCAAATAGCTGTGAAAAGAAGAGACACGAAAAGTAAAGGAGAAAAGGAAAAATATAAGCATATGAATGCAGAGTTCCAGAGAATAGCAAGAAGAGATAAGAAAGCCTTCCTCAGCAATCAATGCAAAGAAATAGAGGAAAACCACAGAATGGGAAAGACTAGAGATCTCTTCAAGAAAATTAGAGATACCAAGGGAACATTTCATGCAAAGATGGGCTCAATAAAGGACAGAAATGGTATGGACCTAACAGAAGCAGAAGATATTTAAGAAGAGGTGTCAAGAATACACAGAGCTGTACAAAAAGATCTTCACGACCCAGATAATCACGATGGTGTGATCACTCATCTAGAGCCAGACATCCTGGAATGTGAAGTCAAGTGGGCCTTGGAAAGCATCACTACGAACAAAGCTTGTAGAGGTGATGGAATTCCAGTGGAGCTGTTTCAAATCCTGAAAGATGATGCTGTGAAGGTGCAGCACTCAATATGCCAGCAAATTTGGAAAACTCAGCAGTGGCCACAGGACTGGAAAAGGTCAATTTTCATTCCAATCCCAAAGAAAGGCAATGCCAAAGAATGCTCAAACTATCACACAGTTGCACTCATCTCACATGCTAGTAAAGTAATGCTCAAAATTCTCCAAGCCAGGCTTCAGCAATATGTGAACTGTGAACTCCTGATGTTCAAGCTGGTTTTAGAAAAGGCAGAGGAACCAGAGATCAAATCCAACATCCGCTGGATCATGGAAAAAGCAAGAGAGTTCCAGAAAAACATCTATTTCTGCTATATTGACTATGCCAAAGCCTTTGACTGTGTGGATCACAATAAACTGTGGAAAATTCTGAAGGAGATGGGAATACCAGACCACCTGACCTGCCTCTTGAGAAATCTGTATGCAGGTCAGGAAGCAACAGTTAGAACTGGACTTGGAACAATAGACTGGTTCCAAATCGGAAAAGGAGTGCGTCAAGGCTGTATATTGTCATCCTGCTTATTTAACTTCTATGCAGAATACATCATGAGAAATGCTGGACTGGAAGAAACACAAAATGGAATCAAGATTGCCGGGAGAAAGATCAATAATCTCAAATATGCAGATGATACCACCCTTATGGCAGAAAGTGAAGAGGAACTAAAAAGCCTCTTGATGAAAGTGAAAGAGGAGAGTGAAAAAGTTGGCTTAAAGCTCAACATTCAGAAAATGAAGATCATGGCATCGGTCCCATCACTTCATGGGAAATAGACAGGGAAACAGTGTCAGACTTTATTTTCTTGGGCTCCAAAATCACTGCAGATGGTGACTGCAGCCATGAAATAAAAGACACTTACTCCTTGGAAGAAAAGTTATGACCAACCTAGATAGCATATTCGAAAGTAGAGACATTACTTTGTCGACTAAGGTCCATCTAGTCAAGGCTATGGCTTTTCCTGTGGTCATGTATGGATGTGAGAGTTGGTCTGTGAAGAAGGCTGAGCACCGAAGAATTGATGCTTTTGAATTGTGGTGTTGGAGAAAACTCTTGAGAGTCACTTGGACTGCAAGGAGATGCAACCAGTCCATTCTGAAGGAGATCAACCCTGGGATTTCTTTGGAAGGAATGATGCTAAAGCTGAAACTCCAGTACTTGGCCACCCATGCGAAGAGTTTACTCATTGGAAAAGACTTTGATGCTGGAAGGGATTGGGGGCAGGAGAAGAAGGGGGTGACCGAGGATGAGATGGCTGGATGGCATCACCGACTCGATGGACGTGAGTCTGAGTGAACTCCAGGAGTTGGTGATGGACAAGGAGGCCTGGTGTGCTGCGATTCATGGGGTCGCAAAGAGTCGGACACGACTGAGAGACTGAACTGAACTCAAAGCAACTATACTACAATAAAAATTAATTTACAAAGGAAAGCATTGCCAAATTTCCAGAATATCTTCAGCATCCTACACTCCCAACAGCAGCCTATGATTTTCCATTTCGCCACAATTTGTTTCCATGTCCCTCCTCTTCCCCGCTTTTTAAAAACAACTTGAAAAGTGTTTTGAAGTTAAAAATTGTGTTTTGTTTTCATTATTTCTAGTTTGCTCAATCATTGTTAGCCATTTGGTTTCTTGCCTGTGAATTATAACAGTTTGTTTCCTCTGCCTATTTTTCTACTGGATTTCCTGTCTTGTTTTGTTCTAGTTCCTGATATGTTCTAAATAGCATTTCCTCATTGATTTTGACATTACAAAAATATTTTCTAAATCTTTTCCAATTGTTTTTTAGTTTTGTTTAAAGTAATCTCCTTTGAATTTAAATTCAAATTTTCTGTACTTCTTGTGCCACTAGTGTGATTTCATAATTTCCCAGAAATGATTCATGTTGTATAGGTTTTCTCAATTTGCTATTATACTGTTTGGTGGTGGTTTATTCTCCAAGTCATGACTGACTTTTTGCAACCCCTTGAACTGTAGCCCTCCAGATTTCTCTGTCCATGGTATTCTCCAGGCAAGAATACTAGAATGAGTTGCCATTTCCTTTGCCAGGAATCTTCCAGTCCCAGGGATCGAACCCTGGTCTCTTGCTTTGCATGCAGATTTTTTTTTTCAACACCAACTGAGCCACCAAGGAAGTCCCATTATATTATTACTGATGTTATTGTAGCTTGTTGTGTCTGAGTTAGTTCTTCCCTTCATTCTGCATTTTGCTTATTTTTTCCAGTTTTATCAGAAGTTTACCTTACTAATTTTTTCAAAACCAGTTTTTGATTTTATAAACATCACTATTTGTTGTGGTGTTTTTGTTCTATTTCATTTATTTTTATCCTTATCTTTATTATTTCCTTCCTACATGACTCTTTATGTTTAGTTATTGCTCCTTTTCTGGTTTTATTTTGATTTGAGCACTTTGTTCATTTATTTTTATACTTTTTGATTTATAATAAATGTATTTAAAGCAATAACTTTCCTTTTAAATACTGCTTTAGTTGCATACCAAGTTTTGATGTTTTAATACTATTTAATTCAAAATATTTCATAATTTTCCATTAAACATAATGATTGCTCAGTAGTATGATACTGTGCGTTTGGACTTAGGAGATTTAGAAATATCTAAAATGATATCATGGTTAGGGAACATAATCTCCAAGATACTGATTCTGTGGAATTTATTGAGACTTCCTTTGTGACTGAGTATATAATTAATTTTGTAAATATTTGCATGTGTTTTAAAGGAATGTTCACTATTTGGGGATATAAAGTTTTATATATCAATAAATCAAAAATTAACAATGTGTTATTTAGCTCTTCCATGTAGTTACTTATTTTGGAGTCTGTTTGATCTAATCAGTTTCTGACAGGGTGATCTTAAAATCATAAAGTGTAAGGATTAAGATTTACTGCTCAGATTTCTGATTCATTTATATATTTTGTGAACACATTGGTAGGCTGATGGAATTCAGCTATTCATGGTGAATAGCTCTGCTTGATCTGTCTTCCTCTCAACAGTATGCTATTCTATGTCCTTTCTGTTATTAAACCCCTTATTTTTCTTACTTGTTATATTTTACATATATAGTGTGTCCAATTCGTTCTTCTTTATGTCTTCTTATTTGGGATTTGGGTTTTGTAATATCCTTTCTTATTTCCCTAAGACGGTTATTCAGATTATTTAAAATTATTCTTTGTTTTTTGTCCATTCATTCTGGACATTTCTCTGGCACTGATTGGTACTTTGTTATCTTTCTTTCATAGCTGTTGCTTTTCTAAGATGGAGCCATAAATTTCTTTCTTTCTGACTGCTTACCATTTAAAAGCCATAACGAGGCAAATTGGTGGAAAGGAAAGTTTTCTGTTGGATGCTGGCAACCTAGAGGGGAGGGGCAGACTCCTGTTCAGTGGCTGACTCTCCCATCCCTGCCCCCACTGACAGTAAGTGGGCAAGAAGCTTTTTATAGGCAGAGGGAGAGGGCTACATGCAGAAGCAAGAGTCAGCTCTGATAGTCAGGCTAAAATTAGTCATTCAGTGGTCTGATCAGCAGCATCTTGATTAAATACAGTTAGTCATCTGTTTTAGGATTCATTTTTCCCATTTCTTGGTGGTCAGTTCTCAGAACTGTGGCAGCTTGTTGTGGCTACAGTCTGGTCAACCATGTAGTTAACTTCCTCCTTGATGGGGATTTCAGCATCTATAGCCGTTGCAGAGGAACTACAGTACTTGACCATGCTTAGTGACTACATTATTATTATTTAGTCTTGTTGGACTCTTTCCCTTTGTTTCTGCCTTTTCTCACTTCTCTGATTAAACATTTTTTGGCTAAAGTTTTTCTACAGACAAAAGGCAGGCTGAGGCCATGGGGGACAAGGACCATAGGATCCTGCTTCATTATATTTTGCGTTCATATTCCTTAGAGTTGTTAGCATTTCTAGGGATATGTGTAATGGAGCAAGAGGTAAGGCCTAATTGTGCCTGTGGGTTGGGGCAGGATTTCCTCAAGATTGAGGGCTTGTGCCTTGACACTTCTTTTTCTTAAGAGAAACCTTGGTCAGCTGTAACCACCTGGCTATTTGGTTAAGAGGGTAGGGTCGGAGGAGAAAGCCTCAGAGCTTGAAAATCTCTTGATCGTTGCTCACAACCAGCTGTTTAAATGTTCAATGCTACTGCACAATCCTTTGTTGTTGTTGTTCGGTTGCTCAGTTGTGTCTGACTCTTTGAGACCACATGAACTGCAGTCTACCAGGCTTCCCTGTCCTTCACTATCTCCCAGAGTTTGCTCAGACTCATGTCCCCTGACTCAGTGATACCATCCAACCATCTCCTCTGTCACCCCCTTCTCCTTCTGACTTCAGTCTTTCCCAGCACCAGGGTCTTTTCCAATGAGTTGAGTCTGTGCATCAGGTGGTGAAAGTATTGGAGCTTCACCTTCAGCATCTCTTTCCAATATTCAGGATTGATTCCTTTAGCATTGACTGGTTTGATCTCTGTGCTATCCAAGGGACTTTCAAGAACCTTCTCCAGCACCACAATTTTCCTGGTTAGCACTGCTAATCTCTGTTCCCTGCTTACTTGTTGCTTCCTCCTTAATTCTTCAACTTGGTCACTTTCTTGGTCTTCATAGTAACTTACCAAACACATTGTCCCCACTTTTACTTCTGTGATATCTCCAGGGTTGAGCTAGGGAGGGGGATATGGGAAGAGAGCCACCCCGATAGTCTCTACTCCACCTGACAGATGTGATCCTCCTCAGTTTTCCCCAAGAACACCCAGACCCTAGTCCCTTCCACTCCAGGCCTCTGTGCTGAGTTCATCTGATGCTTCTTCCCCAGGACTCCTTGGGATGTGGATGCCTCTTCTCCAGGCCAGCTCCTTGACACTCCTGTTGTAGTGAGTTTGTGCTGTCCCCTAGGATGGGAGCATGGCCCTGGCTGCCAGATGCCCGCAGCATCTGACGTGACTTACCACCTCTGTGTGTACAATGGAGCCAGCTGCTTCTCCTGTGCCTGCCGCTCAATCAACAGTGCCTGTGCCCTGAGTCCATAGGAAAAGTGCTAGCTTCATTTTTACCAAAGGGGATAGAGTGTGCAACCTCGGAATGTGACTGTAGCAGTTCAGGACCTGCTGCCCCCAAATATGCCACTTTGGTATATTGATTATTTGAAGCCATACACAGTTGAAAATCAGCAAACGCAAGGAGAGGTTTTCTGTGAGCTCTGAAGGCAGAGCCTCCTTCCAAAAACCTCAGTTGTCATAGATGCCCTCACTGGGAGTTTCATCAACCAGGGAGAACTGACTCATCACAGAAAGACTAAAAGTGGATACCATGCCAGGACAAACCGTCTGTTCTTCTGAAGGTCTATTCTTCTTCCATGAAAATAATTTCTTTCTCCTGAGAGGTTTATATCCCTCCTCATCTTTCTCTATTTAAATAGTATTTACATAAATTCTGGCCATCTCAAGGAGTTACTCAGTTTTTTTCTGGGTGTCTCCTATGTATACCTGACATAAGCTTGTGAGTGAACTTGTTTATTTTTCTCTTGCTATTCTGCCTTTTATTACAGGCGTCTTAGCTAAGAGCTCAGAAGGGTAGAGGGAAAATTATTTTTCCTCCTCTACAGCATTATGTAGAAAGACATTTTAATCTCTTCAAGAACTTTATATCATTTCTTCCAAGGTGCTTCTTATAATGATTCGTCACAGGATATTGAATATAGTTCCCTGTGCAGAAGGACCTTGTTGTTTATCCATCGTATATAAAACCATTTGTATCTGCTAATTCCAAACTCCCAGTCCATCCCCCCATGCCTCCTGCCTCTTGGCAGCCACAAGTCTGTTCCCTATGACAGTAAATCTGTCTCGATTTTGTAGAGACTTTTTTGTGTCATATTTTAGATTCCACATGTAAGTGACAGCATATGCTATTTGTCTTTCTCTGACTTAGTTCACTTAGTATGATAATCTCTAGGTCCATCCATGTTGCTGCAGTTCTTTTTATGGCTGAGTAGTATTCCATTGTTCCATATATATTTTAAAAATGTAACCCGAAGTTTATCAGTGATGACTATAAGAACATGAGCTTCAGTATGTGTTAATGGAATATGTCAGAAACTTGACTTAGGTGTGGGTTGAAGTCTTTAGTTCTCAAAAATACTGTAGGGTGATTTAAGAATTTCTGAATGTATGCTCTCTCTCTCTCTCTTTTTATCATTTGAGTTTTTTCTTTCCTCTTAAAATGGGACGTAAGAATAAAAAGAAGTTTTAATGTTCATGGAACATCTGGTTCATGCCTAGTACTTTGCTTGGTGTTTCCTATATATGCTCTGTTTCAATTGTTACAGCAATTAAAATAAACAAGAGAATTCCATAGGCAGAGGAACCTGGTGGGCTACTGTCCATGGGCTGCAAAGAGTTGGACATGACTGAGCAACTAATACCTTCAATCGTCACAGCAAACATGTAAACTAGCTATTATCATTTCCATTTTTAAAATGAGGAAATTGAAGCTTCAAGTGCTTATATAATTTGCTCATTCAATCATGCCAGAGCTATGATTTCAATGTAGATCTATCTGTCTTTTGTGTTCACGCTCTGTACTTGTGATTCTCAAATATTAATGTGTATATGAACCACTGCTTAGGAATCTCATTAAAATGAAGATTCTAATTTATTAGTCTGAGGAGGGTTTGGGATTTGTATTTCTAACATGCTCCCAGGAAATGTGATATGCTGGTTAATAGACCCCACCTTGAGTGGACTTGAGTAGCCAGAGTCTATATCATAGTTTAGTCACTAAGTCATTTCCCACTCTTTGCAACACTATGGACTGTAGCCCACCAGGCTCCTACGTCCCTGAGATTTTCCAGGTGAATACTGAAGTGAGTTGCCATTTCCTTCTCCAGGGAATCTTCCTGATCCAGGGATTGAGCTGTGTCTCCTGCTTGGCAGGTGGATTCTTTACCACTGAGGCACCTGGGAAACCCTAGAGTCTGTCTACATAGTCTTTGAGTGTGTGTATGATTTCATACTAGCCACTTGAATAGTTGGACAGGGCTGCACTATGGGGAGCTCACGAGGGGAAACGTATTATGTTTTTTGTGTACATTATCACATATTAAAAAAGAGCTATGTGTTTGTTGATTTGGTAGCCATTTAGTTCCTATTTCACATTTTTGTGGGATTGTAGGAAATGTCGGTTCATAAAGAACAGAGTGAATGTCTTGAAGATACAGGGCTGTGATTTTGTACAGCTACTCTGCTCTTCAATTAACATTTTAAAACATTTAAGGAACCAGAAAACTTCCTAGACCAGTTCACAAGTGAAAGTGAAAAGGTAGGATTTTCAACAGTACCTTTTCTAAGAAGAAAACTGATCACAGCAAGGCCAGTGATAACCAAATTTCAGAGCTCTGTGAAGTATAAATAAAGCTACAGTTCAGTCAGTTCAGTCGCTCAGTCATGTCTGACCATTGCAACCCCATGAATCACAGCATGCCAAGCCTCCCTGTCCATCACCAGCTCTCGCAGTCCACACAAACCCATGTCCATTGAGTCGGTGATGCCATCCAACCTTCGCATCCTCTGTCGTCCCCTTCTCCTCCTGCCCTCAATCTTTCCCAGCATCAGAGTCTTTTCAAATGAGTCAACTCTTCGCATCAGGTGGCCATAGTATTGGAGTTTCAGCTTCAAAATCAGTTCTTCCAATGAACACCCAGGACTGATCTCCTTTAGGATGGACTGGGTGGATCTCCTTGCAGTCCAAGGGACTCTCAAGAGTCTTCTCCAACACCACAGTTCGAAAGCATCAATTCTTCTGCACTCAGCTTTCTTTATAGTCCAACTCTCACATCCATACATGACCACTGGAAAAACCTAGACTTGATGGAACTCTGTGGACAAAGTAATGTCTCTATTTTTTAATATGCTGTCTAAGTTGGTCATAACTTTACTTCCAAAGAGTCAGTCAGTTTCAGTCGCTCAGTCATGTCCGACTCTTTGAGACCCCATGAACTGCAGCACACCAAGCCTCCCTGTCCATCACCAGCTCCCAGAGTTTACCCAAACTCATGTCCATTGAGTCGGTGATGCCATCCAACCATCTCATACTCTGTCATCCCCTTCTCCTCCTGCCTTCAATCTTTCCCAGCATCAGGGTCTTTTCAAAGCAGTCAGCTCTTCACATCAGGTGGTCAAAATATTGGAGATTCAGCTTCAACATCAGTCCTTCCAATGAACACCCAGGACTGATTTCCTTTAGGATGGACTGGTTGGATCTCCTTGTAGTCAAGGGACTCTCAAAAGTCTTTTCCAACACCACAACTCAAGAGCATCAATTCTTCAGCACTCAGCTTTCTTTATAGTCCAACTCTAACATCCATACATGACTACTGGAAAAACCATAGCCTTGACTGGATGGACCTTTGTTGACAAACTAATGTCTCTGCTTTTTATATGCTGTCTAGGTTGATCATAACTTTCATTCCAAGGAGTAAGTGTCTTTTAATTTCATGGCTGCAATCACCATCTGCAATGATTTTGAGCCCAAAATAATAAAGTCAGTCACTGTTTCCCCATCTATTTTCCATGAAGTGATGGTACCAGATGCCATGATCTTAGTTTTCTGAATGTTGAGCTTTAAGCCAACTTTTTCACTTTCTTCTTTCTTTTTAGTTATTCACTTTCTGCCATAAGGGTGGTGTCATCTGCATATTTGAGGTTATTGATCTTTCTCCTGGCAATCTTGATTCCAGCTTGTCCTTCTTCCAGCATTTCTCTTGATGTACTCCGCATATAAGTTAAATAAGCAGGGTGACAATATACAGCCTTGACGTATTCCTTTTCCTATTTGGAACCAGTCTGTTGTTCCATGTCCAGTTCTAACTGTTGCTTCCTGACCTGCATATAGGTTTCTCAAGAGGCAAGTCAGGTGGTCTGGTATTCCCATCTCTTTCAGAATTTTCCACTGTTTATTTGATCCTCACAGTCAAAGGCTTTGGCATAGTCAATAAAGCAGAAATAGATTTTTTTTCTGGAACTCTCTTGCTTTTTCAATGATCCAATGGATGTTGGCAATTTGATCTCTCATTCCTCTGCCTTTTCTAAAAGCTACAGTGGAAGTATTGAAACTTCTAGTAGCATCTCTGGTTTGAATTCAAGCATTACTATCTTTCTGGGCTTCCCCAGTAGCTCAGCAGTTAGGAATCTGACTGAAATGCAGGAGCTGCACAAGATGTGTGTTTGATCCCTGGGTTGGGAATATCCCTTGGAGAAGGTCATGCCAACTCACTCCAGTATTCTTGCCTGGAGAATCCCATGGAGAGAGGAAGCTGGTTAACTACAGCCCATGGAGTCGCAAAGAGTTGGACATGACTAAGGAGATTTAACATGCACCCCACATTACTTTTTCTAAGGAGATGATCAGTTGCAATGCACATTACTCAAGGACAAAATAAAAATAAACAAAACAAGCAAAAACCCTTTACCAAATGAGAAATAAGAGAAATTCTTAAGAAAAAAAGAGACATAGCCAGTTCGGATTCTTATGGAAATTCTTAATTCAGATCCTTAATATTATTGAGGAGAAGAGACATAGCCAGTTTAGCTTTTTTGAACTTTTGGGAGCATAATAGCTTTCTGTTAATGGTAAAAAAATATTTTCAGGAATTGCAAAAGAAAATGTATCTTTTAATCTTTGTTGGATATTTTTATGTTAAAATGTATACATGGCTGTGAAAACAATTCAAAGATATGTAAAGAAAATAGCTTTTCTTGCTCTTGGTCTATCTGCACCTCACCCAAGGTAAGGAAAGCAATTTAAAAGAAATGATTTCTTTTTATTTTAGTTTTAGAAAAAAATTTGAATGGGAGATATGGTTAAAAATTCCAGAGACTCCAGAATGGGTCTAGTCCTCCAGTCTTGAAGGGCAATGGATGCGGGCATTTTCTTGTGTATCTTTAAAAATATATTTTATTCATATGTAAGTAATACACATATTTTAGATTTCTCCTCCAGAGTTTTTATGGGCATAGTAATATCCAGCATCAACTGTCCTGCACCTTGCATATTCCTCTAAACAATAGATCTCAGCACTTCTTCCATCTCTATGTTGCAAGCTTCTCATTCTTCTTGTGGTGTGTGGTGCTCCATTGCATGGCTGAACTATGATTTAGGACCAGCCCCGTTCTGATGACCATTTATTAACATCTTTTGCTGCTAAAAACCATGCTGCAATAAATAACTTTATAAATAGGTCATTTTGGATCTGTATAAGTAAGTCTGAAGGATAAATTCTTAGGGGCGGACTGCTAGGTCAAATGGTACATGAATTGTAAATTCAATACATGTTGCAAAGCTGCCTTCTCAATGGGTCCCACTGATAAATGAAAGTGATTTCTCCCTACAGCTTCACCAATGCTCCATGGGTAAAACTGACTTCAAGCATTTTAATTTCTTTTTCTGTAAGTGAGGAGGAGCATTTATTCAGATATTTAAGAGTCATATCTATTTCCTTTCTGCTGAATTGTTCAAACATGAAAGATGTAAAAAGTATGTTTCCTAGTAGAGTAGGAGTCTTTGTGATAATGAATTTTTATTGGGATAGTTTCTATGATTTCCAGGAAAGAAAGGTTCCCTGGGTTCTTACTATATTTTTCTTTCATATTTTATCATATTTTTTCCCTTTGTGGTTAGATTGAGAGAGTGAGAGATTATTTCACCCTTTTTTATGATGGAGTAATACCACATCTTAGTTATCCATTTATCTGCTGATGGATATCTAGGTGGCTTGTCTTGGCTATTATGAGTAGTGCTACAGTGAACATTTGCAGCAATATGGTGGATCTGGGGATTAACATACTAAGTAAAGTATATCAGACAAAAGCATATATCATATGATATTGCTTATATGTGGAATCTTAGAAATGATACAAATGGACTTATCCACAAAACAGAAATAGACCCATCATTATAGAAACCAAATTTGTGGTTACCAAAAATGAAAAGGGATAGAGGGTTAAATTAGGAGTTTGAGATTAATATGCACACACTACTATATGTAAAACAGATAGGCAACGATGACATGCAGTATAGCACAGGGAACTCTACTCAATATTTTGGAATAACTGGTTAATGAAAAGAATCTGAAAAAGAATATATATATGCTCATATATGTGTGTGTACATATATACATGTTTATATATATGTATGTGTGTTGTGTGTATGCTGCTGCCGCTAAGTCGCTTCAGTCGTGTCCGACTCTGTGAGACCCCATAGACGGCAGCCCACCAGGCTCCCCCGTCCCTGGGATGCTCCAGGCAAGAACACTGGAGTGGGTTGCCATTTCCTCCTCCAATGCATGAAAGTGAAAAGTGAAAGTGAAGTTGCTCAGTCGTGTCTGCGTGTCTGACTCTTAGTGACCCCATGGACTGCAGCCCACCAGCCCTCCGTCCATGGGATTTTTCCAGGCAAGAGTACTGGAGTGGGGTGCCAATGCCTTCTCCAGTGTTGTGTGTGTATATATATATAAATATATGTTTTATATATATATATATGATCTGAATCACTTTGCTGTACACCTCAAACTAACACAACATTGTAAATCAACTATATCCAATTTTAAAAAGAGAGACTATAGGAAAAAGATGATTACTTCTATTCTAAGAGTGCTGATAATTACACAAGTGTCTGTCTGTTGTCACTTAGGATGGTGAGGGTTGCACAGAGAGATAGTTTGATAACACAGGGAAAATAACTACATAAAGTCACTCTTCTTTTGCTTTTGGGCCTGGGTTGCAGGCAGCTCTTCAGAATCATTAAGAGTTGGTTGTGAATAATACATCAAATGGACCATTCTTACGGATAGTCTGTTTGGCCAAATGTGATAACTTTTGATGCAGTTATTTCTGTTGTCACAATGAGATCCAGAATAAGAGCAATTAGAATTTGAATCTTGTTTCTATTCCTAACTTACTGTGTGACCTTGAACAATTAATGTCTCCAAGCTCTTTGTATCTGTGTGCTAGTCACTCAGTTGTGTCTAACTCTTTGCAGCTCCATGGACTGTAGCCCACAAGGCTCCTCTATCCATGGAATTCTCCAGACAATACTGGAGTGAGTTGCCATTTCCTTTTTCCAGGGGATATCAACAAAGAGTCGGACATGACTCAACAGCAACAACAGCTTCCAGACATAGGATCGAACCATGAGTCTCCTGCCTCGCAGGCAGATTCTTTACCATCTGAGCCACCCGGGAAGCCCAGGCTCTTTGCCTCCACTATAAAATCAAGAGACTTACACACACTCATTGGGGGTTTTGTGAGGAGGAAAGGAGATCATGCATTGCGCTCAGCACTTCCTTCAGTCTTGGATGTCTGATGGCTGCTAGTATGATTCTGTGCTGAGATGCACAGACTTACATGTAGGCAGACCTGAATTCACATCCAAGGTCTCTCCTTCACAAAGCTGTCCTTGGGCAGCTTCTTCAGCCTTGTCCCACTTCAGTTTCCTCCTTCCAAAATGGGGATGATCACTGTACTTTATCAGGCTGACATGTAAAGTGTGCAGCCCAGTGCCAGCCACACAAGTGCTCCGTAAATGGCAGCTATTTGTTTTTTATTATTGTCATTTTCATCCTCTTTAGTGATTTTCTTCAGCTTCCTTATCCTGAGCCCTTCTGTTGAAAATCGGCCAGCATGCTCCCACTATTATTCTTTCCCTACAGTCATGCTGTGACATTTGAGTCACTGGAGGATTGGATCTGCCAGGCACTTCTTTGCACATGAAGATGCAAGGATTCCTGCTGACAAAAGCCCCGCCAGGGGACACTTCCTGGGCCCAGGCCAGCACCCTTGTCTTCCCAGAAGACTTGTAGGATTTGCCCACCCCCTGTCTTCTGATTGCAATCTCTTGTTCTTTTCCTGACATTTCTCTTCTTTTAGGCTCTGGAAGGGGAGAAGAGAAATGAACATCTATTAGTGCAGGGAGGAAGCAGAAAGAAAGCAGATCATGAGGTCAGGAGATCTGGGTTTTAGACCTGGCTCTTACCATGCCATTCTGCTTCAAAATGGACATGTGTGCAAACTGAGAGATTTCCACCCATTTTCGAAATTCCTACTAGCTCTAACAGTCTTTGATGCTCTACAATGTTCAGAGCATGATAATGTGTTTGGTAGGCAGCACAGGAAGGCATAGGGCACAGGACTTGCCTGACGCTGGTGAGAAGCATTATAGCCCAGTGGACAGAACACAGGGTGAGGAAGAATGTGCCAGAGGTATTGGCCTTGGCGGGCTATTGGAGTCTTCTGAGTTCTAGTGTCACAATCTGTAAAATGGGCAATGGAGTCAATGCAGATTTCAGCATCAAATGGTCCAAGGTTAAAATGAAAATCCTGGCTCTGCCACTTTCAGGCTGCATGACTTTGGAAAATTATATAATCTCATGGAGCTTCAGTTAGCCCAACAAAGGCAACTTGCCCATAATAGGAGTTCAGTGAGTTTTAAAAGCAAGTGTTGGAAGCATGGGTTTTTACTTACTTCCCATTAGTTAGGGAACCATGAGTAAGGCCATGTCAGTTGAATACAAATACTGTGTCTGTAAATTTCTGATCCCTCTAAATAAGGGCTTCCCAGGTGGCTCAGTGGTAAAGAATCTGCCTGCCAATATAGCAGATGTGGGTTCAGTCTCTGGGTTGGGAAGATCCCCTGCAGAAGAAAATGGCAACCCACTCCAGTATTCTTGCCTGGGAAATCCCATGGGAAAGGAAAGGAACCTGGCGAGCTTCAGTCCATGGGGTTGCAAAGAGTTGGACATGACTTAGTGACTAAACTACAACAAAATGGTAATACAGTCATTCCTTGGTCTGGGGGGGTGGTTCCAGGATTCCTCCAAATACCAAAATCCACAAATGCTCAAGTCCTTTATATAAAATGACGTAGTGCAGTCATCTGTGGTTGGTTGAATCTGAGCATTGGGAACCCACAGACGTAGGGGTTAAACTTGATATTTCTTAGCTCTCTGTCTTGTTTCTTCTTTCAGTTCTAGAATGCTAATCCAGTCACATCCAATTCTTCTATTTCTTCTCCTCAGGGTTAATGTCCCTGTCCTTCATAAAATTTCTCCCACCTCTTTCTTGATATTTTGTGGAGAAGCCACTTTCAAACTTTCTATCAAGAAACTGACAGCTGTGGCATGTCAACCAGTGTCCTTGCAGTTGTGAGTTTAATGCCCAAAGCAACACCGAACAGAGTCCAGATGTCAAAAGTACTCAGACTATTATATTTTCATAGTTCCTAAAGATGTTATTTATCAATAGCACTATTTTCAGTTTTTTCCTCTCTTCCTCTGTCCTCCCAAGGGTAGAAGGGAATTTGACTTAGTAGCATAGCATGACCAGTGCTTGAGTATATACAGTTATCTTTAGTGACATCACATCTTGACAAATAAATGTACTTTGTCTTAATATTAAACTACAACATTTCCAGTAGTCATGTACAGATGTGACAGCTGGACTATAAAGAAAGCTGAGTGCCAAAGAATTGATGCTTTCAAATGATAGTGCTGGAGAAGACTCTTGAGAGTCCCTTGGACTGCGAGGAAATCAAATCAGTCAATCCTAAAGGAGATGAACCCTGAATATCACTGGAAGGACTGATGCTAAAGTTGAAGCCCAATATTTTGGCCACTTGATGCAAAGAACTGACTCCTTGGGAAAGATCCTGATGCTGGGAAAGACTGAGGGCAAAAGGAGACTAGGACAGCAGAGGATAAGATGGTTAGATAGCATCACCAACTCAATGGACATGAATTTGAGCAAACTTTGGGAAATAGTGAAGGACAGGGAAGCCTAGTGTGCTGCAGTCCATGGGGTTGCAAAGAGTTGGACATGACTTAAGGACAGAACAACATAATATGTAAATATAGAAAAGAATTTTACTAGAGCTCATTTTTTTTTAAAAAATGATATCTACATACTCATGTAACTACCACCCAAATAAGGTACACATTTTCCCACCTGCATGACATCACCTCATGCTGCTTTTCAATCTGTGTCCTATCTCCCAAAAGAGACTCATCATCACAAGTTAGTTTTTTTCTGTTACAAGAATTCATCTAAATTAATTCATACGCCATGTTATTAAGTAACTAGAGTAATTTTACAAAACATTATATTTATAAGTTTCATCCATATTGATATACATACCATTAGTTCATCAGCTTATTGCTATGTAGCATTCCAATGGGTAAAGAGATAATAATTTATTTATTCATTCTCTACTGATGGATGTTTGGGTTGTTTCTAGTTTGAGGAGGTTAAGAAGAGTGCCACTATAAACTTTTTTCTGTATATTTTTTTTGTGGACATAAATGCTCATTTCTTTTAGGAATAAACCTAGGATGGTAAAGTGTCTGCCTACAATGCGGGAGACCCGGGTTCAATCCTTGAGTTGGGAAGATCCTCTGGAGAAGGAAATGGCAACCCACTCCAGTACTCTTGCCTGGAAAAATCCATGGATGGAGAAGCGTGGTAGGCTACAGTCCATGTGGTCACAAAGATTTGGACACAACTGAACGACTTCACTTGGTCACTTCGTAGAATTGCCAAACCACACTTTACACATATATTACCTGTAGTGATAGCTGCCAAATAGTTTTTCATAGTGGTTTTACCATTTCCACCAGCAGCACATGGAAATGTCAACTGTGCTATATCCTCTTCAGTTCAGTTCACTCACTCAGTCATGTCTGACTCTTTGTGACCCCATGAATTGCAGCACACCAGGCCTCCTGTCCATCACCAACTCCCGGAGTTCACTCAAACTCACATCCATCGAGTCGGTGATGCTATCCAGCCATCTCATCCTTGGTCGTCCCCTTATCCTCCTGCTCCCAATCCCTCCCAGCACCAGAGTCTTTTCCAATGAGTCAACTCTTCCCATGAGGTGGCCAAAGTACTGGACTTTCAGCTTTCGCATCAGTCCTTCCAAAGAACACCCAGGACTGATCTCCTTTAGAATGGACTGGTTGGATTTCCTTGCAGTCCAAGGGACTCTCAAGAGTCTTCTCCAACACCACAGTTCAAAAGCATCAATTCTTCACTGCTCAGCTTTCTTCACAATCCAACTGTCACATCCATACTTGACCACTGGAAAAATCATAACCTTGACTAGATGAACCTTTGTTGGCAAAGTAATGTCTCTGCTTTTAATACGCTGTAGATGTTGGTCATAACGATCCTTCTAAGGAGTAAGTGTCTTTTAATTTCATGGCTGCAGTCACCATCTGCAGTGATTTTGGAGCCCAAAATAATAAAGTCTGACACTGATTCCACTGTTTTCCCATCTATTTGCCATGAAGTGATGGGACCGATGCCATGATCTTCGTTTTCTGAATGTTGAGCTTTAAGCCAGCTTTTTCACTTTCCTCTTTCACTTTCATCAAGAGGCTCTTTAGCACCTCTTCACTTTCTGCCATAAGGGTGGTGTCGTCTGCATATCTGAGGTTATTGATATTTCTCCTGGCAATCTTGATTCCAGCTTGTCCTTCTTCCAGCCCAGCGTTTCTCATGATGTACTCTGCATATAAGTTAAATAAGCAGGGTGACAATATACAGCCTTGATGTACTCCTTTTCCTATTTGGAACCAGTCTGTTGTTCCATGTCCAGTTCTAAACTGTTGCTTCCTGACCTGCATATAGGTTTCTCAAGAGGCAGGTCAGGTGGTCTGGTATTCCCATCTCCTTCAGAATTTTCCACAGTTTATTGTGATCCACACAGTCAAAGGCTTTGGCATAGTCAATAAAGCAGAAATGTTTTTCTGGAACTCTCTTGCTTTTTTGATGATCCAGCAGATGTTGGCAATTTGATTTCTGGCTCCTCTGCCTTTTCTAAAACTAGCTTGAACATTTGGAAGTTCATGGTTCATGTATTGCTGAAGCCTAGGTTGGAGAATTTTGAGCATTACTTTATTAGCATGTGAGATGAGTGCAACTGTGCTGTAGGCTGAGCATTCTTTGGCATTGCCTTTCTTTGGGATTGGAATGAAAACTGACCTTTTCCAGTCCTGTGGCCACTGCTGAGTTTTCCAAATTTGCTGGCATATTGAGTGCAGCACTTTCACAGCATCATCCTTCAGGATTTGAAATAGCTCCACTGGAATTCCATCACCTCCACTAGCTTTGTTTGTAGTGATGCTTCCTAAGGCCCACTTGACTTCACATTCCAGGATGTCTGGCTCTAGGTGAGTGATCACACCATCGTGATTATCTGGGTCATGAAGATCTTTTTGTACAGTTCTTCTGTGTATTCTTGCCACCTCTTCTTAACGTCTTCAGCTTCTGTTAGGTCCATATCATTTCTGTCCTTTATCGAGCCCATCTTTGCATGAAATGTTCCCTTGGTATCTCTAATTTTCTTGAAGAGATCTCTAGTCTTTCCCATTCTGTGGTTTTCCTCTATTTCTTTGCGTTGATCACTGAGGAAGGTTTTCTTATCTCTCCTTGCTATTCTTTGGAAATCCGAACTCAGATGCTTATATCTTTCCTTTTCTCCTTTGCTTTTCATTTCTCTCTTTTTTTTCCCACAGCTATTTGTAAGGCCTCCCCAGACAGCCATTTTACTTTTTTGCATTTCTTTTCCATGGGGATGGTCTTGATCCCTGTCTCCTGTACAATGTCAGGAACCTCCGTCCGTAGTTCATCAGGCACTCTGTCTATCAGATCTAGGCCCTTAAATCTATTTCTCTCTTCCATTGTATAATCATAATACCAGGTAGTATCTTAATCTTTATTGTTTTGACTATTCTGATGTAAATATAGGTACTTTGGAGAAAAGTTATTCTTCATTTTCTGCAAAATGGCATACTCAGTTACAAATCGTCATAGACCAAATATCTCAGAGATAAAATAAATGTTATCAAAATAAGTGTGTATGCGTGTGTGTTCATTCGCTTCATTTTTGTCTGACTTTTTGTGATCCCAGGAAGTAGACCGCCAGGCTTCTCTGTCCCTAGGATTCTCTAGGCAAGAATACTGGAATGGGTTGCCACAGCCTCCTCCAGGGATCTTCCCAACCCAGGGATCAAACACTGTCCTGTACTGCAGGCAGATACTTTACTGACTGAGCCACCAGGGAAGTCCGTCAAAATCAGAATACTTATCTGACAGTTGTTAGAAAACACAAACAGATAATCCTTAATAGAGAAGTTAAAATAGACTTTTACTTGCTCAAGGAGAAAGAGGAGTTTGAAAAGATGATTAGACTATGTTCTAGTCATGTGAATTATTTAAATCACTAGAACTGTCTTTTTAGCACAGAGGTATATGGAAGATATTCCCTAACACAAAGGGGTAAATAAATGTAGGCGTACTATCTTTACTGTTGACTTAGAGATATCAGATAAATCTTATGTATGTAATGGGATTACAGCTTTTAGATTTGTAGAATCAGCCTCTACAACTGTATTTACACATTACTAGCTATAATCTGTTGATTTTTAAAGGACCACACCAAAATCAAAATGTAAAATTATTTTTAACCCAATTTAATTTGAGATGTGGATTAAAAAAGACTTAGCTTACTGGCAGTTCATTTCATGCCGAGGATTAGGCCTGCTTTCCTCAATTGATTTTGTGAACAGATAGGATATATCGTACAAAGATCAATAGCTATGGAATCTGCTAAAAACTGTCTGCTAAACACTTCTACACATGTTTGATATGTGTAATAGTTAGCCTCAGTAGCTTGTTTTATATCATTCTGTACGCCATACTTACTGAATGAAAGTGACTCTACTCTGTAAACCATTGTTTGTTTGTTGTTCGTTTAAACATGCTTTTCCCATGGAATAAAAGTTGCTTTTACTTTGAGTCAAGAGTTCAGAGTGTGGATAAATATTTTTCAAAAGTAAACCACTGGAAAAGTGTATATTGTATTTATAATGCTTTTAATATTGTATATAGGCTGTCAACTAATGGAAACAATTGCCTGAGGGGTATGTTTATCTTGGTTGTAGCCCAGTTAAAATACATTTAGCCTTTAGCTTTTCCTTAGGCTTATACTACATTAAATGGGCCACACACAGACTCCCGAGGTCATTATCACTTTGTGGTGATTTTGAAGAAGAAAAGGAAAATCAAACTGTCTCTTTACATTACTTTTTATGCTCAGAATTATCACAGGATGAGTGAATCTATCTGTTCATTTCTTTCTCTTTCCATACTAGGTTACCTACAAGTCCTGCTTTTCCTAAAGTAAGTTGTTAAGCTTACAAAATGAATCCTTAAAGCCACTTTTAAGTGTTCTTCACTGTAAGAAAAGTTTCAGAATCCAATGTTATTATCTCACCAGAAAGCCACATCCTCAGAAAATGCAGATGATTTGATTGGCTGTCTTTCTTTTAACATGAAGGCTCAAGTTGATTTATGAACTTAGTTCTGAGAACCTTTTACAAGTCATGGTGTTGTGTGATCATCTGAAACTAAGTACTGTGTCTATGCATCACCCCACATTTCCAGCCTGCTATACTACATATTGTAATAATACTTGTAACAGTATGGTCTTTTCTGATGGCGCAGACTGTAAAGAATCTGCCTGCAATGCAGGGTTCGATCCCTGGCTCAGAAAGATCCTCTGGAGAAGGGAATGGCAACCCATTCCAGTATTGTTGCCTGAAGAATTTCATGGACAGAGGACCCTGGTGGGCTGTAGTCCATGATGTTTCAAAGAGGTGGACACGACTAAGCAACTAACACACACACACACACATACACACACACACGTACGTGATAGTATACAGAGGCCTAAGAGTTGGAAATGAATTATGAAGTGCTCAAAACAAGCAATGTTGGATGAGACAGTAAGCTAATTTCTATCTGGACAGCTTAGGTAGTCAAGGGCTGTTTTCTGTTTTACCAAGAGGGTTCGTGTGTATTCACAAACACCATATGCTGGAACATTCAGCTCTTTCTTAGGGGAAAGTGTGCTCCTATTCTTCAAAGGCACCCAACAGCAACTCCTGGACCAACCTGCTCATTCTCCTTGATAACTCTCATTCAAAATTAATCTTTGAGAACAACATGGTGAAGCAGTAGGTGGACGTGGAGTACATCTCTCTCCACAGATACATCAGGAATACACCTTCAGACTCAGAAGTGAATGCAGAACACCAGCTAAGAGTGGACAGGAGTACCTAACCAGTGGAAAAGAATATATATAACCACACAAAACTCGGTAGGATGAAGGAACAAGGGGGAAAAACAAGAGTGTTAGTAGGACTGGACCTGCCCTCAGTGGGTGGGCGAACTGAAGCAAGGGTCCAATCTCCCATCAGGGCAATTGTCTGAGTCAGAGGAGAAACATGTAAGCCTGAGAGTGAAACAGCTGATCTGTAGCAGCCTAAATGGAATGAGAATCAGACAGTCTTTGCCAAAGCCATACATATGCTGGGCAGGAATGCAGGTCTCCTGGAAGGGGCAGCAGTTGGGAGTTGGAGTTTAGGGCTTGTGGAACAATCCCAGTGCAAGGGCTACTGTTGACTATGGAGAGCTGGATCTAGGGGATGTGAGGGAGAAGACTGTGGTGGGAAATGCCTATGGAGGAAAGCCAGGCAGCCATGGAAGCAAGGTGATACTGCTGAGTCACGTGTAGGAGGTGGAGCCATCACCAGAGCCTCTCTCTCCAGAGAGAGGTGAACAATAGAGAGGCTGCCCCATCAAATGCCTAATGCACTGAGCTACAGAGTAGGACCCCACCCAGGGTAACCATTTAAGAACCTGATACACCAACTTACAGAGTAGGACCCCAGTCAGGGGCACCCCTCTGTGTGCCTGACATGCTGAACAACAGAGAAGGACCCCAGGCAAGGGATCCCTCTAACTGCCAGAATGGGCAGAGCTATGGAGAAAGACTGGCCAAAGAGGCCTTCTGATCTCAGCTACAAGAGGCTCGAAAAAAGACTTTGATAGGGCCAAAACTCTTGCCATGGAGGCTGTCCATGTCCCTGCACACTTGGCACCACCAGAGTCCCCACAAGCCAAGCAGCTGCACCACCTTCATGCTCAACTCTCACGGGGGGCAGAGCTACCACAGGCAAAAAAAAAAAAAGGTCATGTGTTTATGCACACAGAGTCACTTCAATCCTGTCTGACTCTTTGTGACCCTGTAGACTATGGCCTGCCAGGCCTCTTTGTCAGAGAGGGGGATTCTCCAGGCAAGAATACTGGACCATATTGGCCAATACTGGTTGCCTTACCCTTCTAGAGCACTACATTTCCTACTACCCTAGCTGCCAACCCCCTGAGTACCTGGTGCTGCCAGAACTCCTGCAACCCAAGCAGCTGCACCACTTCCACACCTTGCCTTCACAGGGGAAAAGCCAAACCCTCCAGGGCTTTAGCCTCAGGAGCTAAGCCCCAGTGGACGACCCACATGTAGAGATGGAAATAAAACCATGGTTGAAATCCGGGGGCAGTGTGGCTAAGGAATAAGACCCCAAACCTTCCCACTAGCTGTACAAGCAGATTAAATCCACATGATCAACTAAGCAGACTCTATATCTACAGAATATACAAAAGGCCATTGAGAGCTCCCACAAAAGAAAGCATACTAGGTCTAATAGCTGTGGACATTGGAGGCAAGAACACACAGGAGGAGGACCAGACTAGAATCTGAGGAAGCCCCATACCAGGTCCAAAGATTAGTGTTGGAGGGCATCTTAGGGAGGTAAGGTGGACTGTGGTTTCCAGCGTAGGAAAGGACTCTGACAGCAGTAACTCAAGAAAAACATGATTCTTATTTTTTGACTTATTCTGTAGATTCTTTTAGATTTTTTTTTTTTCTTTTCTTTTCCCCAGATCCCTCTGTAGTAGTTGTCAATTTTATTGGCGTTAAGAAATACAATTATGCTTTTGTGCATCTTTTTTTTTTCTTCCTCAGTCATATTTTTTTATTGTTGTCATAAATTTCTGCCTCTATGCTAGGCTTTTGCAGTTCTGTAGAGTTTCCCTCCTCTTTTCTCTTTTTTAATTTTAATTTTTTTAAACCTATCATTATTTTTTCTACATTCATTCCTTTGTTTGCTTTTCCTACTGTTCTTTTCCTCTTGCAGTTAATCTTTAATGCATATAAATCTTGATCTACCTCTATTTAACTCTGCATGTCTATTCTTTCTTTTCTTTCCTCAACATATTTGTTAGTTTTGTTTCCGTTGCTTTATTCCTCACTTGGCACCTTGCTTTAGTCTTGTTTTCCAGTTGGTGCTTAAAGTTAGTTCTGTTCTCAACTGGTAAATATAATTTTTGATTTCCTTTGTTCTCTAGATCAATCTACTGTATTTTATTTTTGTTGGATTGTTTTAACTTTGTTCATGAGTGTATATGTATATGTGTATATTCCATTATTTTAATTATTATTTTTCTGATTGTGTAACTGTCATTTGTCTGGGGTTCATCTTTGGTGCCTCGGTTTTGGATACTTGTTTTACTTTCCCTTAATGACATAACAAACCACTTGTGGAATCTTTTTCCTGACCAGAACAGGAAAACAGGTGAACAATAGAGGCAGGTGAACAGTAGAGACCAGAGATCAAACCCTGAACCTTTGGAGTGGGAGCACTAACTCCAAGACCCTAGACTACCAGAGAAATAACCCTAGGGTTATCAAATAGTGAGAACTCATACAAAGGAAACCACTTGTATATAAGACCAGGTAGCACCCAAACACCAGTAGTACCCAAACACAAGTAGTACCCTGTGCAGGATGCCTCATCTGAACAACAAACAAAACAAAAATACAAACTCGATCATCAGCAGTCAGGATTACCACTTCATTCAGCCTTGCTCATCAGAGAAAAAACAAATAACAAAACGAAGATTCAGCTCAAATTTCACCCTATACCAAGCTCATCACAAACTACTGGACCAACCTTAGGAGGAAAGAAACCAAAAGGAAAAAAAGAATTCAACCTTCTTCAGGGAAAAATTCAACTTTCATTGAAGACTGGGAAAAGGAGACCTCAAACACAATAACTTAAAAAAAAAAAAAAAAGGAAGAGAATTACTACACAAATGAAGGAACAAAACAGAAACACAGAAGTCAAAATAAATGAAGAGGAAATAGGAAAATTACCTGAAAAACAATTCAGAATAATGATAGTAAAGATGATTAAAAACCTTAAAAACAAAATGGAGAAAATGTGAGGATAAATTAGCGAAGACCTAGAAGAATTAAAGAATAAGCACACAGAGACAAACAGCACAATTACTGAAATTAAAAATATTTCAGAATGAATCAATAGCAGAATATCTGAAGCAGAAGATCGAATTAGTGAGCTGGAAAGAAATAACTTCTGAAGAGTTAAAAAAAAATGAAAAGAGGTCTCAGAGACCCTCTGGGACCATATCAAACACACCAACATTCAAGTTATAGAGGTCTCAGAAGAACACAAGAAAAAGAAATGGTATGAGAAAGTTTTTGAAGAGACTATAGTTGAAAATTTCCCCAACATGGGAAAGGAAATAGCCAATCAAGTCCAAGAGGCACAAAGAGTCCCATACAGGATAAACCCAGGAAGAAACACACCAAGACACAAACTAATCAAACTAACAAAGACTAAACACAAAGAAAGAATACTAAAAGCAGCAAGGGAGAAGCAACAAGTAACATACAAGGAAACCCCATATACTTAACAGCTGATCTTTAAGCAGAAACTCTGCAGGTCAGAAGAAAATGGCAGGATATATTTAAAGTTTTGAGAGGGAAAAATCTACAATGAAGATTATTATACCCAGCAAGGATCTCATTCAAAATTGAGAAATAGAAAGCTTTTCAGACAAGCAATAGTTAAGAGAATTTAGTACCACCAAACCAGCTTTACAACAAATGTTAAATGGACTTGTGTAGTCAAGAAATACAAAGAAGAAAAAAGATCTAAAAATCAACCCCAAACAATTAAGAAAATGGCAATATAAACACAAATATCAATAATTACTTTAAATGTAAATGGATTAAATCCTCCAAGCAAAAGACACAGACTGGCTGAATGGATACAAAGACATGACCTATATATATGTTGTCTACAAGAAACCCACTTCAGACCTAAAGACACATACAGACTGAAAGTGAGAGAATATATGGGAAAATATAGTCCATGCAAATAGGAAGTAAGGGAAAGCTAGAGTAGCAAACCTCATATCAGACAAAATATACCTTAAAATAAAGAAGATTACAAGAGATAAGGAAGGAAAGTACATAATGATCAAGGGATTAATACACGAGGAAGACATAACAATTGTAAATATCTATGTACTGAACATAGGAGCACCTCAATACATAAGACAAACACTAACAGACACAGGAGGAGAAATTGACAGTAACACAATAATAGGAGACTTTAACACCCCACTCCCACCAATGGAGAAGGCAATGGCAACCCATTCCAGTACTCTTGCCTGGAAAATCCCATGGATGGAGGAGCCTGGTAGGCTGCAGTTCATGGGGTCACTAAGAGTCAGACACAACTGAGTGATGTCACTTTCACTTTCACTTTCACTCGTTGGAGATGGAAATGGCAACCCACTCCAGTGTTATTGCCTGGAGAATCCCAGGGACAGGGGAGCCTGGTGGGCTGCTGTCTATGGGGTCGCACAGAGTCGGAAATGACTGAAGCGACTTAACAACAGCAGCAGCCCACCAATGGACAGATCATCAAAACAGAAATTAACAAGGAAACAGAAGTCTTAAATGATAATTAGATAAGATGGATCTCATTGATATCTTTAGGACATTCCATCCCAATGTAGAAGAAAACACCTGCTTCTCAAGTGCAGATGAAACATTCTCCAGGATAGACCACATCTTGGGTCACAAATCAAATCTCAGTAAATTTAAGAAAATTGAAATTGTATCACGCATCTTCTCTGATCACAACGCTATGAGACTAGATATCAATTACAAGAAAAAAGCTGTAAGAAAAACAAACACATGAAGATTAAACATCATGTTTCCAAATAACCAACAGGTTACTGAAGAATCAAAAGGGAAATCAAAAAATTCTAGAAACAAATGGCAATGAAAACACTCAAACAACTCAAAACCTGTGGGATGCAGCAAAAGCAGTTCTAAGAGGGAAGTTTATAGCAGTACAATTCTACCTCAAGAAACAAGAAAAACATTGAGTAGACAACTTAACTTCACACCTAAAGCAACTGGAAAAAGAAGAAGAAAAACCCCCAAAAAATTAGTATGAAGGAAAGAAATCATAAAGATCTTAGCAGAAAGAAATGAAAAAGAAATGAAAGAAATAATAGTAACGATTAATAAAATTAAAAGCTGGTTCTTTGAGAAGATAAACAAAATTGACAAACCCTTAGCCAGACTCATCAAAGAAAAAGAAGAGAAGAATCAAATTGACAAAATTAGAAGTGAAAAAGGAGGGTTTACAACAGACAAAGCAAAAATGTAAAGGATTAAAAGAGACTATTATGAACAACTATATGGCAATAAAATAGATAACATGGAAGAAATGGACAGATTCTTGGAAAAGTTCAATCTTCCAAGAGTGAACCAGGAGAAACAGAAATTATGAACAACCCAGTTACAAACACTGAAATTGAAGCTGTGATCAAAAATCTCCCAAGAAACAAAAGCCCATGACCAGATGGCTTCACAGGAGAATTCTATCAAGCATTTAGAGAAAAGCTAATGCCTGTCCTTCTAAAACTCTTTCAAGAAATTGAAGAGGAAGGAACACTTCCTAACTCATTCTACGAGGCCACCATCATCGTGATACCAAAACCAGACAGTTCAGTCAGTTCAGTTCAGTTGCTTAGTCGCGTCTGACTCTGCAACTCCATGGAATGCAGCACACCAGGCCTCCCAGTCCATCACTAACTCTCAGAGTTTTCTCAAATTCATGTCTATTGAGTCAGTAATGCATTCCAACCATTTCATCTTCTGTCATCCCCTTCTCCTCCCACCTTCAATCTTTTCCAGCATCAATGTCTTTTCAAATGAGTCAGTTCTTCACATCAGGTGGCCAAAGTATTGGAGTTTCAGCTTCAACCTCAGTCCTTTCAATGTATATTCAGGACTGATTTCCTTTAGGATGGACTGGTTGGATCTCCTTGCACTCCAAGGGACTCTCAGGAGTTTTATCCAATACCACAGTTCAAGAGCATCAATTCTTCAGTGCTCAGCTTTCTTTATAGTCTAACTCTCATATCCATACATGACTACTGGAAAAACCAGACAAAGACAACACACAAAAAGAAAACTACAGGCCAATATCTCAGATGAACATAGATGCAAAAATCTTCAACAAAATTTTAGCAAACAGAATTCAGCAACACATCAAAAATCTCGTACACCATGATCAAGTTGGATTTATTCCAGGGATGCAAGTTTTCCTCAATATACAGAAATCAGTCAATGTGGTACCTATATTAACAAATTGAAAGAAAAACCATATGATCATCTGAATAGATACAGAAAATACCTTGACAAAATTCAGCACCTATTTATGATTAAACCTTTTCAAAAAATGGACGAAGAAGGAACCTACTGCAGCATAGTAAAAGGCCATATGTGATAAGCCTACAGCAAATATTATTCTCTGTGGTGAAAAACAAAAGCATTCCCTATAAGATCAGGAACAAGAAAAAGGTGTCCACTTTCACCATTATTATTCAACATATTTCTGGAAGTCCTAGCTATAGCAATCAGAGAAGAAAAAGAAACAAAAGGAATCTAGATTGGAAAATAAGTAAAACTCCAACTGTCTGCGATGACATGATGCTATACATAGAAAACCCTAAAGATAGTATCAGAAAATAGAGCTAATCAGTGAATTTAGCAAAGCTGCAAGATACAAAATCAATACACAAAAATCACTGGCTTTTTTATATACTAATAATGAAAAATCAGAAAAAGCAATTAAGGAATCAATCCCATTCACCATTGCAACACAAAGAATTAAATATCTAGGAATTAACTTACCTAAGGAGATGAAAGAACTGTACACAGAAAATTATAAGACACAATGAAGGAAATCAAAGATGACATAAACAGATGGAGAGATATTCCATGTTCCTGGGTAGGAAGAATCAACACTGAAAATGACTATACTGCCAAATGCAATCTACAGATTCAGTATGATCCCTATCATATTACCAATGTCATTTTTCACAGAACTAGAACAAAACATTTCACAATTCATATGGAAACACAACAGACTCTGAATAGTGGAAGCGGTCTTGAGAAAGAAGAATGGAGCTGGAAGAATCAACTTTCCTGACTTCAGTCATCAAGATAGTATGGTACTGGCACAAAAACAGAAATATAGACCAATGGAAAAGATAGAAAGACAAGAAATAAACCCAACCACCTACAGGTACCTTATTTTTGACAAAGGAGGCCAGAATATACAATGGGGTAAGGACAGCCTCTTCAATAAACGGTGCTGGGAAAATTGGATAGCTACATGTAAAAGAATGAAATTGGAACGCTTCCTAACACCATACATAAAATAAACTCAAAATGGATTAAAGACCTAAAGGTAAGACCAGAAACTATAAATCTCTTAGAGGAAAACACAGGCAGAACACTCGATGACATAAATCAAAGGAAGATCCTCTATGATCCACCTCCTAGAATAATGGAAATAAAAACAAAAGTAAACAAGTGGGACCTAATTAAACTTAAAATCATTTGCACAGCAAAGGAAACTATAAGCAAAGTGAAAAGACAATCCTCAGAATGGGAGAAAAAAATGGCAAATGAAACAACTGACAGAATTAATTTCCAATATATACAAGCAGCTCATACAACTCAATACCATAAAACAAACAACCCAATCAAAAAGTGGGAAAGAGATCTAAACAGACATTTGTCCAAGAGGATATACAGATGGCTAACAAACAAAAAAAGATGCTCAACATCACTCATTATTAGAAAAATGCAAATCAAAACCTCAATGAGATACCACCTGTCAGAATCAGTTCAGTTCAGTTCAGTTCAGTCACTCAGTTGTGTCCAACTCTTTGCAACCCCATGAATTGCAGCACGTCAGGCCTCCCTGTCCATCACCAACACCTGGAGTTCACTCAAACTCATATCCATCAAGTTGATAATGCCATCCAGCCATCTCATCCTTGGTCGTCCCCTTCTCCTCCTGCCCTGAATCCCTCTCAGCATCAGAGTCTTTTCCAGTGAGTCAACTTTTGCTTGAGGTAGCCAAAGTACTGGAGCTTCAGCTTCAGCATCATTCCTTCCAAAGAAATCCCAGGGCTGATGCTTCAGAATGGACTGGCTGGATCTCCTTGCAGTCCAAGGGACTCTCAAGAGTCTTCTCCAACACGACAGTTCAAAAGCATCAATTCTTCGGCACTCAGCTTTCTTCACAGTCCAACTCTCACATCTATACATGACTACTGGAAAAACCATAGCCTTGACTAGATGGACCTTTGTTGGCAGAGTAATGTCTCTGCTTTTCAATATGCTGTTAGATTGGTCATAACTTTCCTTCCAAGGAGAAAGTGTCTTTTAATTTCATGGCTGCAATCACCATCTACAGTGACTTTGGAGCCCAGAAAAATAAAGTCAGCCACTGTTTCCCCATCTATTTCCCATGAAGTGATAGGACCATATGCCATGATCTTCGTTTTCTGAATACTGAGCTTTAAGCCAACTTTTTCACTCTGCTCTTTCAATTTCATCAAGAGGCGTTTGAGTTCCTCTTCACTTTCTGCCATAAGGGTGGTGTCATCTGCATATCTGAGGTTATTGATATTCCTCCAGGCAATCTTGATTCCAGCTTGTGCTTCTTCCAGCCCAGGGTTTCTCATGATATACTCAGAGGTTAAAGCGTCTGCCTGGAATGCGGGAGACCCAGGTTCAATCACGGGTGGGGAAGATACCCTGGAGAGGAAAATGGCAACCCACTCCAGTACTCTTGCCTGGAGAATCCCAAGGAGGGAGGAGCCTGGTAGGCTACAGTCCATGGGGTTGCAAAGAGTCAGACATGACTGAGCGACTTCACTTTCACTTTCACTCTGCATATAAGTTAAATGAGAAGGGTGACAATATACAGCCTTGACGTACTCCTTTTCCTATTTGGAATCTGTTTGTTGTTCCATATCCAGTTCTAACTGTTCCTTCCTGACCTGCTTATAGGTTTCTCAAGAGGCAGGTCAGGTGGTCTGGTATTCCCTTCTCTTTCAGAATTTTCCACAGTTTATTGTGATCCACACAGTCAAAGGCTTTGGCATAGTCAATAAAGCAGAAATAGATGTTTTCTGGAATTCTCTTGCTTTTTCCATGATCCAGTGGATGCTGTCAATTTGATCTCTGGTTCCTTTGCCTTTTCTAAAACCAGAGTGAACATCGTATTGCTGAAGGCTAGCTTGGAGAATTTTGAGCATTGCTTTACTAGCATGTGAGATGAGTGCAATTGTGCGGTAGTTTGATCATTCTTTGGCATTGCCTTTCTTTGGGATTGGAATGAAAACTGACATTTTCCAGTCCTGTGGCCACTGCTGAGTTTTCCAAATGTGCTGGCATATTGAGTGCAGCACTTGCATAACATCATCTTTCAGGATTTGAAATAGCTCAACTGGAATTCCATCACCTCCACTAGCTTTGTTCGTAGTGATGCTTTCTAAGGCCCACTTGACTTCACATTCCAGGATGTTTGGCTCTAGATGAGTGATCACACCATCGTGATTATCTGGGTCATGAAGATCTTTTTGTACAGTTCTTCTGTGTATCCTTGCCACCTCTTCTTAATGTCTTCTGCTTCTGTTAGGTCCATTTCATTTCTGTCATTTATTGAGCCCATCTTTGCATGAAATGTTCCCTTGGTATCTCTAATTTTCTTGAAGAGATCTCTAGTCTTTCCCATTCTGTGATTTTCCTCTATTTCTTTGCATTGATAACTGAGGAAAGCTTTCTTATCTCTTCTTGCTATTCTTTGGAAGTCTGCATTCAGATGATTATATCTTTCCTTTTCTCCTTTGCTTTTTGCTTCTCTTCTTTTCACAGCTATTTGTAAGCACCCCTCCCCCCCACAAACAAGACAGCCATTTTACTTTTTTACATTTCTTTTCCATGGGGATGGTCTTGATCCCTGTCTCCTGTACAGTGTCACAAACCTCAGTCCATAGTTCATCAGGCACTCTGTCTATCAGATCTAGGTCCTTAAATCTATTTCTCACTTCCACTGTATAATCATAAGGGATTTGAGTTAGTTCATACCTGAATGGTCTAATGGTTTTCCCTACTTTCTTCAATTTAAGTCTGAATTTGAAATAAGGCGTTCATGATCTGAGCCACAGTTAGCTCCCAGTATTGTTTTTGCTGGCTGTATAGAGCTTCTCCATCTTTGGCTGCAAAGAATATAATCAATCTGATTTTGGTGTTGACCATCTGGTGATGTCCATGTGTAGAATCTTCTCTTGTGTTGTTGGAAGAGGGTGTTTGCTATGACCAGTGTGTTCTCTTGGCAAAACTCTATTAGCCTTTGCCCTGCTTCATTCCACATTCCAAGGCCAAATTTGCCTGTTACTCCAGATGTTTCTTGACTTCCTACTTTTACATTCCAATCCCCGATAATGAAAAGGACATCTTTTTGGGGTGTTAGTTCTAAAAGGTCTTGTAGGTCTTCATAGAACCATTCAACTTCAGCTTCTTCAGCATTACTGGTTGGGGCATAGACTTGGATTACTGTGATATTGAATGGTTTGCCTTGGACATGAACAGAGTTCATTCTGTCATTTTTGAGATTGCACCAAGTACTGCATTTCGGACTCTTTTGTTGACCATGATGGCTACTCCATTTCTTCTGAGGGATTCCTGCCTGCAGTAGTAGATATAATGGTCCTCTGAGTTAAATTCACCCATTCCTGTCCATTTTAGTTTGCAGATTCCTAGAATGTCGACATTCACTCTTGCCATCTCCTGTTTGACCACTTCCAATTTGCCTTGATTCATGGACCTAACATCCCAGGTTCCTATGCAGTATTGCTCTTTACAGCATCGGACTTTGCTTCTATCACCAGTCACATCCACAGCTGGGTATTGTTTTTGCTTTGGCTCCATCCCTTCATTCTTTCTGGAGTTATTTCTCCACTGATCTCCAGTAGCATATTGGTCACCTACCAACCTGGGGAGTTCCTCTTTCAGTATCCTATCATTTTGCCTTTTCATACTGTTCATGGGGTTCTCAAGGCAAGAATACTGAAATGGTTTGCCATTCCCTTCTCCAGTGGACCACATTCTGTCAGACCTCTCCACCATCTCCCACTTGTCCTGGGTTGCCCCACAGGGCATGGCTTAGTTTCATTCGTTAGACAAGGCTGTGGTCCTAGTGTGATTAGATTGACTAGTTTTCTGTGATTATGGTTTCAGTGTATTTGCTCTCTGATGCCCTCTTGCAATACCTACCATCTTACTTGGGTTTCTCTTACCTTGGACATGGGGTATCTCTTCACAGCTGCTCCAGCAAAGCGCATCCACTGCTCCTTACTTTGGATGAGGGGTATCTCCTCACTGCCACCCCTCCTGATCTTGAACGTGGAATAGCTCATCTAGAAACAACAAAGGCTGGAAAGGGTGGGGAGAAAATGAATGCTGTTACACTGTTGGTGGGAACGTAAAATTGATACAGCCACTATGGAAAATGGCATGGTGATTCCTTTAAAATCTAGGAATAAAACCACTGTATGACCCAGCAATCCCACTCTTAGGCTTATATCCTGAGGAAACCAAAATTGAAAGAGACACATGTATCCTAATCATTGTAGCATTATTTACAATAGCTAGAACATTGAAGCAATCTAGAGGTCCATCAACAAATGAATAGATAAAGAATTTTGGTGTATATATACACAATGGAATATTACTCAGCCATAGAAAGGAACACATTTGACAATTCTAATGAGGTGGATGAACCTAGGACCTCTTACACAGAGTGAAATGAGTCAGAAAGAGAAAGATAAATACTGTATTCTAATACATATATATAGAATCTAGAAAAATGGTACTGAGGAATTTATTTACAGAGCAACAGTGGAGAAACAGACATAGAGAATTGGCTTATGGACATGGGGAGAGGAGAGGAGAGGGTGAGATGTATGGAAAGGGTAACATGGAAACTTGCATTACCGTATGTAAAATAGATACCCACAGGAATTTGCTGTATGATTCAGGAAACTCAAAGAGGGGCTCTGTATCAACCTAGAGGGGTGGGATGGGGAGAGAGAGAGAGATGGGAGGGAGTTTCAAAAAGGAGAGGATGTATGTACACCTGTGGCTGATTCATGTTGAGGTTTGACAGGAAACAGCAACATTCTGTAAAGCAATTATCCTTCAATAAAAATAAATTAATTTAAAAAAATGAATCTTCGCCTGCATCTTTTCAAATTTAATAAGTTCACAGCTTGCAATGATGTGCTGCAGGCCAGAATTATTTAAATATTGCCAACCTTACAGCAAACATCGCAATAGAATCTTAAAAAATGCTAACACAGTTTCAGGATATGCACAGCCTAGAGGCTGCATCACTGACTAATACAATTTAGACCTTGAAAATTAATGAAATAATATAAAGTACATTAGAAAGGGCTTTAACAATCATAACTTCTGTTACTTTAAGTTTTTAAAATCAAATAGTTTTGGAATTAAATAAAACTTATTTTATTCTCTTTTCCCCCTTTTGATTTTTCCCTTTACTTCCTATTGAAATCAAAGTAGTTCTTTTTCTGAGGATACTTAATTTTATTGACATTTGATACTTTATTTTAATGACATTTTAGCTTTCCTCCATCTCCAGTACCAGACCACAGGTTCTTTTTCTTTCTTAACTTACACCCCTACTGTACTGGTATTTCCTAGGATCACCTCACAGATAAACTACTTGCACTGAATACTTTAATCAGTACTTGCTTCTGGGGGACCAGCAAACAAAACAGCTGATATATGACTGGGGTTCTGGAACTGGATAGCGCTTGACCAGATGGCTTCAGTAATTAATGTTTCCGAAGGAAGTGTGATGATGACACAGTGCTTGGTATGTTGTAACATCACAGTTAGTGAGACCTGCAGTTGACTATCTCAGGAATACTAGGGAAGATGCACTGTTAATACAGTTTCTCAAGTAATTAAGAGGTAAAGGGGCAACAATAATCATAAAAATTTTGGATTTGGCTGCTTGTTGTTAAATGCCAAAGAAAGAAAATAACTGAGTTGAGTCAGTCAGCTATCAACTTAAGCTACAGGGTGAAAGCCAGAGGCCTCTGGGGTAGCATTTACAGAGAATCTCACATTCTGAAGCAAGAGGGAAGGTGGTACAGAAAATTAGGCCTTGGACCTAATCGTGAGATTAATAGAGTTAGAAGACTGTGTATATGCCACCAATAAAGTCTTCTAGAGTCAAGTCCAGACCCTTAGGGAAGGGCTGGAGCCCTAGTGATGTAGCATTAAGACAGGGATATTGAGTGGATATGTTGCAGGAAGAGGAACCTCTTCCAGGAACCAAGAGTAGGCTGTTGTGTAGCACTTGGAAATGAATTATCCAAGGAGACACATGTCCTGACAAAAAGACTTCACTGGGAAGGGGTTCTCAGGAGGAAAACAGTGGGGTGAGGGAAACTGGAAGAACTCCTCTGCCATGTGGCTTGCAGTCTCAGGTTTTATGGTGATGGGGTTTGTTTCCAGGTCACCTCTGGCCAATCAGTCTGACTCAAGGTCCTTCCTGGTAGTGTTGCACTGCTCTGCCAATGAGAAGGATTCTGAGAGGTTGGTAGGACTTAAAGACTGGTGTCTCCTTTTGATCTTTCTTGAATTCTTCTGATTGGTGGTGGCTTGTTAATTTCATGCTTCTTCCCAGGAAGCGTTCATGCAAATTGTTACTGTAGTTCCTGGCCAGAGTGGGCAGTTTCAGTCAGTGTTTCCCCTAACAGATGTACTTGAAAATCTCCAACTCTCAGTTTCCCAATTTTCCAGTAGAACGGACCCACTCCCCCATTCTCCATTGCCTGGATACCATGCAAAGTCCTCATCTGAGGCAGCAACATCATAAGATGACACTTGCTCTCCTTGGATCTACCTTCACAACCTTCTATTCTAAACCAATAACTAAGATTATGTCTCAGCATAGGCCAACTGGAAATTATTGTTCATTTTGTGGGAGGAAAAGGGCTTAGTCACCCCCAAGTCAAGTCACCCCAAATTAGATCTGGCTAATATATTTTGGCAGAAAGCAAGATAAAATGTTTTGGAATGGACTTCAAAGTGCTGGAGCTGAGGAACAGAATATAAAGTGGGATAAGTGAGAGTACATTGATTGGGCTTATCCTTCCATGAATCAGGACCTAATGTTCTGACAGGTATGCCTGGAACCATTCCTAATGCACTGCTGGGGTGGTTGGTTCCTTGAAGCTTGTGGAAGAAAAAAACAATTTACAATAAATGAAATTCAGATTCTGGGACTGTCTTAGCTGAGGATTGAGAAAGTGTTTTAAAAGGCTAATAGGAATGGGTAGAGTGGTGTGGATTAACTATACAAAACTAGAGAACCCATCAGTTGACTGTTTCCCAGGAGGACCCAGAAGATACTCTCTTCACTAAAGAGAAGAGAAATTGACTAGTCATGGTGTCATACTGGCTGTCCTCTGTAGGCTTGGGTTGATGCTGGGTACCACTTTAAGGCTAAAGTTAAGAAACATATGTATATTTTTAGTTCAGTTCAGTTCAGTCGCTCAGTCGTGTCCGACTCTTTGCAACCCCATGAATCGCAGCATGCCAGGCCTCCCTGTCCATCACCAGCTCCTGGAGTTCACTCAGACTCACGAAGGATATAGTAGACCTGAAAAGCACCATGAACCAACCATTTTCACACAATAGGAAGATACAAATTCTATTCAAGTTCCCATAGACTATAAACTAGAAGACACTGGAACATATCCAGGGCCATAAAACAAAGTGCAGAAATTTCATGGTCTAAAGGTACTTAAATCATACAGAGTTTGTTCTCTTATCACTGTGGATTATGTTAGAAATCAATACCAAAAGATATTTGAAAATAGCCCTCATATTTTCAAGTGCTATGTGACATTTACCAAGAAAGCTCTTTGACTTAGCCATTGAAAGCCTCGATAAAGTTAGGAGACCAAAAACAAAAAATAAACAACAACAACAAAAAAAAACTACAGGGGGTGATTGCAGAGAAGAAGCATTTAAATGAGAAATTAATATCAAAGTTGATGCTTTTGAACTGTGATATTGGACAAGACTCTTGAGAGTCCCTTGGACTGCAGATTCAACTTGTCCATCCTAAAGGAAATCAGTCCTGAATATTCATTAGAAGGACTGATGTTGAAACTGAATCTCCAATGTTTTGGCCACCTGATGTGAAGAGCTGACTCACTGGAAAAGACCCTGATTCTGGGAAAGACGGCAGGTAGGAAGAGAAGGGGACGACAGAGGATGAGATGGTTGGATGGCATCACTGACTCAATGGACTTGAGTTTCAGTAAACTCCAGGAGTTGGTGATGGACAGAGAGACCTGGTGTGCTGCAGTCCATGGGGTTGCAAACAGACACGACTGAGTGATTGAACTGAACTGCATATCAAAATGAGGAATTAATATAAAAGATACTTAAGAAACTCCATGTATTCGGAAATTAAATGTGCATTTTTAAATGGTGGGTGTATCTGAGAAACCATAACAAGAAAAATAAAAAATATTTTCATGAACTTATTTTGACTCTCCCAACTTAACTATAGGACTAAGATTCTTTTCTTTAATCCTACATTATTTACATGTGTATCTACGTTCTTTCATGTTAAATTTTCAACAACAGTAAAGTTACTTTGTTTTAACCCCTAGTACACACAAAATAGTCTCAGAGTAACAATATCAACACTACCAACAAGAATATGATAAATGGCAATAGCTTAATGATTTTGTAGTTCTTAAAACCTTTGGATAATTTAGTACTAGTTTTGTTTTCAAATCACATGAAGTAGCTACTCTCTGTGTGGTTATGATACAAAATCAATATGCAGTTAAGTTCATTTGCTTCATTTAACTTTCTATTTTTAGAAATTGTTTTTAAAAATTGTTAATCATTATGTAACATTCGTATATGTTTCCTAAGTCAAATCCAAAAAACAATATGTAGTTTAAAAACCTAACTTTTGTCTCAGAATCCTCCACTCTGTCACCCTCTTGTGTCTGTGGGCGAATTTTGGAAACAATTTTGATTTCTCCTCCGGGTTTTTAAACATAAGAAAAATGTATTTATATTTATCTTTTGCCTTCTTTTGCTAATATGCTTTATACCTTTTTCCTTCTCACCTTACTTAACAAGATATTAAAGATCATTTCATAGGATGATATAAAGATATTTCACATAATGTAAAGAAATTAATTTATTTATTTTAATTGGGTCTCATAACTGTTCACAACTGCATATGACTGCTTTGGGTAGATGTACCATTTATCAACCCCCAGGGCACTGCCTGAATAGCTCAACTGGTAGAGCATCAGACTTTTAACCTGAGGATCCAGGGTTCAAGTCCCTGTTCAGGCAGCATGGTTCCCCTTATGGGCTTCCCTGGTAGCTCAGATGTAAAGAATCTGCTTGCAATGCTAGACACCTGGGTTTGATTACTGGATCGAGAAGATCTCCTGGAGAAGGGATGGCTACCCAATTCCATGGAGAGACGAGCCTGGTTACAGGGCTGCAGTCTAAGGGGTTAGTTGCTCTACTGTGTCCGACTCTGCAACCCCATGGACTGTGGCTCACCAGACTCCGCTGTCCATAAGGCTGCAGTCTACAGGACCTCAAAGAGTAAGACATGACTGAGTGACCAACCCTTTCACTTTCAGGGCACTGCAGCCAGGCCTCAGATGCACTGTTCAGCTCAGTTCAGTCGCTTGTTTGTGGCCGACTCTTTGCAACACTATGGACTGCAGCACACTAGGCTTCCCTGTCCACCAGCTCCCGAAGCTTACTCAAACTCATGTACATTCAGTCTGTGATGTTATCCAACCATCTCATCCTCTGTCTTTCCTTTCTCCTCCTGCCTTCAATCTTTGGCAGCATCAGGGTCTTTTCAAATGAGTCAGTTCTTCACATCATGTGGCCAAAGTATTGAGGTTTCAGCTTCAGTATCAGTCCTTCCGATGAACATTCAGGACTGATTTCCTTTATGATGGACTGATTGGATCTCCTTGCAGTCCAAAGGACTCTCAAAAGTCTTCTCCAACATCACACTTCAGTTCAGTTCTGTCCCTCAGTCGTGTCCGACGCTTTGTGACCCATGAATCTCAGCACACCAGGCCTCCCTGTTCATCACCATTTCTCGGAGTTCACTCAGACTCACGACCATAGAGTCCGTGATGCCATCCAGCCATCTCATCCTCGGTCGTCCCCTTCTCCTCCTGCCCCCAATCCCTTCCAGCATCAGAATCTTTTCCAATGAGTCAACTCTTCGCATGAGGTGGCCAAAGTACTGGAGTTTCAGCTTTCGCATCATTCCTTCCAAAGAAATCCCAGAGTTGATCTCCTTCAGAATGGACTGGTTGGATCTCTTTGCAGTCCAAGGGACTCTCAAGAGTCTTCTCCAACACCACAGTTCAAAAGCATCAATTCTTCGGCGATCAGCCTTCTTCACAGTCCAACTCTCACATCCATACATGACCACAGGAAAAACCATAGCCTTGACTAGATGGACCTTAGTCGGCAAAGTAATGTCTCTGCTTTTGAATATGCTATCTAGGTTGGTCATAACTTTTCTTTCAAGGAGTAAGCGTCTTTTAATTTCATGGCTGCAGTCACCATCTGCAGTGATTTTGGAGTCCCAAAAAATAAAGTTTGACAGTGTTCCCACTGTTTCCCCATCTACTCCCATGAAGTGATGGGACTGGATGCAATGATCTTCGTTTTCTGAATGTTGAGCTTGAAGCCAACTTTTTCACTCTCCTCTTTCACCTTCATCAAGAGGTCCTTTAGCTCCTCTTCACTTTCTGCCATAAGGGTGGTGTCATCTGCATATCTGAGGTTATTGATATTTCTCCCAGCAGTCTTGATTCCAGCTTGTGTTTCTTCCAGTGCAGCGTTTCTCATGATGTACTCTGCATATAAGTTAAATAAGCAGGGTGACAATATCCAGCCTTGACGTACTCTTTTTCCTATTTGGAACCAGTCTGTTGTTCCATGTCCAGTTCTAACTGTTGCTTCCTGACCTGCATACAGATTTCTCAAGAGGCAGGTCAGGTGGTCTGGTATTCCCATCTCTTTCAGAATTTTCCACAGTTGATTGTGATCCACACAGTCAAAGTCTTTGGCATAGTCAATAAAGCAGAAATAAATGTTTTTCTGGAACTCTCTTGCTTTTTCCATCATTCAGCGGATGTTGGCAATTTATTCTCTGGTACCACTGCCTTTTCTAAAACCAGCTTGAACATCAGGAAGTTCACACCTCACGTATTGCTGAAGCCTGGCTTGGAGAATTTTGAGAATTACTTTACTAGCATGAGAGATGAATAGAATTGTGCGGTAGTTTGAGCATTCTTTGGCATTGCCTTTCTTTGGGATTGGAATGAAAACTGACTTTTTCCAGTCCTGTGGCCAATGCTGACTTTTCCAAATTTGCTGGCATATTGAGTGCAGCACTTTCACAGCATCATCTTTCAGGAGTTGAAACAGCTCCAATGGAATTCCATCAGCTTCACTAGCTTTCTTTGTAGTGACGCTTTCTAAGGCCCACTTGACTTCACATTCCAAGACATCTGGCTCTAGATGAGTGATCACAACATCATGATTATCTGGGTCTTGAAGATCTTTTTTGAACAGTTCTTCTGTGTATTCTTGCCACCTCTTAATATCTTCTGCTTCTGTTAAGTCCAGACCATTTTGTCCTTTATCAAGCCCATCTTTGCATGAAATGTTCCCTTGATATCTCTAATTTTCTTGAGGAGATCTCTAGTCTTTCCCATTCTGTATTTTTCCACTATTTCTTTGCATTGATCACTGAAGAAAGCTTTCTTATCTCTTCTTGCTATTCTTTGGAATACTGCATTCAGATGCTTATATCTTTCCTTTTCTCCTTTGCTTTTCACCTCTCTTCTTTTCACAGCTATTTGTAAGGCCTCCCCAGACAGCCATTTTGCTTTTTTTCATTTCTGTTCCATGGGGATGGTCTTGATCCCTGTCTCCCATACAATGTCACAAACCTCATTCCATAGTTCATCAGGCACTCTATCTATCAGATCTAGTCCCTTAAATCTATTTCTCACTTCCACTGTATAATCATAAGGGATTTGATTTAGGTCATACCTGAATGGGCTAGCGATTTTCCCTACTTCCTTCAATTTAAGTCTGAATTTGGCAATAAGGAGTTCATGATCTGAGCCACAGTCAGCTCCTGGTCTTGTTTTTGTTGACTGTATAGAGCTTCTCCATCTTTGGCTGCATAGATTATAATCAGTCTGATTTTGGTGTTGACCATCTGGTGATGTCCATGTGTGCAGTTTACTTTTATGTTGCTGAAAGAGGGTGTTTTCTATGACCAGTGCATTTTCTTGGCAAAACTCTATTAGTCTTTGCCCTGCTTCATTCTGCATTCCAAGGCCAAATTTGCCTGTTACTCCAGGTGTTTCTTGACTTCCTACTTTTATATTCCAATCCCCGATAATGAAAAGAACATCTTTTTGGGTGTTAGTTCTAAAAGGTCTTGTAGGTCTTCACAGAACTGTTCAACTTCAGCTTCTTCAGCATTACTGGTTGGGGCATAGCTTGGATTACTGTGACACTGAATGGTTTGCCTTGGAAACGAACAGAGATCATTCTGTCATTTTTGAGACTGAATCCAAGTACTGCATTTCAGACTCTTTTGTTGACCATGATGGCTATTCCATTTCTTCTGAGGGATTCCTGCCCACAGTAGTAGATATAATGGTCATCTGAGTTAAATTCACCCATTCCAGTCCATTTTAGTTCGCTGATTGCTAGAATGTTTATGTTCACCCTTTCCATCTCTTGTTTGACCACTTCCAATTTGCCTTGATTCATGGACCTAACATTCCAGGTTCCTATGCAGTATTGCTCTTTACAGCATCAGATCTTGCTTCTAGCACCAGTCACATCCACAGCTGGGTATTGTTTTTGCTTTGGCTCCATCCCTTCATTCTTTCTAGAGTTATTTCTCTACTGATCTCCTGTAGCATATTGGGCACCTACTGACCTGGGGAGTTCCTCTTTCAGTATCCTATCATTTTGCCTTTTATACTGTTCATGGGGTTCTCAAGGCAAGAATACTGAAGTGGCTTGCCATTCCCTTCTCCAGTGGACCACATTCTGTCAGACCTCTCCACCATGACCCACCTGTCTTGGGTTCCCCCGCAGGCATGGCTTGGTTTCATTGAGTTAGACAAGGCTGTGGTCCTTGTGTGATTAGATTGACTAGTTTTCTGTGAGTATGGTTTCAGTGTGTCTGCCCTCTGATGCCCTCTTGCAACACCTACCATCTTACTTGGGTTTCTCTTACCTTGAGCGTAGGGTATCTTTTCACGGCTGCTCCAGCCATGCACAGCTGCTGTTTCTTACCTTGAACGAGGGGTATCTCCTTACCACCACCTTCCTGACCTTCAGTGTGGGATACCTCCTCCAGTCCCTCCTGCTCCTGCAGAGCCACCGCTCCTGGGGTTGATCCTCCCAGCCGCAAGCCCTGGCCCCAGGCCTGGGTGGCTCCTTTTAGCTTCCGCCCCTGGCCTCAGGCTGGAGCTCGGGGTGGCTCCTCAGGGTTACCGCCCCTGGCCTCGGATGCAAGATGGCTTCTTCCGGCTGCCCATGACCTCGGACACGGACATGGGGTGTCTCCCCTGGCCGCCCCTGGCCTTGGACCCTGGGTAGCTCCACCCAGCTGCCGCCCTGACTTCGGATGCAGGGTGTCTCCTCCCAGCTGCCACTGACTGTCAGACGCGGGCTAGCTCCTCCCAGCCGCAGCCCCTGACCTCCGACATGGGATGCCTCCTCCCTGCTGCCACTGACCTCATACGTGGGGTAGCTCCTCTCGGCTGTGCTTAGTGCGCTGGCCTGGCTCTCGCAGCCGTCCACCTAGGGCGCCGCCCAGCTCTCGCAGTTCAAAAGCATCAATTCTTCTATGCTAAGGTTCTTTGTAGTCCAACTCTCACATCCATACATGACTACCGGAAAAACCATAGCTTTGACTAGATGGACCCTTGTTGGCAAAGAAATGTCTCTGCTTTTTAACATGCTGTCTAGGTTGGTCATAACTTTTCTTCCAAGGAGCAAGTGTCCTTTAGTTTCATGGCTGCAGTCACCATCTGCAGTGATTTTGGAGCCCACCCCCTGGCCTACAAAAAGTCTGTCATTGTTTTGTTTCCCCATCTATGTGCCATGAAGTGATGGGACTTAATGGCATGATCTTAGTTTTTCTGCATGTTGAGCTTGAAGCCAACTTTTTCACTCTCCTCTTTCACTTTCATCAAGAGGCTTTTTAGTTCCTCTTCACTTTCCGCCATAAGGGTGGTGTCATCTGCATATATGAGGTTATTGATATTTCTCCCAGCAATCTTGATTCCAGCTTGTGTTTCTTCCAGTCCAGTGTTTCTCATGATGTATTCTGCAATAAGTGAAATAAGCAAGGTGACAATATACAGCCTTGACGTACTTCTTTTCCTATTTGGAACCAGTCTGTTATTCCATGTCCTGTTCTAACTTTTGCTTCTTGACCTGCATACAGATTTCTCAAGAGGCAGGTTAGGTGGTCTGGTATTCCCATCTCTTTTAGAATTTTCCACAGTTTATTGTGATCCACACAGTCAAAGTCTTTGGCATAGTCAGTAAAGCAGAAATAGACGTTTTTCTCGAACTCTCTTGCTTTTTTGATGATCCAGCAGATGTTGGCAATTTGATATCTGGTTCTGTTCCTCTGCCTTTTCTAAATCCAGCTTGAACATCTGGAAGTTCACAGTTTACGCACTGTTGAAGCCTGGCTTTGAGAATTTTTAGCATTACTTTGCTAGTGTGTGAGATGAGTGCAGTTGTGTTGTAGTTTGAATATTCTTTGGCATTGTCTTTCTTTGGGATTGGAATGAAAAATGACCTTTGCCAGATATACTATAGGGCACTCTAAATTCTTGAAGAAACACAATAGTATTTGATGTTTGACAGACTGCACAAACACCTAGCTTTGAACAAATTGCTATGTCAACATTAGATTGTGCCATTTCCTTTTGATGATGTCATAGCTTTTCAAAGCTGAGATTTTTTTGTGGTTGCTGTGATGGGAAACAAATTCACATTGCAATCAGTGTGAAATAGAAAATGAAGGAGGTGGAATTCAGTCTCATTTTAAGGTTTGAGAAGTTGTGCTGTAGGTTTATACACTGTAGGTTCATACATCCTCTTGCTAAATAATTGCTGTTACTTAAAAAAAAAAAACACTTATTTCAATTGATGTGTGTTATTCCTTTTCAAAATGGCTGATGAGATGATGGGACATAAATATTTATTAATTAGTCTGAGCCTATCTACTTAACAAACATAACTGTTGGATGTTTCTTTTGGTTTAGACATTCTATTAAAAATTACCAATTCATGAAGGATGTTGTAATCAATAAAGTTTGGATTTCTGGTTTTGCATGTAAAGAGCTTGGAAGCTGATATTCTGTTTAACAAGGGAAAAGCTGAAAAGACTGAAAAATCAAAAACTCTTCTTGATCTGAAGAGAGATGAGGACAAAGAGCAAAGCATTGTCCTTAAGATTGGAAAGACCGACAGGCAGATATAGGAGTCACAGCTTACTGAACTAGAGACCCATGAGTGAGAACTGCCAGTGGAACCAGTACCACCAGGATAAGAAAAGCTGAGTGTAACTGATGAATTTCTGGATGCTCAGGGTGGACCAGTATGAGAGATAAAAACTCCAGGGGAATCTAGTCATCAGAGCCACTCCTGCAACACACACACTTTTGTGAGTTTTATCTCCAGGAACTCAACCGGAGTCTCACAGTAAATAGTGCAGAAATTCCCCTCATGATATTGAAAGGCGAAGGAAAATAAACAATTCTGAAATATGCCTGAGCTCTCTGTTCTTCTTAAGTCCTGGTCTCTGAAAAAACTGGTTAGCCAGAGCCTAACCTGATGGAGTATTAGCAGAACCAAACTGACCTGGCAGAAAGGAAACACTCAGCTCTTGTCAGCTATTACCATCATTTCCCACCTAATGGTGGAAGGAGGAAGACTGAGAAACACTGTGAAGTTTGCTCTCTAGAGATAAAGGCTCATTATAACACTGAGACCTAATCATAGGACTGTAGACCACTTCCCCTCTTCCCATACCTTCCCTGTCCCCAAATCTTAGCACCACATTGCTAAAGGCATACTTACAACAATTGCTTTTACCTGATCCATCATGTCCTTCTATCAAGAAAAAGTTACAAGGTATACTAAAAGGCAAAAATTACAATTTGAAGAGCAAACTGGCTGTCTGTCTTGTCAGAACCAGACATGGCAGGGATGTTGAAATTATCAGGCTGAGAATTTAAAACAGTTATGATTAATATGCTAAGGGGCTGGGCTTCCCTGGTGGCTCAGCGCTAAAGAATCCATTTGCCAATGCCAGAGACAGACATTCGATGCCTATGTTGGGAAGATCCCTTGGAAAAGTAAATGGCAACCCACTCTAGTATTCTTGCCTGGGAAATCCCGTGGACTCAGGACCTTGGTAGGCTATAGTGCATAGGGTCAGAAAAAGGTGGACATGACTTAGCAACTAAGCAACAAAAACAACAATGCTAAGGGTTCTATGAGTAAAGATGTATAGCAAGCACAAACAGCTTATCAATGTAGACAGAATTCCTAAGAAAGAACAGTAAAGAAATGCTGGAAATTGAAACACTGTCCAAAATAAAGAATGACTTTGATGAGCTCATTAGTAGACTGTATATAGCTGAAGAAAGAATCTTTGAGATTGAGGATGTTTCAATAGAAACCTCCAAACCCAAAACACAAAGACTAAAAAACAGGACAGAATATATAAGAACTATGGGACAACTACAGAAGATGAAATGTATACATAATGAGAATAACAGGGTGAGAAGTAAGAGATAGAGGAACTGTAGAAATATTTAAAACAACAACTGAGAATTTCCCCAAGTTATTATCAGACACCAAACCCAGTTCCAGTGGTCATATATGGATGCGAGAGTTGGACTATAAAGAAAGCTGAGCACCAAAGAATTGATGCTTTTGAGCTGTGGTGTTGAAGAAGACTCTTGAGAGTCCCTTGGACTGCAAGGAGATCCAGCCAGTCCATTCTAAAGGAGATCAGTCCTGAATATTCATTGGAAGGACTGATGTTGAAAATGAAACTCCAGTACTTTGGACACCTGATGCAAAGAGCTAACTCATTTGAAAAGACCCTGATGCTTGGAAAGATTGAGGGCAGGAGGAGAAGGGGACGACAGAGGATGAGATGGTTGGATGGCATCACCAACTCAATGGACATGGGTTTGGGTGAACTCTGAGAGTTGGTGATGGACAAGGAGGCCTGGCGTGCTGTGGTTCATGGGATCTCAAAGAGTTGGACACAATTGAGCGACTGAACTGAACTGAACTGAAACCCAGATCTAGAAAACTCAGAGAATAACAAGCAGGATAAATGCCCCAAAGCTACATAGAGGAATATTATTTTCAAACAAAAGAAAATAAAGATAAAGAGAAAATCTTGAAAGTAGCCACAGGGAGGAAAAAATAGCTACAGAAGAACAAAGACGAGAATTACATCCAAAATTTCCTCAGAAACTATGTAAGCAGGAAGAGAACAGAGCAAAATAAAGTACTGAAAGAAAAAAATCACCAACCTTGAATTCTCTGCTCTGCAAAAATTATTCTTCAAAAGTGAAGGAGAGATAAAGTCTTTCTCAGACTAACAAAAACCAAGGCACTGTGTTTCTAGTACACTTGCCATACAAGAAGTATTAAAAGAAGTTGTTTAGAGAGAAAGAAAACAATATAGGTTAGAATCTCAGATCTATATAAAGAAAGGATGAGCAGTAAACAAGCAATCAGTCAATTTAGTTGCTCAGTCATGTCCGACTCTTTGCGACCCCATGAATCTCAGCACGTCAGACCTCCCTGTCCATCACCAACTCCCCGGAGTTTACTCAGACTCGCGTCCATCGAGTCCATGATGCCATCCAGCCATCTCATCCTCTGCCGTCCCCTTCTCATCCTGCCCCCAATCCCTCCCAGCATCATAGTCTTTTCCAATGAGTCAACTCTTCTCATGAGGTGGCCAAAGTACTGGATTTTCAGCTTTCGCATCATTCCTTCCAAAGAAACCCCAGGGTTGATCTCCTTCAGAATGGACTGGTTGGATCTCCTTGCAGTCCAAGGGACTCTCAAGAGTCTTCTCCAACACCACAGTTCAAAAGCATCAATTCTTCAGTGCTCAGCTTTCTTCACAGTCCAACTCTCACATCCATACATGACCACAGGAAAACCATAGCCTTGGCTAGATGGACCTTTGTTGGCAAAGTAATGTCTCTGCTTTTGAATATGTTATATAGGTTGGTCATAACTTTTCTTCCAAGGAGTAAGCGTCTTTTAATTTCATGGCTGCAATCACCATCTGCGGTGACTGTGGAGCCCCCCAAAATAAAGTCTGACACTGTTTCCACTGTTTCCCCATCTATTTCCCATGAAGAAGAACTAAAAATCCTCTTTATGAAAGTTAAAGTGGAGAGTGAAAAAGGTGGCTTAAGGCTCAACATTCATAAAATGAAAATCATGGTATCTGGTCCCATCACTTCATGGGAAATAGATGGGGAAAGATTGGAAACAAGCAATAAATGAAGGTAAAATAAATTTTTTTATTTTTCTTATTCTTATTTGATCTAACAGATAATTTGTTCTTGGAAACAATAGCAACAGTATATTGAAATATGTATAAATATGCATATATCATATATATATACATGCTTATGCATAAGTATATGCATAACTTAATAACAAGCAAAGTTACAAGGTATGGTAGGAAGGAATTCAGATTATTTTGTTACTATAAAATATGCTACCCATGAAATGGTATAGTGTTAGTTAAAACTGGACTTGGATTAGTTGCAAAAGTGTATTGCAAACTCCAGGGAATGTATAATTGACATGTAGAAAGGAAAGGAAGTGGAATAGTATGAAATGCTAATTAAAGCCACAAAGGCAGAAAAAGTGGAAAACAAATATAGGAACAAAGACTAAGGGCAACAAATATAAAGTGGTAGCTATTAATCAAAAAATATCAGTAATCACTTGAATGTCCATGGTCTAAATGCACCAATACAAAGACAAATATTGTCAGAGTGCATCATATAAAACTAAGAAACAACTATATGTTGTCTATAAGAAACCTACTTTAAATACAAAGTCACATGTATATTAAAAATAAATGAATATAGAAAATGCATCATGCTAACACTAAGCAAAAGAAAAGAGATGGTCTGTATTAATTTCAGAAAAAGCACTCTTCAAAGCAAAGAAAGTTATCAAGGATGAAGAAATGCATCCATAATAACAAAGTGTCAGTTCTTTAAGAAGGTATAACAATATATGTATGTGACTAACAGCAGAGCATTAATTTATATGAGGCAGCAACTGGTAGCCCTGCAAGGAGAAGTACTGAAGCCACTATCATTATTGTAGATTTCAACATCCCTTTATCAGAAACGTATTGATCCAACAGGCAGAAAATCAGTAAGGACATACTTGAACTCAACACACCATCAATCAGCTGGATATAATTGACATCTATAGACTACCTTATCTAAAACAGAAGAAAACACATTCTTCTCAAGTTCACATGAAACATTCATCAAGACAGATTAAATTTGAGGCATAAAGCACATCTTGAAAAACTTAAACAAATAGAAATTATACATCTGCCCTCAGATCACAATGAATTAAACTAGAAATCTGACTTTAAAAATCCCCAAATATGTGGAGATTAAGCAACCCCCATCACACAAGACAAAGAAAAAAGGTCAAGAGAAATTATTAAATTTATTTATGAATAAAATTATTTTGAAAATGAAATGAAAATACGAGTTGTCAAAATGTGTGGGATGTAGTAGAAGCAGTGCTTTGGAAACAGATAGCATTGAATGCATATATTAGTAAAAGAAGAAAGGTCTAAGATCAGTCATTCAAGTTTCCACATTAGGAGACTAGAAAAGGAAGAGTAAATTAAATCCAAATTAAACCAGTGAAAATAAATAATAAAAATTAGAGCAGAAATCAATGAAACTGAAAGTGGGATGTCAATATAGAACAGTGTAACCTAAAGCTGTTTCTTTGAAAAGATTAATATTGGTGACTGAACAACAAAAGTAAGAAGAAGAAAAAAAGAGAGAGCACAGGTTGCTATCATTAAAAATGAAAGAATAGACATCACTGTAGATCCATGGACCCTAAAAGAATAAGAAAAGAACATTATGATGAATTCTATGCTCACGACTTGGATAACCTAGATGAAACAGAGCTATTTCTTGAAAGATGCGATTTGCCAAACCTCACAAAAGAAGGGCTTCCCTTCTGGCTCAGCTAGTAAAGAATTCGTCTGCAATGTGGGAGACCTGGGATTGATCCCTGGGTTGGGAAGATCTCCTGGAGAAGGGAAAGGCTACCCACTCCAGTATTCTGCCCTAGAGAATTCCATGGACTCTGTAGTCCTTGGGATCACAAAGAGTCGGACACGACTGAGCAACTTTCAATTTCACTTTCACACATGAAGGAATAAACAATGTGAGTAGGTTGACATCTAGTAAACAAATTGCATCAATAGGCAATAACCTTACAAAACAGCATCAGAAGTGTTCACTAATGAATTTTACTAAATATATAAGGAAGAAATCATACAAACTCTCTATAGTTTCTTTCAGAGAATGGAAACAAAGGGAATACCTCCTAATTCATTCTATGAGGCTGTTTTTTTTTTTTTTATTCGAATTTCAAAACCAGACAAAGACATTACAAGAAATTCAAATTATAAGCCAGTATCTCTTCTAAACATAGATGTAAAAATGTTCAACAAAATATTAGCAAATTGAATCCAACACTGTATAAAAAGAACTATACTCCATGTTCAAGTGGGATTTATCCCAGGTATGCAAGGCTAATTCAGCATTGTTATATCAATTAATGTAATCCATCACATCAACAATCTAAAAAGAAAAATCACATGATCACAACATAGATTAAAAACAAAAATGCATTTGATGAAATCCAACACTCGTTCTTGTTAAAAACTCCCAGTAAACTAGGACCAGAGGGGAATATCTTCAACTTGTGACAAAAAAATATTTACCAGGAAACATTGTATTTAATGGTGAAAAGTTTGAAGCTTTTCCACTAAGATCACAGGCAAGGCAAGGATGACTCCTCTCAATACTTCTTTTCAACATTATACTGGAAGGTCTTGCTAATGTAATAAGATAGGAAAAGGAAATAAAAGGTATAAGACTGGATGAGAAGAAGTAAAATTCTCTCTGTTGGCAGATGATCATGATAATCTGTGTGAAAACCCTAGTGAATTGACAAAAATACAAAAATAAAGGAAAACCAAACTTCTGAATCTAATAAGCATTTTTAGCAAGATTGCAAGAAATGAAGTTAAAGCAAAAATGTCCATCACTTTCCTATATACCAGGAATAATCAAGTGAAATTTAAAATGAAAAACACAATCTTAAAAATTAGGGCAGAAATAAATGCAAAAGAAACAAAAGAGACCATAGCAAAAATCAACAAAGCAAAAAGCTGGTTCTTTGAAAGGATAAATAAAATTGGCAAACCATTAGCCAGACTCATCAAGAAACAAAGAGAGAAAAATCAAATCAATAAAATTAGAAATGAAAATGGAGAGATCACAACAGACAACACAGAAATACAAAGCATCATAAGAGACTACTATCAGCAATTATATGCCAATAAAATGGACAACGTGGAAGAAATGGACAAATTCTTAGAAACGTACAACTTTCCAAAACTGAACCAGGAAGAAATAGAAAATCTTAATAGACCCATCACAAACACGGAAATTGAAACTGTAGATAGAAATCTTCCAGCAAACAAAAGCCCAGGTCCAGACGGCTTCACAGCTGAATTCTATCAAAAATTTAGAGAATAGCTAACACCTATCCTACTCAAACTCTTCCAGAAAATTGCAGAGGGAGGTAAACTTCCAAACTTATTCTATGAGGCCACCATCACCCTAATACCAAAACCTGACAAAGACACCACAAAAAAGAAAACTACAGGCCAATATCACTGATGAACATAGATGCAAAAATCCTTAACAAAATTCTAGCAATCAGAATCCAACAACACATTAAAAAGATCATACACCATGACCAAGTGGGCTTTATCCCAGGGATGCAAGGATTCTTCAATATCTGCAAATCAATCAATGTAATTCACCACATTAACAAATTGAAAAATAAAAGCCATATGATTATCTCAATAGATGCAGAGATGGCCTTCAACAAAATTCAACATCCATTTATGATAAAAACTCTCCAGAAAGCAGGACTAGAAGGAACATACCTCAACATAATAAAAGCTATATATGACAAACCCACAGCAAACATTAGCCTCAATGGTGAAAAATTGAAAGCATTTCCCCTAAAGTCAGCATCAAGACAAGGGTGTCCACTTTCACTACTACTATTCAACATAGTTTTGGAAGTTTTGGCCACAGCAATCAGAGCAGAAAAAGAAATAAAAGGAATCCAAATTGGAAAAGAAGTAAGACTCTCACTGTTTGCAGATGACATTATCCTCCACATAGAAAATCCTGAAGACTCGACCAGAAAACTACCAGAGCTAATCAATGAATATAGTAAAGTTGCAGGATATAAAATCAACACTCAGAAATCCCTTGCATTCCATTCACCATTGCAATGAAAAGAGTAAAATACTTGGGAATGTATCTACCTAAAGAAACTAAAGACCTATGTATAGAAAACTATAAAACACTGATGAAAGAAATCAAAAGGACACTAATAGATGGAGAAATATACCATGTTCATGGTATAGTGAAGATGAGTGTACTACCCAAAGCAATCTACAGATTCAATGCAATCTCTATCAAGCTACCAGTGGTATTTTTCACAGAACTAGAACAAATAATTTCAAGATTTGTATGGAAATACATAAAACCTCGAATAGCCAAAGCAACCTTGATAAAGAAGAATGGAACTGGAGGAATCAACTTGCCTGACTTCAGGCTCTACTACAAAGCCACAGTCATCAAGACAGTATGGTACTGGCACAAAGACAGAAATATAGATCAATGGAACAAACTAGAAAGCCCAGAGATAAATCCACACACCTATGGACACCTTATCTTTGACAAAGGAAGCAAGAATATACAATGGAGTAAAGACAATCTCTTTAACAAGTGGTGCTGGGAAACCTGGTTAACCACTTGTAAAAGAATGAAACTAGATCACTTTATAACACCACACACAAAAATAAACTCAAAATGGATTAAAGATTTAAACGTAAGACCAGAAACTATAAAACTCCTAGAGGAGAACATAGATAAAACACTCTCCGACATAAATCACAGCAGGATCCTCTATGATCCACCTCCCAGTATACTGGAAATAAAAGCAAAAATAAACAAATGGGATCTAATTAAAATTAAAAGCTTCTGCACAACAAAGGAAACTATAAGCAGGGTGAAAAGACAGATTTCTGAATGGCAGAAAACAATAGCAAATGAAACAACTGACAAACAACTAATCTCAAAAATATACAAGCAACTTACGCAGCTCAACTCCAGAAAAATAAACGAACCAATAAAAAAATGGGCCGAAGAACTAAATAGGCATTTCTCCAAAGAAGACATACGGATGGCTAACAAACACATGGAAAGATGCTCAACATCACTCATTATGAGAGAAATGCAAGTCAAGACCACAATGAGGTACCATTTCACACCAGTCAGAATGGCTGTGATCCAAAAGTCTACAAGCAATAAATGCTGGAGAGGATGTGGAGAAAAGGGAACTCTCTTACACTGCTGGTGGGAATGCAAACTAGTACAGCCACTATGGAGAATAGTGTGGAGATTCCTTAAAAATTGCAAATAGAACTGCCTTGTGACCCAGGAATCCCACTGCTGGGCATAAACACTGAGGAAACCAGAATTGAAAGAGACACATGTATCTCAATGTTCATCACAGCACTGTTTATAATAGCCAGGACATGGAAACAACCTAGATGTCCATCAGCATATGAATGGATAAGAAAGCTGTGGGACATATACACAATGGAGTACTACTCAGCCCTTAAAAAGAATACATTTGAATCAGTTCTAATGAGGTGGATGAAACTGGAGCCGATCATACAGAGTGAAGTAAGCCAGGAAGAAAAACAGCAATACAGTATACTGACACATATATATGGAATTTAGAAGGATAGTAATGATGACTCTCTATGTGAGACAGCAAAAGAGACACAGATGTATAGAACGGACTTTTGGACTCTGAGGGAGAGGGAGAGGGTGGGATGATGTGGGAGAATGGCATTGAAACATGCCATTCTATCATGTATACTATCATGTAAGAAACGAAGCACCAGTCTATGTTCAATACAGGATACAGGATGCTTGGGGCTGGTGCACGGGGATGATCCAGAGAGATGATATGGGGTGGGAGGGGGATTCAGGATTGGGAGCTCGTATACACCCATGGAGGATTCATGTCAATGTATTGCAGAACCAATACAGTATTGTAAAGTAAAATAAAGTAAAAATAAAATTAAAAAAACAAACAAAAAAACAAAATAAAATAAAATGAAAAAAGACAATACAATTTGGATTAGTACCCCTTCAAAATGAAATACTTAGGTGTAGATCTAAATATATACAAGATCTATGTGAGAGACCTATAAAATTTGATGAATGATAACAAAGAACAATTAAATGGGAAGATATTCCATGGGAAGAAACAACACTGTCAGGATTTCAGTTTATCTCAACTTTATTTAGATTCAGTGTAATTCCAATAAAAATCTAGCAAGTAATTTTGTGAATATTGAAAAACTGAAGGCAAAGCATCCAGAATAGCCAACTTGATATTGGAAGGGAACAAAATTGAACGACTTAAACTATGCAACTTCAAGACTTACTACAAATCTACAGTATTCAAGACTGTGATATTGGTAAAAGAATCAATGTATTAGAATTAAGGACCTGGAAATAGACCCACATGAATATAGTCAAACGATCTTTGACAAAGAAGCAAAGACAATACTGCAAAGACAATACTATGGAGCAAAGATACTCTTCAAAACTGGTGATGAAACAACTGAACATCCACATGGAAAAATTAAATCTTGACACAGACCTTACACTCTTCATAAAAATGAACTCAGAATGGATCACAAACTTAAGTGTAAGGTGAAAAACTGTAAAATTCCTAGAGTACGATATAGGGCCAAACATAGATGCTTTGGGATATGGTGATGACTTTTTGATACAATATAAAATGCATGATTCATGAAAGATATAATTGATAAGCTCAACTTTATTAAAATTAAAAATTGCTCCACAATAGACAACACTTAGAGAATGATAAGGCAAGCCACAGACTGGGAGAAAACATCTCCAAAGGTCAGGCAGGGAGACTAGTTAAGAGTCAGTAGAAATTGCTTCAGGCTAAATTGAGAAGAAATTGAGTGAGATAAAAGGGCACATTTTAAAATAATGCAAAAGAATTTTAAAAAATTAGGACTTGACATTAGATTGACTGGAGAAGATGAGTGAAATGTTAGAAATTTCTAGCCTGGGAGATGGAGTTTGGTGTGAGTAGACAGAAAATAGGATAACATGAGAAACTCCAATATGACTTCTATCTGCCCTTGGGCATGGATATCTCTTCATGGCTGCTCGAGCAAAGTGCAGCCGCTGTTCCTTACGTTGAATGAGGGCTATCTCCTCACTGCCGCAAGTGTTGCAAGAGGGCATTAGAGGGCAGACACACTGAAACCATAGTCACGGAAAACTAGTCAATCTAATCACATTAGGACCACAGCCTTGTCTAACTCAATGAAACTAAGCCATGCCTGCGGAGCAACCCAAGATGGTCATGGTGGAGAGGTCTGACAGAATATGGTCCACTGGAGAAGGGAATGGCAAACCACTTCAGTATTCTTGCCATGAGAACCCCATGAACAGTATGAAAAGGCAAAATGATAGGATACTGAAAGAGGAACTCCCCAGGTGGGTAGGTGCCCAATAAGCATCTGGAGATCAGTGGAGAAATAACTCCAGAAAGAATGAAGGGATGGAGCCAAAGCAAAAACAATACCCAGCTGTGGATGTGACTGGTGATAGAAACAAGGTCCGATGCTGTAAAGAGCAATATTGCATAGGAACCTGAAATGTCAAGTCCATGAATCAAGACAAATTGGAAGTGGTCAAACAGGAGATGTCAAGGGTGAACGTTGACATTCTAGGAATCAGCAAACTAAAATGGACTGGAATGGGTGAATTTAACTCAGATGACCATTACATCTACTACTGTGGGCAGGAATCCCTCAGAAAAAATGGAGTAGCCATCATGGTCAACAAAAGAGTCTGAAATGCAGTACTTGGATGCAGTCTCAAAAATGACAGAATGATCTCTGTTCATGTCCAAGGCAAACCATTCACTATCACAGTAATCCAAGTCTATGCCCCAACCAGTAATGCTGAAGAAGCTGAAGTTAAACAGTTCTATGAAGACCAACAAGACCTTTTAGAACAAACACCCCAAAAAAGATGTCCTTTTCATTATCGGGGATTGGAATGCTAAAGTAGGAAGTCAAGAAACACCTGGAGTAACAGGCAAATTTGGCCTTGGAATGCAGAATGAAGCAGGGCAAAGACTAATAGAGTTTTGCCAAGAAAATGCACTGGTCATAGCAAACACCCACTTTCAAAAACACAAGAGAAGACTCTACACATGGACATCACCAGATGGTCAACACCGAAATCAGATTGATTATATTCTTTGCAGCCAAAGATGGAGAAGCTCTATACAGTCAGCAAAAACAAGACCAGGAGCTGACTGTGGCTCAGATCATGAACGCCTTATTACCAAATTCAGACTTAAATTGAAGAAAGTAGGGAAAGCCGTTAGACCATTCAGGTATGAACTAACTCAAATCCCTTATGATTATACAATGTAAGTGAGAAGTAGATTTAAGGGACTAGATCTGATAGATAGATTGCCTGATGAACTCTAGACTGAGGTTCATGACACTGTACAGGAGATAGGATCAAGACCATCCCCATGGAAAAGATTGAAAAAAGCAAAATGGCTGTTTGGGGAGGCCTTACAAATAGCTGTGAAAAGAAGAGAGGCAAAAAGCAAAGGAGAAAGGGAAAAATATAAGCATATGAATGCAGAGTTCCAAAGAATAGCAAGAAGAGATAAGAAAGCCTTCCTCAGCGATCAATGCAAAGAAATAGAGGAAAACCACAGAATGGGAAAGACTAGACATCTCTTCAAGAAAATTAGAGATACCAAGGGAACATTTCATGCAAAGATGGGCTCGATAAAGAACAGAAATGGTATGGACCTAACAGAAGCTGAAGATATTAAGAAGAGGTGGCAAGAATACACAGAAGAACTGTACAAAAAAGATCTTCATGACCTGGATAATCACAATGGTGTGATCACTCATCTAGAATGAGACATCTTAGAATGTGAAGTTCAGTGGACCTTAGAAAGCATCACTACGAACAAAGCTAGTGGAGGTGATGGAATTCCAGTTGAGTTATTTCAAATCCTGAAGGATAATGCTGTGAAAGTGCTGCACTCAATATCCCACCAAATTTGGAAAACTCAGCAGTGGCCACAGGACTGGAAAATTTCAGTTTTCATTCCAATCCCAAAGAAAGGCAATGCCAAAGAATGATCAAACTATCGCACAGTTTCACTCATCTCACACGCTAGTAAAATAATGCTCAAAATTCTCCAAGCCAGGCTTCAGCAATATGTGAACCATGAACTCCCTGATGTTCAAGCTGGTTTTAGAAAAGGCAGAGGAACCAGAGATCAAATTGCCAACATCCGCTGGATCATGGAAAAAGCAAGAGAGTTCCAGAAAAACATCTATTTCTGCTTCATTGACTATGCCAAAGCCTTTGACTGTGTGGATCACAATAAACTGTGAAAAATTCTGAAAGAGATGGGAATACCAGACCACCTAACCTGCCTCTTGAGAAATCTGTATGCAGGTCAGGAAGCAACAGTTAGAACTGGACATGGAACAACAGACTGGTTCCAAATAGGAAAAGGAGTACATCAAGGCTGTATATTGTCACCCTGCTTATTTAACTTATATGCAGAGTACATCATGAGAAACACTGGACTGGAAGAAACACAAGCTGGAATCAAGATGGCTGGGAGAAATATCAATAACCTCAGATATGCAGATGATACCACCCTTATGGCAGAAAGTGAAGAACTAAAAAGCCCCTTTATGAAAGTGAAAGAGGAGAGTGAAAAAGTTGGCTTAAAGCTCAACATTCAGAAAATGAAGATCATGGCATCCGGTCCCATCACTTCATGGGAAATAGATGGGGAAACAGTGGAAACACTGTCAAACTTTATTTTTGGGGGCTCCAAAATCACTGCAGTTGGTGACTGCAGCCATGAAATTAAAATACAGTTACTCCTTGGAAGAAAAGTTTTGACCAACCTAGACAGCATATTCAAAAGCAGAGATATTACTTTGCCAACTAAGGTCTGTCTAGTCAAGGCTATGGTTTTTCTTGTGGTCATGTATGGATGTGAGAGTTGGACTGTGAAGAAGGCTAAGCGCTGAAGAACTAATGCATTTGAACTGTGGTGTTGGAGAAGACTCCTGAGAGTCCCTTGGACTGAATGGAGATCCAACCAGTCCATTCTGAAGGAGACCAACCCTGGGATTTCTTTGGAAGGAATGATCCTAAAGCTGAAACTCCAGTACTTTGGCCACCTCATGCGAAGAGTTGACTCATTGGAAAAGACCCTGATGCTGGGAGGGATTGGGGGCAGGAGGAGAAGGGGGGAGGGCAGAGAATGAGATGGCTGGATGGCATCACTGACTTGATGGATGTGAGTCTGAGTGAACTCTGGGAGTTGGTGATGGACAGGGAGGCCTGGTATGCTGCGTTTCTTGGGGTCGCAAAGAGTCGGACACGACTGAGTGACTGAACTGAACTGAGTCTGCACTTGGAGATCAATCTTAACATGTAAATGCCCCTAAGAGGGTTTTAAGTGAATATGTTTACACTAAGATGTATATGATTTCTATCAGCATTTTGCTTATGAACAGGATTGGATTTGGGAAAGGGCAAAGTGGATCAGAGAGAACAGAAGAAGGGCAGTGGACACTTGTGTGAGAGGAGGTGCAGAGCAGAGAAAAACATCACATTGGGAGGCTGGAGGCAGATAGATCAAGTTCACATTTTCGATTTAAGTAACTTGTATGAATAGTGTATATAATGAGGGACTACACTTCATCTATTTTTGTTGTCTGCAAACACTTACAGGAGTCATTTTGTTGGCAAGTGGCAGAAATCCAGAGCATATAAAAGTGGAAGTCAGAGTCTATTTGTAGCTCAAGTCCAGGAGATCTGGCCGATGAAATGGTGTCATTGGGGCACTGCCATTTCCGTATCTGGCTTTGCTTTTTTGCAGGTTGACTTCCTTGTCACACAGGCCTGTGCATGCATTGGTTAAGACTGTACTTGTTAGTTAAGATTACTGTTACTGATTTGTTTATTTCTTTAGCACCTTTTACTTCAGGGGAGAGAGAGAGATAGAGAACCCTGTTCTTTTTCTTGTTGTTGTTCAGTCACTAAGTCCTGTCCAGCTCTTTGTGATCCCATGGATTGCAGCATGCCAGGCTTCACTATCTTTCTCTATCTCCCAGAGTTTACTCAAACTCATGTCCATTGAGTCAATGATGCCATCCAATTATCTTATCCTCTGTCACCCCCTTCTCTTCTCATCCTCAATCTTTCCTAGCATCAGGGTCTTTTTCAGTGAGTCAGCCCTACGCAACAGGTGGCTAAATTATCGGAGCTTCAGCTTCAACATCAATCCTTCCAATGAATAGCAAGGGTTGACTTCCTTTAGGATTGATCTCTGTACTGTCCAAGGAACTCTCAAGAGTCTTCTCTAGCACCACAGTTTGGAAGCATCAGTTCTTTGGTGATCAGCTTTCTTTATGGTCTAGCTCTCACATCCATACATGACTACTGGAAAAACCATAGCTTTGACTATACAGACCTTTTTAGTTCCAGTAAAGTCCCCTGGAGTGGCATTGCTATGTCTTATGCCCAGCATTGCACCAATCAGGCAAACAGGGTGGTACACTATAGTCCTTCCTGAAACTGAGCAGGGAGCCTGTCTCCAAGGGCATGGACTGAAAATTAAAACACTTCAAGGTTTCCACTTGGTATAACAATTTTCATAGTGAAAACTTAGTAATTAAAAATGGAATGTGGAGTGTTCATTACTTTCAGAAATGTGGCTTCTTATATGTCGATAGTATTATGGATATTCAGGTTCCTTTTCTCATCCTAAAATAAGATCTTAGAGACTGGCATAGTTTTGTATCTTAAATTTAAAACTTTTCAGATTTTCCAAAGGACATTTGAGTTTGCTGATAAAATAAATTAGCTGAACTCTATATTGAAGACATAAAATCTGTTTGTTTATTTCATACAAGACATGTTGCCAACAGCTGTGCTGAGATGTGACGTGATCTTCTCAATGAACAATCCAGGAGCCACTGAGTAAGCTAAAATAATAGAATCTGCTTGTCTGGAGTGAGTGTGTTGACAAAGAAACAAAAGGGAACTGTAGGGTAAACACAGGGCAACATTATACAGAGAGAGTAGTTAAAAATAATACAAACACTGCACAAGAAAAGAACTGTAACATAGCAGACAACGTTCAGTGCTTTTCCAATTAAATCTTTGGTTTTCCATATGGAGACACTAAACCTGGTTTTCATTGTTTAAAATCAATTCCAAAAGACTATCCTTAAATCACCTTGAAAGTGTTTCTGAAAGTTAATTCAAAATTCTTTCAAGTGAGCTCCCAAGTTCTGACCCTCCATTCGTCTCCATGAGCAAGCTCACGCCCTCCCTTGAAACAACATAATGATCAATATTATTGTATTTTACAAAGTAGTTTATCCCTTTTAGCAGTGGTCAAACTTTCTATTTGATAAACCTTATTGAGAAGCTTCTTTGCCAGGACTGGCAACACAGAAAGCTCCTAGGGTGGATCACTGTTGTGTGTGTTTTCTAATCATGTTGGACAGTGGTGTAAGGAAAACCCGTGTGCTTCTTCTTCTTTTTTTTTTTTTTTTGGTCTAATCTGGAACTAGTGCGTTAACTTTCTGCTATTGTTCAATTTAAGTAGAAGTTTATTTTGTTATCACTATCTGTTTTACCTAGGATCTGTAAGGTGTATAAATATAGGAGGTAGTCTGTGTTCTTACAGGAAAAAAATTTATCTTACAACAGTTAAGCCTTTGTCTTCTAATCTTTAGTGTTTCTGTAATTGTATCATGAAAATAGGATAGGCATACAATGGTGGATGGTTTTAATTTCCTGAGGGAGTATTTCTGATGATGCCAAGGAGAATGAAGGCATGGGGTTTTCTAAAGGCAAAATTTTTGAATAGCTTTTCCTTTTTCATGTTTCAGTGTTTAAAAACCAGAGCTCTGTTAACTTGGTAATTAGTGTTAGGTAAAGACGACCAGGACGCCGAAAGAGTATCTAACAGGCTTTTTAATGGCGAAGCCCTCCCGGGCGGGGTTCCCAGACCCGAATGAGGCAGGTTGAGGAAGTCTGTGCCCAGACTGTGTTAGAAGTGGCTTATATAATTTTCTTGTGAGGGATGGTCAGGTTAATGGGCGGGGGTTCGGCTAGGTCGCCAGGCTGAGGTGTTGTGAGCTGATAGGTCTTTTTACGTGGCCGGGGTGCGGTGGCTTTGGCTGGCGAAGTGTGCTGTCACTGGTCCCTGGGATCTGGGCGGCTCCTTCCATTAGGGACTTCCCTTGCCAGTGGGAGGGAGGGGAGGGCCCATTATGGCCCCTGGGGTCTGGCCTTACAGTTAGTACAAAGGCATCGATTTTAAGTCTGAATACCAGGCCAACATAAACGAGGCATCAAGTAAGGATAAGCGCTTATTGGTTCAAATGATCTCGATGATAAGCTCTCCTGCTTGCATGTACACATATACATATATATTTATAGTAGCCCTTTGTCCACAGGACATTTGAATTTACTTTGCCTCTTATATGTATCTCCCCACTCTTTTGATTTCTAACTCGAATCCTTTTTCCTTTTTATCCCACTTATTTCCTTTATTTTGGATCTCCCGAAATGTGTTAGAATTTACTCCTTAGCTTACATTTTTTAATTTGATGATAGAGACAGTCAAAAGTACTGTTTGAGAGAAGGAATAGCCAGTTACTGGCTATAGGTGTGCTGCTAACTGACCTTGTAGCCTTGGTCAATTTGCCTAATATCTTTTTTTAATTAGATTTTAAAAAATTATTTATTTTTGTCTACACTGGATATTCTTTGTTGCAAGCAGGCTTTCTCTAGTTGCAGTGAGCTGGGGCTGCTCTTTATTGCGGTCCACAGGCTTCTCAGTGTAGTCTCTTGCTGCTGACCACGGACTCTAGGCATGTGGGCTTCAGTAATTGTGGTGCCTGGCTCAGTAACTGTGGCTCAAGGGCTTAGCTGTCCCGTAGCATGTGGAATCTTCCTGAACCAGGGACTGAACCTGTAACCACTGGACCACCAGGGAAGTCCTGCCTAATATCTTTTAACCTTAGTTTTCTAAGGTATAAAATGAGGACTATGAATTACACTTCTTCAATCATTGGGTGGGGGTATTGCATGGAAAGAAAGCAGGAATAAGCATCTAGAAGATTCTAAAGCATTTTGTAAACATTAGGTGGCTGCATTCTTATGGTGGTAACTATGAACTGTCCCATGGGCTTCCCAGGTGGCTCAGATGGTAAAGAATCTGACTGCAATGCAAGAAGACCTGAGTTCGATGCCTTGGTCAGGAAGATCCCCTGGAAAAGGGAATGGCTACCCACTCCAGTATTCTTGGGGCTTCCTGGTGGCTCAGATGGTAAAGAATCTGCCTGCAACGCCAGGAGATCCAGGTTCAATCCCATAGCCTATTAAAAAAAACTGTTGAGACAACTGTCTTCAGTTTGGAAAACAGGAGCAGAAAGAATAGCAAGGAGTTAATCATTCAATGATATGATTTTCCAAATTTCAGATTATTGCCTGCTAGGGCTGCAAAATCAAATAATTATTTGCTGCTGCTGCTGCTAAGTCGCTTCAGTCGTGTCTGACTCTGTGCGACCCCAGAGACGTTGCCCACAAGGCTCTGTCGTTCCTGGGATTCTCCAGGCAAGAACACTGGAGTGGGTTGCCATTTCCTTCTCCAATTATTTGCTACTACGACTACTAAGTCACTTCAGTCGTGTCTGACTCTGTGCGACCCCATAGGTGGCAGCCCACCAGGCTCCCACATCCCTGGGATTCTCCGGGCAAGAATACTGGAGTGGGTTGCCATTTCTTTCTCCAATGCATGAAAGTGAAAAGTCAAAGTGAAGTCGCTCAGTCGTGTCTGACTCTTAGCGACCCCATGGACTGCAGCCCACCAGGCTCCTCCATCCATGGGATTTTCCAGGCAAGAGTACTGGATTGGGGTGCCATTGCCTTCTCCGAATTATTTGCTACCAAGATTTAAAAAATAGAATGAAATACCCAAATCTGAGAGCCCTACAGCTAGCGTTCCTGGTAACAGGAAACTTGGGTTTTATTACTGTCAGTCTTTAGGGAAGGCATTTTCTCGCTCAGGGAAAGCAAAATGATGAGTCTTAACAACTGATCTATCTACTAGCCAGGGGTTCACAACACAGAACCCTATGGGATGACTGCACTGGTTGAAAATACAGATTCCTGGGTTCACCTCTGGAGAGGCTCTACCACTGGGTAAAGGCGTAGAGGTCGAATCATCTAAATCAGTAGCCTCTTCAGTGATTCCAACATGTAGCCAGGACTGGTGACCACTGGAGGGCCCCTACAGCACTATACATCATATAAGAAGTAATTGGGGAAAATAATCCTTTAGATCAGCATCAGCAAAATTTTTTTCTGCAAAGTATCAGATAGTTAATTTTGAGGCTTTTTGACTCCTCGACTGGCACAAACTCAGATAAACCAATGAATGGGCATGGCTGTATTTCAGTACAACTTCAGTAAATTTGAATTTCTCATCAAAAATAGAATAAAATAGGAATAATAGACTATGTTAGGAAATATCAGAGTTTATATCTCATAAGTACCCATAACTGAGGAAAAGTATTGTTTCATGAAAGTTTTGTTTCAGTGTGTGTGTGTGTGTGTGTATAAATTCAATTACTTGTCTCGGTCCTTACCAGCAGCGTCATTTCCCTGTGCGTCCTGAGAAGCTTTCCCGTTACTACCCAACACAATGTTATAGTCCCATGTTAAAACAAACCCTAAACCTCTATGAACTTCCCATTCTTTTCCAACAACTACATCATCTTTACTCTGATTGATAGCAACACTCCTACCCTCAGGTACATGATTATTCTTCCTTAATCAACAAATAGTTTAGTAGGGCATTTTTAAAGATTTCTTAGCAAATATTGCTTGGATTGTTGACTTTTTAATTTAATTGTATTGTAACTAGAGTAGTTTGAGACATGCTATAATTATGGTCTGAATCCTGGTCAATTTTTGTAAATGTACAATTGGTGCCTAAAAGAAGGTATACCTGTAGTACACCTTCTACTATAGCTGCATTAATATTTAGTCTGTCTTTAAGGAATAAATTATAAAAGTTGTATTTTGCAATAATAAAGTGTTTGATATGCCTAAAAGGATGTTAAATATACTTTCAGAATAAAAGCCAAAATTGACAAGACTAGAAGGGTTGGGTTGTTGGGTTAATAGTCCATCTGTGTGAGTGTGTATTGTCACTCAATCTTGTGTGATTCTTGACAATCCTTTGGACTGTAGCCTGCCAGGCTCCTCTGTCCATGGGATTTTCCAGGAAAGAATAGTGGAGCAGGTTGCCATTTCCTCCTTCAGGGAATCTTCTCAACCCAAGAAGTGAAACTGCATCTCCTGAGTCTCCTGCATTGGCAGGCAGATTCTTTACCATTGAGCCACTGGGAAAGTCCTTATCTATGTCCCTTATATTAAGCTTGTTAGTTTTATTGTTCAAATCTTATATAATTGTATATATTTTCCACCCTATTTGATCTATCAAGTCCTGGGAAAGAAGTGCTGAAATGTCCTACTATAAAGGTAGATTTTTATATTTTTCCTTCTAGTCTTGTCAATTTTGGCTTTATATTTTGAAGGTATGTCTAACATCTTTTAGGCATATCAAACACTTTATTATTGCAAAACACAACTTTTATCATTTATTCCTTAAAGACAGACTAAATATTAATGCAGCCATACTACTCACTTTTATTATTTTCCTGTTATCTCTTCATATCACTTGATTTTAAATCTTTTTGTGTCCTTATGTTTTTTCCATTCTAACACTGCTTTATCGAGAGAGGTATATGCAGTAAAATGAGGTATGACTTTCAAAAGTTTGATAACTTTTAATTTACATATGTACCCATATAACTCTACCTAGATCAAGATATAGAACATTTGTTCCACTACTCCCCTGGTTAAATAATTGCTGCTTTCTGACTTTTATCACTGTAGTTTTGTATAAAACAGTCAATTGCCATTTAAGAAAATTTCAGGAAGAAAACAAATAACCAGATCTTTTATTTACACATTTATTTACCATTTTTGATGTTCTTCATTCCTTTATATAGATTTACCTTTACATCCAGCATTATTTCCCTTCAGCCTGAAGAACTTTTTTAATACAGGTCTCCTAACAATGAACCTTCTCAGTTCTCTTTTATCTGAAAAAGTTTTTATTTATCTTCACTTAAAAATATGTAATATGGTTTTTGAAAGATTAAAGAAACATTCAGAGTATAAACAAGGAATGTAGTTTTTCTTAAACATTGTCTTTAACTCTATTTTTGTCAACTCTCTATTTCCTGATTGAATATTGAACCTTATAACATCAGGACTAACTAGATTCCACATTCCATAACTTGGTCATTAAAACTGTCTCACATTTGGTATTCAAGACCAATTCCTATTCATTTTTTTTTACTTAATTTTCAAAAAAAAAAAAAGCTTTTAGATTTTATATTAAAAGAGGAGATTTTGGAGATTTCCCATATACTTTCTGCCTCCACATAAACAGACTTTCCCATTATCAACATTACACACCAGAATGGTATAGTTTTTTTAAACCAAGGATGAACTTACATCAACATATCACTAATACCCAATGTATTCAGTCTTAGTCTTGTACATTCAGTGAATTTGAACAAACATGCAATGACAGATATCCATCGTTATGGTGTCATATGGAACATTTTTACAGTCCTTAAAATCCTCTGTGCACTGACTAGTCATCCCTTCCCTCTTCTCCAGCCTGTCAGAACCACTGATCTTTTTATTTTCTTGGTTTTCTCTTTCCAGAATGCCTTATAGTTGGAATCATACACTATTAGTCACCCACATTTTTAAGGGTATTTTGTGAAAATTCTGAAATGACCATTTTCTTTTAACACTTTAAAGATGGCATCCCATTGTCTTCAGGTTTCTCCCTTTTCATATGAAAAGTTAGTGAAAATACTTACTGTTCTGTAATACATAATATGTCATTTCCTCCCAGTTTTCTTTCAAAATGTTCACTTTATCTTTCTTTGTATTACTTGACTTTTTTTTTTTTTTTTGTATTTTGATTTATTACCTTTCTTATCTACTAGAACCTAACCTCCATGAAAAAGAGAGTTTGTGATTTTGTCCACTTTTCTATCCTCCTTGCCTAGAAAAGAGTAAGGATATGATGCGTATTCAATTAATGTATCCTAATTAAATGAAGGAATGAGTGCTGGTCATTGCCTCTGGGTGTCTGCTTCCTTTATTGCACACTTGGAAAGCTGAGAGACTCAACTCACTGATTTCAACCAAAAACTCTTTCATAGAACACAGTTATAGAAATAATAGATTTAATTTCTACCTCTCTCTCACACATACACACTTACACACACACAAATACACACACAGGGATGGGAACAGAGTAAAGAACTTTAAATAACAGAAGCAATTTAAAAGATAAATTGACATTTGAAGATTCCATCCTTAAAATATTTTTAAATCTTTAAGAAATTCTTTAAATGTTGACGTTTTACTGGCCACATCCCCCTAAGAATTCCCTGCCTTACCCCCTCTTACTGATCCCCCTCCTCCCCTCCACTCTTCTGTGTTCTCACCCATGTTTTCTTCCCTCCAAGCTGCCTATCAATGACAGTTCTAGCACCCTGATAGGTAACAAATTCTTCACCTCCTTACAGATATAAGCAGTTCACATTTACTTGTGAGATTCACTGGATCCATTCAACTCCAGGATAACACAGATTAGAATATGTTTGCTTATTTGGGTAACAAAATAATTATTAATTTTTTTCATCAAAAAATCATTTTGACTTATTTCAAGAATTTGGGGGATAGAACTGATTTTTCCATTTAACTATGGGACCAAAAATGAGACCTATCTGCTGATAATTCTTAGAAGTGAATTAAGTGATTGCAACCTGGGGGAATATTCCCTTGGTTAACTGCTAGCATTGACTGTTCTCTTATTAGATTAAAGGGGAATATTAAAGTCTAAAAGGACTTCCTCAATACCAAAGAGCAGCATTTAAAGCCTTTGCCAGCTTTAAGACAGAAGCATCTTATTCAACACAGACTCATTGACTTCTCAGTGCAGAATGTCAGCTTTTATTTTCTTTATTCAGTAATCCAAAAATATAATTCCCCTTCCTCTCCACTTCCTAAAACATACATTTAGATGATTATTTGTGTCTGTGTATGAATGGGCTCTGAGTGGGCCCCAGATTCTGAGGAAATGACTCTTAAGAGTATTACTGTGTTTTTCTTCTATTCTTCTTTGTTCTCATTCTCCTTTTTTTTTCTTTTTTGACATATTTTTGAAGCAATCAAATGTGAGTGCAAAATTCGTGCTTCATCTGTGGTTAGTGTCAAGGGAAGTCTTCCTAGGTAACTGGAGTCTTTCTAGGTAAGCTAGTAACACTGCTGCATTGCTAGGTTCTTATTTCTTCTCTTTCTGAATTCTCAGAGACCATCCATAACTTTTTAAATTATGTTTTACTTGTTCTTTTGCAAATCTCATTCTCCTTTCAATGGTGAGTCTCAAAATGAGTGAGCACAACAAGTTTTGCTTTTTTCTTTCTTTTTTTTCCCACACTCTACAGACACATCCCCCTGCACCTCCCCCCCCCGGAAGGAGGAAGAAAGCACAAGTCTCTGTGTCAACTACTCCATGAACAGTAGGATCCTTTGGAAGAGCTGCCACACTGAGGATGAGATGATCTGGTCTGAATTCCCAGTTCTGCCCCTAATGAGCAGAGTGACCTCGAAGAAGCAGCTTAAACTCCAGGTCACTTTTTCCTCATCTACAACTGAAAATGCTCACTCTCGTCCCTGTTACCTGATAAGGGTCAGATAACATAATGGATGTAAATACATTTTATAAAATGATTAAGATTGTAAAATCCTAGGTGATTACAGGAGAGTCATATCAAGCCTGCATATGCATGCTTGGGGGTATGGTTTGACTTCACTTACTTTGTTTAATACTCACTAAAAAAACTCCAAATTCTATGAACATGTGTGAAGGTTATAGAGGCTATATATGAACAGAGAATAGAACAAATCATGCAGCAAATGAAAGATTTACAAATCTATCTTTTCCTGGGGCTTACCAGGTAGTTCAGTAGTAAAGAATCTGCTTGTCAATGCAAGAGACGCAGGAGACTCAGTTTCCATCCCTAGTTCAGGAATATCCTCAGTGTTAGGTAGTTAGAATAGGAAAAGGGAGCCCAAAATGGCAGTGGCTAAAAGACAAAAAGGGAAAAGCCTGTAAACATAGAACAAAGGAAGGTCCAGGACTGGAGTGAGGACCTGGGGTAAAACAAACAGCCCTCCTGGCTCTGCCAATTTATACAGGGCAGGCTCAAGGGGGGAGGAGAAAAACACATAAAAGAGGAGCCAAAATTGAGCTTTGGGCTTCTCTTCTCTTCATGTCTTTTGGGTTGGCCCACTCTCACAACCTCAAGGATGTATTTTCCTTTGTTTGCAAATAAAGCTGAGCTGTAACATGGAGCTGTAACACTAGTCTTCCCGTCACTTCAAATTTTTGCTGCAGTGAGACAGAACTGAGGAAATTACAAACTTCCCTGACAGAGGGGAATGACAACTCACTCCAGTAATCTTGCCTGGGAAATTCCATAGACAGAGGAATCTGGCAGGCTACAGTCCATGGGGTCACAAAAGAGCTGAACATGACCAAGTATGCATGCACACACATCTTTTCCTACTTTTCTTATTTTGAACACCCAGTGAGCTGTGTAGATTTCATAGAACTTTTATTCCTTCCATTAATCGAGCTTTGAAGTTCCCACGATTTAGCATGAATAAAAATTACTGTATAATGTTGTATATACAGAAATATGTATACTCTATTTTATGGATAATTTCAGAGATTTTCAAGGGTAATTTAGACTATGTAATTTTCACCTTACATGCTGAACTGAGAATTTAACTCCACAGAAGATTTGACTCCCCCATGCTCCAATCATCCCTGTGCTCTAAAGGTGGCAAAAAAAGGGGAATTTTTATATTATGCAAGAAAATTCCTTGAAGAGAGCAAATACATTAAAAAAAAAAAAAAAAAAACCTAGGCTAGCAGTGGTTTTGTAAGGCTGATATATTCAAGAATGTAACACATTATTATCACTTACATTTTCATTTTCTGAGAATAGAGATGTAGTTTTAGGACCCCAGAGAGAACCACTTTTGCATAAGTAGTGAATTTTTAATCTGAGACCTGTATTTTAACCACACCTCCTAACCATGCTTTGCAGGATGTCTCTTAGGGTGTAGGTCACAAAAGCCTGAACTGTACCTCCCAAGGCCCAACTAAATGCTTTCCCTTAGAAACAAAGAAAGTCCACTTTTAATTCTTTCTTTTTCTTTAAACAGCCCAATGGGCTTTCTTTGTTTTGTGACAGTGGGTAGTTCACTTTGCTCATGCTTGAAAGTTCTGCCACCCATTTACGTGTTCTCAATGCAGGTTTTGAAATGAGTAAAAAGATAAGACCTGGCTATTTTGGTAGAAAATTGAGAGTTGTCTGGAAGACAGGAAGAAAGGGTCAAAGCTGTTAAGTATCTGAATGTGTCCCTTCCTTTGCTGAACCTGCTTCTTGGTGACCCCATTTCTCTTGAAGGAGAAATGTCTCACACACACCTAATTTGTAGGTGACAAGACAGAGCATTCACTGCCTACTATTGGGACACTCACTTTCTGCATGTGTGACCCAAAGTGGTGAGTTAAGAAAACTAACTGTTAGAGTTAATCTTCAGAAACAGCTTCCTTGGTGGCTCAGATTGTAAAAACCTGCTTGCAATGCAGGAGACTCAGGTTCAGTCCCTGGGTTGGGAAGATCCCCTGCAGAAGGGCATGGCTACACACTCCAGTATTTTCCCCTGGAGAATTCCATGGGCAGAGATTCCTGGCGGGCTACAATCAATGAGATCCCAGAGTCAAACACAACTGAGCGACTAACACTTTGACTTTCAGTCTTCAGAAAGAGAGAGAAGTAAAGCATATAACTTATAAATGGTTAAGTATTTCCTTCTAAACTTCTTGACTACCCTTTTAAGCCATTGTATCTTTTACACAAAAAGTATGTGAGTCTGGTTTTTGTTTCACGCACTATCATTGAAAATAGTTATTTCTGATCACAGAGAAAGCAAGCAATCTATTAACCTGAGTCGGAATCTTCATTTGAGGGTGTCAACTTTTAAAAATACTCAGCATGAGAGCTGTGACTTAAGTTTTATTTGGGGCAAAAGGAGGCTTGCAGCCAGGAGAGAGTGCCACAGATAGCTCTGAAAAATAGCTCCAAAGAGGCAGGGGAAGGTCAGTATATTTGTGATTTTGGTGAAGGAGGAATACATGCAATCAAGCCCATATTTTTACAGAAGGTTTCTGCTAGCCATGAAGAGCAGGCGTTATCATAAAGGATTTTAGTGCTTTTCTAAATATGAAGCCCTGTTCTGCCAATTTCCCCACCTCCCCTTTCTGAGCACAGAGTGCCTCGTTTCTGCTTCCCCACCCTCAACTCCTTTCAGGGGATGTTGAGAATCAACAGTTGCAGCAGCACTTGATTTAATCCTTGTAGAGGTAGACAGCAAGTGCCCATGGCAAGTGCCAATCTGTAGTTGACAAAGGAAAGCTGCTTTACATAGAAGAATCATATGCTCTTTGAAGCAGTCCAGAGAGTGAAGTTTTGATTGCAGTGGGAGTGTCCTATTGGGTAGGCTTTGAATCTTGCCCTCTGGACTTCTAAGGACAGGTATGATCAACTCTGAAAGAGAAAAGGAGCAGTTGTGCTGTCTTGTAACCAATCCTGACAACCATGGTTTAAGACTTTGCAAAATTTGGGAGAAAAATCCCCAGAGTGGGATTTGAGGGTTGTACAAAGGGCTTACTAGGTGTCAGTAGTGGTAAAGAACCTGCTCGCCAATGCAGGAGACATAAGAGATGTGGGTTTGTTCCCTGAGTTGGGAAGATCCCCTGGAAGAGGGCATGGCAACTCACTCCAGTATTCTTGCCTGGAGAATCCCAGGGACAGAGGAGCCTGATGGGCTGCAGTCCACAGGGTCATAAAGAGTTGGACACAACTGAAGCGACTTAGATGGCAAGGGTTAACCACAGATCATTTCTAGTTCCTTGTTGTGATCTTTGTCATACCAAGCCTGAACACACTGGAGCTTTCATTCTCTGCTCGTGGGATAAAAATAAACTGTTTAACCTTTTAAATGCTGGTAATTTGGAGGGGTGTGCCATTTTTAGTTCTCTCCAGCACATGAGCTTCTGAAAAGCTTGAAGGATAGAAATGGCTAACTAACTAAATTTGGAACCTTAAAAGGTCAGAGTAAATCTGGTGCTATCCTGTCTTTTTTTCCCCTGCCACAGAATGCATGTTACATTCTTTAAAATTGTGAAAAAGATTGTAAAAGGACAAGTAAAGACAAAACTTGAACTGTGAAATATTGTTGTAGGAGGAGATAAAAAAGAATAAAATGTCTCAGGCTGATGATTTTCAGTAGATCTTCAAACTGGACTTTCTAATCCATTGTTTCTAGTTTCAGATAGTTGTTGGAAGAGGCGGAAGAAATGTCAGCCTTTTAAGAGCTTCCTCTTTTCCTAATAATCAGGGAATCATGAATGTTATAATCTGTCAAATCTCCTTCTTATTTAACAAATTGGGCCCCCCCATCTTGGTCACTAGCAATGCTTCCTAAGGATTTTGACCTCTCCATTGGAGTCTCTGTGCAGAAAATTGTCTGTAAATCCATGGGCACTGGAGGAATGTGCTCAGTGCAACACAGAATCACCGAGACTGCTTTTTGTGTATAATACTTGTTTTTGTTTGGGATACACAAGCAAACACAGAAGACGTGGTTTTTTTCCTTAAGCCTTTATAATATAGTTATAAACAGATCAGACATGAAGAGATAAACTAACTGAAAAAACCTTCTCTGGCAACAGGAATAAGAGAAAATATGTGAAAAGAACAGAGTCAAGGAAAGATCCCAGTGGGTGATCTGTGTGGACAGAGGACGTGCCTGAGCTGTCTGTCCTCATCTCTGACCACACCCTACCATCCACTCTGCGTACAGATCACTTTCATTTCTCTGAATATATTCTCCAACTTCCCTTGCTTTGCTTGTGCTCATGTTGTCACAGTCGCTTCGAATGCTTTTCCTCACATTCTGCCTGTTGAAACTCTACTCCTCAGTCATTTCACTCTGTATGTCTCTGTTAGAGCTGATCTGGGTCCAACTTGGGTTGTTGTCACTTGTGTATGTGTCTTTCTTTCACACCACACTGTGTCTCTTGAAGGTAGGATTGTTCTTTTATTTAGCTTTATATATCATGTCCTTATTAGAGTCTAGTCAATACATATTTATTGCAATAAATGGAATGGAATTATCCAGGAAGAAAAGGAGCCATAGCTCCGAAATGATTCTGAGGGTAGAAGCATAAGAATATGGGTGCCATAATGGGAAAATGGAAGATGTTGTGGATTTGGTGTAAATTCTGGTATTAAAGAGACATCATCAGTAGCAATATCCTCTGGGAACCTGTGTCCATGGGACTCAGTAAAGAGTGAGAGTGTGTCGAGATATAATCTAGGTGCTGAGAATTAGAGTTGGACCATAGAGAAAGCAGAGTGCTGAAGAACTGATGCTCTTGAGCATCAGAAGAGACTTGAGAATCCCTTGGACTGCTAGGAGAGCAAACCAGTCAATCCTAAAGGAAATCAACCCAGAGTATTCATTGGAAGGACTGATGCTGAAGCTCCAATACTTTGGCCACCTGATGCAAACAGCTGACTCATTGGAAAAGAACCTGATGCTGGGAAAGACTGAGGGCAGGAGGAGAAGGGGGCAACAGCAGATGAGATGGTTGGATGGCATCATCTATTCAATGGACATGAATTGGGCAAATTCTGGGAGATGATGAGGGATAGGAAAACCTGGTGTGCTGCAGTTCATAGGGTCACAGTATTAGACATGACTTGGCAACTGATCAACAACAGCAAAGGATTAGAGTATACTGTTTGTTTGTTTGTTTTTTAATGGAAACTTCAGAAGTTTGACTTTAAGAAAAATGCTTTTCTTGTATTTGTGAGTCCACGATTCCAGAGGAAAAATAAAATACCATTATGCTATTTCCCTTAAGTCAGTATCTTTTTCCTAATTTATGATGATGTTTATTAGAGCTGGCCACTCACCTTGCCTGGGCACAAAAATAATCACTTGCACAACTTGTCTCACAACAGGAGGTCCCTATAAGGACCTGAAAACCTGGAACTGAGAAGCTGCCGCCAAAATCAATCAAAAGAATTCAGGAGGGCCCCAAAGAGGGAGCATATACCAGCCCATAATATGTCCTGCTAACTTCTGCCAAACCCTTGTACTGGAATCCATCTTGACTGAGAGATGCATGTACCACCAGAAGGTTCCTGAGTGGAACCAATATGGGCATGAGCAAGATGACTGGCCGGAGAGAAACTGGAAACTAATTCCACCTACATAAAACCCGAGATTGCAAGCCATGAGTAGAGCAGTTCTCTTAGATCCCCTGCTGCTGTCTACCCTGGCACCCCTTTCCAATAAAATCTCTTGCTTTGTCAGTACATGTGTCTCCTCAGGCAATTCATTTCCAAGTGTTAGACAAGAGCTTACTCTCAGATCCTTGAAGGAATCTCTTTCTGGCAATTTTAAGTGAAATTACTGAGTGAGATGAAAGGCAGCTTTTTTTCCACACGAGACTTGGGATATGTCCTTTGGAAGTGGTAAACCCAGAAGAGGACTTACCTGGTGGCTCAGTGGTAAAGAATCCACCTGCCAAAGCAGGAGACCCAGTTTTGATCCTTGGGTCAGGAAGATCTACTGCAGAAGGAAATGGCAACCCATTCTGGTATTCCTGCCTGAAAAATTCCATGGACAGAGGAGCCTGGCAGACTACAGACAATGGGTAGAATTGCAGAGTCAGACATGACTGAGCAACTGAGCACACAGTGGTCTACTGAGGAAATTGAAGGAGCTGCTAAAACTTAGCCATAAAAACCTTTTTGGGTAGATCCTTCCTTGATATTATTACAAGATGAATGACATTAAATAACAGAAAACTTACTTCTTCCGGAACTGGCAAGTTCCAACAGCATAATTCTTTTCCATCTACTAAGAAAAATCTCAGCCCCTTCCATTATCTGCATCTTCCTTTATAAGTCAAGATATTACCCTCAAAAAATATTTCTTAGCTAAATAAAAAATAAGACAAAGGAAATAGGCTGTTTTTTTTTGGTAGAAGGCGATAGACAAAAGATGTGAGGGGCAAGTACCTGATCAGTTTTTCTGTATTGGTTGGTCTATGCCCTTCCCTTCAAAGAATCTAAGAGAATTCTCACTGCCTTTGTGTGCTTTACCTAATGAGCTGGCAAACTGGTTTCATCTTAGTGAGTTTTCTTTGGACTAACTAAAAGAAGATGATTTAGCTAAAAGAAGATCATTTAATTACTTTTATTCTTTTTCAAATGAGAGATCCACAGGCTGATTCTTCCACATGAGTACTTTTTAATTTTCAGCACAGGTCATTCAAATTGTTTCTGTTTCTCATGCATTTGGTGAAGAATCCACTCAGATTCATCTTAAAACAAACAAACAAACAAAAAACAAAATGCAGTCTTTGGCAGTACTGAGTTTTTCCACATTTGAAATCAAAGTAAGAAAATGCCTTCAGGATTCCTGGCTTCAAACAAGAACTAGGGCATATCCATACAAGAGCCAACATTTCAGTAATGCTAATGAATTGTCCTGACTAGAAATAATTTTCATGGCAGCAAATATATCTCTCTCATACTTTGTCAGCAGAGCCTGGTGGGCTGCCATCTATGGGGTTGCACAGAGTCGGACACGACTGAAGCGACTTAGCAGCAGCAACATACTTTGTTCCAGTGATACCTGTTATCAATTTTTAAGGGTTATTATTAAAAGAAAAATGTTTATTTTGCAATAAAATTGAGTAGAGTGCAACAAAATTCAATTGGGGTGATCCAATGACTCCTGAATTATACAGGGCCATTATCTGACTGCCTTTTATAACTGTCCACAGTACACGCCATTGGAAACACTGTTTAACAGAATGTCCACTACTGTCTTGCTACTGCCAAGTGTTCTAGATGCATCCAGGTAGTCTATAATTAATGCACCTGCAGAGCTGCACAAAGGACTTCATACACTATCCATTTCAGTGAAGAGCAGCTGAATGCCACCTGCACAACAGATGTAGCTCAGAACAAGCACAAAAAGGCCAATCGAATTAGAAAGCTCCATCCCTTTCAGCATAGACTGACTAGCTTGGCATTTCTTTACAAACAGCACTATTTTATTCTGTGACAAAGGCAGAGTAGAATGTGGTGAAGGTTAAAAAGAGGATACGAAACCTGGTGCCTGAGTATTGATTACATTAGCTGAAGAATAAACAGTGATGTGTAAGGGGTACCAGAGGAGACAAGGGGATTAGAGAACAGGTAAAGGGCACTAGGTGTGAAATGCCAGAGGGGTCTCCAGAAATGATAAGTGACTTAGAGCAATATCTATTCTGTCCAATTTATAATCAGATTAACCCCAGACATGAATTTTCAGTGACCCTCAGAGAAATGTAAAAACAGAAAAAGATGATACTGGTTTTGATTTTTACATCTAGTCTTTGGGTTTGATGCTGCTTAGGTTCTCAGTCATGTCCAACTCTTTGGGACCCCATGGACAGTGGCCTGCCTGGCTGCTCTGTCCAGAGAATTCTCCAGGCAAGAATACTGGAGCAGGTTGCCATTTCCTCCTTCAGGGGATCTTTCCAACCCAGGGATTGAATCTTAGTCTCTTGTGTCTCCTACATTGGCAGGCTGTTTCTTTACCACAAGTACCACCTGGGTAGGTTACAAATACAGCCCTTAATGAATTATTTAGAGTGTTCATTTGGGGAACTCAGGGTCATTTGTCACTGCTTGCTTCTAGTTTTATCACTCTAGTGTCTCCCATTTTTATGGCATCTACCATGCATATTAGTATATTCACACTCCCTTATCTTGTTTAACCCTATGTCAACCCTGAAAAATAGGTGCAGAAAGTGTTAATAACTTACCCAGGCACACCACTGGAATAAGGAGAGTCAGCATTCTAATGTGGTCTGTTCTACTTCAAAGCCAGTGCTCTCCAACCAAGGTTAAACCTCTCTCCCCCTTGTTTACTGGGCTCTGGCCACACGACCTCTTGTTCCTCTGCTGCCAAGCTTATCCACCCACAGGCCTTTGTTTTTGCTGCTGTCTCTGCTCCAAGCACTTTCTCCAGCCCCTCTTATGCCTATGTGTCCCTGTAGGCCTATGCCCAGTTGCTTAGTTGTGTCTGACTCTTTGTGATCCCATGGACTTGTAGCCCATCAGGCTCCCCTGTACATGGAACTTTCCAGGCAAGAATACTAGAGTGGGTTGCCATTTCCTTCTCCAGGGCTTCTTTCTGACCCAGGGATTGGACCCCCATCTCCTGCATTGGCAGGTGGATTCTTTACCTGTGAGCCATTAGAGAAGGCCCTTGAAATGCTTAGTGGGTACACAGTGATGTGCTCGTGTGCTTAGTCACTCAGTCGTGTCCGACTCTTTGTGACCCTTGGGACTGTAGCCCACCACACTTCTCTGTCCATGGAACTTTCTTAGGCAAGAATACTGAGTGGGTTGCCATTTCCTTCTCCAGGGGGTCTTCCCAGCCCAGGGATCAAACCTGAGTCTCTGGTGTCTGCTGCACTGGCAAGCAGGTTCTTTACCACTGCACCACTTATGCCTGGGTCTCTAATTCATTCAGATTTCAGCTTCAGTGTCTTCTTTCTCTAGACTGCCTTTTCTAAAACCTGCCTCACTACCAAATTTTTCTATTTTGTATCCTTTCCAGCACTTACCTCAATCAGAGATTGTAATAGCTTTATGTTTACTGTCTGCCTAACCCCACAAGAATGTAAGTTCTCTGAAAACAGACTTGGTTGTTTTGGTCACTACTGCCTAGCCCAGCTAAGACAAAGTTTGCTATGTAGTAGGGACCGAACAATCATATTTGGAATTAATCAAATGTAACTCTGAATTCCTGGAAGGTGCTCTGACATTTAGAATATTGACAATCTATTAATGGAAGAGTTAATTTGCCATTGGAGATGGGGTACAATTTGATTTCTAACTTTGAAAATAAAGATAAAATTGGATGATGGTGAAGGAAGGATGGAATAAGAGAGAAGGATAAGACTCATAATGAGAAAGGAAAAAATATTAAAATAAGTAATATAAAAATATTTGCATTCAAGAAATATTTTTCAGTATCTGCTAGAAGAGATCCCTTTTACATTTGTTGAACTATAGCATAATTATCAAAAATGTCTCCTTTCATTTTTACCAGGCTTCCCTGCTAGCTCAGATGGTAAAGAATCTGCCTGAAATGCGGGAGAACCCTGCAATGCTTAAGACCTAGGTTCTACCCCTGGGTCAGGAAGATCCCTTGGAATTGGCAATGGCAACGCACTTCAATATTCTTGCCTGGAGAATCTCATGGAAGGAGGTCCCTGGCAGGCTACATTTGATGGGTTCATAGAGTTGGACATGACTGAGCAACTAACACTTTTACTTTCACTTTTCATTCTTGAGAGTGTTCCTACTTGGATGATAAAGCATATGGTCTTTTAAACTGTGGTATGGGCTTAGCACTGTTCTAGGCAATGAGGATGCTGCAGTGTCCAAAAGAGCCCCTCATATCATGGAGCTTACAGCTTAATCGGGGAGATATACATCAACCAATAATCCACCAATAGCAAGATCCAGTAGTAAGAAGTGCTTTGAGTCCGAATTTTCACAGTACCCTCCTGTGCATAATCTCATTTGATCCTTCCATCAATTCCATGATGGAGAACAGTAATAATCACATTTAAAGGAAGAGGAAACATGCCGAGAAGTTAGTCAAGGCTAATTAGCAGCAGAGCTAGGACAAGCACTCAATCAGGAGAATGCCTGCATTCTACAGAGACTTTCAACTTAGTTCCAAAGAGTGAAGGAATAAGAAAAATGCTAATTTTTATCTTACTTAATGAGGCTTAGAATCTTTCCAGACATTTTTGGAATTCCTCTCGCTGATATCATCTTGAGGCAACTCAGTGCCACCTCTGAAGATTTCTCTAGTAGAAAAAGACAGTGATTTTGGAAAGGATTCCTGTGTACTTTTTTCAGTAGCATTGTTGTGCCTTGTTCAAATTGGGCTTAAATCTCCTGCTCTGTGATTTATAGTATAAGCAGCAAATAATGGTTGCTAAGAGCTACGGTACTGGTCTTCAGTGTGGGTCCCCAGTGAATCATGCTTCCCAGTATTTATACTCTGATGAGCCTAGACAGTGTATTAAAAAGCAGAGACATCACTTTGCCAACAAAGGTCCATATAGTCAAAACTATAGATTATCCTGCAGTCATATATGGATGTGAGAGTTGGACCAAAAAGAAAACTGAGTGTCAAAGAATTGATGCTTTCAAACTGCGGTCCTGTAGAAGACACTTGAGAATCCCTTAGACTTCAAGGAGATCAAACTAGTCAATCCTACAGGGTATCCACCCTGAATATTCATTAGAAGGACTGATGTTGAAGCTCCTATTCTTTGGCTACCTGATGCAAAGAACCAGCTCATTGGAGAAGATCCTGACACTTAGAAAGACTGAAGGCAAAAAGAGAAGAGTGTGGCAGAGGATGAGATGGTGGGATGGCATCACTGACTCAATAGGCATGAATTTGAGCAAACTCCAAGACAGAGTGGAGGACAGAAGAGCCTGGCGGGCTACAGTCCATGGGGTCACAAAGACTCAGACACAACTGAGCAGTTGAACAACAACTATCCCCTCCCCCTTGAATCCTGAATCTGGATGGACCCCATGACTTGTTTTTGATCAACAGAATGTTGACAAGTGATGCTGCATGACCTTCAAGATGAAAGAAAATAGAAAATTTCTCACTTTTTCTAGAGTTTCTTGGATTTCTCTCACTAGTGGAAGCCAGTTGCCCTGTAAGAAATCTTACTATCTTGAGACCATGACTCTGTAAGCAAGTCCAAACTACCCACACTCGGTGGAGAAAGAGAGAAATATAGTCATCCCCCAGCAATTCTAGCTGTCCCCTGAAGGGCCAAATTGAGAGTGAAGAGACATTTCACGTGATCAGCCCATTTAAGTCTCCATTTGACTCCATTCTCAGCTGCCATCTGATTATAACTTCTTGAGAGATGCCAAGTGAGAACACTCACTGAGCCCCCGTTGTCCTACAGAACTGAGAAATAATAATAAATTGTTGGTTTTAGCCACTAATTTTTGAGGCCAGCAATAGATACCAGAACAACAGCAGAGACCCAAGAGCCAGTTGGGTTGTATTCAGTCCTGTCTCAGCTACTCGAAGGCTTTGTGATCTTCAGTAAGTTACCTAATACTTTATGCCTAGTTTCCTCATTTGCAAAAGGGTATCATAATAGCATTTCACTTAGAAGTTTGCTGTAGGGTTTAATTTATTATGTGAAAAGCAATACTATTAACTATATGTCAGGATAAGTTTCATTAATCTAGTCAAGTCTGTGTTTTTCTTAACTGCTTCATGGATATGGGAAGAAATTGAGAATCACATTTACTTACTTTTGAGTCACGTGGGAACAAAAACAAGTCCTAGATTTTGAAAGAGCAATATTTAAAAACTAACGTTAGAAAGAGAATTCTTATCTTAGGATTCAGTCCTGGGAGATTCCTCATCTGCAAATTGTGCAATAATAATACTTACCATATGAGGTTACTGTGAGGACTGAACAAATTAGTGAAGGTTTAAGGTTTAACAAAAAGGTAAACCTTTAAGGCTTTCCTGGTGGCTTAGTCCGTAAAGAATCTGTCTGCAATGCATGCGACTTGGGTTTGACCCCTGGGTCAAGAAGATCCCCCAGAGAAGGGAATGGCAACCCACTCTAATAGTCTTGCCTGAAGAATCCCATGGACAGAGGAGCCTGGCGGGTTATAGTCCATGAGGTCACAAGAGCCAGACACAACTAACTGACTAAACCACCACCAAAACCTTGAAACAGTGCCTGATTCTAAGTCCTCTATTTTATCTATCAATGTAATTATCATCCTTAATCTCATACATTTCCCCCAACAATTGCTTCAGGATTTTCCCAGCATTTATGGGAGACAAAATGGTCTCAAATGCTCAGGCTATGGAGTCCTGGTTTTATATGGACTGCAAAGCAGCTCCTCTTACTGTTTTTAAGTTCCTTGACCTCCCTAAGCTCTTTTTAGTGATGCTCAGAAGCTGAAACGGTGGAGTTTCAGATATAGATTGGAGAGCTTCTTTACTAACTCCAATAAAATAGCTCAGACTTTGGCTCTCACTTTTAAATACTATGCAGATGGCGCTGAACCCCAGCCAAACTGGCGGGAACTTGATTTCCTCTGGTGAGTGCTGGTGGGGTGTCTACAGCATGGCATTCATTCTCATCTCAAGCCCCTTTTCCTTTCTATCGCTCTCATTCTTACACACACACACACACACACACACACACATACACACACATTCACACTCACATTCTGTATATTTCCTTTTAGCTTAAGGATTTTTTTATGATGACGTGATCAGCAATAATTAATAAAATCATTGGTTTCCTGCCTGAACTTGTACTTATGTTAGCTCTCTCATCGTGTGGAAATTTTCACTTCAGCGCCAGATCAATAGCATCCCCTTTGTGATTCCCCACTGCCAGGAGAGAAAATGTTCGAAAAAGGAGATCTAAGGAGCTTCCTACCGATTTAGAAGAGACACAAGAAAGGACACTCTGTGCCAGCTGTGAAAGAAGCTCTTATATGCTGATAGGAATGTTATGAAATATCTGTAAATCTGGAGCTTCTTTTTTCTGAGCTGTAAAACGTAACTGCATGGAGTGGATTTTTGAACACTCTTAAAATAAACATAAACTAAGCTTTGATAGAGAGATGCTTTTTCACTGTTGTTGTTTGATTTACTGTTTTACTATAACTGTAATATTTTTGTATGCAGAAATGTTGTAGATTCAAGAAAGCATTAATTGAATAAAGTACATTCAAATGCAGACTCATCAAGTGTGCAGTTTGCAAGGGAAAATTCCTGCGTCTGTGCTAAAGCACTAACCTTTTAGACCCTACACCCAACCTCTGGGAATGAAAGCTTATCTAATGACCCACATTCTTCTGGGAGTCTGAATTGATTTTTAGGTTGACATGGAAAAGTGAGTAGGCTTTGTTTGCACTCCTCTTGTGGAATCAAAGAATGGCAGATTTGAAATATACCTAGAGAAATGATCTGATATGACTTCCCTCATTTGGTTTTTAATTTTTAAAATTTTGTCTTTGGACAAGGTTCTTGGGGTAGCCCTACTTCCTTATCTACATTGTTACTTCAGACTTTTGTTACTTAAATTCCCTGAAGCTCAATTTCCAATCTTTGAAATGAGCATTATAATTTCTACCTTGGTTTGAACTTTAGAAACAAGGAAAATAAAGTGCCTCACATCTTGTCTTACACAAAGTAGGTGCTCGGGAAATAGGAGTTATAATCATTTTCTCCAGTCAGAGGACCAGTCCAGAATTACATTGTGTTGGCCTTTTTTTTTTTTTAAACTTCTAAGCAAAACCTTTGTTATTCAAAATTTTTATTTTGAAAAGGAGAGTTTTATCAAAGTAATATGAACACTGAAGCAAATAGTCCAGGGAAGAAGGTTGCGCAATACTACTCAAAGCAATAGTCACAGCCATCCCTAGGCTCATCCAACAGAGGCAAAGTCAACCATGTTCACGTACAAATTTTCTGTTGATTGTCTTCATATCTCTGGTTAATATTTCTTTACGTTGCTTGATTTCTCAACTCTGTGCCACATTCACTGAACACCTTCTGTTAAAGTCACATATTTAAATCACTGAATGTTGACTTCTGCTCTTATTCTCAATTTTTGTTAGTTATATTTTAATTATATATTATTATATATTTGTATTATTTTATTGGTTATGTTATATATTCTTTAAAACTTCTATTTCTTGTTTTAATAACCTTTGATAATATTTTCTCATTTCCCAAAATGAAAGCTAAGGGTAATTTAACTCCTACCTGGCACATTCCACATTTTCTCAGGTACACTTTTACACATTTTATTCAATCATCATAGCTGAAAATTCTAGGCTTTTGCTATGTTGACCTAAAATTTGAGAACCAATATCATACATACACATGTGTGCAATAATTATGTGTACATTATTGTGACTTTAGAAGTATTGTTACTCCTGGGCCAGTTTGCTAAGATTACATTTATCTGTCTTCAGGTCCAATGCCCCAAACCAATAACAGGACAATGTTGCTAGCATCAAGGTAAACTGGATTTTCTTTTCTTATATCCCATTAAGGGCCAATTTTGGTTTGTTTAATAATTAGTCTGAGATGTAGTTGATATCTTGTAATATCCTACAATAGAAAATAATCGGAGAAAGAAAAATAATATATATATGTGCATGTATGTGTGTTAGTCGCTGAGTCATGTCTGCTTCTTTGCAACCCCATGGACTTTAGCCCACCAGGCTCCTCTGTCCATAGATTCTCAGGGGAAGAATACTCGAGTGAGTTGCCAGTTCCTTCACCAGCGGAATCTTCCTGACTGGGCTTGAACCTACATCTCCCACACTGCAGGCAGATTCTTTTTTTTTTTTTTTAATTTCTTTATTTTAATTGAAGGATAATTACTTTACAATATTGTGGTAGTTCTTGCCATACATCAGCATGAGTCAGTCGCAGGTGCACATGTGAACCGCCTCCCACCTCGCTCCTTACCTCATCCCCCTTGGTTGTCCCAGAGCACTGGCTCTACTTCATGCGTCGAACTTGCACTGGTCATCTGTTTTACATATGGTAATATACATGTTTCAATGCTGTTCTCTCAAATCATCCCACCCTCATCTTCTGCCACATAGACCCAAAGTCTGTGTCTCTTTTGCTGCCTTGTGTATAGGATCGTCATTACTGTCTTTCTAAATTCTCTATATATGCATTAATATACTGTATTGGTGTTTCTCTTTCTAACTTATTTCACTCTGTATAATAGGCTCCAGTTTCATCCACCTCATTAGAACTGACTCAAATGCATTCTTTTTTTTTTAAGCTAAGTAATATTCCATTGTGTATATGAACCACACTTTCTTATCCATTCATCTGCCGATGGACATTTAGGTTGCTTCCATGTCCTAGCTGTTGTAAACAGTGCTGTAGTGAACACTGGGGTACATGAGTCTTTTTCAATTCTGGTTTCCTCGGTGTGTGCCCAGTAGTGAGATTGCTGGGTTATATAGCAATTCTATTTCCAGGTTTTAAGGAATCTCCAGTGTTCTCCATAGTGGCTATACCAGTTTGCATTTCCACCAACAGAATAAGAGGATCTCCTTTTCTCCACACCCTCTCTAACATTTAGTATCTGTAGACTTTTTGATGGTTGCCATTCTGACTGGCATGACAGTCTGAGCCACCTGGGAAGCCCATATATATGTATATATACACATGCACTTTGCTGTATATCTGAAACTAACACAGTGTTGTAAATTAGCTATACTTCAACCAAAATGGCTAAAAATAAAAAAATAAAAAAGCTTCCTGTAAGAAAAAATTAATTAGTTGAGAGCTTCTTGCCAAATGTTACTATATATAATGAAAATTTTGATTTACTGTTTTGACATAATTCACTTTCATTGAATCCTTAAGGCTCTCCATGCTCTTACTTATTTTTATCCTAGAGGTACTCTTCACAATTTATGAGGCTCACCCTCTCTCCTCCTCTACTTTAGCTTCATCTCTGAGATCAGCTGTATTACTATTATTCAGAACTGAACCTAGAACCTATTATAGAGTGAAGTGAGTCAAAAAGAGAAAGATAAACATCATATTCTAATGTATATATAAAGAATCTAGAAAAATGGTACTGAAGAATTTATTTACAGGGCAACAATGGAAGAAACAGACATAGAGAATAGACATATGGACATGGGGAGAGTGGAGGAGAGGGTGATATGTATGAAAAGAGTAACATGGAAATTTACATTACCGTGTGTAAAATAGATGGCCAATGGGAATTTGCTGTATAGCTCAGGAAACTCAAAGAGGTGTTCTGTATCAACTTAGAGGGGTGGGATGGGGAGTGAGATGAGAGGGGGTTTCAAAAGGGAGGGGATATACGTATACCTATGGACAGGAAGGCCTGGAGTGCTGCAGTTCATGGGGTCACAAAGAGTCGGGCACAACTGACTGACCAAACTGAACTAAACTGATGGCTGATTCATGCTGAGGTTTGACAAAAACCAGCAACATTATGTAAAGCAATTATTCTTTAATAAAAAGTAAATAAAAATTTTTAAAAAGACACTCTCTCCAAATAAAGTCACATTCTGAGATGCTGGAAAAAGAACAAGGAACTGTTATATTCTTTTGGCTGGGTCTAGTCTTCACTTCCTAACTTACCAGAGTGTATCTTTAACTATATTTCTAAGAAGTATGAGAATGGTTATATTTTCTGAGCCTTTGCATATATGCAGATATATTGACCCCTCTCCCCTACCACACACATCGTTGATACTTTAGCTGGGTATGGAATTCTAGATTGTTAATAATTTTCCTTTAGAATTTTAAAGGCTCCATTGTTTTAAAATTTTAAAGGCTCCCTTGCTTTCTAGCTCCAGTGTTCCTGGTGAAAAAATTCTAATGCTTATCTCATCTCAGTTTTATTCCTTTGAAGTTATTTATTATTGTCTCTGAAAGTTTTTAGGATTTTCTCTTTTCACTGAGGTATTCCATTTTCTGAAGGATATGGCTGTCTATAGGTCCTCTATAATTTAATACATTGGACACTTAGTAAATAAGTTCAAACTGAAAACTTGTGACTATATTTCATCTGGGAATGTCTCTTCTGTTATTTCTTTGATAATTTTATCCTTCACCTTCTCTATTTTCTTCATTCTTTCTCTCTAGCAATATTATCTATTCTTTTTCTTCCATGCTACCACTACTGATTCTAATATGCCTTGTTTTGCCCTCTCATGTTTTAAGAAAGACTGTATATACATGGTTTAGGTCTCCTCTACTGTTGATTGGACTTCCCTGATAGCTTAGTTGGTAAAGAAACTGCCTGCAATGTAAGAGACACTGGGTTCAATTCCTGGCTCAGGAAGATCCACTGAAGAAGGAATAGGCTGCCCACTCCAGTATTCTTGGGCTTCCCTTGTGGCTCAGCAGGTGAAGAATCTGCCTGCAATGAGAAGCCCTGGATTCTATTCCTGGGTTGGGATGATCACCTGGAGAAGGGAAAGGTTACACACTACAGTGTTCTAGCCTGAAGAATTCCATGGACTGTATAGTCCATGTGGTTGCAAAGAGCTGAAATTGACCAAGCAATTTTCACTCTAACTACTGTCATTTATATCAGTTAATTTTCACATAAAGTCTCTCAAAACTAGCAGTACTACATGAAGTGGAGTGGAGTGGGGTGAGATGTGTCCTTTGGAAGACTTCACGCTAGAATAAGTGGACAAAATAATTTGCTGACAGGATAAGGACTTTCCAAATTCCAGAAGATGTACAGTTACTCTGAGGGTCCAATATTCTCACTCGAATCCTCACTCTTTTTCTCAACATTTTCTGCCATTTATCTATGGGAAATGCCCCCATCCTTTCTGTTTTTTTTTTTTTTTTTTTGGCCTAAAGGTAAATGCCAGATACCTGATGCTTAAAGAATCCTTCAAATAATTCTGATTTTAGCCGTATCAACTACTTTCTCCCTCTACAGGATCTTTCAGTTCTGAAACTAAAGTCTGTCTTGAGTTACAGTAGGCAGATAAGCATCTTCCACCACTACAGCTCTGAAGGTAACATGCTTTCCTTGGCAGTTCTTCTCCACTATTTTATTAAATGTATTTCCTAAGTTATGTCATAATGTTTTCTAAGGGAATACAGTTGGCTGCAATGTGTGTCCAATTTACTGCCTTGAATTAGAACTAGACATAAAGGTTTAAAGTTTTAACACTTACTCAGATTTGTTAATGGATAGATCAATAGTGATCTAAACAGTAAGGTTTTAAATGACACTAATTTCTTTACCTTTTATTCACAAAGCATATAATATAAACTTCACTTTTCTTCTTTATTTTCTTCAAGTTTTTGAAATATTAAAACAGTGTACCAATATGGTACACTTTGTTGGAGCAGCCGTGAGGAGATACGCCACATACAAGGTAAGAGAAAACCAAGTAAGCAGTAGGCACTGAGAGAGGGCAGCAGAGGGCAGACAGACTGAAACCACAGTCACAGACAACAGGCCAATCTGATCACATGGACCACAGCCTTGTCTAACTCAAACTAAGCCATGCCGTGTGGGGCCACCCAAGATGGGCAGGTCATGGTAGAGAGGTCTAACAGAATGTGGTCCACTGGAGAAGAGAATGGCAAACCACTCCAGTATTCTTGCCTTGAGAACCCCATGAACAGTATGAAAAGGCAAAAGGATAGGACACTGAAAGATGAATTCCCCAGGCTGGCTGGTGCCCAATATGCTACTGGAGATCAGTGCAGAAATAACTCAAGAAAGAATAAAGGGATGGAGCCAAAGCAAAAACAGCACCCAGTTGTGGGTGGGACTGGTGATAGAAGCAAAGTTCGATGCTATAAAGAACAATATTGCATAGGAACCTGGAATGTTAGGTCCATGAATCAAGGCAAATTGGAAGTGGTCAAATAGGAGATGACAAGAGTGAATATTGACATTCTAGGAATCAGTGAACTAAGATGGACTAGAATGGGTGAATTTAACTCAGATGACCATTATAGCTATTACTGTGGGCAAGAAGTAGATGGGGAAACAGTGGAAGCAGTGTCAGACTTTATTTTTGGGGGCTCCAAAATCACTTCAGATGGTGACTGCAGCTATGAAATTAAAAGACACTTACTCCTTGGAAGGAAAGTTATGACCAAACTAGATTTCATATTCAAAAGCAGAGACATTACTTTGCCAACAAAGGTCTGTTTAGTCAAGGCTATGGTTTTTCCAGTGGTCATGTATGGATGTGAGAGTTGGACTGTAAAGAAAGCTGAGTGCTGAAGAATTGATGCTTTTGAACTGTGGTGTTGGAGCAGACTCTTGAGAGTCCCTTGGACTGCAAGGAGATCCAACCAGTCCATTCTGAAGGAGATCAGTCCTGGGTGTTCACTGGAAGGACTGATGCTGAAGCTGAAATTCCAATATTTTGGTCACCTCATACTTAAGAAATAGAAGAAAATAATAGAATGGGAAAGACTAGAGATCTCTTCAAGAAAATTAGAGATACCAAGAAAACATTTTATGCAACAATGGGTTCGATAAAGGACAGAAATGTTAGGGACCTAACAGAAGCAGAAGATAAGAGGAGGCAAGAATACACAGAAGAACTGTACCAAAAGATCTTCACGACCCAGATAATCATGATGGTGTGATCACTAATCTAGAGCCAAACATCCTGGAATGTGAAGTCAAGTGGGCCTTGGAAAGCATCACTAACAACAAAGCTAGTGGAGGTGATGGAATTCCAGTGGAACTATAGAAAATCCTGAAAGATGATGCTGTGGAAGTGCTACACTCAATATGCCAGCAAATTTGGAAAACTCAGCAGTGGCCACAGGACTGGAAAAGGTCACTTTTCATTCCAATCCCAAAGAAAGGCAATGCCAAAGAATGCTCAAACTGCTGCACAATTGCGCTCATCTCACACACTAGTAAAGTGATGCTTAAAATTCTCCAAGCCAGGCTTCAGCAATACATGAACCATGAACTTCCAGACGTTCAAGTGGGTTTTAAAAAAGCAGAGAAACCAGAGATCAAATTGCTAACATCCACTGGATCATCAAAAAAGCAAGAGAGTTCCAGAAAAACATCCACTTTTGCATTATTGACTATGCCAAAACTCTTGACTGTGTGGATCACAACAAACTGTGGAAAATTCTGAAAGAGATGCGAATACCAGACCACCTAACCTGCCTCCTGAAAGATCTGTATGCAGGCCAGGAAGCAACAGTTAGAAATGGACATGGAATAACAGACTGGCTCCAAATAGGAAAAGGAGTACGTCAAGGCTGTATATTGTCACCCTGCTTATTTAACTTATATGCAGAATTCCTCATGAGAAACGCTGGGCTGGAAAAAGCATAAGCTGGAATCAAGATTGCCGGGAGAAATATCAATAACCTCAGATATGCAGATGACACCACCCTTATGGCAGGAAGCAAAGAAGAACTAAAGAGCCTCTTGATGAAAGTGAAAGAGGAGAGAGAAAAATTTGGCTTAAAGCTCAACATTCAGAAAACGAAGATCACAGTATTTGATCCCATTACTTCATGGGAAATAGATGGGGAAACAGTGGAAACAGTGTCAGACTTTATTTTGGGGGGGTCTGCAGCCATGAAATTAAAAGATGCTTACTCCTTGGCAGGAAAGTTATGACCAACCTAGACAGCATATTCAAAAGCAGAGAAATTACTTTGCCAACAAAGGTCCGTCTAGTCAAGGTTATGGTTTTTCCAGATGGGCTTCCCTGGTGGCTCAGAGGTTAAAGCGTCTGCCTCCAATGCGGGAGACCCGGGTTTGATCCCTGGGTCGGGAAGTTCCCCTGGAGAAGGAAATGGCAATCCACTCCAGTATTCTTGCCTGGAGAATCCCATGGACGGAGAAGCCTAGTAGGTTACAGTCCGTGGGGTTGCAAAGAGTCGGACACGCCTGAGTGACTTCACCTCACCTCACCTCACCTCATGTATGGATGTGAGAGTTGGTCTGTGAAGAAAGCTGAGCTCCGAAGAATTGATGCATTTGTTCTGTGGTGTTGGAGAAGACTCTTGAGAGTCCCTTGGACTGCAAGGAGATCCAACCAGTCCATTCTAAAGGAGATCAGTCCTGGGTGTTCATTGGAAGGACTGATGTTGAAGCTGTAACTCCAACATTCTGGCCACCTGATGTGAAGAGCTGACCCATTGAAAAGACCCTGATCCTGGGAAAGATTGAGGGCAGGAGGAGAAGGGGACGACAGAGGATGCAAAGGTTGGATGGCATCACCGACTCAATGGACATGGGTTTGGGTGGACTCCAGGAGTTGGTGACGGACAGGGAGGCCTGATGTGCTGCGGTTCATGAGGTTGCAAAGAGTCGGACATGACTGGGCGCCTGAACTGACTGACTGACCAACATGGAGCTTTAAAGCAAGTTGAAATCTTTGCAGTGAAAAAAATATTAAATAATCAACTCAATATAACAATAATTAAGAACAATGTGCTGTTATTCAATCTATAACTAGTTTATTTTTGTAAAAAGTCTCAAATAGGAATTGCATGTTTAAAATAATTACCACTAGCCAATAAAATCATAATGGTAGATTGCACTGAATTTGAAGTTGCATAAATTATAAAAGAAATAAAAGTGAAGTGAAGTCGCTCAGTCGTGTCCGACTCTTTGCGATCCCATGGACTGTAGTCCTCCAGGCTTCTCTGTCCATGGGATATTCCAGGCAAGAGTACTGGAGAGGGTTGCCATTTCCTTCTCCAGGGGATCTTTCTGACACAGGGATCGAACCCAGGTCTCCTGCACTGCAGGCAGACGCTTTACCCTCTGAGCCACCAGGGAAGCCCAAAAGGACGCCATAAACTCATATGTCTGAATCAGGTGATTATTCCAGTACATGCATGCTCAGTGTGTCTGACACTTTGAGACAAAAGGGCTGTAGCCCATCAGGTTCCTCTGTCCATGGGATTTTCCAGGTAAGAATACTGAAGTGGGTCACATTTCCTCCTCCAGAAGATCTTCCTGACCCAGGGATTGAACCCGTGTCTCCTGCATCTCCTGCATTGCAGGTGGATTCTTTACTGCTGAGCTGTCCAGGAAAACCAATTAGGTGAAATACCTATTAAATGCATGAATGAATTTAAAATCCAGTACAAATTTGTCATCCCTTACTTATTGTCCTAATTAATGATAAAAGCAAATTTTAAAATTGACTTACGACATTGTTAGGAGATTTAAGTATCTTTGGAAATCTCAATATTCTAAGAGAATTCTACAATATTCAATATTGTAATAGCTGGCAAAATTTTCTAGCATCTCTTCCTTTCAGGGGATATTCCCGGCTCAGAGAACCTGGATCTCCTGCTTGGCAGGTGGACTTCTTTTGTTGATGAGCCACTTGGGAAGCCCAGATAGCAATAATGTTCTGATAAATATATGGCCAGACACTGTACTTCTTCATGATGACAGGATATAAAAGGGAAAATAGCATAAGCGTTATCAATAGTTTTTGTTTAGCATGATGCTATTTCACCTTATTCTCCAGCTTTTATTTTATTCACTTAGGTAGTTAATTAAAACTCTCCAAACCTGAACTGTTTGGTGACTGTTTTCGACAGGAAAGTTCCTAAGGCTTGAGTTGTAGGCAAACAGCACCTAAGATTACCTGGATCTAGTGCACAGTGTTCCTTTTATAGACAACCAAGGGAGAGATTCGGTGGAAGTTATTGGCCCTCTGTTTCACAATAATTCAGCAGGACTGGAAGTCTGTTATTAGGAAATAATTTTAGCTCACCACTGAGGTTACAGGGCAATAAATGGCTCCTTTCTGGATCCCTAAAGTTTACCCAGCACATTTATGTGGCCATTTTTTTGCCTTGTGTACTTATGCATGACTTAAATCATCATGACTATAACACATTTACATTAAATCTCTTTCTTATTTCCCTATCTTTTAAAAGTACTTTTTCTTTCTCTCTTTTATGATCTCTATTTCTGTTTTCATTTCTCTTGTCTTTGGTTTCCTTGGCTGCTGCCTATGCTAAAGACATTTCAGATATTTCTGTGTAAGGCTTTTCAACATGAAAGCCCAAGAATAATACAGATTAAATATTTATTTTAATTTTCAATTAAAAAAACAGGCTCTTAAAAAACTGGTACTTTGACAAAGTGCCATGAGAAATTCACGTATTTTTATTCATTATCTATGGCTTACATGACATAATCCAGCTCAGATTTGTATCAGAAAATGTTTTATGTCACCAGTACAAGTCTTAAAATATATGTAGGCTTTAATTAGTTTACTCAGGGAAAAAAATTGACAAGTACATTCATATCTTTAGTTTGATTTTAAGACAAATATTAGTATGGATTTCAAATATCTCTAATGGAGATAAAACTAAGTATAAAGAATATACTTAATAACTATCTTACATATAATACACTTGAATAGTTTTACTGTGCTTAATAGTATGTTAGATAAGAAATATGTGAGTCCCTTCACTGTTCACCTGAAACTACCACAACATTGTTAATTGGCTATAACCCAATACCAAATAAAAAGTTTAAAGTTTTAGGGAAAAAAAAAGAATAGATAAACAAAAATGTTCTTGAACTAAAGAGATATATATATATATATATATATATATATTTAGTGTAGAAAGAGTGTTTCAATCTTTTAATCTAGTTTCTTTGATAATTTAGGCTTATGTTTCCAAGCCATTTTTACTTTTGATGACCTATGAAATCCACTGGTTTCGTGGAAAGAATAATAATATTTTTACAATTAGATGCAAAGGATATTTCATAGGATTTCTTTCTTTTTCACATATTCTTTAAAAATAGAACAATAAAAATGAATTATAGTATGTAGTTTCCAAATATATTTTTATGTATCTTCTTTTTTTTTTTTTTAAGGTATCTTTCAAATTACTGTTTTGGAAATCTTTTCTATAGTTATAAAGATTTTTTTAAAGTGTATTATTTTCACATATGTATTTTAGCTACCAGAATTGCTGGCCTATTGATATTCCAGAAAAATAAAATAATAAAGTGAAAGATTTTATTCTATCATGGTTTACATTTTAAATTTGATACATGACACATGTCTTTCTCTTACAAAGGTTTCCATTCCTGAACATTCCAAATACAACATATTTATTTAATTTGTTTATTTAGGCTTGGCTGCGCTGGGTTTTTCTCTAGTTGCCGTGAGCAGGGGCTGTTCTTTGTTGAGTTGCCTGGGCTTCTCACTGGGGTGGCTCCTCACTGCAGAGAAGAGGCTCTAGGACACGGAACCAGCAGTTGTGGTACGAGGGCTTAGTTGCTCTGCAACCTGTGGGATTTCTCCAGCCCAGGGATCAAACTTGTGTCCCCTGCGTTGGCAGGTGAATTCTTAACCACTGGTTCACCAGGGAATTTGCCAGCTACAGCTTACTTGTAAAAGGGTGGAGAAAGAATTTGCAGTAGATACAAATAGTAACCACAAACAAACAAAAACAGAACCAAAGCAAATGACAACGTACCCTCCATAGACAACATCCATGGTTGAAGGTGACCTGTGTCTGTTACATTATATGGTCTTATGTCCATGCTGGCAAAAAATACCAGAAAGCAGAGGAGAAGCTTGGTGTAGGAGAAAGGCAGGAATCTTGCCTGGATTTGAGCCCCACGGCTACCACCTCCCCTATGGGCATGGCCAAACCTGGAAGTGGACCAAATCTTCATTTTATCCTTCCAAAAAAAGTAGCCCGTCTAACAGTTCTGTGTTTATCCAATGAAAAATATTTCAGAAACTGTTTGGATAACTATAAAGACAAAATGTATGCAGATTATTATTAGAAAAGCAAAAGCTTAACTATAATAATGGATCTGAAGAGGCAGGTGAAGGAAAGAACAGCAAATAAAAATGAAATTAGGGAAGGTAAAATATAAAATTAATTTCAAAAGTAATTTGAGCTTGTAGATAATTATGTAGATAAATACGTGGGTTTTGTTTTGCTGTTTTGAAATCAGCATGGTAGTGTAGTTCATTACAGATTTTGATTTGTAATTTAAGCCAATCAATTTCCTTGAATAAAATCTGTTCTTGTTTTTTCTTGCACGGCAAAGGAACTGTCTGGGAATATTTCCATACTTTTCTGCAAACCGTTAAAAGAGTTAAACTAATAGTAAATGAAGATGTGACTACTAAGATACTGTGTTTTGAATTGTTACTTTTTATTTTTCATTTCACTTAAAAATGTTTAAACTCGTTCATTTGTTGTGCTGATAGAGTCAGTCTTTTTATACCCTGCACTGGGTTTCAGCTATCATGGCTAACCTCGTCTGGACATACATATAGAAGTCTAATAAAATTTGGTGGCATTCAATGACTTTTTGTCTCATTTGCAAAATGACAATGTCCCCCTTCATCCTAAGTTACCGTGCTCTGGTCCAGAACACAGTGGAGATTCTGTTCTACCTAGAAGCAGCATCTTTCTCTGTAATCACCAGGTAGATATGGTCAATTAAAGGAGGAAGAAGGCATAATGTATAACAAAAGGTTTAAATTCCCATTCCTATGGCAAATAGCACTGCCACGCTGCCTGAATTCCAGATGACTTTGCCTAGAATTGTGTAACATGGTGGTGCTCACTAACAGAGTGGCTTGGGTTTGGGGGCAGCATAAACACTGAGAGAGAGGACTGGCTATTTCTCCTCTCCTTACCACATGGCTCTCTCCTACCACATAACTCTGCCATGTGGACCACATTTGTTGACATGGCTGGCCAGACGCCTGCTACTGAAGCATGTCCAGCCATGTGGCTCATCCACACCCACCACTTTATTTTTGTTGCATTTTTCAACCAGATTTTGTGGCTAATGATGATATAAACACTATGTTTGCGGAGATGCCAATGGACTACTGTGCTTTTCCCTGTGAGATTTTGGAGACAAAGGAATGTGTTTGACAGTTTTCTATCAGTCCTGAAGCTTCATGATATTTAGAATAGGCTAAGAGGAAGGAAGTATAAGGAGTATCAGTTCAGTTCAGTCTCTCAGTCTTGTCCCACTCTTTGCGACCCCATGAATCGCAGCACGCCAGGCCTCCCTGTCCATCACCATCTCTCGGAGTTCACTCAAACTCACATCCATTGAGTCGGTGATGCCATCCAGCCATCTCATTCTCTATTGTCCCCTTCTACTCCTGCCCCCAATCCCTCCCAGCATCAGGGTCTTTTCCAATGAGTCAACTCTTCTCATGAGGTGGCCAAAGTACTGGAGTTTCAGCTTTAGCATCATTCCTTCCAAAGAACACCCAGGACTGATCTCCTTTAGAATGGACTGGTTGGATCTCCTTGCAGTCCAAAGGACTCTCAAGAGTCTTCTCCATCACCAGAGTTCCAAAGCATCACTTCTTCAGTGGTCAGCTTTCTTGACAAATAAATAATAAAGTAAGGACTTCTAAGAAAAGAGATGAGAAAAAAAAAGATGACTATAGACATAAAGCAAAGGCATGAAATATGTTCATATTGATTTCCATGACTCTTCTGCATATTTTTTATTTTCCTTCCAACTATCCTTCCCTCAGTCCCACCATCCATAGTTATGCTTTCATGGAATCACCACACTTTCCATGGTTCAACATTAACTTTCATATGCATTAACTATTAAACTCCTTTTATAGGCTGTATTGTATTGTATTGTTCAGTTGCTTGATTGTGTCTGACTCTCTGCGACCCCATGGACTGCAGCACACCAGGCTTCCCTGTCCATTATTATCTCCTGGAGTGTGCTCAAACTCATGTCCATAAAGTCAGTGATGCCATCCAACCATCTCATCCTCTGCTATCCCTTCTCCTGCCTTCAATCTTTCCCAGCATCAGGGTCTTTTTCAGTGAGTTGACTCTTCGCATCAGGTGGCCAGAGTATTGGAGCTTCAGCTTCAGCATCAGTCGTTCCCAGGAAGATTCAGGACTGATTTCCTTTAGGACTGACTGATTGGATCTCCTTGCAGTCCAAGGGACTCTCAAGAGTCTTCTCCAACACTACAGTTCAAAAGCATCAATTCTTCTACACTTGGCCTTCTTTATAGTTCAGCCCTCACATCCATACATGTGCTGTGCTTTGACAATCAGTTGTGTCTGACTCTTTGTGACCCCATGGACTATAGCCCACCAGGCTCCTCTGTCCATGGGGATTCTCCAGGTAAGAATATTGGAGTGGGCTGCCATCCTTCCTTTAGGGGATCTTCCCAGCTCAGGGACAGAACCCAGGTCTCCCGCATTGCAGGCAGATTCTTCACCGACTGAGCCACCAAGGAAGCCATACGTGCCTTCTGGAAGAACCATAGCTTTAGTCACACCCACACATGGCTACTGGAAAAAGCATGGCTTTGGCTATACGGACCTTTGTTGGCAAAGTAACTCCTTTTAAAAAATCAGCAGTGCTTTTTCATATAACATAACTGTGTTATACTTGTATTGCCCAATATATGTTCACACAGAGAGGCTAGACTGGAAGAGAAGCCCATTTAATAATAGAGCACCTGCTGGCATCTTTAGTAATTTAATAGGAGACTTAACAAAGAATAAGTACTCAATAAATATTTCTTGAATTGAATTGATAGTGTCTCAAAGACTGAGGTACAATGGAGGATGAATGGAATAGTCTGGGAAACTGAAGAATCCGGCAGGGTTAGAAATAGAAGTAAAGATATAATCAAACCTTAAGAAAAGAAAAAGTGGCTGTGACAACTTGATGCCATATCAGTTATCTCCCCATATTACAACCACACCAAAATGTAGTGGCTTAAGAAATAACCACCTGATGTGCTCACAAGTATATGGAGCAATAATTTTGGCTGAGTTGAGATGAATAGTTATTATGCAGCTCTTGCTGGGATCACTCATGTGATTGCAGTCATCTGGCAGCTCTGCTGGGGTTGATGGACTAAGATGGCTTCACTCCTGTGTCTAGCAGTTGTTACTGTCTGTTGGCTAAACTATATGTCTTTCATTGACTGATTCAGAGTTTTTCACATGGTAGCTGAATTCCAAGAGAATAAGGCTCAATACACAAGCTTATTTGAAGTCTTGTGGCCAGTGTTCCATTGAGCAAAGCAGGTTACATGGCCAAACTCAGAATCAGCGTGGGAGGGAATAATATAAGGGTCTCAACAAAGGAACATGACTCATTAAGGCACTTTACTATACCAATTGTCCACAGCTCCTGTATTGTGTGACAGCAATAGCTTTGGTTGTTGCTCCTGTTTCTCATAAAGAGAGTAGCTTGGACTTGGAATTAAAATTCTAGTTCAACAAATTACCCCTTACTTAATAGTTCCTTTCAAACTGTCTTCCTAGTAGTACTTCTGAGAGTTTGGTAATATTAATGCCATTCCTAAATTTGCATATAAACCTGGAATAACAATGGTGGCTCTCCTATATAATACATATTTGATTAAGTCGGGTTCATTATATTAAAGTACATGCTGCGTGTGGATGTGCGCTCAGTTGTGTGCAACTCTTTGCAACCTTAGGGACTGTAGCTTATCAGATTTCTCTGTCCATGGAATTTTCCAGGCAAGAATAATGGAGTGGGCGCCATTTCCTGCTCCAAAAGTGCATTCTAGACGGGGGTGGGGGGAAACAGCGGTGCCATTACTTGAAAGATTTAAATTGGCTGCCCACACTTGTTGGTGTACATCGTTCCAAGCATATACTGGGATGATAACTACAAACAAAAATCTGTGTCCTGGCCTTTAAAATTTTTAATTTGGCTTTTTAATTGTTGATTGCATAATTATGGTACTTTATCACCTAATCTGTCCAAATGCCTACTACACTTTTTGGCATTGTTTACATTTTTGCTTAGCAACTAATCAAGCATAGGTTGAAATCCAAGACAGAATAATTCAACAATGGGTCCATAAACCCAACAACTGAGGGGGTAAAGAATTTTGCAGAAACAAGTTCAATTGCCTTTCATTATATGCCTCTGGGTGGCCAAATCCTTGGGCAGAAAATTAAGCGTGCTTAAAGCTAGCTGCATTTACATTTTTGAGACTAAAGCCGAGTCTTTCAACTTGTATTAAGCTTCTATTGTAAAATAATTTTATTATTTGCCAAGTTTTAAAGTGACATGAGAGGACAAATGTGCAAAGGTAATTTATAGCTTAGTTCCCTAACTACTCTCAATGGGTTATTTGGAAGCCTGTTAATTCTACCATGGGCTGGGAATACGCAGGGATATAAACATATTATATATAAATTTTACATCATCTTCCAAAACTTACTTTTTTTTAAGAAAAAAAAATAGGACTGCGGTTCTGCTGGTCATGGTTTACGCTGATTTCTTTCCTTCTCATTTTTTCCTTGGCAAATATTATTCACTGACAGCTCAATCTCAGGGGCTATGAATAGTCAGCTCCATATGCATGCAGGGTTCTTCCTAAACCAACTTATTAGTTGTGCCAGATGTTATTATGCTTCTTGAAATGTAAGCTTAAAAGTGATCTTACTGTAAGCTAATAGATAATTCAGTGAGCAGGTGTTCCATTGATATGCAGAAGGGAGTATATTTAATATATGGGAAGAATATGAATAGTATTGCGGCCAGAGCGCAGAGTGTGATAGATTGAGAAAGTGGTTCCAATTCTTCACCCTTCCCTATTTCTACACATTATGTGATGTGGCATTGTAGTTCATTTTTTGAAAAGGCAGAGCTCTTTTCCCACCGTTTAGACTGGACTTGTGAATTTCTAGTGGCTTTGTGAATGCAATGGCTATGTCTGTGTGGCAAGACAAAGCCCAAGTCTCGAAAGACCTTGCACACGTCATCTTTGTGGTGGGCACTCCTTCTCCATGGGAACAAGTACACGGTCACCTGAGTGATGATAGACCATGAGAGACAGAATAGCTGACTTATCAGAACAGCTGATAGACCAGTCAGCCCTTAGCTGACCTGTCAATTCAGATTCATAAGCAGACCCAGGCAAATCATCCAGATCTGGCCTGATGCTTATCAGAAGCACATAATTAACCTGCAGACGGATGAGAAACAATGAACATGCTGGTTGTTTTAGGCTACTCAGAGTGGAGGTATTACAGTGAGAGGTAACTGACTCACCTTCCTTTTACTCCAGCTGGTCTGGAAAGTACTTTCTTTACAACCTTTTTTAAAGGTAGTGGGATGAAGGAAGGAAAGAGGAATGCAAGTTGCTTTCTGGTAGCCATGAAGTGCTATATTCGATCTCATAATTTTTTTTTTTCTATTGGTTGTATTCATACACATGGACCAATAAACATTTTGGACAGATATAGCATTTTTACCCATTTCTATTTTAAGACTTATCTTTGGGAGAAAATTAAGAATCAAATTATCATGGTTCTGATGTCCTATGTTTTATAATGATTGATGCGTACGATAGATCCCTCTCTTTAGCAAACACACATCGGTCTGTTTGAATGCATGTAACTCTCTAACTTCATCTCTTGTCACCACCTTCCATTGTCTTCATGACTCCTATGCTTTATTCACTCAAGAAATACTTACTGGGTACCTATGATGTATCAGGAATTCTCCTAGGTTCCAGGGATATAGGAAATAACAGTGAACAGAGTAAACAAGGCCCTTGGCCTTAAAGTGCTTGAATGGCAGAGCAAGCGGCAATCAATAACTAAGACATTACACACTCCACCATGAGAGACGCTGCTGAGTGCTATGCATAAAACTAAAGCAGAAATGGAGAATTACTGATATTTTATTTTGTATGTGAAGGCTTTCCTAATAATGGGAAATTTGAGCAGAGACGTGAATGCAGTGAGGAAGCAAGATGTGCAGATATAAAGCGGGTGTGGGGAAGCGCTCCAAGCAAAGAGAAGAAATCAGGCAAATGCGCAGCGGAAGAAGTGTGTTCTGAGGAACCTTTAGGAGGCCAGCATGCTTTGTCTAGAACCAGCAAGGGGAGAGTGGAGGAGATGAAGTTAGAAAGAGAGGGCAAAGCCCAGATCATGAAGATCTTTGGGGCTGTGAAAATTATGTACTTTATCTGTAGGGACATGGACAGTCATTTGGAGCTCTAGTGATATTTAACTGCTGTAGATTTCCTAACTACATTGTTTCACTCTTCTGTGTGTGTGTGTGTGTGTGTGTGTGTGTGTGTGTGTGTGTGTGTGGTGCGCGCGCACCATGCAAGCATTTTCTCTGTTAAGAATTTCTACTACTTTTTCCACCTGGCCCGTACCTACTCATTATTTGAAACCTAGCTTAAATATCACCTGCCTAGTGGAAATAAATCCCCAGGAATTTACTTTCCTCTCTCTTCTCCCCAAGAAAATATATATTCTTTTTTCATCCAAACTGGAACACATTTGAGAACAAAAGAAGACTCTCTCAAAAATATATTAACACAACACATTCGAATGGACATATCTTGGGAAAATAAGAAGCATAGTCACTTTATTTTCACGCTGATCATGTGACACTTCCATTACAGTTCATATGTCTGCTTTTCTCACTAGAATGTGAGCTCCACAAGAGCACTGTCATTTTGTCTCTGAGAGTCACAGACCTGTGTAGAATCCAATATATGACAGTGACTTAACAAACAGTGTCCAACAAAAAACTTGTGTTGATTTTCAAATACACCTTTTATTTTTTGTTGTTATTATTAATTGTATTATTTTTCAGTGTTTATTTATTTATTTATTTTTGCTGTCCCTTTCTGGCAAAGGCTTATTGTTTCCCCTTCGCATTGATGTCTGCATTAGAGTTGGCTCTCTGACTCACTGTGGCCCTCTCTCTGAGATGAGCATATGACCATACCCTGTTAGAATCAGAATGGGTTGATTAGTTGTTTGACCAATGAAATATAAGTGGTAATTAGTCCAAGTGACCAGTTGTCCTAGTTTATCAGGATTGACAAATTTCTCAGGATTTAAAGGTTTCAGTTTTAAAATCAGAACTGTGCGGGCAAATCATCCTGGTTTACTTGGGACTCAGGGTACCCCTGGGATGTGGATCTTTGGTGCTGAAAATACAGCCCATACTAGACAAAGCACAACAGTTTGGTTAGCCTAGAAATAACATGTGCCATTTACAAGCAGAAACTTTAGAATTCATTCAATGGTTCCTTTATTTTTGTTTCTCTGTGTCACAGGTTCAGCAGCATCTCAAAGAAAGGATGTTCCATAAGGCTGGGTCTTGGACAGAAGGCGTGGAACAGGATCATAACTGATGATGATGAACCAGTAGCAAGTACAAGAAATTAATCTTGGTTTTTGTAAGCCACTAAGATATTGGGGTCATTTGTCAATGTAACATAGCTAAGCTTAAACTGATGATTATCTTTTCTTGCACATACATTTAAATGATGATATGCTCAATATATTGGATTGGGCAAAAAATTAGTTCAAGTTATTCTGTCTCATCTTATGGAAAATGCTGAATGAACCTTTTGGCCAACCCCATGGCTTCACAGGGGGTTGCACAGTAATAGAATCTGCTTGCCAATGCAAGAGACGCAAGCGATCAAGGGATGGGGGTGTGATCTTTAAGTCAGGAAGATCCCTTGGAGTAGGAAATGGTAACCCACTCCAGTATTCTTGTCTGGAAAATCTTGTGGACAGAGGAGCCTTACAGTCCATGAGGTTGCAGAGAGTGGAACATGACTGGGCAACTGAGCGTGCAAAATATTTTAAGTTTCTAAGGATAAGATTCTTTACCAATTGAGCTATCAGGGAAGCCAGGTTCGTGACATTGTAGAGGAGACAGGGATCAAGATCATCCCCAAGAAAAAGAAATGCAAAAAGGCAAAATAGTTGTCTGAGGAGGGCTTACAAAGAGCTGTGAAAAGAAGAGAAGTTAAAGGCAAAGGAGAAAAGGAAAGATATACCTACTTGAATACAGAGTTCCAAAGAATAGCAAGGAGAAATAAGAAAGCCTTCCTCAGTGATCAATGCAAAGAAATAGAGGAAAACAATAGAATGGGAAAGACTAGAGATCTCTTAAAAATTAGAGATACCAAGGGAACATTTCATGTAAATATGGGCATAATAAAGAACAGAAAAGGCATGGACCTAACAGAAGCAGAAGATATTAAGAAGAGTTGGCAAGAATACAAAGAACTGTGCAAAAAGATCTTCACATCCCAGATAATAACAGTGCAATGATCACTCACCTAGAGCCATACATCCTGGAGTGACAAGTCAAATGGGCCTTAGGAAGCATCACTACAAGCAAAGCTACTGGAGGTGATGGAATTCCAGTTGAGCTATTTATTTCAAATCCTGAAAGATGATGCTGTGAAAGTGCTGCACTCAATATGCCAGCAAATTTGGAAAGCTCAGCAGTGGCCACAGGACTGGAAAAGGTCAGTTTTCATTCCAATCTCAAAGAAAGGCAATGCCAAAGAATGCTCAGACTATGCGCAATAGCACTCATCTCACACACTAGTAAGGTAATGCTAAAAATTCACCAAACTAGGCTTCAACAGTACTGTGAACTTTGAAATTCCAGATATTCAAGCTGGTTTTAGAAAAGGCAGAGGAACCAGAGATCAAATTGTCAACATCCAGAAAAAAAAAACACATCTATTTCTGCTTTATTGACTATGCCAAAGCCTTTGACTGTGGAGATCACAATAAACTGTGGAAAATTCTGAAAGAGATGGCAATACCAGACCACCTCACCTGCCTCTTAAGAAACCTGTATGCAGGTCAGGAAGCAACAGTTAGAACTGGACATGAAACAATAGACTGGTTCCAAATCAGGAAAGGAATACATCAGGCTGTATATTGTCACCCTGCTTATTTAACTTACATGCAGAGTACATCATGAAAAATACTGGGATGGATGAAACACAAGCTGGAATCAAGATTGACAGGAGAAATATCAATAACCTCAGATATGCAGATGACACCATCCTAATGTCAGGAAGCAAAGAAGAACTAAAGAGCCTCTTGATGAAAGTGAAAGAGGAGAGTGAAAAAGTTGGTTTAAAGCTCAACTTTCAGAAAATGAAGATCATGGCATCTGGTCCCATCACTTCATGGCACATAGATGGGGAAACAGTAGAAACAGTGTCAGACTTTATTTTGGGCTCCAAAATCACTGCAGATGGTGACTGCAGCCATGAAATTAAAAGATGCTTGCTTCTTGGAAAAAAGTTATTACCAACCTAAAGAGTATATTTAAAAGCTGAGATATTACTTAGCCAGCAAAGGTCTGTCTAGTCAATGCTATGGTTTTTCCAGGAGTCATGTGTGGATGTGAGAGTTGGACTATAAAGAAAGCTAAGAACGGAAGAATTGATGCTTTTGAACTGTGGTTGGAGAAGACTCTTGAGAGTCCCTTGGACTGCAAGGAGGTCCAACCAGTCCATCCTAAAGGAGATCAGTCCTGGGTGTTCTTTGGAAGGAATGGTGTTAAAGCTGAAGCTCCAGTACTTTGGCCACCTGATGTGAAGAACTGACTCATTTGAAAAGAGCCTGATGCTGGGAAAAATTGAAGGCAGGAGGAGAAAGGGATGACAGAGGATGCGATAGTTAGATGGCATCACCAACTCAATGGACATCAGTTTGATTAAACTCTCGGAGTTGGTGATGGACAGGGAAGCCTGGCGTGCTGCAGTCCATGGGGTTGCAAAGAGTAGGACTCGACTGAGCGACTGAACTGAACTGAACTGAAGGATAAGATATAGGTGCCTGCATGCTAAGCTGCTTCAGTCGTGTGGACTCTTTGAGACCCCATGGACTATAGCCTTCCAGGTTCCTCTGTCCATGGGGTTCTCTAAGCAAGAATACTGATGTGGGTTGCCATGCCCTCCTCCAGGGGCTCTTCCTTATCCAGCATCTCTTACAGATTCTATGTTGGTAGGCTGGTTTTTTACTACTAAGTGCAACCTGGGAAGCCCAAAGATAAGATAATATTTTTCCTTAAATCCTGTATAGAACTTACTGAATACTTCTAATGTGCTGGGGTTTTGATAAGTAGTTGTTAATGATTATTAATTTCATCACAATGCTTTCAGCATCTATAGATTTAAGAGCACTACTGTTTAGCTCAAAGTAATAGTGGCTGTCTGTCATTTGAGTAAATTTTACCAATCTCAGACAGATCTGGCAAACCAAGCTGCAGTCCCATTTCCTAGAGAAAATGTGGAATGGGTTTGATAAGACATTCCTCCCCTCTGCCTCCAAACTTGTCCCAGTAAGGATCTTCTGGTTGTATAGACAAACTGAAGTCAAGCAAAGTTTTCTTCTTGTCAAACAGAAGTGCCATCAATAATTTGCTGAGAAAAAGAAGGGTCAGTCTCTCTGTGGGTGCTGGTTCTTGAAGCATTTATGTGTCATAGTCAATCACAGTGAAGTCACTGCATCCTGCATACGGCCAGCCTCCTCTGGTAACTGATGAGCCACTTTTGGTAATAGCGTTCTCATTTCCAGACATTGCCTATTTTATCATTTGCAATTGTAGGATATTTCTGACATCCTTGTTTCTTTATGTAGGATCACAGTGACTTTATGTCAGTAAATTTGTCAGTGCACACTGGTCAGCTATGACAGGAAGAGTACTAAATTGACGTGATTTAATTTTACGTATAATTAATAAATTACTGGGAAATATTTCTATTATGAATACACTTACATTTTGTCAAATCCTCTCTTTAATCCATGTTCTCAAAAAACAGCTAATTCAAGTGAGTTTTTTTTTATATGAAGAGAGAAGAGGCATCAGAATGATTATGAAGCTGGTTTAATGACAAGCATTTATTTAGATAACATTGCCTTCTATCTTAATTTTGAATATCAAATATACAAACACACATTGGGTCTGTTTAATTACCTGCTGTACTTCATTATTATAATGAAGCAGAAAGGTATAGGAAACTCACTGCTTGCTTAAAGTAGCCTTGAAACCTAATTATTTTTGATCAGGAAAATTTAGTAATTTTCTTTAAGTCACTCATTGAGTAAGAAGTAGACACATGATTTGAATTATGTGTGCACAGTGTCAAAGCTCTTTGTTGTATCTTGCCTTTGTCGTTGTTCAGTCACTAAGTTTATCCTACTCTTTGTGACCTCATGGACTGCAGCACTCTAGGCTCCCTTCTCTTCCACTATCTCCGAGAGAGAGTTTGCTAAAATTCATTTCCATTGAGTTGGCGATGCCACAGTCTCATCCTCTGTCATCCCTTTCTCCTCCTGCCTTCAGTCTTTCCCATCATCAGAGGCTTTTCCAGTGACTTAGTTGGCTCTTCATATCAGGTGGCCAAAGTATAGGAGTTTCAGCTCTAGCAACAATCCTTCCATTGAATATTCAGTGTTGCTTTCCTTAGGAGATCTTTGTGTCTACCTTCTCCTGAATCCAAAAGCCTGAAATGATACTTTCCTGCATCTTCTGGGACATCTTTAACCTCTGTGGATTTCCCACTGCAGTCTTTCCATCACATCTGCCCACCGTGAATTTGTCAGAGCCTTTCTTCTGGAACTTTTCAATCTCAATTTTCCATCCCCTCCATATCTACTTTCTGTTCCTCAAGCCCTATTTTGTTTGGACAGTTCTGCTCTCAACCAAGTTTTAGACAGCATCAGGTATAAGGACTTTTCTGAGTTTCTTCTGGCTTTAAATGAACCACCTTGAATGTACCCTACTAGTTCTTTTGTGCCATAAATACCAGCTAAGGGGTTCAGAAGTAGGATTTCTTCGTGCTTTGGAAACACACACACACACACATGCACACTTTACCTTCCCATTCATAGAATGCTGCACAGTAAACCCTTCTTTTCCAGTACAGTACCTGATTGAATTAAGATGGACTCTCAGAGAAGCAAAAGCAGAAGTGAGTTCTCTGTGTTCTTTGAACAACTTCTTAGGGCTGCTATATATGGTGCAAAGTGTGCATTTCACACCTCTAGGATCACCATTTGCATTTGTAACATCATCTATTTGTGTATCAATCAACAGTAATTTAAAAGCATATCATAGTTAAATGTCTTAAGGGAGCTGCAGCTTTCTTCAACTCACACAAAAGCATTTTAGGCCAGCACTGCCTGCTTATTTCCAGAATGAAGAATCAGGGTAATACAGAAAAGTCTTCAGGCTTGCTTTTCATGCCTCCTCTTAAAAATTAGACAATTTTGTGGGTATTAAGTACTTTTAAAAAATATATTGTGAAGTAGAGCTTTGGGAAGTAAAATATTTTTGAATCAAGTGCACCAAGATAACCAGATTAATGCACCCATATATTATGGGGGCCTGGAGTCATGAGTGTGTATATGGGTCTGGGTCTACCCAGAAGGCAGACAAAAGGATTTACATTTGGACAACTCTTGAGGTATCCTGATTTTTACACAGGAAAAAGACTATACATGGCAAATTAAAAAGCAACATTGTTCACCAAATACCTATTATTGTAATAACTGTTAGAGCTTCTTATTTTGTGTGTGTGATTCCAATTACTACTGATGTTAAAAGTTTAACTTTGGATGAGACCATTGAAGATGAGAGAATCCTATTCTAACTTTTTCCGCTTTATTCACTGAAATAAAATCAGTGTTGCAAACCAAAGCTTTATCTTAGGGATAACTTCCTTACATTCCATGTTAAATAGATTAAACAAAATGATCAGAACGTTTTAGACATTTTTTTTTCCTGTCCTTTGAGGTCAACACTAGGTTTGCCCAGTGGTCAGCTTTGTAAGTTATTTCACTTCTATTTTAATGGGCACATAAAGATCATTACATTAAAATTAATTCCCATCAGGGTTTCCAAGTATTCTACCCCCAGTTGAGATTTTAGGAAAGCTGTGCCATTCAGAGGTTGAGAAGAAACCCAAAGAAATCATTATATCAGGTTAAAGTTAAGAGATTTTCACACAGGAAAAGTAATTGAAAAGTATATATTTTGCATAATGAAATAGATGACAAACTGGGCAAGCTGGCCTATTAATGAGCCTCCTGTAAAGCCAAGAAGCCACTGAAGTAGGGAGTGAAGGCGTGGAGAGAAATCTCTGATCTTGACTTTTAACAACCAATTTTAATCACACCATTTGAGGTGCTGAGTTCTTAGGGCCCTATGGTGGTGAGGGCAATTTGAAAGAAGTATAAAAGAAGACATTTTAGATGAATTGAGTTGCAAAATAACATCACTATTTTGGAGTTAGGATTGGGAAAACTTAGTTTTATTTTTGGATTCCACAGAATTCCACATTTTCACAGCCATGTTTAAAGCATGATCATATTCTCTATCAGACTTTCCTTACCACTAGTTTTTAAGTTGGAGTCATAGAAACTTAGGTTTCTGAATGGTATTTCCATTAAAAGCCTGAAGAGAGCAGTTGTTTCTGGAAAGGTCCATGCAGTATGAGCTGAAATAAAAGGATATCAATTATTAAGGGAATGCAAGAGTCTACTACATATATAGACATTTAAGAAACAGTGTCAGAATTTTGGAGGCTCCAAAATCACTGCGGATGGTGACTGCAGCTATGAAATTAAAAGATACTTACTCCTTGGAAGAAAATTTATGACCAACCTAGATAGCATATTCAAAAGCAGAGACATTACTTTGCCAACTAAGTTCTGTCTAGTCAAGGCTATGGTTTTTCCTGTGGTCATGTATGGATGTGAGAGTTGGACTATGAAGAAGGCTGAGCGCAGAAGAATTGATGCTTTTGAACTGTGGTGTTGGAGAAGACTCTTGAGAGTCCCTTGGACTGCAAGGAGATCCAACCAGTCCATTCTGAAGGAGATCAGCCCTGGGTGTTCTTTGGGAAAAAATGATATTAAAGCTGAAACTCCAGTACTTTGGCCACCTCATGCGAAGAGGTGACTCATTGGAAAAGACTCTGATGCTGGGAGGGATTGGGGGCAGGAGGAGAAGGGGACGACCGAGGATGAGATGGCTGAATGGCATCACTGACTCGATGGAGGCGAGTCTGGGTGAACTCCAGGAGTTTGTGATGGACAGGGAGGCCTGGTGTGCTGCGATTCATGGGGTCACAGAGAGTCGGACACAACTGAGCGACTGGACTGAACTGAACTGAAGAAATATTATACTAGTAATAGGTCATTGGTAATACTGCTTTGAGTTTGTCCTCCTGCAGTACAAATGTTTATGTAAATAGATTCCTTAGATGTTTAAGGACTACAAAACCTTTATTTATTTATTTATTTTTCCTTTTATAAGGGGTTAGCAAAAGAAAATGTTGTTGGTAGGCAGGTGATGTACTTTTTTCTGATTGAATCAGATTGGCTGTACCATCATATCACACCCCTGGTGAGGTACCAGTTCTCCACCTCAGTTTGTATTACACAGTTTGCCTTGTAGGAACGAAGAGCTTACTAATGTGAAATGAAGTATAGCATCAGTTAAAGACTGTATCCAAACCTAAGAGCCCAGAGACTCATCATGTAGAAATATAAGACATGGGTTTCGTTTATGGCTCAGATGGTAAAGAATCCACCTGCAATGTGGGAGATGTGGGTTCAGTCCCTGGGTTGGGAAGATCTCCTGGAGAAGGGAACCGCTACTCACTCCAGTATTCTGGCCTGGAGAATTCCATGGACTGTATAGTCCATGGAGTCACAAAGAGTCCATCTGAGTGACTTTCACTTCACTTGATACAGTAGGCAAGGATATGCATTTCAATTTCCTCCTCTCCAAAACTAAGAATTTATAGTATATTGATGGTTCTTAATCTTGGTGATGACCTTTAGAATCACAGGGGGAGCTTTAAAAATGAAACACTCCACCTTCAAAGACATTTTAATTGGCCTGGAGTGGAGCCTAGTGCTTGTGTTTCAAATTCCCTTAGGTGATCCTAATGACTAAGGTGTTACGAACCCCTGATTTTAACTCAAACTATCTCAGTTTCATGGATGAGTAGAGACAGGAGAGGGAACAGAGCCAGGACTGAAAAAGGACAATATTCCTTAACCAAACTGAAGTTTCTACCAGCTGTAAATCTCATGTCCTTGAACTTCCATTGTAAATATATTAATGAGTCTGTCTAACTTCCATTCAAGTGAAAGCGAGATATAAGTTCTTCAGTTGACAACTTTACAGCCCTTGGACTTGCTTTTTCCAAAGGATATAAAATCTCATTTGATAGAAGGATAGAATCATTGAGGGCAGGGATTTTTGTTATATTCACTGTTGTGTGCCTAGCACTTAATACAGTGCCTGACATGTAGTAGCTTCTCAAAAATATTTGTTCAATCAATAAATGAATGAATATATTTGTAGTTGACATCATAGTTTTGGATGAGTAATCTTAAGTTCAAATACTAGCTTAGTGATATGGTGATAAATTGTTATACAACTGACAAGTTACAAAAATCAACTAATTTTCCTCTCCATATGACATAAAAAATTAGGCTTTTGAAACTACCATTCTAACTTTGACTGAAATTGATTCTATTTTGGAGGAAAAGCCTCCTTTTCTGTTTGACTTCTTCTTGCTATCTTTCTTGTCTTTTGCTCTCCTCCTTTTCTCTTTCTGCTCTCCTTTTTTTTCTCTTTCTGCTTCTTCCTCTTTTCTCTTCTATCTTCTTTTTCTTGGTGTCCAAAACCAACCTAGGTATTTTCTATTTTTCCAAACTTGTCCTTTCTTTGCAGTTTGCCTGGATAATAGCTACATTCAGGCTGCAGTCTCTGCCTCACTCCAAACTTCACTTTCTCCTGTCCACAGCCAACTGATCGCTAAGATTTCTTAATTCCATTAGTACATAACGTATTCTCTAACCTTACTGCTAATCTCTTGTTCTAGCTCTTCTCTCTGAAGGTTCTCTAGTCTTCCAAGCTCTTGCCTCTTTAGTCCAGCTCTATGCTGAAGCTGTCTTCTGAAAATATTAATTTCTTGATGTCACTCTTCTACAAAATCTTGCATTTCCTCCACCCCTTAGAAAATTCCTAGCTCCTTAGTATAAATCTCACATTTATAATCATCTTACTGAGTGCACCTTAAAATACTCAGAGGTTTTCTATTATAGCTTTGGGGAGATTGTGCTTTGACCAGAGTCATGTAGTTAAGTCAGTTTTTAGGTGAGGGGCGGATATACTTGTTGGGCAACTACAATTCTTCCCTTTTATTTTATTTTTAGTGGTAGGCTTAGTTTCATTCATCCTTAAACTTCGTTGTTCAAGTTGCAGTACTATGACCAATGCAAATGCTTGAGTTTGGATGAATAGACCTGAACTCAAGAATTAATATCAAAGGCTCAGCCACTGGGTGTGACCCCAAAGATGAAACCCATAACAACTCATGCCCTAGGGGTCACTACTTTTCATCCTGAATCCAGTTTAAAAGCCTCCTGCCACCTGTCCTTTATGGGTCTCTCACACAACTGCACCTTAACTCAGCATTGGAGTGCTTGACCGAGTCAGTGATACATTGGATTCCCAGGTTCCAGTTCAGTTCAGGTGGTCTGTCCTTGCCCCCCTTGGCGCGCCGCACCCCGCCCCTCCCCCCCCCCACCCCCCCACCCCCCCCGGGAGGCAGTGCGCCACCCAGCTCTCATCCTCTGTCATCTTCGTCTCCTCCTGCCCCCAATCCCTCCCAGCATCATTCCTTCCAAAGAACACCCAGGACTGATCTCCTTTAGAACGGACTGCTTGGATCTCCTTGCATTCCAAGGGACTCTCAAGAGTCTTCTCCAACACCACAGTTCAAAAGCATCAATTCTTCAGCACTCAGCTTTCTTCACAGTCCTACTCTCACATCCATACATGACTACTGGAAAAACCATAGCCTTGACTAGATGGACCTTTGTTGGCAAAGTAATGTCTCTGCTTTTTAATATGTTATCTAGGTTGGTCATAACTTTCCTTCCAAAAAATAAAGTCTGACACTGTTTCCAGTGTTTCCCCATCTATTTCCCATCAAGTTATACCAAATCCTTGAATATGTTTGTTTCCCTTGTATTGCACAACAGATGCATCATTAGTAAAGTATAGTACTTTAAAGGTATTTTTCTTCTTCATAGTAGTGAGCTCGTAGAAAAAAATAAAAACATGTATCTATTTAAAATAAAATGTGGGGATAAATATTGTGCTGACTCCTCCACACTCTTCTACTAGCATTCTCATCTGATCAACAGTTTACATTTTGAGTCAGCTGGGCCAGCACTGCTTTTAAGACATAGTAGGTGATGAAGCTGATTGACCTATGCAGATTTTATGCTCCTGTTTTTGTTTGAATTTTTTTTTGAAATCACCTTATATAAATGAATCCAAACAGCAGGTCTTTTATATTTATTTTGTATTGGTTTTTCATGGAGCAAAGATATGGTAGGAGAGAGCTCTAATAGACATTAAATAAGAACATTCTGCTTTTTCTTTTGATTCATGTCAAGCTCTTTGTATGATTAATTCGTTAAAGACAGACACTTTAAAGTTTCTTCTGAATTTTATCCTGTCATTATATAAGTAAATTTATTACCCATCTTCATGAATCTGTACTTTGAAACAGATTCTGTTTGGTTTGACATTTTCTAAGTTTAATGTCATCAAATTACTATTAACTCCAGACAAAGGGCACTAATTTTCCATTGTGCGAGCATAGAAAAACTCTGTGAATAGGGGTTTTTTACCCTAAAAGACAGCAAATATTTTCCCTGACATATACTATTTGAGGCAATTTTGATGCCATCTAGGTACTTCTTTTAGGGCACTCATCTTGGCCAGCGTTTATACAACCAAACATGAATTTGTAGAACATGTAGGAATGTGAGCAAATACGGAGATGCTGAAAGTAGAAATGGGACTTCTGCCTGTCACAATATTCAGATTTAGTCTTCATTGAATTATCACTTAATGAATCTTTGTTTCATGCCCAGAAGGTTCTTAGGTAAAGTCCCATAGCCTGAGCTGACTATAGAGGGAGAATAGAGAAGGCAGAATTCAATCTCTTGTGGTTTCACAAAAAGAAATAAAAACATTTATCAGTTAGTAGTAAGATATGGAAATAAATAAGCAGTAGGAATTATTTCTTTAAGAAGGAGGAATGTGACTCCTCTGCTAAGCGGGGAAATGTCCAGTTCACTAAATGAACTTTGGTTCAATTTGAACACAGAAAGGAAGAGCCAGCTTAAGGACTAGGTTGCCCAAGCAGTTGGCAGGGGTGCCAACATTTAAGAGGCAGAAAAATCAGTGCACTAAATCAAACGCAGAACACCCTTCAACTTGTGTTCCCACATGCACAACCTAATTGGAAATATATATGATAGGGAAGAACAAATCTAACTCATTATTGGACCTGTTTCTTTTCCTTTAACCCTTGTTACCTGTTGCCTAGCCTTAGTGATACTGCCTCTGCATGTTTTGTAAGAGAATGTTGTTTAGAAATTGAAATATACAGGAAAATCTTTTCTCAGGGACCTGACCTTTTAAGAGTCCGTTCATATAGAGATTAAAATTTGCAGAACGGAGAATAGTATTTGTCTTGTTGGAGGTTTACAGGACCTTGTGACCTGACCTGTGTGGACAACTGCAAAAACAAAGGATTTCGAAATCAAGAAGTTTGCAACAACTAACGACACCCAACCCTCACTTTGCCTTTAAAATTGCTGAAACCCTTCAGGGAGTTCAGGGTTTTCGAGGGAGGAGTCACCCTTCTCCTTGCATGGCCCTACAATATACTTTTCTCTGCTGCAAACTTGATGTTGTGGTTTGTTTGCCCTCACTGTGCATCAAAGAAGAACTTGTACTTGTTACCAAGAACTAGTACTTGTACTTGTTACCAAGAACTTGAACTTGCACTTGTTACCAAGAACTTGTATTTGGTAACAGTACTGTTTCTGTCACATACTCAAGTAAGAATTAACTGTGTACCTTTTGCTAGCTTTGACCTAACTTTGTTGCATATCTTTTGCAAGAGACATGTGCAAGTTGTGAAGTTCCAAGGACCTTACCACTAATTCTGAGTCCATCATCTGAAGTCAGTGGAAAACTTGAACTAGGTTCAAGTCATGGGTGCTTTTCCATAGGAATGACCATTTATCATTTCCCTTCTAAGTGCTTGAATATGTCTCCCAAGTATGTAAATATGTGGCTATTTAAGTTTCCTAATAAAAGTATGCTTTCCCCTGTCCCATCAAATAAATGATGAACAAATATTTAAAAAACACCATTTTGTGGGATTAGAGTATCTTGTAGGGGGAAGGGAGAAGGTACCCATATATTAGCATCAGCCTCCAGCCCTGGGTGTGAAGGGGTAAATAGGCTCCTCAATCAGTGGAAAGAAGGTGAAAAAAAAAAGAGTCTGTGCACAGTTAATGGATCCCCTAAGTGCCACCAACTGAGGGAGCCTGGAGTCCATAGATGGTCTCGCCTGCACTCTGGAGCTTGGCAAAATGTTAACATGCTGTACTAAATCATATAGTCACCTCTGAGCTTGTTCAACAAACACACTTAAAAAGGGTCACCAGATCTTTTCAGGGACCTGTAATTTGTTGGAGCCAGAAAGAGCTGAATTTGAAAAGTACAGCTTCCCTGCTGTAGAGATCAAATCCATTGTCCGAGCTGTGTTTTGTTAACTTTGTACATAGGATCTTCTTTAGCAACTCGGGAGACACAGCTGCTCTTTACATCTAGAAGTGAAAGAAGCCAGTCTGAATGGAATATGTGGACTCTGCTGAAAATGAAACATTTGCTTTACTGAAGGACTTGGGGGCTCAACCCTGCATGTGAAACTTCCGCCAGAGCTCAAAGTGGAGGGAAAAAAAGGGGGAGAAAGCTATATAATTTGTTTGAAGTTGTCCAGCACACAAAAACTGGCCAACAGATGGGAGAAAGAAGGAAAAAATTATATTTTAATTTCTCAATTTAGATGATTAGTTGACTCAAAAGAATACGAAAAAGGGTGCTTTCCGCACCTGCCGTGTTTTCATAACTGTTTGGATAATATAGTCGCTTCTGTGTTACCCATCCAGGAAAGATTAGAAAATCTGAATGTTTGATCTGCATGTGCTTCTTTTTTGTCCATGGGGAATCTACTGTTCTAATAGATTTAGAACCTGTATTTGATATTTCCAAATCCTTTGGGGAAGCATAAACAAAAGGGCAGAATCACAAAGCACCGCCTAAGGAAAGGATTCTCTTTGTGTTACATGTAGTGCCTCTTAATTCCATCTACACACGAGTTGAGCCTGTGAATTCTCTCTGAATGCATCTGCTTGACAGTAAGAGCAAAAATAAGAAAGACCTGAAAACAAGGGAGTGATTTCCTAAAAATAATCAGCCAAATGAATCTAATGAATTGACTGATTTTTTTCTCCTTCGTTGCCTCCCCAATTTTCACTTGATTCTGACTTTGATGAAATGTTTCACCCAGTCCTGAACAAATGTTAAGTACCGGCTATTCTATTCTTAAAGTCTAGTTGGAGATATATTTTTGTATCTGATTGCTGATATGTTAGAATCAAACATATAGGCAAATCATCATAAAGTTCCAAAAATAAACATGAGGCTGCTTCTCTGAGAAGTTATTTCCCGGACATTATTTAAAAATCCAGGCTGCAAACAGAGGTAATTTTAGTAAGGGCATCATAGGAGTAAGTGGAAAACTTCAGAGCTTTAAGAGGTTTTCTTTATCTGGAAGCAAGCTGAAACCAGTATTTAGACATATTTAGAAATAATCCCTATTTAACAAAAAAACTTGAATACTCCCTTGAACTGTTATGTAAGTTATCATCCTCCATCCTGTTCTTAATGTCAAGTCTTTGTTTTCAACCTCCCGGCACCACTTTTTAATTTATTTGTTTTTAAATTTTTATTTTATATTGGTTGGTTAACAATATATAGTATAGAGTATAGTTGTATAGTTGGTTAACAATGTTGTGTTAGTTTCAGGTATACAGCAACGTGACACCACTTAAGATTTTTTTTGTTTTATTTCAGGAGAAAATATTTCTTTTGCTTCATTCGTTATTTACAATGAAGTTGGGATACACGATAATATGTAGGACACAGAATAATTTTTTGTTGGGGGAGGGGGTGCTTTCAGGTTTTCCTCTAATTAAGTAAAAAGCTACCAGCCCCGCTCACTGCAAAGATGAAATCTCATCACTTAGCACATTAGAAGAGCAAAAATAAGCTTCCCCATATTTCACGAACCAACTCACACTCTTCATATTTTATCCTCAATAATGTATGCATTTTCCAGCTGGCTAAGACTGCAACCTTTCTGCATTTTGGACATTTGTCACTCTATTCAGCCAGGCAGGAGAAGCCCCTGTGTAGAGAGCTCCTTGCACTGCAGGCATAGCATCTGTGAAGGAGTCACTGACATCTGATGATTCAAATTGCAGAAATGATCCAGGACGAATTATGAACGTCTGGGTAGTGCCCAAAGATTTTGAGCTGGAATGACTTTGCCCTTGGAGCCTTGCAGATTTGGGTGAACTCTTGAGGCCACGAGCTTTCCTGGATGCAGCCCTCCGTAGGACACTGCCCCATAGGTTCTGCTCTCCGTGTCAGTTATCATTCAGGCCAGCGGAATGCCAGTTTCGCTTTCCTGAGCCTGAAATGAAAAGGAAGTGGTTCAAGTTTTAGCTTACAAACCCTCAAGGCAATTGGAGCTTTCTTTGAAATGTAAAACAGTCTTCTATCAAGCGCTGCTTAAGGTATCATCCAACTATCAAAGTCAGAGATGATTTGATAGAACCTTACAAATCCCCATAATCTATGGTAAATAGTAGTAGCTAAGGCTTTGGCTCTGTGTTTGCATGTAGGGCAGAAGCAGGAGGATCATTTATCCAACTTTAGGGTAATGAAGTGTTAACAAAAACCACATGAAGCTATTATTACAACCACAGGCCACAGACTGCTAAGAGGGCAAACTCTCTGGAGACATACCTATTTTCAAGGAATCTTTTGCATCTCAGCTTACCTGAAGGCATTTGCTCAACACAAGGTGATGTAGCTGCAAGACTATGATTCATTAGCCCTAATGAACAATGCTGAGCCTATTGTCTCTAAAATATAACCTGCTGACATTGATATATATGTACTTTAACTCATTCGTCCCAACTTTATTAGGTACATATGTCTGCAGCAGACACAAATGAAACATTCTACAACTAGGCTCCAAGCCAAAAACTAATTTATTCTTTAATGTGCTAGTGATTACTTGGTGGTTCCTTGAGCAGAGATGACAGGTCTGAGCTAATGGAGTTGTACTGTAAGTTAATATAAATCATGACAGAGCAATTAATTACAGAAACCACTGCAAATCCCTTTGTTAGTTTTCCCCATCACCAGAAGGATTTAATAATATTCATTTTGCTAAGTTCCAGTGACATTTACAAGTCTTAAACCATTTTTAATCAAATCAATATCACTGGCTGCTAAATTTAGTTGTGCTTTGCTTGCAAGTCCTGGACTACATCGATACTAATGTTTCCTACCTTCTGTTCAAATGAATCACATTGAATACCCATACTTCCTCTTCATTTGTTTACATTGAGTAATTGGGATCTGAAAAAGTGAAAACCTCAAACCCTGGCTATCAGCAGGAATGAATTAGCAGATAGAGGAGGAAATCTATCAATCAGTGATTACACAGGCATCATTGTATCTAATGTCCTTCATCAGTTTCCCCTAATTGGCCTAAAAAAAAAAAAAAAAAAAAAAAACCTTCATGATCATGAAACCAGATTCACATTTGTGCAGACTTTTTCAAATGTGCCCTGTTAAAATGGGATTGAGGCACTGGAGGCGATATGCTTTTGTAACAAAAGAGCCTAACACCCATTCAGACACCATCTCCACTTAATCTCTGTGCATCCTTTGTTCTTTCAACACGTAGAGTCGACATGTCTTTTTAAAATTAAATGAGTGGACATTTTAGTTTGTATGGCTGTACAAACGCTAGATCATCTCTATAAAGAACAATAAACTATTCTTAATCAGAAATTGATTGCATTATAGATTTTTGGAACAAAATAACCTGCTGTTCCTGGATGGCAATGTTGTTAGATCAATATCAAAACCTTTTTGTTTCCGTTTTTTCCCCTGCAAAAGCTCTATCTCTGGAAAAAGTACAGCTGCCATAGAAATGTGCCTTGTACACATTCAGTAGATTTTCTGTATGTGTTCTACCTTTTTTGCTTAATTGCAGATTTTTATTGACATTTTATTGACCTGCTTTCGACATGATCTGTGGTGTCCCTGAATCTGAGTCTGAAAATGTTAGGGAAACTTTCTCTCCAGAAAAGTCACTGTGGACGTGCGTATGTATTTGTCATGCTCCAGAGGTACTCGGCACTTTGTGCTTTCTGCTGTGATCATTTCTGCTCCTCTTTGCTTCCTTCCCAGATGATACATTCCTGTAGAATAGAGACTTTGCTTTATCCATTCTTCCTCTACACTTTTGATACCTTGCAAGGCTCTTTTCACATGATATTGCTCAATAAATGTTCAGTAGCCGGATGAACATATGCTACCCAGATGGGAGAGTGAGGAGGGTGTAAAACTCAAATTAGTTCATCAAATAACTTGCAAGAGCTGTAGAAGAATAGGTTGGCTGCAGGAAAATGTTAACCTGGGAGGACTGTTTGGGAGCTGAAGTTAAGAGGGAAAATCGACTCGATGAAGACTAGAAAGGAGACCAGCATTGGGGTAACTCCATGTTTAGGGCTTAAAAGCTAATAATATCTTTATACTTTTGTAGAAGCTCAGCCCTGTCTCATGCTTCTGTTTCTGACCCGCTTGGGTTGGGTGGATCCTGACTGGGTCCTTCCCTTGCCCAGTACCTCTTGTGCCAGTTTTTAATGAGACCACATCAGCCAAGCAGAGCAGAAACGGAATGGAGATCAAGGAATGGAGAACAAAGAGCTTGTGCTCAAAACACCTGTTTTCTCTGAAGAGGAAAATGGGGGGTTGTAAGGAATAAGAGGCAGGTGCACCATCAAAAACTGGGAGAGAGACTTTCCTGATGGTGCTGTGGTTAAGAATCTGCCTTGCAATGCAGGGGATGCAAATTTGAGCCCTGGGTGAGGAACTAAGATCCCACATCATTTTCAGTTCAGTTGCTCAGTCATGTCTGACTCTTTGTGACCCCAGGGACCGCAGCATGTCAGGCTTCTCTGTCCATCACCAACTACTGCAGCTTGCTCAAACTCATGTCCATCGAGTTGGTGATACCATCCAACCATATCATCTTCTGTTGTCCCTTTTCCTCCTGCCTTCCATCTTTCCCAGCATCAGAGTCTTTTCCCATGAGGCAGTTCTTTGCATCAGGTGGCCAAAGTATTGGAGTTTCAGCTTCAGCATCAGTCCTTCCAGTGAATACTCAGGACTGATTTCCTGGCTGGTTGGATCTCCATCCCACATGCCACAGGCCAACCAAGCCTCGGTGCCCCAACTACTAAGCCCTTGCCCCACAACTAGAGAGTTTGCACAGAAATGAAAGATCCCTCATGCCGCCAACAAGACCTGAAACAACCAAAAAAGAAACAAAAAACAAAACTAGGGAAAACTGTGGAGATTCCCAGAAACAGCTTGGGCATGTGCACTCCCTCAGGTTCCTTTGCACCTGGCACTCACTGTGCCTGAGAAGGTACGTCTCCCTGGCTCCAGGCGGAGATCTTGGTGTGGTAGCAAGGCAGGGGATGGGGAAGGGAAGGCTGCCCATTCCAGTATTCTTGCTTGAGAATCTCATGGAAAGAGGAGCCTGACGTGGCTAAGATCCATAAAGTTGGAAAGAGTGGGATATGACTGGAGCAACTTAGCCCGAATGCACGAGGCAGGAGCAGCCTTCGGATTCTTCCAGGCTTCCTCTGCATAGCCGGCTGCTCTTGAAGTTAGGCTAGGACCTCTTCAGTAAGGCTGATCATCATGTTTCCTTTGAGGGGTAGCTGAAAAAGATCTTTGATAAACATCAGGTGTTTTGGAACAAGAATAGAAATAGGTTAAAGCAGAGGTCTTTCAACTCCCTGGGATGTGTATGGGTGACACTTCCGGCGCTGGAAGCTGCTATGTACTGCAAAGAGGTTTGAATTAAGAGTCAGGGTTTGAACCTCCTTCCACTTTGAGCTTTGTGAACTTAGAAGAACCCAGATATGGCTTTGACCTTAGAGAAGGATTACAAAAGATGGTGTTTATGAGATGGACCAGAGTTGAATTGAGCACCCTCTACTTCCCAGGGGTCTGTAAATGGCACCCATGGCAAGAAGGAGATCATTTAACCTCTTAAAGTTGTGGGATGCATACTAGAAGAAATGGATGAGTAACAGCTTTCTCTTCATGTCTTTTACTGTTGTAAGAGTCTGATCTCTTTTCAACATGAAATTGAAAAAAAAACAAAACTTTTCTTGATATGGAGTGGGAGGTGGGAGGGGGCTTCGGCATTGGGAGATCATGTACACCTGTGGCTGATTCATGTCAATGTATGGCAAAACAAATACAGTATTGTAATGTAGAATAAAGTATTAAAAAAAAAAAACTTTTCTTTATTCACTTCAAACTGTGTTCTGATACAATGGCTGAGTATTTTACCTGGACCTGTAATTTTGGAAGGGAAATAAGTTATTTTTATTTTACTATTTTGATTTTCAAAATAAGATTTTTTTTTTCAGTTTTTAAAAGAAAATATATGATCATTCAGTAAACTCAGAAAAAGGAGAAGGAAAAAAAAAATATACAATAATCCCACTGGAGATCACTGTTAATATTTTGGGGTATATTCTTCTTGTTTTTCTAAATATATTTGCTGTTACTTTATATAGTTATATATATAACTATATATATATATATATATATATATATATAAATGCTTATGTAATAGTTATCTATTGCTGCATAAAAAGTTGCACCAAAATGTCAATAGTCATTTATTATCTGTGGGTCAAGAAAATATCTCTAGTAATGCCATTTCTAATGGCATATAATATACCCATGTATAAGGAACCAGGACCCAATTTATAATATTTTTTTAGCAAAATACATGGAGAAGGTGATGGCACCCCGCTCCAGTACTCTTGTCTGGAACATCCCATGGACAGAGGAGCCTGGTAGGCTACAGTCCATGGGGTCACAAAGAGTCGGACACAACTGAGTGACTTGACTTTCACTTTTCACTTTCATGCATTGGAGAAGGAAATGGCAACCCACTCCAGTGTTCTTGCCTGGAGAATCCCAGGGACGGGGAGCCTGGTGGGCTGCCGTCTATGGGATCGCACAGAGTCGGACACGACTGAAGCGACTCAGCAGCAGCAGCAGCAAAATACAAGACCTGCGGCAAACGCTTCTGCTAGGAATGCTATCACCGTTTGTACCTCCTTTGCTATTACTATTATTGTTAGTAATGCGAGTACTGTTGTTGCTGCCTGTATTTCTTGAGTGTTTACTATGACTATTGAAATTTTTCTCATTTATTAATCTATTTGTCTACACAGCCACCCTCTGAGGTGGGAACTATTGCTCTCAGGTCCAAGCTCATACTGCTTTCCGCAGGATATGCCAATACATCCAGAGCTAATTTGTTGGAGGAAGGAATAGCAACCTTATTCAGAAAGCCATCAGACCAAGAAGCTGATGGACTAGTGTCCCCAAAAACCATTATCACTCAATTTAGAATTCAGGCTTCTTTCATACTAAAATGGAAGGAGGTGTGGCTGGTTGTTGCAAATTTCTTGATTCTGGAATCCTTTGTTCTTGCAGCTGCCCTCAGAGGTCTAGTAACAATGTTACCATAAATGTCCAAGCAGACACATGCGATTCTCTCTTCTCCAGCCTTTTATCTCTGGTTAAATGTTATGGCTGGAAAAATATTATACATTTAGAACTTAGAGCCTTGATAATGGGCTATCCTATATATTTCAGGCTATAGGCAGCAGTCTTTTACAGAAGGTACAGAGCCAGCATGACTAAGCACAAAGATTAGTGATAAAGGAAGAGATTAAGTATGGAGTCAGAATGTTCTCCTGTCATTCTATCATTAGGGAAACAAAGGCACAGTTATTAAGTAGCAAGGCTGAGATTCTCATGTTAGCAGTTTGGCTTCAGAGTCTGCTCTGAGTGGAAAAGGTCCAAAGCCTTGAGTCTGGAGATCAAGGTTCCAGTCTGAAACCTTGGCCTGAATAGCTATATAATCCCACAAATTCTCTGTACCTCAGCAATTTCAGTTGGAAAAATGAGAATAAGAAGTGTTAACTTGAAAATATTTGCTCTTCACAGCATGGCAAAAAGAAAAAAAATTAGATGACTCCAATTATTACTTGCATCTCTTGAATAACATTAAGAAGAATCTTAAGTCTTAACCCAGAGTGGTGTTTCAAAACCTTGCTGCTGTTTTCTCACCCGTACCTGTTCCATCCCGCCTGTGTCTCAGAGCATCTCTCTCATGTCCTCATTCTCAAACCTGTTCCCCAGGTTGCCCTATATCTCTGAGATTTTGTTCCAGTCTCCCTCACCCATTCCTCTGCCCTCAGACAGTTTCTATAGATAGGATAGATAGGAAAGTCGCTCAGTCGTGTCTGACTCTTTGCGACCCCATGGACTGTAAACTAGCAGGCTCCTCTGTCCATGGGATTTTCCAGGCAATAGTACTGGAGTGGATTGCCATTTCCTTCTCCAGCGGATCTTCCCGACCCAGGATTGAACCCAGGTCTCCTGCATTGTAGACAGACGCTTTACCGTCTGAGCCACCAGGGAAGTCCGACAGTTTCTATACATTCCCCCAATTCTTTTTTTTCACACAAAAAAGCATGAACAAAACAGCTAGACCTCTTCCTTTGGATGGAGACGAGGAGAAGCTAGGTGCACAATGAGAAGACATCTGAGCAGATGGCAGTGGGAGGTGAGCAGTGGATATTGGATGGAGGAGGATGTGACCTTTCAGTCCAGAGGAGGATTAGGAAGGAACTGATGCAAGAATAGCAGTTAAGTCTTAAAATTAAGCGTCAGGCTTTCTGATGCATCGTTGATAAATAAGATTTCTTCTTTGGCCTGTGATATAGTAGGTAGAGTGACAAGGGTGTGGTAGCAGGCTGGACTGTCACCTGCTTGAGGGTATGGATCTGTTCTTCCTTATTGCTGTATCTACAGGGCCAAGGACAGTGTGGGCAGGTAGCAGACACGCTATACATATTTGAAGGAATAAATGAAGGAAGGCACATACTCAGAGAAGGGCTTGCAGAATTTGAATTTTTATCCTAACAACTGACCTTTCCATTCCATGAAGGGAGCTATTTCGCAGTGTTCTCTAGCATATGGATTATCTCTGTCTATGGCATCCATTCTTCCTCCATCTGTTGAGGAATTTCATCCCTTTCAAAGTTGCATGAGGAGGCCTCGGTATGTACTCTACACATAGTACAAATGGTATTTTATTTTTAAAAGGATGCAACAATATTACCTAGATTTGGCAAACATCATGCAAAACTTAATTTGAAGATCGTTTCCTTTTTTTCCCCCCTTTGATAGAATGGATTTAATAGATGAAATTAATTCAGTTCCCTGACACACATAAAACCTAACAGTATTCAGTATCTGGCTTGTTTGCTTTTATTCTTAAAGAATCTGAAGGGAGTTGACATTTTGTTTCATTCATTCACAGTCTCTTTTTTCATATCTAATGAACACACTCCACAACAATGGAGCTCAGATCTCCACCATCTGCAGGAGACGGCACACAGGTCATAGGCTAAGAACAACACCACATCAGTATTGAATAAAAACGTGAAACTTCAAAGGCAGAACTGGCTATGAGGTCTATGCTTTCAAGACCTCATAGCTAGTTTCTCCTGTTGATTATTTTTTTTGTTTGATTGGATGATAATGTAGTATGTCATTCTGTCGTCTGTGACCTATGGTCAGTTCCACATGAAGGAGCCAGTTTGGGGAATATTTTTGTGAGCACATTTGTCCTACTAAGGAGAAAAAAAAAAACAAGAAAAGTGGCCACAAAAGATGTTTGAGGAGAGGGAACAAACTCCTTTATTACTGAGAAAGATGATCTTGGGGGCTCAGCCAAGAGTCTTTTTATCTGAGTGATAATAATGATAATGATTCTCTCTGTAAATAATGTAGGCAAGAGGGAGATTGCTATTGGTTTGCTTCTCTCCTCCTAGTCAGTTGCATTCTGTATTGTGGCAGGCAGGTCAGACTCACCCCAGGCTGCCATGATTAGACTATGTTTCTACCTCTGAGTAACGCAGGCATCCACTTTTAAAGTGTTGAGCTAGTGAATTAAGTCTTAATGGAAAAATTTTCTCCTAATACAGGACCTCTCTGGGCTATAAATAATTAATGTCAATTTATGGCTCAAGGGATGTCTCAGAGGAATCAATACAGTAAATTAACCCCCACTCCCACACTTAACAACAAAGTCTATTTTTAGGTATAATTCAACCATATGAAGGTCTGTATTCTGTTCAAAAAAAAATCTTAGATATAATTAGCATCAGTTTTATTTTTATTGTATTTTACATTTTATTAAATATTCTTAAAAGCTAGAAGCTCCACAGAAGTCCACGTTCTAATGGACCTATAAGTTGAATGACTTAGAAGACATAGTTCTTACTGATATGATGGCGATACTGGCAAGACAGAGAGAATAAAATCAAAAGATGCCAGGACTGGGAAACAAGTATTGTATATTAATGTATACAATAGGATATAGATTGGTATAGGTGAACTTTTTGAAAAGCAGAAATAAAGACTCAAGTGTAAAGAACAAATGTATAGGGTCTTGAGATGAAGGGGGCTGAGATGATGAACTGGGAGATTGGGATTGATATACATACAGTACTGTATATAAAATAGATAACTAATAAGAACCGACTATATTACACAGAGAACTCTACTCAGTGCTCTGTGGTGACCTAGTGAAAAAAGTGAAAAGTGTTAATCACTCAGTCATATCAGACTCTTTGAGACCCCATGGACTTTAACTTGCTAGGTTCCTCTGTCCATGGAATTCTCCAGACAAGAACACTTGAGTGGGTTGTCATTCCCTTCTCCAGAGGATTTGCCCAACCAAGGGATGGAAACACATTGTGGACAAATTCTTTACTATCTAAATATCTGAGTCACCAGGGTGGTGACCTAAATGAGAAGGAAATCTAAGGAAGAGGGGATATACGTGTGTGTGTGTGTGTGTGTGTGTGTGTGTGTGTGTGTGTGTGTATGTGTGTGTGTATGATTTACTGTGCTGTACAGCAGAAATTAACAAAATATTGTAAAGCAACTATACTCCAGTGGAAAAAAGATGGCAGGGTAAATGTGTTCTGAAACGATTCTTCTCTTGTCCTCTCCTCACCCAGTTTGTAAGAACGAGATGGAAAAGGGTGTTCTTAAAGGTATGTGTACACGTCAAAAGATGGTAATGATGATGACGAAGCTACGGTACCAACCTTTATTTTTAGGAGAGTCTTTCTATCTCAGATTTAAAGTGATGCCTGGACAGGGCCCTTGCTTGTTTTTAGAGCATGTTAGACAGGGATGGGGATGACATTGACGGCCTTTGTTCTGACATCCCTAAATTTCCCATTTGCCCTGGTCTCTTTGCATCAGCCCCAGTGTTGCCAGCTCTGGCCAGCCTCTTCTTTTCAAGCAATCTCATCCATCATGGGAGCTGTCAATTCGGTTCTTCTGAGGCCTAGGGCTTACTGAAGATGTTCTGAGGACAGTGTCCATCTGTCACATATTATTACCAGTTTTCTTAAACCTTGTAGTGAGGGGAGGAGCAATTCTGGCCTAGGGGAAGGTAAAAAAAAAAAAAAAAATTAGAAAATATTTAGGATTTCTAGCAAGTCTAGCTTTCTTTCTTGAACTTTGTACTGACTCCTCATTGCCATCCCTTCATTCTAAAAATATACTGTATGGGGCTTCTCTGGTGGTCCAGTGGCTAAGACTCTGTGCTCTCAAAGCAGGGGGCCTGGATTTGATCCTTCATCAGAGAACAAGATCACACGTGCCATAACTAAACGTGCCATAACTAAGTTTTCACGTTGCAACTAAAGATTCTGCATGCTGCAGCAAAGACTGGACACAGACAAATAGATAAATAAATGTCTGACTCTCTGTGACACCATGGACTGTCCATGGAATTCTCTAGGCAATGATACTGGAGTGGGTTGCCATTCTCTTCTCCAGGGTATCTTCTTGACTCAGGGATCGAACCCATGTCTCTTGCATTGCAGGCAGATTCTTTACCATCTGAGCCACCAAGGAAGCCCTAGGGAAATAAATAAAAAATAAATATTAAAAATATTTTGTGCCCTGTATTGAGCTAGAGGTGATTAATACAGTATTGCTGCCTCTAAAATACTTCCTACCTTAGTGTGGAGAGACAGACGAGAACAATGAATACGTTCCATCATCATAGGGCCTTCAGAGAGCCAGGGGCTGGGAGCCAGTGGGCAAGTAAAGTGTTTGGAAGGCCTTTTGGAGGGATGCTTGATGTGATCCCAAAGGGGAACGTCGCAACCAAGCAGGATCAGGAGGGTGAGCACAGGGCCGTGAAAGTGGAGATCTGTGCCTAGGGCTAGGCAGAGCTGAATTGCTTTCTTCCTCCTTGAGCCTGAAGTCAGGATTTAAAGCTGGAAAAACTCCTAGGTGAGCCACAGATTTCTTTGCAAGCCTCAAAGGAATTCACAAGCATCCAAACTTTCAAACCTCTCTGAGAGGTGGTTATTCCTATGGGTAAAGAGATCACTATCAGGAAAGGAACTTTTGGTGGTTCTTACCCTAGCTTCTCTGAATCAGGAAGATTCCCCGGAGAAGCGAATAGCTACCCCCCTCCAGTAGTCTTGCCTGGAGAATTCCGTGGACAGAGGAGCCTAGTGGGCTATAGTCCATGGGGCTGCAAAGAATTGGATAGGACTAAGCAACTAACACTTTCACTTTCACCCTGGCTTCTAAGGTGGCTATAGTGGTAAAAAAAAAAAAAAAAAAAAAAAAAAAAACCTACCTGCCAATGCAGGAGACATAAGAGGCTAAGGTTTGATTCCTTGGTCAGGAAGATCCCCTAGCAGAAGGCATGGCAACCCACTCCAGTATTCTTGCCTGGAGAATCCCATGGACAAGGGAGCCTGGCAAGCTACCGTCCATAGGGTTGCAAAGAGTCAGACACGACTGAAGTGACTGAGCACACATGCACCCTGGCATCAGTTCAGTCGTACTCTGGTGGCTTTTTTCCTCTGTCTGCTGTGCTTGAGCATCCTTCCCAGAAACTGCTTATTGTTGCCCATTGACCTGAGATGATCTTACTTGCATGTCTGTTTTCTGGAACATTCATTACAGACCAAATTGAAACTTCACTACAAACAACATCTTCTAAAATTGTAATGTGGTTTCATGAAGTCCATCCCCTAATAGATACAGTTCTGTGGCTAAGATCCTCTGTGGAAATTGACACTTGTCAGGTTTTTCTGGTACCCAGATGGCTGTGCTGGACAGCCTACATCTGTGTGATGGTGTAACAGAGAAGAACACTCTTGACTCCATATACTTCTTCAGCTCTAAACTTTGTGCTCTGTTACCTGTACTTACTCATGCTAGTTCTGTACCTTTTGTGAAAGAATGTTGCCTCTAGCCTGAAATACATGCTAGCCCATTCTTGAGGCTCTGCCTCCAGGCTTGAACTTAAAGGTATAGTAAAAAGTGGCAGAACAGAAACAACAATTATCTCATTGGAGTTTTATAGGAACACTCTGAGCAGACCTATGGGACAGATGCAAGAACAAAAGATTTAGGCACCAAAAGGTTTGCAGCAACCAGCCACAACCCCTCCCTTTTTGAAGTCTGCTGGCTTTTGAATAAAGTTGGTATTCTATGTCCCAGTGTTTTGTCTCTCCGTTTATGGGGCTGTCATGCAGTTAGCAGTATGAGCTTGGACTCAGTAACAGTCCTGTGGAGCCTCCTCTTACTTAGGAGAACCTCCTACTTTTTCCTGGGAATTTTCTAAGAGGGTCTCACAGGGCTCACATGTTCTCACTTGACACACAACAGCCTGCCAGCTTCAGTGCCACACACATCTAATCCCCTCCTCCTCCATTCCCCTTTTCCTGGGAGAAGGGATTCTAGAAGCAGACCGACTGTACCCAATTCTGGTTCTAACACACACCAGCTGTGTGGCCTTGCAAGTTTCTTAACTTCCTTGTGCTTTCATTTCTCTGTCTGTGAAACCCAGGAAAATGCATTTATCTTGAAGGTATAATGAACTAATGTTTGTAAGGCATCTAGAATGATACTTAGTTGTGTCCGACTCTGTGACCCTATGGACTGCAGCATGCCAGGCTTTCCTGTCCATCACCAACTACTGGAGCTTGCTCAAACTCATGCCCATTGAGTTGGTGATGCAATCCAACCATTTCATCCTCTGACATCTCCTTCTCCTCCTGCCTTCAATCTTGCCCAGCATCAGGGTCTTTTCCAATGAGTCAGTTCTTCACATCAGGTGGCCAAAGTATTGGAGTTTCAGCTTCAGCATCAGTCCTTCGAATGAATATTCAGGATCAAGTTCCTTTAGGATTGACTGGTTGGTTCTCCTTGCAATATAAGGGACTCTTGAGAGTTTTGTCTGTCACCACAGTTCAGAAGCATCAATTCTTCTGCGCTCGGCTTTCTTTATAGTCCAACTCTCACATCCATACACGACTACTGGAAAAACCATAGCTTTGCCTAGACGGACCTTAGTCATAAATATTAGCTATTTTTTAAATCACTATTAACACTATTGCTGTGACAACCTACATCCGCTGCCTGCAGAGTTACTTGATGAAGTCTCTTCCAGTGACCTCACCCACAGAGCAGCCTCTGAACACTTGCCTGGAGTCCTATCTTCTGGTACCACAGGAATTGTTTTCATGCTTCGCAGTGAGTTGACACATTTGTGTCCTGGACCTAAAGAAGGCTGACATACTCCCGAGTTCTACCAAATCCCTCTTGAATAGCTTCTGGTTTTCACTCCTCTAACCAAAGATGCCTAAACCCAGCTCATAAGCTTTTACCTTCCATCTTCTACTTCAGCTTTCCTGGTCCTTCTCCATACCAAAACCTCTTCTTTCCTCCCTCAGTTAGGAAGCCAGAGTTCCCACACCCATGAGAGAGAGAGAAAGAGAGAGGGAGTTGGGATTCGGGTGTGGGAGGGAGGCGTAGAAGGAGAGGGAGTGTGATTTGCACTAAGAGCTGTCAGCCAAAAATGCAGGAATATTGCTGGTCCTATTATTAGAAGATCTCGTTGGCATCTCTGGATTTCAAGTGAGAGACTTAGAACAGAGATTTCGAACCTTCTGGGACTAAAGTGACCAATTAATTTGAACAACATGGTGTGCTTTTAGTTTGTACTTATTTTGAGACTTATTTGCCTCTTCAGTCTGAGAGGGGAGCAGAGACCTAAGAGGATGGGCTGGAAGGACATGGGACAAGGGTGCATTTGTTCATCATATGCTGGAGTATTCCACTCAAGGCTCCACTGTTGACTCTTGAAAGAGACAGTATGAAGTTAAACAAATAAATGCCTAACCCAATAGCTGTTATGAAGCTTGCTTTTTATCATTTGATTTGTTTAATTTTGTGGGTTTGCATTTTAAAGAGTATTTCCCAGAGCAACAAAACAGTTAGGTTAAGTTTCCAAGGGAGGTCAGCACTTAGGACCAAGGACCTAGCCAGAGATCTGAGATCAGGATAGAGACAAGAGCCAAGGCTGTTTCTTACCCTTATAAAAATAATTCAAAAGGTAAATCTTTGACTATTAAGTATATAAATGATGCAGCCATATTGGAAAATAGTTCAGCTGTTTCTTTAAGAATTAAGGTTACATTTATCATATGATCTGGCCACTTTCACCCCGATGAAGAGAAATGAAAGTCAAGGTCCATAGAAAGACTTGTCCATGAATGTTCACTGCTGCTTCAAACTGTGGAAACAACCCAAATGTCCATGAACAGATGAATGGATAAACAGATCATGTTGTATAATGGAATACTACTCAGCGACGAAAAGGAAGGAGCTATTGACACAAATGACCATGCAGATTAATTTTAAAATAATCACAAGGAGTCACAGATGCCAGGCCAAAATAAAATTTTAAAAGAATACTGTGTGATTCTATTTATATAAATCTTAGAAAATGTAAACTAATCTTTAGTGACAGAAAGCAGATCAGTAGTTGCCTGAGGATGTTGAGGGTGGGGTGGGGGAGGAGTGGGAGGGACCAATTATAAAAGGACAGGAGAAAACTTATAGGAGTGGTGGATGTGTTCATTATCTTGATTGTGATGATGGCTCTAGGGGTGTGCATGTATGTCAAAACTCATCAGAATGTATATTTCAAACATGTAGTTTGTTAGGTGTCGATTATATCCCCATAAAGCTGTAGAACAATTCTAAATAAAATAACTGAGCTTTTAGTATTTTTCCATTTCAGGGCTACTTATCAAAAAATGATATTCGGATGGCTCTTTCCATTTTATTTGCGAAATCCTAAAACCTTCAGCATGACCCATGCTAGTCAAACTAAACACTACTGCCTTCATAGTAATAATAATAACTAGTACTCATTGATAGCCTTCTGTTGAACAGGGGTTATGCCAATACTTCACTTACATTATCTCATTTAATGGCCAAAAAAAAAAAAAATCCTAGTGTAGGTACTGCTATTAGTTCCATTTTACAGAAGAGGAAATCAAGGCACAGTGGTTAGAACACAGGAACACAAATGAGGATAGCCCCAATTCAACACTATGAAGAGTTCTCCTCCTAGGCTTCCCTTTTCACTAATAGGACATAAGTACAGATTTATTTGACAGGAGCAAAGAATTCATGCAGAAGCAAGGGCCTGTTGCTGTAACCCTGTAGCTATTTCTCATGCTCTCTATTTGGCTTCCTGGCCTCTGTGACACTAATTCTTTATTTCAGTTTTTAATTCCCCATAGCATCATCTTTCTGCCTGTTCTCAAGATTTTCCATTGCCCTGGTTTTCTCTCTGGATTCTGCACTTTTTGCCTTTACGGTCTCCAACGCCTGCCCCTTGCAGAGAGTTTTGTCAGATGACTTACTCTGCTTCGAGTAGATACACCTATCTATTCTTCAGGTATAAGAAATATATGGACAAGTAAGGGATGGATTTCATTCAAGATCAGGATATGGTCAAAATCTTTGCAAGGAATACAAAGTAAAAGGACTAGATAGCAAGATAAAAACAGATGGGGCAGAGATCATAGGGAAGAACAACTCCAACTCCAAATTAGATCTGTTCCTTTTCCTTAAGCCTTTGTGCTCTGTTGCCTGTGCTTAGTCTTGCTAGCTCTGTACCTTTTGTAAAAGAATGTTGCCTGTAGCCTGAAATACACAGGATACCCTATTCTCAGGGCTCTGACCTTTAAGGGTCCATTCATATAGAGGTATGGAGTAGGAAATGGCCACCCGCTCCAGTTTCTTGCCTAGAAAATTCCATGGACAGAGGAGCCTGGTGGGCTATAGTCCACGGTGTTGTAAAAGTTGGACACAACTGAGTGACTGAGCACAAACAGATAAAAATTTGCAGAACTGAACAGAACCGAGAATAACATTCCTCTTGGAGCTTTATGGGAACATAGTGACCTGACCTACATGGAGGGTTACAAGAACAAAGGATTCCTACACCTAGAAGTTTGCAACAACTAACCACACCCTTCACTCTCCTTGCCTCAAAATACTTTGCTAAAATCCTTCAGGGAGTTTGGGGTTTTGTGAGCAGGAGTCACCCATCTCCTTGCATGGCCCTGCAGTAAATCTTTCTCTGCTCTAAACCCCAACATTTAAGTTTGCATTTGATAACAAGGATAGGAGACTGGCAGCAACTGTGGCAGAATCTAGTTAGTGTAAGAGGCAGCAGAGAAGTAATACTAACTTTTTCTGCTAAGTGCACAGAGCAGGAGGGCATCAGTGCAGTCTGCTGCGTGGCAGGCAGGTAGAACTAGCAGGAAGAGAAAGCAGGGATGACAGAGCAGCCTCTGAGGAGCCTCTGAAACTTGGACTTCAAGAAGCAAGGTGTCCACTGATGCATCTAAAAACTGAGAGCCCAGAACACTGGGCGAGCTTTGCCTGGGTTGACAAAGATTGCCAGAAGGTCCTAAAAATAGGGCTTCACAGCCTTTTCACAGTTCTGCCAGTCTCCCAGATTAGTTTGGACTCTCTCTTTTTTTTTTTAATCAGTAGGAGAAAAAAGAAAGATGACAATAAAAACCATATGGAAGCCTCTTCTCATGCTGTAACTCTTTGATCTTCTCTCCAAATAGAAGAAAGTAACCTTCCCACTCTTAAATCATTCCAAATGCTTTTCAGCTTCTAGATATACTGCTATTTCAGGTAAACTTAATATCATGGTTCACTCCTTCATTTATTTGTTTAAACACTGACTGAATGCTCATCAAGTAACAGTAACAGGAACTGAAGGTACCAAGAAAAATTCCCTGTCATTGCCTCCACCAAGTCCACAATCCAAGAAGGGAGTCAATTAAAAGACAGACTGTGCACAAGAATTTCGGGAGCCTCAAGAAGGGATGTTTAAGGGAAAGGTGGAAGTGTCGGGGAAAGGGAGATGGAGGTTAAAGAACCTTTCTGAAGGAGATGACACAAGAGTCACAAAGAGTCATTCCTAGTTTTCTCAACAACTGTAAAACTTCATTTCATAGAGCTTGGAGACTCTAACATCTTTAATTCTGCCAGAATAGTCTTCAGAAAGCCCCTATGTATATGGACTTTTTTTTTTTTTTAAACCACAGAACAATATAACATAAGCAGAAAGAAAATTCTGCAGGTTTTTACACATAGATTTAAAGTGATTTCCTGAGAGTAGTCAACATAGAGAACTTGTGATCCAAGGACCTGGAATATCTTCAAGAATCAGTACGTTCAAGGATGAGTGGGTGAATTAACAGCTTTAGAGAAACAGGATTGTTCATTCATTTATTCACTCTCTCATTCATTTAGTAAATAAATATAGTCCTTGTAGACACTGGTGACTCAAAAATGAATTGTTTGTTTACAGGTCGACAATAACCATTTGTTCATCTACAGTTTTGCCGTTACGAAAGATATTTAACTGGAATCGTCCCTTGTCACCAGTGTCAAAACCAGGCTATGTTCTAGGTTGTCCTAACCCAACATGATTTTTCTCTTTGGTTTTTACTAAAAAAAACAAGTGTGTACTGACAAAAGGACCTTGGCACACAGACATCCACTTTCTAAATGCTTGTGAAGAAGTCCTTGAAGTAAATAAGATCTAATGGACAAGGGGCAAATTTGTAAATGCTGCTGCTTGATAAATGTGTGTAATAAAAATCCCTGTAGTTTGTGCTTGTAAAATAATAATCGCTTTTAAAAACTAGTTCTCAGTAAGTTCTCTAAATCCTTAACTAAATAAGTCTCGTGCAAATCAATATCCTTTCTGAAAATCTATTTTACCTTTCCGTTTTAAAAGGCCCATCCGTTTCATTGTTCAACTTAGGAGGCTGGGCTGCCAGTTTGATAAGACTCTGAGTGTGGTCTGAATGCTCTATGCTAATCTCCTCTACATCAGGCTGGAAGCTTATCTTGACAGGAAAACCTGGAGCAGGCCTAGTGGAAGAATTTTGGCATCACACATTGGAATGGAAAATATTCACAGGCTGTAACAAAGTCTGGCTTGGGCTGCTGTAGGAAAGGCAGCCACTGGCTGGGAGACAATTCATGTAGGAAAGTCCTGGGTGCCTCTGCAGAGGCCTACAGGATGGTGTTATCCACCGAGAGGGGGCAGGATCAGGGAATCATGTGTGTTTTCATGAGAATTGAGAGGAACGGCAGCTAACACAAGCCAAGTTAGAAAAAGAACACAACCACTGAGCGCTTCCATCACAGCCTTTTGGATCCGAAACGCTTCATGTGCAAAAATAATGTGCCAGCTGAAGAAAGAATACTTCAGGGGTTTTAAAAAGCTGAAGTCTAGAAAAAACCCTCAGGCACAGGTGTACCTGTTTGTGTGAGGATGTCAAACCCAAACTGCATAAAGCAGGCCTCCATTTCTCTCGAAAAGGTTTTGAATCTATTCCTGACCTTTCTGCTAAAAATAAAAGTGCTTTCTTTTTTTCCAAGTGTGTCCCTGTTTGGTGAGAAATTGTGTCCCCCGCCCTTTGGTGGGAGGCTTGTTTTTGCTTTTAACATACTTGTAAGCTCTGAACTTTGTCACTGAAAAATATTTAGAAATGCTGATTTCTAGGATGAGAGACAAATACATATTTTAACTAAAAGTTTTTTTTTTTTTTTTTTAATGCCAGGGACTTTGCGATGACCTCTTGTGTTGCTGTCCCTGAGTACTGTGTGACTTTTCTGGAAAAAGGAACTCATGACCTATTTACTCCACTGAACCTGGAAGTCTAGGGTAAGAACAAAATATGACTAGCCGAAGTGGTAAATGAGATTTCACACTGCCTGCCTCCTCCAGATAGAGAAACTTTAATAATAAAATGACGTTCACACAGTGAGGCCTGCTCTACCCCCACGGAGGTTGATTGTATAGGTTGAGTTGTGGACTGTGCTCCATTTGGGAAGGCTGAAGGAAGGGGGGAGGAACTGTGTCTATTTGCAGAGGTGTGGGCAGAAGAGCTGAAGTTGCCCTGCCCTCAGTTGTGGGAAGGGGATGCATAATCCATTTCAGAAAAAGCGGAAATGCCATTCAGTTGTCAATTCCTTAACAGCAAAGAGCATGCTCTGTCTTTGATTCCCTCATGACCAGCACGGCACCTGGCCCATAGCAAGGGGTCACTGTTAGAACTGAACTGGGTTAGCGTTCTGGGCTCCAGTGGGAGTGTTAGATATTGAAATGAGCTCTGCACTCATGGAGAAATCAGGAAGAGGCAGAAAACCATATAGGAGATTGACCATGTCCAGGCAGATAAAGGAGAGAGGCTAGTGGATGGCAGTAGCCAGAGGGTGCTCCTGAGATGTTAGAGGCACATCATGGGGCAGGAACACTGGTTTTCTGCGAGGGTGTTTCCAAGGCAGCACAAGTCGGGAAGCTACAAGTTTGGGGATTGTCTCAAACACAGGTTGTATCAGCACAGGGATACCTGGCAGCCTGTGCTGAAAATGTGTGTCAGTGCATTCATACTGAGCAAAGCTACATTCAGGAGTAGCCCTGGCAACTTCTTACCTCTGCCCATAAGCCCTGAGTTTTCTTATGTCTAATACCACTAAGGAGGGCATGGCAACCCACTTCAGTATTCTTGCCTGGAGAAATCCACGGACAGAGAGGAGCCTGGCAGGCTGTAGTCCATAGGGTCGCAAAGAGTCAGACAAGACTGAAGCAACTGAGCACGTACAATACCACTGAAGTCTTTTCTTTAAAATGTATTTTTAAACCACTTATGTAGATTATGTTTTAGAGCTTTAAAAATATATATTTATTGTTTATTGAAGGATAATTGCTTTACAGAATTTTGCTGTTTTCTGTCACACCTCAATGTGAATCAGCCATAGGTATACATATATCCCCTCCCTTTGAAACTCCCTCCCATCTCTCTCCTCATCCCACCCCTCTAGGTTGATACAGAGTCCCTCTTTGAGTTTCCTGAGCCATAGAGCAAATTCCCCTTGGCTATCTATTTTACATATGGTAATGTAAGTTTCCATGTTACTCTTTCTGTACATCTCACCCTCTGCTCACCCTCTGCTCAGACTATGTTTTTAGAGCAACTTTAAGCTCATAGTAAAATTGAATTGAGGGGAAGGGACAGAGATTTCCTGTGTATCCCCTCCCCATCCCCAAACACAACCTCTCCCATTATCAGCATCCACCACCAGAGGGTACATTTGTTGAAACGGATAAACCTACACTGATATGTCATTTTTACCCAGAGTTTACATTACATTCACCCAATAGTTTACATTATTGTTAATTGTTGATGTTGTAATACCACTGAAGTCTTATAAAACTGTATCAGCATAAGAATTCAGATTTTCTCTCCAATAGCCTTCTCAAACATTCCTGCCCACCATTGTTCCAAGTTCAGTGACTCACACCTGCACACTCCTGCTAAACCTAGGAGAGCTGGATAGATGTGACTAGGATTCCTATCAAGAACTTTTTCATCTCATGCCATTGACCATCACAGATGGTCCACTCTTGTGCATACTCTAGTATATGCTTCCTGGCCAGACCTCAGTTTCTACCCCATATAGCAAGAACCCTCTTTTCAGAGACAGAATGATCAGATAAATTGTTTGGAATCCCAGCCTAAAATGTAACTAGGAAAAGCAGACAGTCAGGGAGCTGGGGGAGGGGGTCTGGATCTCTTTTACCATGATAAAGACACATCTGTTCCATTTCTTTTCCTCTTGTAGCTCTGTCATTGATTTTTGGAAAATAGTTTGTTTACTTGTTTAACTGTGAAAGTTTCAGAGGGGAGTAGTTTTCTTTTTTATTGCGTTGGAAAACTCTTACTCCTGACTCGTCACATCTCTCTTCTTCTAATTTTCTAAAAGTAAGTATACTTTTAAATAGAGAAAGAACAAGTGGAAGAGGGAAATGCATTTCAGCCCAATGGTGTTTAAGAGCATATGTTAGAAATAGAAAGTGATATAAACAAAAAATAACCAAGGAAAGTTTTCTATCAATGCTGTGACAAATTATCACAACTGTAGTGGCTTAAAATAAAACAGATTTACTTTCTTATATTTATGGAAGTCAGACGTTCCCAAATCAAGGTATCAACATGGCTGCATCTTTTCTGGATGGAGGTTGTAGGGGAGAATCCACTTTCTCACTTTTTCTAGCTTCTAGGTAAAACGAGGTAAAAAGTAATTCAAGTTATTCTAATCCAGTATTTATTATGTTATTATATATCAGATATTATGGTAAACCATATGAAAATATACACAGGATTAAAGAATAATCCTTAATTTCAAGAGACTATAAATTCTAGCTAGAGAAATGGGCCCATGAAAAACTAGCAACAATAATCAACAGAATAGAAATATAATGAGTAGATATATAAATCAAATACTGTGGGAACAATGAGGAAGATAAAATACATTGTGACTGGTGATGCCAGGATACTAATCCCAAAAATGATACCAGCACACAGACTTCAAATATAACTGAAATTAAAGAAACAATATTTATACTGAGTTTTGAAAGATGAATAGAAATTCCATAAATGGACAGTGTGGAAAAAGGGCATTGCAGGTGTAGGAAATTCCTTGAGGAAAAGCATGAGGACAGGGATGAGCAGAGAAAATAAGGAAGTGCTGACTAGTCTGCTATGGTCGAATCGTTTGATGTGAAGAGGAACATGAGTCTGGAAAAGTTGAGATGGAGCCAGATTTACTTAGCAAATATTTATTGAATACTCATTGTACTCTGGGAATAAAAGAAGGGGCAGAGGAAACAAACACCCCTGTCCTCATGGTGTTTATCCTCTAGTTTGGAGTTGGAGGAGGTGGGACCGATGCCAATAAATGAAATTGCTATAGATTATGTAATGGGGTGGGGGAAGGGAGCAGGGCAAGCACTTTCAAAGGGGTTGATTCAGGAAGGCCTGCTGAGAAGGTAACCGATGATCAATGACTTGAAGGGGGTGAGAGAGTATTTAGGGGGAAGAATGTTCCCACAGATGGCAGTGAATCCAGTAGTTTTTTAATATGGCTTCCTATAAAGAAACAATGGCTTCTCAAAGAAATACAATCCAGAGCCTCTAAGGTTTTGCACTGGAAGGAATATTTTCCAATCACTGAAGGATCGCATCTAGGCTGTCAAGGATCAGAGGGTCTTCTTTCTGGTGAGAAATCTTACAGACTACCCTTTAATGAGAAATCTTACAGACAACCTGTCATCATTGCCCATGATTCTGATGCCATTAAAAGCTACTGGGTTTTCCTAAAACACAACTTAAATTTTTATCATTCTAATCCTCAAAAATATTTAATGGCTTTCCATTTTTAAATGGGAAACAAAAAGTCATAGGGTAGCAAAAATTAAGAGCCCTAAACACTTTGGGTAAGAGGCTTACCTTCTCCAGTCTCCAGGTGCCTGGGTATCTGTTTTCTCTCTCTCATTGCTGTATAGATATAGGCTAGATGCCCTTCTTGCTCCTCAACATTAACTTCAGACTGTCTTTCCCATTCTTGATTATAAACACTCATGTGTCACTTGGGGAGGGACTGCTTTACCTCCTGCCGCAAGGGGCGCCACGTTTCTATTAGGTTGGTGCAAAACTAATCGCGGTTTTGCACTGTTGAACTTTGCCATTTGATATTGGAATACATTCTTAAATAAATGTGGTTATGTTATACATCATTTTAACGCATATTTCTCACTTTATGATTTTTTTTTTTTGCTTGAGTTCAAAATGGGCTGTAAAACAGTGGAGAAAACTTGCAACATCGACAACACATTTGGCCCAGGAACTGCTAATGAACATACAGTGCAGTGGTGGTATAAGAAGTTTTGCAAAGAATACAAGAGACTTGAAGATGAGCAGTGCAGTGGTTGGCCATTGGAAGTTGACAACGACCAACTGAGAGCAACCACTGAAGCAGGTCCTCTTACAACTACATAAGGAGTTGCTAAAGAACTCAGCATCAACCAACATCAGCTCACCATCAACATCTATGGTTATTTAGCATTTGAAACAAACTGAAAAGGTGAAAAAGCTCAGTAAGTGGGTGCCTCATGAGTGGACCACAAATTGAAAAAAATCACCATTTTGAAGTTAGTCTTTTCTTATTCCATGCAACAACTAACCATTTCTTGATTGAATTGTGACATGCAATGAAGAGTGGATTTTACATGACAACCAGAGATGACCAGCTCAGTGGCTGGACCAAGAAGAAGCTCCAAAGCACTTCTCAAAGCCAAACTTGCACCAAAAAAAAAAAAAAAAAAGTCACAGTCACCGTTTAGTGGTCTGCTGCCCATCTAATCCACTCCAGCTTTTTGAATCCCAGCCGATTACATCTGAGAAATATGCTCAGCAAATCAATGAGATGCTCTGAAAACTGAAACACCTGCAGCCAGCATTGGTCAACAGAAAGGGGCTAATTCTCTAGGACAATGCCTGACCACACATCTCACAACAAATGCTTCAAAAGTCAAACAAATTGGGCTACAAAGTTTTGCCTCATCTGCCACATTCACCTGACCTCTTGCCAACCAACTACCACTTCTTCAAGTATCTCAACACCTTTTTGCAGGAAAAGTGCTTCTACAACCAGCAGGAGGCAGAAAATGCTTTCCAAGAGCTCACTGAATCCTGAAGCATGGATTTTATGCTACAGAAATACATAAACTTATTTTTCATTGGCAAAAATGTGTTGATTGTAATGGTTTCTGTTTTGATAAATAAGGATGTGTTTGAGCCTAGTTATAATGATTTAAAATTCATGGTCCGAAACAACAATTACTTTTGTACTAACCTAATGACTCTATACAGTACTCTTTGTGCAGGAACTCTGGTGAAGAATGTTTTTTCTCCAGGGCCTTGGTAAAATCCCAGGAATATTTCAGTACCCCTTGTGGATTTAAGTCTCTGGCCGTGGCTCAGTTACCTATCCTTGAATTTGGCTTTGGGAGTTAGAGAAGGCTTCACACAGAGGAGGTGGCATTTGAACTTGGCTTTGAAGGATTAGTAGGATTTTGCCAGAAGTAATGGAAGAATTCTCACTGGCAAGAAAGATAATTACTGGTAGAACTTTTTTTCCTGCTTCATAATATTCAGGAAAATTTAGACCTCTAGTCCTATATACTTATACATCATGTGTTTATGGCTGAAAGTAAATATGATTAACTAGATAAAACCCAACTTTACAAATCCTCTTTTATGTGCAAAGTATTTCAAGGAGGAGGTTTGATTTATTTACATTTTTAATTAAATGAAAATTACAGATAAAAGATGCTATACCACTCATCTTCCTAGGAAAAGAAAATATTGCAATGTAATTAAAAGGATGCCTCAAATTATAATTAGATTGGAAATTTAATTATGACTAGAATACTTTATCCTTATGCACACTGACACCTTGTTGATACATAACCTTTAAAGTATTTTTATTATATTTACTCTAAGATCTTAATCTGTGGACTAAATAAAATCCTTAGGTTCCTAAGAAGAGCTAGAATTCAGCATAGAATCCAAAGTGCTGCTTTTTATCTGGAAACAAAAAAAAATACTGTGTTTCAGAATTCCTGTTCTGATCATTACTAGATTTTTATTACAACTTAATACTGCAAAAAATTCTAAAAATCTCTAGCAGATATCAGTTAGTGTAATATTAATAACAAATTTCTTAGCTAGAGAGAACATCCTTTGGTTCATATCTGATAGAGTTACTTGCTTCCAAATGAAAGGACTGAAGGAATTCATATATATATACACTCAGGAATCACATTTTCCAGAAAGAATACTCTCCCTATGGAATGTCAGCTGTACATATAGAAATCTATCATAGCAATTTGGTGAAATTTCTTCTGCAGATGAGCTCTGGTTAAATACATTTGCTATAATTAACTTCCTGTGGCACCATTTGACACTTCTTGCAGCTTAGGAAACAATAACTTTCACAGTAAAAATGATTTAGTTACAGTATAATGTGCTCCGATAGAAATGTTTTGAGATAAAGATCCTCAATATGCAATTATTATTAGCTTGATATGGAAAATACTGTGTGATAAAAACTGTTTGAAGAATTGCCACTTTAACTTATCTGGGTTTGAAGAATGCACTTGATAATAAATTGAAGGTCTTTATTCATGAGTCAAAGTCTGAATTTGTAGCCTTTGTGGAAATCTCCATTCGAAAATGCATGTTTGTTAATTAAATCATTAAATAAATATATGTTGAAAATGTATCATGTGCTTGGTATTTGCTAAAGTTTGTAGAGTATATCTTCTCTCTAATTTAACCACAGTCATTAATTTGATTAGCCTTCATGGCCATAAAAGAAGGAAAGTCTTGCTTTTATAAACTCATGAGGAAAAACACACAACATCTGATTAGCTAAAATAGACTCATTTTCATTCTACTGAGATCTAACCAATACGACCCTCCTTTTCTGAACCAATTTTCACCAGACAACTTCTGCTCCCAGATGAACTGAATTTCTACAAATGGCCTGCCTCTGTGGTCCTCTGTATAGGCAAACCTCTCATTGAAGTCCTTATCTCTTTTGAAGGGACTTCAAAGGTCCATTGAAATCCAAAACTTTCCTTGAAGTTAAGTCAAGTTTTGCCTGTTTTAGGGCTGCAGGATTTCATCCAGAAAAGCCTAGGTGGTTAACAAGGAAAGAGCATGTTAACCTGGTTGGATTTCATCACAAGTGAAATTTGGTCTGACAATTTTGGCTCTGTTAGGGGGTTTAAAGTATATTCAGCTGTGGAAATGATAAAAGGATTCCCCTACCTGGTTTTATAGCACAATAGCTGAAAGACCAGCAGGTATTTCCAAGCATCTTTTAGGGCACATCCCAAACTGCTACACCAGCTGGATCTTCAGTGAATGAAACGACCCTGCTGTTAAAACATTTGAATCCCAGTCAAAGTCGTTGACAGTAAAAATCCAGGTGGCTATGCAAATCGGTCATTTCCTTAAATAGTAATTTGAGTTTCACCAGGTGAGTCCTGCTAATAATGACAACCAACATCTGTGGAGCCTGTTTCAATTCACAGGACAACTTTTATGTTATTATCTCAGTGTTGCTGTTGTTGTTTAGTCACTAAGTTGTGTCTCACTCTTTTGTGACCCCATGGACTGTAGCCTGTCAGGCTCCTCTGTCCCTGGGATTCTCCAGGCAAGAGTACAGGAGTGAGTTGCCATTTCCTTCTTGGGGATCTTCCAGACCCAGACAGGAACTCGTGTCTGTTGCACTGGCAGGGAGATTCTTTACCACTGAGCCACCAGGGAAGCCCCATATTTTCTCAGATAGTTTTCATTAAAACTCTGTGAGATGAAGACATGGAAGTTCAGAGAGATGAAGTGATTTGTCTAAGGTTATTTGAGTAGTTTGGAGAAGACAATGGCACCCCATTCCAGTACTCTTGCCTGGAAAATCCATGGACGGAGGAGCCTGGTGGGCTGCAGTCCATGGGGTCACTAAGAGTAGGACACAACTGAGTGACTTCACTCTCACTTTTCACTTTCATGCATTGGAGAAGGAAATGGCAACCCACTCCAGTGTTCTTGCCTGGAGAATCCCAGGGACGGGGGAGCCTGGTGGGCTGCCGTCTATGGGGTCGCACAGAGTCAAGACACACCTGAAACGACTTAGCAGCTGCAGCAGCAGCAGCAGCAGCAGCAGCAGCCGCATGCGAGTAGTTAAGTAGTGAGTCAGGATTGAACCCAGACATTTGAAGCCACACACAGGGGCTTTTCTTAAGGCTAAGAGTCATTGATAGTGTGGATGATTATCGACCTGTAGTTCTTGACTGAAAGAAACAAGAGGTGCTTTGTCTTCTTTGGAGAGTCTATTTCTATAGTATCCTCTTTGAAAATAGGATAGATTACATTTTGTGCTCTGGGCTCATATTACTAAGTCTTCTGGCTTTTCAAGAAAAGTTAACAATTCTATTTGGACGCCATTCCAATTTTTGACTGTTAACAGCTGTGTTAGTTTGGGTCTTTGTTCTCAACTTTTCATTCCTTTTGATAGAAGAATTACATATCCACACCCTTTGCATATAACTCTAGGGCTTCTCAATAGAACAGACTGTACATCACTCACCTTTTTGGGTTTAGGTTTGGTCATGTGATTTGGATTGCCCAGTGAAATGTGGCAAAATGTAAGCTGTGACTTTAAGAAGTACTTTCTATCTCCCATTCCTCTTTGCTCCTGCATTTACCTTGAGGGTCTCCTTTTACAGTCCTAGAAGGATGTGGAGCAGACTAGAACCTTATCTGCGGTTTGCATCCAAGCTCAGGGAATCGCAGCAGATATCAGTGAACTCCTGCTGGACCCAGCAGAGCCTCAGCCAACAGGTAGACCTGTAAGAAATATTTTTTTTTTTAAGTTTTATTGGGGTTTAATTGATTTACAATGTTGTATTAGTTTCAGATGTACAAAAGAGTGAATCTGTTATATTAATACATATATCCACTCCTTTTATAGATTCTTTACCCATATCAACCATTACAGAGTGAGAAATAAATATTTGTAGTTGTAAAACTATTGTGATTTGGGCTTGCTAGTTATACAGCAGATCCTGACCGTGTTAAACTTTTTTTTTTGTCTGACTCTTTGGGACCCCATGAACTATACAGTTCACGAAATTCTCCAGGCAGAATACTGGAATGGGTAGCCTTTCCCTTCTCCAGAGGATCTTCCCAACACAGGGATCAAACCCAGGTCTCCTGCATTGCAGGCAGATTCTTTACCAGCTGAGCCACAAGGGAAGCCCCATGTTAAACATCTTTAAGCAAATATTACAGCCCAAATTAAGTACTTCTGTAGATTAGATGCAGCCTGTGGGTCAAAGCCTGAGATGTGTGAGGTGAATCCTTGGCAGTACCTTTGCCAATAGTTGCATTTAGATCTCAGGAAAAATTATATCAAATGTTTGGTGCATATACTGTTTAGAACAAATGTTAGTTGTTTCTGACTTTTTGCAACCCATGGACTTTAGCCTGCCAGACTCCTCTGTCCATGGGATTTTCTAGGCAAGAATACTGGAGTGGGTTGCCAATCCCTGCTCCAATTTAGAGCAAGGAGACTAAGTTCTGACTCCTAAACAACCTCTGTACTCCTACTCAGGAGAGATCTATGAACTAAGGCATATGAGTAATTGAAGGTGTGGGAGTGAAAGGAGAGATTTTCCTTGTCATTGACCTGGATTAACAGGATCAGCCTGCACATCCCCTGTCAGCACTATTTTATAAATGTACGCTGAATCCTTAGAGAATGAATTTGTTCTCTATCATCCACGTTTGTTCCAATCAAAATATCTGAGAGTCCCTAGAAAAGCTAGAAGACTTGAACCTATATTTAACCTTTCATCCTTCTTCAGCCTGGAAAAGGAATCTTAATAATTGAGAGAAATACCCCATACTTACTAGGTCTTGGGAAATTCAGTAATTTATTTTCTAGGACAAACATCACCCGGGGAATTAAGCAAGAGTTACTGTCTGCCGAACTCAGAAGGAAATCAGCATAGGCAGACACACAGCAGAGGGGACGGCAGTGATCTCAAATTTAGAGACATGAGCTTTTAGATACCTTCGTGGTAGCTGAAAACCTGAGTAAGAGAAGGTCATGTCAGATCTTCTGGAATCATTTCCCTCCCTCCAAGCAAAGCCTTCTACACCTGTGACAGGAGCAGTTGTGTGCACTGTCTAGACTAGACATGACTACGACCCAGCTGAGACATCTAATTTTTATAAATGTTTGATATGATGGCAGAGACTGGTACTGAAAGTACACATTCGTTATTGGTTACTTCCCCAGGCCAATGCAGTCTAGGTTATGTACTTTCCTAACCTCATAGCAATGAAACTCATATAACTGTCTGTACTCTAAACTTCCATTTAAGTCTTGCTAACAGGTCCTTGGACCAGTTAGCCGGTGTGCTCTGCTAGCCAAATAGTTATTTCATTTTGATTGGAAATACCATGAAGGAGAAATGCAGGAGGCTATGAGGTTGTATTATTACAGGTCCCAACTAGACTGTGACATCAAGGAACTGTCACTGAGTAAATGACATTTAAAAGAACACATGAAGAGAGAGTAAATGGTATTTAGCCTCAGAAAGGAATGGGGCCATGGAGTCATGTAGAATGTTAGAGAAAAATGGAGGAGGAGAGACAAGAACAGAGAAAGTATTTGAAAATCTGTACTAGTATTTAAGGGGGTCACAGAGTTTGAAAAAGTACCCTAAGAAGATCATTGTAGTCTCTTCCCAGTGCCCAGCTTACAAACAGTGTTTTATGCCATGAGCAGAAAAGAACACGTGAAGAGTTTAAATATTGCTGGATAAAGTGAGAAGTAAAATCAATAAGCATTATGTCTAAGAGCCTGGAAATGAATATCAAACAGACACGGTTTAAATCATAGTTTCCTTCTTACTAGCTCTGTGACCTGGGGCAACTTACTTGTTTAACATTTCCAATCTTTGTTTTTTTTTTTTCACTCTGCAAAATTGGGAAAATAATGCATGCCTTTGAGTGCCACTGCAGGGACTAAGTGAAACTGTAGAGGTAAACTCTCTAGCATCCTGACCATCACATCGCCAGCATCAGACATTTCTGGCAGAAAGATGAGCAGGTTCTGTGGAAGCTTGGACGTCAGGGCACAGTGAACGGGAACTTTAGTGTGTGAAAATATTATATTTGTAAAAGTCTAATCTGTGTATTTATCAACACATTTAAGAAGTCAAAGCTGCCTTCCAGTCACTTTCTCTTAGGCAGGGTATGTTCGTATTCTAGGGCTTCTATAACAAAAGACCACAGACTGTATAGCTTCAAACAACAGAAATGTAGTCTTTCACAATTCTGGAGGTTAGAATTCCGAGATCAAGGCAGTTGCAGGGCCATATTCTCTCTGAGATAGAATCCTTCCCCACCTCCTCTTGGCATCTGGTGGTGGCATCAAGCCTTGGTGTCCTTTGGTTTGCAGCTCATCACTCTGCTCTCAGTCTCTGTCCTGCATGACTTTCTCCCTGATGTGTACATCTCTGTCTCTTCTCTTATAATGACATCTCCCTCCTTGGATTAAGGTCTACACTAATGATCACATTTTAACTTGATTATATCTGCAAAAACCTTATTTCCAAATAAGGTTGCACTCAGAGGCACTGATATTAGGACTTCAGCGTGCCTTTCGCAGGGCTTCTCAGGTGGCTCATACAGCAAAGTATCTGACTGCAGTGCAGGAGACTCGGGTTTGATCCCTGGTTTAGGAAGATCCCCTGCAGAAGGGAATGGCTACCCAGTCCAGTATTCTTGCCTGGAGAATTCCATGGACAGAGGAGCCTGGTGAGCTACAGTCCATGCATTTGCAAAGAGTTGGACATGACTGAGCAGCTAACACTCATCCCTTTTGCAGCGACATGATCAACCCACAGCAGTAAGTGGGTGAGTGATTACAGGGAAAGGCTTGTTCCTCAGTGACAGAGAGAACTCTTTCTATGGGAATTTGAAGTGTCTAATCATAAATGATTAAGGTCTCCCATTATTTTCATTCCTAGAGTCTAGACAGGCTTGAATTATTAAATTAGGATTTTAAGTCCCCAACCTCAGTTCTAAAAGTCATCTTAAGGATACTCTCAGGCATTATCAAAATGTTCTCTTCTCTTAAAGAAAGGGAATTGAGATCTACACACTGAAAGAAATTAATCAGTTTTTTTCTTACCTATACTGGACTCAGGATGATATAAAATAATCTATCAGTTTGACTATAGACTCTTAATGTAGCTCCTTTTAATGGATATTATTGGAAGGTTCATGTTCTTTCAGTTGTTTTTAGGATTAAATCTGAATTATGACTTTGAGTGGGCTTCCCAGGTGGCACTAGTGGCAAAGAACCTGCTTGCCAATGCAGGAGACATAAGAGATGCTGGTTCAATTCTTGGAAGATCTGCTGGAGGAGGGCATGGCAACCCACTCCAGTATTCTTGCCTGGAGAATCCCATGGACAGAGGAGACTGGAGGGCCACAGTTCATAGGTTCACAGAGTTGGACATGACTGAAGGGACTTAGAATGCATGCACGTGTATGACATTGAGAGTTTCTGTCTGGATGAGTTCTCCTGCCCTCATGCGTGAGTGTGTTGGGATTCATATGTAGGGTTTCTAGTGATGAGATCATATATACTTTCATAAAGGGATGACAATTGATTTAGGGTTTTTAAACTTGAGGAATTTGCCTTCTCTGGACTGGATAAAGATTTCAAATGTTTTAATTCTATAGTATTTTTAAATTTTATTTTTATTTGGCGATACTGGGCCTTTGTTGCTGCACAAGGACATTCTCTAGTTGCGGTGAGCAGGAACTACTCTCTAGTTGTGGTGCAAGAGCTTCTCATTTTGTTGGCTTCTTTTGTTGAGGAGCATGGGCTCTAGGGCCTGCAGGCTCAGTAGTTGTGGCAAACAGGCTTAGTTGCTCTGTGGCATGTGGAATCTTTCAGACCGGCGATCCAACCTGTGTCTCCTGCATCAGCAGGCAGATTTTTAACCACTGGACTGCCAGGGAAACCCTAGAATGTTTTAATTATAGTAGAAAATAATTTCAGACCTACGGTGAAAAGAAGGGCTTACACACTCTTTTACTCTTGGTTGTCTGCATTGTGTTCATGTGTGCTAAGTGGCTGCAGTCATGTCCGACTCTTTGCGACCCCCTGAACTATAGCCCTCCAGGCCACTCTGTCCATGGAATTCTCCAGGCAAGAATACTGGAGTGGGTTGCCATTCCCTTCTCCAGGAAGCTTCCTAACCCAGGGATGGAACCTGAGTCTCCCACTTTGCAGGCAGATTCTTTACCCTCTGATACCAGGGAAGCCCCAGTTGTATGCATTACCTATGTAATATTTAGATACCCCATCAATGTGCTCAAGCCCTGTTGTCTGATTATATGAACCAGCCCATCTGCTTGGCATGACTTGGCTGAAAGTGAACATAGATGTGGACAGGGCAGTGCCTTCAATCTGCCACTAAGTCCCACCACGGACATCTGGGGCCACGATTCAGCAGCAAAGGGAGTGACTGTTTCTCAGTCCTCCCCACTCCTGCCTCCCTGATCTTTTAAATATATCTCCTTGAAGCCCTACTCTCAGGCAAAGTCTCATTTGACCTCAAACAAAAAGGCCAAGTCCCTTCTTAATAGATTAGAGAGACTTAGATTTAAGCTGGGGATTTCCTCATGTGATTTATTTTCCCTCAGTGCAGATATTTTACTAGGATGGACACAGTGACTTGAGTTGAAAAAATGGCTACAGTCTGTGTTTCCTTAGGAAGGAAAAATCATTGCATGTCTGGAGCTTGGAGATTTAGTCCCTGGACAGAGATTTTTCAAGGATTTTTCCCCTATAAACATAATATGAGAAGACAGTACCATTCTAGCTGGTCACCTGCATTGCCACTGGGGGAAAATTTGTCATCCTGGAGACTTAACCTGTGGGTCCAATAGTTTACTTAACTTGCAGGTTTTAAAGCCAGAATTTGAACTCTGGAAGGAGGGGTAATAAGGGGCTTAAAAGTATCATTGTTGGTTTAACTATAAAAAGAAGAAATACACTCTCTTCTGACCTAGGGCTTGACTTGTCCTTGTGTTTGTCCCTTCATCTCAGTCACACCCCCTCACCATTTATAAAAAGGGGCCAGGTAAATAAAAACAATGCAAGAAAACAATCAAGAAACAAAAATTTAAAAACTGAAACTATAAGGAAAGATTTTGGTTTTAAAGAGATGGTAGAATGCATAAAAAATTAAAAGAACCATATTAACAATGGAATAAATAATGATAAATATGGCTAAAGTGTTTAAGTTATGAATAAAAGTATTAATTTTATTTTTAGTAAGAATTATGTGTGTGTTAAACCACTAATCTAGGCAAAAAAAAAAAAATTAGAGGAAAGGAACAGAGGATAAGTAAGAGAACTACTTGAATGTTAACAGATCTGGGAGCATCTTTAAGAGTTTTTAAAATACTAACTGGAAGGCATAAGGGATGCACAGGATTATTAAATTCCAAGGGCCAACATCACCATATGGGCAAATCGAGTCTTTAAGGCAACAGTATGTGTCCCACCCATCACCTTCTCATGGGTGGGAATTCCTCAGGGGTTCTCTGATAGTCTTTGGATCAGTAGTTTTAGGAAATAAAGAATTGGGCATTGACCATTCTCCTTTACATTTATTAGAAAATGTTTGTCTTCAGTTCCAGGATTTCTTACATGCCATTTTCAGGCAAGAATGCTATTATTGTATCCCTAATATTATTAATGATAGGATATATGTTATGGTTATTGTCATCTTTTTGTTATTAGTAGTAGTGGAAGCATTGTTGGCATTCTTGTTTTATAGATGAGAGACTGAAGTAGGAAGGGGTTAAACTGGCTGATCACAGATAATATGGCAAATTAGTGGCAGGGCTGAGCCTGTGTTCCAGCAACTTCAGACCCCAAAACTAGAAATCAGGTCCCTGGTTGTTACCCAGGTCCTGCTAACAACAGCAACTTCTGTGCATGTTAAAATTAAAGATCTCAGTAGAGTAATGAAAATGTTATACAACTTAACAAATGGGACTTAGTTTTGAGGGACAGTTGAAAATTTTGTAATTTAGGAAGCTCTTCTCAAATACACAAGGAATTTCAATTACAGAATACCCCCAACACTGCTGCTGAAGATGGAAGTGAGTCGCTTTCCTGTGTCACTAAAGTTGAGGCCAAGCTATGATGACAAAGCAAACAGTTGGGTGACTTTGAGCAACATTAATTCAGGCTCCTCCTGCCCCATCTGTGAGTCCACAGCTGTTTCTATTTTCCACCACCATGTTGAGAGGATATGGAAGACACCTGGGGAAAAGTTCTTGCAGGGTATAATCATCCAAGACCACAGATGATTGTTGTTGAGCATGTCATTCCCTGCTTTCCTCTGTTCTCTGATTTCCATGGTCTGATTGAATTCTGGTCCTCCTCCATTCAGTGATTCTCTGGGTCAACACTCCATTGACATCTGTAGCTGTAGGAGGGAGACAGGAGGGAGCCTTTCTCTTTGGGCCCAAGGAACAGAAATCAGTCAGGCAGGTGTTCCCTGCTCAGCACACCTCTGGGTCAAAGGAGGTGAATGGGAGTGTGAGAGCATTGCTCTCCCAGACAAACACACACTCACTCCCATTCTCTCCCCTCACTCTTCCTTTCTCTTCTTTATGGTTTCCTGACACTATATCCCTTGATTTTTCTATTGCATGACAGTCAAGAAAACCCAAGGACTTTGTGTTCTCTTGCTTTTTAAAAAAGTTATATCTTGACAAAAAAAGTCAGTTTAGACATTTTTTCTAACTTACCACTTTTCTCCTTGGTACTAGCATCTTTTAGGTAAGAGTAATGCTTACTTCAGATCTAGCCTGTGCCTAATTTTGAGATGAGTGTTACCTTTACCCTGCACTCCTCTTATTGTTTTCCCAATGACCAGCAATTCTAAACTGCAGAGTCTATACACCCAAGGGGCCATATCCAAAGTCCATGTATCTTTCTCTGCCTCCCTGGGATTCTGAAACATTTTCCCAGGGAAGTTCAGGCCCCTGGCTGAGGGTCATTGTCCGTAAAGAGAGGTTTTGATGATGGACACATGTATGGCATGGGAATGACTTGAAGGCACAAGAAAAAATGGTTGTGATTCCCTGCTTGAAAGACACAGTTTGTATAGATTAGCCAGGCAGTATTTATATTTTAAAGACAGAAGGCTAAGCATGGAATGGTAGAATTTGTATTTCAGTATAGGAAAGTGACTACTATAATACATATCACCCTGGGTCTGCATGGAATGTGGAACCAGAACCACAAGAGTAAAAGAATCAGGGTAATCAAGAAGAGAGAACAAGGAAAGCATTGAACCCAAGAGAAGAATGGATGTCATTCTCTACTGCTGTCTTCACCTGCCAGCAGAGGCCAACTCTTAAGGAATAAGAAAACCAATAGAAATTACCTGATTTAAAAGTCCATACTGAGTTCCTGCTACGGGCACATAAGTCATTGGGGCCACAGAGACTAAAACAACTTCAGCCTGGGTGTATAAGCAGGTTTATAACTAAGGATTTTTCATGCATTATCATAAGGGCATATAAGAGAAAGATGCAGAAGGCATTCTGGGGGATGTGTCATTTCAGCAGTATCTTTAAAGATGACAAGGAATTATTCAGGTAGGAGAAAGGGAGAAGGGCATGGGAAGCAACTCATCCAATAGCAGCTCAGCTGGGGATACGACTACAGAGGAGAGAGGATGTGTGTTATAGACGTGGCTTTTGCACACAGTACATAGAGTGGCATGGCTGTGGCCAGCTGTTCAGAGAGTTAACCCTACCTTGTGAACCCCAGGCCCCACTGGAGGCCTACAGCATGGAGGCCGTGATATGATTGGCTTAAGAAAAGAGCAGTGTAGATGGACTTTCCAGGTGGCACTAGTGGTAAAGAACCCATCTGCCAATGCAAGAGACGTAAGAGACAAGGAGTCAATCTTGGGTCAGGAAGATCCCCTGGAGGAAGGCATGGCAATCCACTCCAGTATTCTTGCCTGGAGAATCCCATGGATGGAGGAGCCTAGTAGGCTACAGTCCATGGGCTCGCGAAGAGTCAGACATGACTGAAGCGACTCAGAACTCAGATGGTGTGTCAAAGGAGAGCTTCTCAGTGGGTAGGGTACCATCAAGCCACGGAAGCATCCTCCAGGCTTCCTTGTCCTCTTTCCTTCTCTCCGTCGCTGTTCTCTAACCCTTATGTTGTCGGTTTCTTTCTGAGCATCATCCTTTTTTCCTTCTGTTTCTTTTGACTCTCATTTTTTCTTTTTTTTCCTTTCATCTTTCCACTTTCTTTTCCAGTCTTTTATATCCCCTTTATCCATTTATTAGACTGATATATTTTTAAAATTCTCATAAAATGCATTGCCTGATTTCCCATTTACTGCTTCAAGAAAAAAAGGATACTTCATACAACTGAATGAACACACACTGATCATTTTCCTAAATCACTTTTTCTTTTTTTGTATATACATTTTCTTTTTAATTTAAATTTATTTATTTTAATTGGAGGCTAATTACTTTACAATATTGTATTGGTTTTGCTATACATCAACATGAATCTGCCACGGGTGTTCCCAATCATGAACCCCCTCCCACCTCCCCTCCCCATACTATCCCTCTGGGTCATACCAGCTCCAAGCATCCTGTATCCTGCATTGAACCTGGCCTGGTGATTCATTTCTTGTATGATGTTATACGTGTTTCAATGCCATTCTCCCAAATCATCCCCCCTTCTCCCTCTCCCACAGAGTCCAAAAGACTGTTCTGTACATCTGTGTCTCTTTTGCTGTCTCACGTACAGGGGTATCATTACCATCTTTCTAAATTCCATATATATGCGTTAGTATACTGTATTGGTGTTTTTCTTTCTGGCTTACTTCATTCTGTATAATCGGCTCCAGTTTCATCCACCTCATTAGAACGGATTCAAATGTATTCTTTTTAATGGCTGAGTAATACTCCATCGTGTATATGTACCACAGCTTTCTTATCCATTCGTCTGCTGATGGGCATCTAGGTTGTTTCCATGTCCTGGCTATTATCAATAGTGCTGCGGTAAATATTAGGGTACACGCGTCTCTTTCAGTTCTGGTTTCCTCGATGTGTATGCCCAGCAGTGGTATTGCTGGGTCATAACCAGTTCTGTTTCTAGTTTTTTAAGGAATCTCCACACTGTTCTCCACAGTGGCTGTACTAGTTTGCACTCCCACCAACAGTGTAAGAGGATTCCCTTTTCTCCACACCCTCTCCAGCATTTATTGCTTGTAGACTTTTGGACTGCAGCCATTCTGACTGGCGTGAAATGGTATCTCATTTGTGGTTTTGATTTGCATTTCTCTGATAATGAGTGATGTTGAGCTTCTTTTCATGTATTTGTTAGCCATCTGTATGTCTTCTTTAGAGAAATGTCTATTTAGTTATTTGGCCCATTTTTTGATTGGGTCGTTTATTTTTCTGGAATTGAGCTGCATAAGTTGCTTGTATATTTTTGAGATTAGTTGTTTGTCAGTTGCTTAATTGGCTATTATTTTCTCCCATTCAGAAGGCTGTCTTTTCACCTTGCTTAAAGTTTCTTTTGTTGTGCAGAAGCTTTTAATTTTAATTAGGTCCCATTTGTTTATTTTTGCTTTTATTTCCAAAATTCTGGGGGTGGATCATAGAGGATCCTGCAGTGATTTATGTCAGAGAGTGTTTAGCCTATGTTCTCCTCTAAGAGTTTTATAGTTTCTGGTCTTATGTTTAGATCTTTAATCCATTTTGAGTTTATTTTTGTGTATGGTGTTAGAAAGTGTTCTGTGTGTGAAGTCGCTCAGTCATGTCCAACTCTTTGCGACCCTGTGGACTGTAGCCCACCAGGCTCCTCTGTCCATGGGATTCTCCAGGCAAGAATACTGGAGTGGTTTGCCATTTCCTTCTCCAAGAAAGTGTTCTAATTTCATTCTTTTATAAGTGGTTGACCAGTTTTCCCAGTACCACTTGTTAAAGAAATTGTCTTTAATCCATTGTATATTCTTGCCTCCTTTGTCAAAGATAATGTGTCAATAGGTGCGTGGGTTTATCTCTGGGCTTTCTATTTTGTTCCATTGATCTATATTTCTTTGTGTCAGTACCATACTGTCTTGATGACTGTGGCTTTGTAATAGAGCCTGAAGTCAGGCAGGTTGATTCCTCCAGTTCCATTCTTCTTTCTCAAGATTGCTTTGGCTATTCGAGATTTTTGTATTTCATACAAACTGTGAAATTATTTGTTCTAGCTCTGTAAAAAATACCATTGGTAGCTTGATAGAGATTGCATTGAATCTATAGATTGCTTTGGGTAGTATACTCATTTTCACCATATTGATTCTTCTGATCCATGAACATGGTATATTTCTCCATCTATTAGTGTTCTCTTTGATTTCTTTCACCAGTGTTTTATAGTTTTCTATATATAGGTTTTTAGTTTCTTTAGGTAGATATATTCCTAAGTATTTTATTCTTTTCATTGCAATGGTGAATGGGATTGTTTCCTTAATTTATTTTTCTATTTTCTCATCATTAGTGTATAGGAATGCAAGGGATTTCTGTGTATTGATTCTATATCCTGCAACTTTACTGTAGTCATTGATTAGCTCTAGTAATTTTCTGGTGGAGTCTTTAGGGTTTTCTATGTAGAGGATAATGTCATCTGCAAACAGTGAGTTTTACTTCTTCTTTTCCAATTTGGATTCCTTTTATTTCTTTTTCTGCTCTGATTGCTGTGCCCAAAACTTCCAGAACTATGTTGAATAGTAGTGGTGAAAGTGGGCACCCTTGTCTTGTTGCTGACTTTAGGGGAAATGCTTTTAATTTTTCACCATTGAGGATACTGTTTGCTGTGGGTTTGTCATATATAGTTTTTATTATGTTGAGGTATGTTCCTTCTATTCCTGCTTTCTGGAGAGTTTTATCATAAATGGATGTTGAATTTTGTCAAAGGCTTTCTCTGCATCTATTGAGATAATCATATGGCTTTTATTTTTCAATTTGTTAATGTGGTATATTGCATTGATTGATTTGCAAATATTGAAGAATCCTTGCATCCCTGGGATAAAGCCCACTTGGTCATGGTGTATGATCTTTTTAATGTGTTGTTGGATTCTGATTGCTAGAAATTTGTTGAGGATTTTTGCATTATGTTCATCAGTGATATTGGCCTGTAGTTTTCTTTTTTTTGTGGCATCTTTGTCAGGATGGTGATCTCATAGAATGAGTTTGGAAGTTTACCTTCCTCTGCAATTTTCTGGAAGAGTTTGAGTAGGATAGGTGTTAGCTATTCTCTACATTTTTGGTAGAATTCAGCTGTGAAGCTGTCTGGACCTGGGCTTTTGTTTGCTGGAAGATTTCTGATTACAGTTTCAATTTCCGTGTTTGTGATGGGTCTGTTAAGATTTTCTATTTCTTCCTGGTTCAGTTTTGGAAAGTTGTACCTTTCTAAGAATTTGTCCATTTCTTCCACGTTGTCCATTTTATTGGCATATATTGCTGATAGTAGTCTCTTATGATGCTTTGGTTTCTGTGTTGTCTGTTGTGATCTCTCCATTTTCATTTCTAATTTTATTGATTTGATTTTTCTCCCTTTGTTTCTTGATGAGTCTGGCTAATGGTTTGCCAATTTTATTTATCCTTTCAAAGAACCAGCTTTTTTGCTTTGTTGATTTTTGCTATGGTCTCTTTTGTTTCTTTTGCATTTATTTCTGCCCTAATTTTTAAGATTTCTTTCCTCTTACTAACCCTGGGGTTCTTCATTCTTCCTTTTCTAGTTGCTTTAGGTGTAGAGTTAGGTTTTTCATTTGACTTTTTTCTTGTTTCTTGAGGTATGCCTGTATTGCTATGAACTTTCCCCTTAGCACTGCTTTTACAGTGTCCCACAGGTTTTGGGTTGGTGTGTTTTCATTTTCATTCATTTCTATGCATATTTTGATTTCCTTTTGATTTCTTCTGTGATTTGTTGGTTATTCAGCAGTGTGTTGTTCAGCCTCCATATGTTGGAATTTCTAATAGTTTTTCTCCTGTAATTGAGATCTAATCTGCATTATGGTCAGAAAAGATGCTTGGAATAATTTTAATTTTTTTGAATTTACCAAGGCTAGGTTTATGGCTCAAGATGTGATCTGTCCTGGAGAAGGTTCCGTGAGCACTTGAGAAAAAGGTGAAATTCATTGTTTGGGGGTGAAATGTCCTATAGATATCAATTAGGTCTAACTGTCTATTGTATCATTTAAAGTTTGTGTTTCTTTGTTAGTTTTCTGTTTAGTTGATCTATCCACAGGTGTGAGTGGGGTATTAAAGTCCCCCACTATTATTGTGTTTTGTTAATTTCCCCTCTCATACTTGTTAGCATTTGTCTTACATATTGTGGTGTTCCTATGTTGAGTGCATATATATTTATAATTGTCATATCTTCTTGGATTGATCCTTTGATCATTATGTAGTGTCCTTCTTTGTCTTTTTTTCACAGCCTTTGTCTTAAAGTCTATTTTATCTGATATGAGTATTACTACTCCTGCTTTCTTTTGCTCTCTATTTGCATGGAATATCTTTTTCCAGTCCTTCACTTTCAGTCCATATGTGTCCCTTGTTTTGAGGTGGGTCTCTTGTAGGCAACATATACAGGGGCTTCTTTTTGTATCCATTCAGCTAGTCTTTGTCTTTTGCTTGGGACATTTGGCCCATTTGTGTTTAAGGTAATTATTGATAAGGCGTGCTGCGATTCATGGGGTCGCAAAGAGTCAGATACGACTGAGCAACTGAAATGAACTGATGATCCTGTTGCCATTTACTTTATTGTTTTGGGTTCGGGTTTATACACCCTTTTTGTGTTTCCTATCTAGAGAATATCCTTTAGCATTTATTGGAGAGCTGGTTTGGTGGTGGTGAATTCTCTCAGCTTTTGCTTGTCTGTAAAGCTTTTGATTTCTCCTTCATATTTGAATGAGATCCTTGCTAGGTACAGTAATCTGGGCTGTAGGTTATTTTCTTTCATCACTTTAAGTATGTCCTGCTATTCCCTCCTGGCCTGAAGAGTTTCTATTGAAAGATCAGCTGTTATCCTTATGGGAATCCCCTTGTGTGTTATTTGTTGTTTTTCCCTTGCTGCTTTTAATATTTGTTCTTTGTGTTTGACATTTGTTAATTTTATTAATATGTGTCTTGGGGTGTTTCACCTTGGGTTTATCCTGTTTGGGACTCTGTGGGTTTCTTGGACTTGGGTGATTATTTCCTTTCCCATTTTGGGGGACTTTTCAACTATTATCGCCTTAAGTATTTCCTCATGGTCTTTTTGTCTTCTTCTTCTGGGACTCCTATGATTCGAATGTTGGAGCATTTCATCTTGTCCTGGAGGTCTCTGAGATTGTCCTCATTTCTTTTAATTCGTTTTTCTTTTTTTCCTCTCTGATTCATTTATTTCTACCATTCTATCTCCTACTTCACTAATCCTATCTTCTGCCTCCGTTATTCTACCAGAGTGTTTCTGATCTCATTTATTGCTTTATTCATTATATGTTGACTTTTTAAAATTTCTTCTAGGTCCCTGTTAAACCTTTCTTGTATCTTCTCAATCCTTGTCTCCAGGCTATTTATCTGTGATTCCATTTTGATTTCAAGAGTTTGGATCATTTTCACTACCATTATTCAGAATTCTTTATTAGGTAGATTCCCTATCTCTTCCTCTTTTGTTTGGTTTGGTGGGCGTTTACCCTGTTCTTTTACCTGCTGGGCATTCCTCTGTCTCTTCATCTTGTTTATATTGCTGAGTTTGGGGTGTTCTTTCTGTGTTCTGGCAGTTTGTGGAGTTCTCTTTATTGTGGAGTTTCCTTGCTGTGGGTGGGGTTGGATGGGTGGCTTGTCAAGGTTTCTTGGTTAGGGAAGCTTGTGTCAATTCTCTGGTGGGTGGAGCTGGATTTCTTCTCTCTGGAGTGCAATGAAAGAGTAATGAGTTATGAGATGTCAATAGTTTTGGAGTAACTTTGGGCAGCCTATATATTGAAGCTCAGGGCTGTGTTCCTGTATTGCTGGAGAATTTACATGGTATGTCTTGCTCTGGAACTTGTTGGCCCTTGGGTGGTGCTTGGTTTCAGTGTAGGTATGGAGGCTTTTGATGAGCTCCTATCGATTAATGTTCCCTGGAATCAGGAGTTCTCCTAATGTTCTCAGGATTTGGACTTAAGCCTCCTGCTTCTGGTTTTCAGTCTTATTTTTACAGTAGTCTCAAGACTTCTTCTTCTATATAGCACTGTTGATAAGACATCTCAGTTAAAGATGAGAAGTTTCTCCACAGTGAGGAACACCCTGAGAAGTTCACAGTTATATGGAGAAGAGAAGAGGGAGGAGGGAGTTAGAGGTGACCCGAATGAGATGAGGTGGAATCAAAAGAGGAGAGAGCTCCTTATGTGAGCTCCACAGTCTGGACCACTCAGAGATGTTCATGGAGTTATACAGAGAAGAGACGAGGGAGGAAGGAGACAGAGGTGGCCAGGAGGATAAAAGGGGGAATGAAAAGGAGAGAGACAGATCCAGCCAGTAATCAGCTCCGTAAGTGTTCCCCACCGTCTGGAACACACAGAGATTCACAGAGTTGGATAGAGAAGAGAAGGGGGAGGGGAGGAGACAGAGGTGACCTGGTGGAGAAAAAGGAGAGTCCAAAGGGGTAGAGAGCAGTCAAGCCAGTAATCTCGCTCCCAGGTAAAAATGGGTACTGAAGACTGGGTTCTTAAAGGTACAAAATTGACAACAAATATGAGAAAGCAAAGATTAAAAATCTAGAGTAGAGGTTGGATTTTCAAAAATACAATATTAAAGAAAAGAAGGAAAAGAAAAACAAAGTCACAAAAATTATTAAATATATATATATATGAAGTTTGCTTTAAAAAACAGGGTCTTTTTTTTTGAATAGTAATAGTGGGGTACAAAAATGAAAATTAAAGGAGTAATAGAGGACTTAAAATTTTTAAAAAGTTAAAAAAGAATGATCATAAAAATAGTAAAAATATATCTAGGACTTTCTCTCATGTTATTGTGGGCAGTGTGGGGTCAGTTCATTTTCGGATAGTTCCTTGGTCTGGCTTATATTTCTCAAGATCTATAGGCCTCTTCCTATGTAGTCAGTACTAAGGACAGGGTTTTAATCTATTGCACCTGTCACTTCCAAGGCGGTTCCCTCTGTTTTAGCTTCTTCTGTTTGCTGCTCTCTTCAGTTTCTGATTTCCGCCCTGACACAAGGGGGGCGGTGGTGGACACATTTTTAGGCTCACTTGTTTGGTCACACTGTGGGGAGGGAGGGACGCTGCAAACAAATAACACTGGCATGTGCTGGCAGTGTTTCAGCCACACTGGGCCTGCCCCCACTCACAGTGCGTGTGCCATCCCTGCACACACATCTCAGGCTCTAGGTTGCTCCACCAGTAACCGCCTGAGGCCAGCCTGGGCTGCATGCACCTCCCAGGTCTAAGCTGCTCAGGTTCAGGCACTCAGGTAGTCCTCAGAGGCGCAGACTCCACTGGGCCTGCGTTTTGTGCCTTTCCCATGTCCAAGCAGCTCAGGTGATTAGGTGTTCGGTGAGTGCAGTTGCTGCAACTTATCATCTCCCTTGACCCTGCCACTCGGTTTTCTGGATATACAACCAGTGCACATTCTTGGGCGGATGTTGACTATCCAGAACCCCAAGAAGTCTTAGTTAAAACAAAGAAGCCTGCTTGCAGTTTGGTAGATAATGCCTCTCTGGGGCTGCGATTGCCCCCTTCTGGCTCTGGCTGCGTACCACCAGAGGGGGATGGTCTGCAGCCGGCTAGTTCTTTTTTCTGTGAGCGTCTTAGGTTAGGGCTTTTTGTGTGATAGCTATCCCACAGTCTGGCTTGCTAGCCCAAGTTAGTTCACTCTGATTGCCCTCGGGGCATTCAGGCCCGGTCCTTACTCTAAGCAATGCAGCCCCCACCTCCGTGCCCAGCCCCCACCTCCGTGCCCAGCCCCCGCTTGCTAGTGGTGGATGCAGGCATCTGCTCTGCTTCTCCGCTGGGGGAGTTACCGTTGGGCAAGTAATCTGTGTGTTTTAATTATGTATGTATTTATTTTTCCTCCCTGTTATGTTGCCCTCTGTGCTTCCAAGGCTTGCCACAGACTTGGCAGTGAGAGTGTTTCCTGGTGTTTGGAAACTTCTCTCTTTTTAAGACTCCCTTCTGGGGATGGAGCTCCGTCCCTACCTCTTTTCTCTCTCTCTCTCTCTTTATTTATTTATTTATTTACTTTTGTCTTTTATGTTTTTTCCTACCTCCTTTTGAAGACAATGGGCTGCTTTTCTGGGTGCCCGATGTCCTCTGCTGTCATTCAGAAGTCATTTTGTGGAATTTAATCAGTGTTTAAATGTTCTTTTGATGAATTTGTGGGGGAGAAAGTGGTTTCCCCATCCTATTCCTCTGCCATCTTAGGACCGCCCTCCCAAATCACTTTTGTTTTGATTTGACTATCACAAAAGGAGAAAGGGATTTCCTAAACTCTGAAAGAATTTCTTTTAAAATTTGAGAATCACAGTTTAACAATGTACACAAAGTCAGTAACAGAGTAAGGAAGAACTTGGGTTCTACTCAACAGAAACACCCTTTCACTCAAACAGCGTTTCTATCTACAAGGGGAAGGAAAAAGACAAGAAGACAGGACATGAGACCCCAGATAAGTGGCTAAAATACCTATGGGTTGTAAAATACCTATGGGTTATACCTGTTTATATGAGAAGCTTGCCCTAATTATGATGAATATACTTTTCCTTAAGATTTTTATTTCAATGAATGACCCGCATTTCCCTGCCATTTCCCCTTCACCCCACCAATTGCAGGAATGGGGATTTTAGAGTAAAAATAGGTAAGTTGAAGAAAATGTAGACCTTTATGATCTTCCAACTCCATCTCTACATTTATTTCCATCACATCATTTTTATTTTAAGATGTAATAAATATGATCTTGAGTAGGTTTTGTACTACAGATTGCATTATTAACTTAATTTGAAATAAAGACCATTCAAGAGTTCTTATTTCTTTTTCAAAAGTATTCAACATTAATTAGATCTTGTTTTGATCTATCTTTCATTTGTGTGGACCCTAATTTATTTTGGTTTTATGTAATAGTGACTTGGAGAAGGAAATGGCAACCCACTCCAGTATTCTTGCTTGGAGAATCCCAGGGATGGGGAGCCTGGTGGGCTGCCGTCTGTGGGGTCGCACAGAGTCGGATACGACTGAAGCGACTTAGCAGCAGCAGCAGCGGACTCATTGCCTTATATATTACGATATTTCGTTTATGATATTAGGTGAAAGGCTGCCATTTTATTCACTCCTTGAACAGCAGGCGTTGAGAAGAGGGAATAGTTCTTTTGGCTTTTCATGGCCCTTGGCAATTCACATGCATCTGGCTACTGACTTGCTTTCATTCCAGATGTGGGTTTTTGTTTTTTTTTTTTAGTGCCAGGTCAAGTTGAAGCACTAAAAAGAGAGAAAGGAAAGAAGGGAAATAAATAAAATTCTAGATCTGGGTGAAGCTTAGAGATTATGTTCAGAATTAACTCTGTGTCTTACCTAGGGCTCAGCCAGTCACAAGCATCATTTCCTTCCTATTGTAATTTAGTATACTTGCTCTCTTATACCTGTTTATATGAGAAGCTTGCCCTAATTATGATGAATATACTTTTCCTTAAGATTTTTATTTCAATGAATGACCCGCATTTCAAACAGGAAATACACATGTCCTTTATACTAATCTTCCATTTATGTATTTTAAACAGAGTTAATGAGCAGCTAATGGGCTTCCCTGGTGGTGCTAGTGGTAAAGAAACTGCCTGCCAACTCATGAGATGCAAGAGACACAGTTTCAATCCCTGGGTCAGGAAGATCCCCTGGAGAAGGAAATGGTAACCAACTCCAGTATTCTTGCTTGGGAAATCTCATGAACAGAGGAGGCTGGTGGGCTCTAGTCCATCGGGTCACACAGAGTTGGACAGGACTGAAAAGTGACTTAGCAATGATCAACTAAAGCATATTGTATACTATCAGAAGAGACTATGGAGAACAGAAAACTGCCAAAGACCCAGTTCATGCCCTCAAGGCGGGACAAAACATGTACACAAGTTCATTATTGGATAAAGCAATGGCAAGCCACTCTAGTACTCTTGCCTAGAAAATCTCATGGACGGAGGAGCCTGGTGGGCTGCTGTCCCTGGGGTCGGGAAGAGTCGGACACAACTGAGTGACTTCACTTTCACTTTTCACTTTCACTCATCAGAGAAGGAAATGGCAACCCACTCCAGTGTTCTTGCCTGGAAAATCCCAGGGATGGGGGAGCCTGATGGGCTGCCATCTATGGGGTTGCACACAGTCAAACAGGACTGAAGCGACTTAGCAGCAGCTGCAGCAAGCTAAGGTGGAGATAATAAAGATCAAGGGGATCAGGAACTCCAAATTGACAGCAAGTGGTTGTAGAGGATGCCTGTGCTTCCTAGAATCATGGACTGTCCTAAACTACCATGAAAGGATAGGTTTTCTGTTTTTACAGTTTCTGTGCACAATCCTGGAAATTGTCCCATAGGAAGACCTTGAAAAACTGGCAAAAATGTTTAGAGGTTGGGTTTTTTATCTTGTTGAGGACACATCACACAGAGGAGTAAAAAAACTTTGGAGAAATCATATTTCCAAAAAATAGCCTATTCTGAGTTAGAACTATCTGTGGATGCATACTCTATATGCACACTGCTCATTTTGTAGCTGGGAATACAGGTACAGGTGTTATGGGCTGAGAAGGCTTCAATGCAAACTTGAACATCTGGGCATAAGCTTAGGATGTTATTGGTGTTTGATAGACTGGGGAAGGGAGTGCCTGTGACTCTCATAATCTTCTCTCCAATCTGCATGGGGTAATTAAAATGTTGAGGCAGGGAAATTTCTTCCTATACTTCTTGAGTATTTTTGGCTAGTTTAATAATTAAATTGAAAAAGACTGATTAACAGGAGGAAAAAAATTCATACACATGGAGGTATCATAGACAGGCAACTCCTATAGTGACCCACGCAGGCTACCAATACATTATTTTTAGACAAAGAGACAGTTATTTGTGGAGATTTAACAAAAGATTTTTATATAAAAGATACTTTATTATTATTTTACTATATAACCTATTAGTGAATATACCTGACTGTATTTTCTCAAAAGGCAAATGAGATCCAAGATAACATTCCTGTTTGATTCCTGAAAACCTCAATATTATCTCTTTTGGAGGATTCAGTTTCTTTGATGTCTATGATACTGTCCACAAGGATCCCAAGATGCTTAGAAGTAAAGAACATTTTGCTAAATTGTTCTATCATGGGTCCTTGTGCTGTGCTCCTCTTTTTCTTCTCATCTCATTTTTAGAACTAGATCATGTGTTCCTTCATTGTTATGCACATATAGCCAAGGGATAGGTTTCATGTGTTCATAAGGAATATCCACGGAAGGATGATAGCATACTATTGCACTGACATCAGATGTCAGAGCAAGCTCTACTTTGCAATTAAGTCATCTGGAAGAGAAGAATACATAGATTTGTGACAAACATGATAAAAACAAAGGGGCTTGTGCTTAAGATAGAAGACTAAAAGAGAAATAGCAGAGTTCTATAATTTTGTTAGCCTTGAATTTCCTAACTCTGGTGATAAGGATGTTTTCTATCCTCTGGATCTATGATGAATACCTTCACATGGGAAATTTCCCTCCTTCAAGAGGAACTGGGGTTATAGTGTTTTTATATCACCACCCTCACTGGCTATTTCTCAGGTAACTTTAATTCATAATACCCAATATGCCAAAGAGGCATATATGGGGACAGCTTCCACTGGACCCCAAAATTTCCTTCATCTAAAATTTCTTAGAGGTTTCATGTATTAAAAGTTGAGCAAGCAGATTGTTCAGCTTCACTAGAGTTCAGTTCGTGTCGGATTCTTTGAGATCCCATGAATTGCAGCCTGCCAGGTCTCCCTGTTCATCACCAACTCCCGGAGATCACTCAGACTCACATCCATCGAGTCCGTGATGCCATCCAGCCATCTCATCCTCTGTCATCCCCTTTTCCTCCTGCCCCCAATCCCTCCCAGCATCAGAGTCTTTTCCAGTGAGTCAACTCTTCGCATGAGGTAGCAAAAGTACTGGAGTTTCAGCTTTAGCATCATTCCTTCCAAAGATCATCCAGGACTGATCTCCTTTAGAATGGACTAGTTGCATCTCCTTGCAATCCAAGGAACTCTCAAGAGTTTTCTCCAACACCACAGTTCAAAAGCATCAATTCTTCAGCGCTCAGCTTTCTTCACACTCCAACTCTCACATCCATACATGACTACTGGAAAAACCATGGCCTTGATTAGACAGACCTTTGTTGGCAAAGTAATGTCTCCGCTTTTCAATGTGCTATCTAGGTTGGTCATAACTTTTCTTCCAAGGAATAAGTGTCTTTTAATTTCATGGCTGCAGTCACCATCTGCAGTGATTTTGGAGCCCCCAAAATAAAGTCTGACACTGTTCCACTGTTTCCCCATCTATTTCCCATGAAGTGATGAGACCAGATGCCATGATCTTCGTTTTCTGAATGTTGAGCTTTAAGTCAACTTTTTCACTCTCCTCTTTCACCTTCATCAAGAAGCTCTTTAGTTCTTTGCTTCTTGCCTTAGGGGGTGGTGTCATCTGCGTATCTGAGGTTATTGATATTTCTCCCAGCAATCTTGATTCTAGTTTGTGCTTCTTCCAACCCAGCATTTCTCATGATGTACTCTGCATAGAAGTTAAATAAGCAGGGTGACAATATACAGCCTTGATATATTCTTTTTCCTATTTGGAACCAGTCTGTTGTTCCATGTCCAGTTCTATCTGTTGCTTCCTGACCTGCATATAGGTTTCTCAAGAGGCAGGTCAGGTGATCTTGTATTCCCTTCTCTTTCAGAGTTGTCTACAATTTACTGTGATCCACACAGTCAAAGTCTTGGCATAGTCAATACAGCAGAAATAGATGTTTTTCTGGAACTCTCTTGCTTTTTCCATGATCCAGTGGATGTTGGCAATTTGATCTCTGGTTCCTCTGCCTTTTCTAAAACCAGCTTGAACAACAGAAAGTTCACAGTTCGCATATTGCTGAAGCCTGGCTTGGAGAATTTTGAGCATTACTTTACTAGCATGTGAGATGAGTGCAATTGTGTAGTAGTTTGAGCATTCTTTGGCATTGCCTTTCTTTGGGATTGGAATGAAAACTGACCTTTTCCAGTCCTGTGGCCACTGCTGAGTTTTCCAAATGTGCTGGCATATTGAGTGCAGCACTTTGACAGCATCATCTTTCAGGATTTGAAACAGCTCAACTGGAATTCCATCACCTCCACTAGCTTTGTTCGTAGTGATGCTTTCCAAGGCCCACTTGACTTCACATTCCAAGATGTCTGGCTCTAGATACACCATCGTGATTATCCAGGTCATGAAGCTCTTTTTGTTCAGTTCTTCTGTGTATTCTTGCCACCTCTTCTTAATATCTTCTGCTTCTGTTAGGTCCATACCATTTCTGTCCTTTATTGTGCCCATCTTTTCATGGAATGTTCCCTTGGTATCTCTAATTTTCTTGAAGAGATCTCTAGTCTTTCCCATTCTGTTGTTTTCCTCTATTTCTTTGCATTGATTGCTGTAGAAGGCTTTCTTATTTCTTCTTGCTATTCCCTGGAACTCTGCATTCAGATACTTATATCTTTCCTTTTCGCCTTCTCTTTTTGATTCTCTTCTTTTCAAAGCTATTTGTAAGGCCTCTCCAGACAGCCATTTTGCTTTTTCACATTTCTTTTGCATGGGGATGGTCTTGATCCCTGTCTCCTGTACTATGTTACAAATCTTATTCTATAGTTCATCAGGCACTCTATCATTCTGTAAATTCTTATCAAGTACAATGGTATGATTGCAAAGTTATCAGAAACTTGCATTCTAGGGTACTCTTTATATTTTTTTCTATGACTTTCTCTAAAGATGACACACATTTGTAGGACTCTTTTGTAAAAGTATCTGAGTAAAATAACAAATGCCTGTTAAGGATGGAATACTTAAATATTCATTATTAAAGATCTGATTCATTATAGTCAAATTTATAAGGAAATTTGTTGTTTGTTGTGACACATAACATTTTAAGGTAACTACAATTATGACTGGTAACATTATATTAGGACATATCCACACTTCAGGTGTGTCATATAATTTTTAGAACATTTACTCTTACGATATAATTTAAGAAGATATATCCCTATTTATCCACTGGATAAGGAAATGGCAACCCACTCCAGTATTCTTGCTTGGCAAATCCCATGGACAGAGAAACCTGACATGTTACAGTCCAGGGTGTCACAAAAGAGTCAGACAATATTTAGCAGCTAAATAACAAACATTACTTACTTGACAATGCTTCCCATTACAATTCACCATACCAAATAAGCCTAATTAGTTTGATATCTCTCTTATATAAGGAGGGAAAACAAATCTTCTGAGGTGTCTCAGGTGCCCTCTGGTATTAGTTCTAAATGATTTAGAATTTGACTCTTGGGAAGTTTGTCAAAAATATTAAAAAGGTTTTAAAACACTTGGTTAAACAGGATCATAAGTCATTTAAAGAATCCATTCTTTGACCATTGATGAGTAGGATCTTATATTATTTGGAAATAATGACTCAAATCAATAAGCCTTTTTTATGGCTTAACCAAAGACACAGATGACTCACAGGAAATTATATAGTCTTCACAAGATCCAGGAAGTTCATTTCCAGAGTTAGAGTTAGTGTAAGAAAGTAAAAGCTTTCCATTGCCAAAGGCAGTAAAATGGTGTAGTGAAACACTGTCTCTGGTTTCCCATGAGAATGTGGGGCACCTCTGGCCACAGATCCACTAACCTGTGACATGGGGCAGGTACTACTGGAATGGGACTTTTCCAGCACTAACAAGCAACAAAGGTTGAGATGAAAAAGGCCCCTTATGGACTGGGACCCCTGATGAAAAATTCCCCTGAAAGCTAGCACAGCTGGGCTATAGAAGGTGCTGCTTATGATTTCATGTCTTGGAACCCTAGTTAATTCAACTGTCTTCCAGAGACACTTCAGTAAGTGCACCTTCTGACTGGTGGAGATTGAGAGAATATTCTCATTGGGTCACAAAGCTAAGCTCTCAGGACATAGAAGAAGAAAGAAGGAAGAACCTCTTTTGAGTATTTCCATAGGGGGACCCACGGTAAAGACTGTCTAAACAGATGCTGGTATCATGTAAACTGTCAACTCCACTGGTCTGTGAGGTTGCGTCAAACAGCAGACATGTAAAGGGCTGTGCCTGCTGTCCTGCCCTATGATTCGTCCTCATGACAAACAACACAAGAGACAAAGACAAATAGTGGCCCTCTCTGGGAGGAAAGAACCATTAAAACTTGAGAGTAACTCATTTACCATATAGCAGATTTGCTATGCCCCAAGAAATCAGCTCTAAGAATATTTTCTCCTGCTAACCTAAGTTTAGAAAAAGAGAAAAAGGATTCTCACAAGGTATTCTCTTTCACCAGCCGCCAGTCCCTGCAGTTAGATTTGAGAAGGTGCTGTGGTTAAGAACACTTACCTTCTGCTGGGTTTTGTCAGAGGTCCCAGGATGTCATTGGAAATGATGGGGGAGAGGAGCAAGGTCCAGTTGGTGTCCTGGTGTCCTGCTTTCCTAGTATGCCAACTGTTAGTTCTTTTGACTAATAATTATTGTTGTTGTTCAGTCACTGAGTCATGTCCTATTCTTTGAGACCTCATGGACTGCAACTCGCCAGACTTTCCTGTTCCTCACTATCTCCTGGAGTTTGATAAAACTTATATTCATTGAGTCAGTGATGCCATCCAACCATCTCACCCTCTGTCATCCCCTTCTCCTCCTGCCCCCAATCTTTCCCAGCATTAGAGTCTTTTCCAGTGAGCTGGCTCTTTTCATCAGATGGCCAAAGTACTGGGGCCTCAGTTTCAGCATCAGTGTTTCCAGTGAATATTCAGGGTTAATTTCCTTTAAGATTGACAGGTTTGATCTCTGTGAAGTCTAAGGGACTTTCAAAAGTCCTCTCCAGCGCCATAGTTCGAAAGCATCAGTTCTAACAGGCAAATTAGCAGGAGAAAAAACAACAACAGTTTAATTCCTATGCACCAAGATCTCCTCCAGAGAAAGCAATGGCACCCCCACTCCAGTACTCTTGCCTGGAAAATCCCATGGATGGAGGGAGCCTGGTAGGCTGCAGTCCATGGGGTCGCTGAGGGTCGGACATGACTGAGCAACTTCACTTTCACTTTTCACTTTCATGCATTGGAGAAGGAAATGGCAACCCACTCCAGTGTTCTTGCCTGGAGAATCCCAGGGACAGGGGAGCCTCGTGGACTGCTGTCTATAGGGTTGCACAGAGTCGGACACAACTGAAGTGACTTAGCAGTAGCAGCAAGATCTCCTAGAAATAAGATCCCCCTCCCAAGTGAGCAAAGTAGACTGTCATATTATTATTAGACAAAGAAACAGTTATTTGTGAAGATTTAACAGATCATAGGGGATTGTGCCTGCCGGGGTCCAGCCCCGGTGGATCCAGGGTAATTCGAAGTGGGGATGGCATGGCGAGGAAAAACTTACTTATTTAGAAATATAAAAGAGATTAGGAAGAAATAGTATAGTAGGAAAATTCAATGGAGAAAAGATGCTGAATAACTTGGTTTACACGGAGAACTAATAAAATCTCAGGACAAGAGATCTGCACCATCTACGTTAGGCCACCAGCACCCATTTGAATAGCTGAGGGTGCCCCGCCTTGGGCTCCCTCTCTCGTGGATCTTAGAAGCCAGGGCAAGTAAGTAGACATGACAAGCCTCTATACCTCAGATGGGAATTTAGCCTGAAAACAGAGTAAAGAAGACACGGGGGAAAACAATCCAGTGACTGGCCCATCCTCTATTGTCCAGAAAGGCCTTATATACTTTTGATTTTACATAGAGATCAATGGATAATACAAAATTGTGCAGTGTCAACAGCCCTGACTCTTATCGAGGCCAGGCTTTCTCTCTGCATACCTAGTTGTATACAGAAGTCTTAGGAGACTTACATCATCTTCTGGCCAGAAGGCCAATTAACACTTTATGGCCATTTTCTGATTAGGGTAATAGTGTTGTTCTTCCCAAAGTCTGATGCCACTCTCAGGAAGCACTAAATAAAGTTACATTCTTACATAGCAAGGATACAACATTTTATAACAAGAAAGTGGAGTACAGTGATTGATAGCAAAGAGAAAATTAATTAACTCAGAAGTCTAGTATTGCTAACATCAAAACTACTATATTCCTATTTCTGCATCCCGATTACATTGATTAATATCCTCCCAGGTGCCTAAAAGATAAAGGATATGGAGGCCTGGCAGCAAACATTAACTCAACAAACTCTTCACCAAACTAATTCTTAACTCTAAAAGGCTCTGTATCTTTAAGACATTTTGAGCTTCATGCCTCTCACAGTTGGGGGCTGTAAACAATCCACAAATTATAAAAGTCCGGGCAGACTGGTCAGATAAATTAGAAAGCCATCAAAGGGGTTTAAGCTGAGACATTCTTTTTATATGCAGGAGACTGTTAACTGGAGCTCTGAATTAACTCTTTCCAGAGAAAAGGTGGTAATATCAGAAGAGTATAGTATAGCAGACAGTAAACAGACAGATTTTGGTTTCGGGGTAGATGCTCAGACAGAGGACCCCTTGAGACCTGACTCGCCTTACCCATCAGGCCTCTCCACATGACCTTGTCATGGATGGAATCTCCTGTGCTGGCTCCTGCATGTGCCTGTGGTAATAGACTAATGAAGAAATAGCAAAGTTTGTTTATATAGTTTTTTAAGCCTTGAATTTCCTAACTCTGGTGATAAAGATGGTTTCTATCCTCCTAGTATAAGGAGGAGAACTTCATATGAGAGATTTATTTCCCTCTTTCAGAGAGAAAGATTGGGGTTAGAGTGGGGCATTTCTAGTATCATTAATTTTCCACCTGCAGTTTATCAAGTAAATTGAATTTAAAATGATAAGTATGTTATTGAGGTATATTTTGGGACAGGCTGCCCTGTACTTCATGGAGAAGGCAATGGCAACCCACTCCAGTGCTCTTGCCTGGAGAATCCCATGGATGGAGGAGCCTGGTAGGCTGCAGTCCATGGGGTTGCGAAGAGTCAGATGCGACTGAGTGACTTCACTTTCAGTTTTCACTTTCATGCAGGAGAAGGAAATGGCAACCCACTCCAGTGTTCTTGCCTGGAGAATCCCAGAGATGGGGGAACCTGGTGGGCTGTCATCTATGGGGTCACACAGAGTTGGACACGACTGAAGTGACTTAGCAGCCCTGTACCTCAACAAGAACTTCAAGCACCATTGTAGACATTCAGGCCAACATTATAGAAAGTCATTTGAGCACCAGAAACCCAGAAAATTTAAATATACTAAAGTGGACTTGGTCTGTGTCTATTGAAATTTCAATATAAATGGATAAAACATCAGTCCATTAAGTAAAATGGAGAAGATTGGTGACATTTACTAAATAAAGAGGCTTATAATATAGAATGTATATTTGGATTTAAATGATGATGAGCATCTTCCAGAAAGACAGCAATTTAAAGCAAGTCCTTGTCGGAAAGGTTGGCAAAAATTCAAGTGATGAAAACAAAGAGTGTTATAGGTAGAGAAGATGGCTTGGAAGGTGATATAAGGCAGGAACAATGGGAGTAGTGGAGATTACAGATGACATACTTATTTTTGGCCTGAAGGCTTTTGATTTTAATTGAAATGTGGAGGAAAGGGAGAAGACATTTCAATACATATGAAATCCACTTCAATTTGATGCTCAAAGTAAGATAATTTCAATACAGTGAATGGAGACTTATGCAATGAAATTTAGAATAGCAGTAGATTGAGAGCAAGACCTTCAAGAAGAATGTGGGAAGTTCAAGAGGGAGGTGATATACATATAATTATGGCTGAATTGCATTGTTGTATGGCAGAAACCAACATAATATTGTAAAGCAATTTTCTTCCAATTAAAGAATAAATTCAAGGAGAATGAGGAGTTTTACTTACAGATTGATGGTAAAGAGCAATTATTAAAATGCTACTTATTTTTTGCTAATTTGCTTCTAAATTTTCTTCTTTGCACTATCCTGTTTTTACAGTCAGTCAGTTAAGTTGCTCAGTCATGTCCAACTCTTGGCGACCCCATGAAAAGCAGCACACCAGGTTTCCCTGTCCATCACAAACTCCTGGAGCTTGCTCAAACTCAAGTCCATTGAGTTGGTGATGCCATCCAACCATCTCATCCTCTGTCATCCCCTTCTCCTCCTGCCTTCAATCTTTCCCAGAATCAGGGAAAGATTCTTTTCCAATGAGTCAGTTCTTCATATCAGGTGGCCAAAGTACTGGAGCTTCAACTTCAGCATCAGTCTTTCCAATGAATATTCAGGACTGATTTCCTTTAGGATTGACTGGTTTGATCTCCTTGCAGTCCAAGGGACTCTCAAAAGTCTTCTCCAAAATCACAGTTCAAAAGCATCAATTCTTAGGCATGCAGCTTTCCTTATGGTCCAACTCTTATATCCATACATGACTACTGGAAAAACTCTAGCTCTGAGTAGACGGACCTTTGTTGGCAAAATAATCTCTCTGCTTTTTAACATGCTGTCTAGGTTGGTCATAGCTTTTCTCCCAAGGAGCAATCATCTTTTAATTTCATTGCTGCAGTCACCATCTGCAGTGATTTTGGAGCCCAAGAAAATAAAGTTTTGTCACTGTTTCCATTGTTTTCCCATCTATTTGCCATGAAGTGATGGGACAGGATGCCATGATCTTCATTTTCTGAAAGTTGCATTTTAAACCAGCTTTCTCATTCTTCTCTTTTACTTTCATCAAAAGGCTCTTTAGTTCCTCTTTGCTTTCTGCCATAAGGATAGTGTCATCTGCATACCTGAGGTTATTTCTCCCGGCAATCTTGATTCCACCTTGTGCTTCATCCAGCCCGGCCTTTCACATCATGTACACTGCAGAGTGTACAATAAGCAGAGTGACAATATACAGCTTTGATGTACTCCTTTCCCAATTTGGAACCAATTTGTTGTTCCATGTCTGGTTCTAATCATGTTCTTACATCTTATGTCAATCTTCTACTGCCACAAAACCTAACAATTTTTCTGGTTTTGGTTGATTGGCTCTATTTTTCAAATAGGAAAAAATGCAGAAGAAAGTGGCTAGGGTAAATTTATAGTCATTTCATCAGATTTCATGTGTTTGCTTGAGAAGTGAATGCAGCTTAGGAAGAACCCTTTTAATATCAATGGAAGCAATTGAAATGGCTTCCTAGGTGGTGCTAGTGGTAAAGAACCCACCTGTCAATACAGGAGATGTAAGAGATGCAGGTTCAATTCCTACATCAGAAGGATGCTCTGGAGGAAGAAATGGCAACCCATTCAGTATTCTTGCCTGGAGAATCCATGGACAGAGGAGCCTTGTGGGCTATAGTCCATAGGGTTGCAGAGAGTTGGACATGACTGAAGCAACTTAGCATGCACAAAGCAGTTGAAATATTGAAGTTTTCAAAATTAAATTTCATTTTTGTTAATCAAAATTGGCATTTTAGTGAGATTCACTTCAAAATTAAAACTGTTAATAGTTTAGATATGTATTAATTACTTACATCTCCAACTGATCTAACTATAAAATTGGAAAATCATAAGGCAACTGACTAGATGAATTTAATCAGCTGACTAAAAACAGTCACTGAAGTGGTACCTGACTGTGTTAATGACTGAGCAATAATCTGTAGGTTTTTTCTTCTTTTTCAATTTCTAACCAGAAAAATATGTAAATTATCAGTGGACCTTCAAGTACATTTTGATTATTTTGAAGGAGCTAGCAGGAATTTTTGAAAGCCTTTTTTTTTTAGTTTGCCTTTAGTGCAGAGAGCGTAAACCAAAATCAGAAAGTCATTTGGTTACTTCATTCAGAGATAAACTAAATATAATGATCCAAAGTCATATGAATGTCTCTGCAATTACATTTGGTTACTGAAAAATGAAAAAATTTAAATATTCCTTTTATTTTGGTAATTCTTGACATGAGAACAAAGGATTATTTTTCAAATGTTAAGCTGGATGAGGCCTAAACAACAATGAACTCTACCCTTTGATTTGTGTCACATTTGAAAACCAAGACCCCAAAAGGTTAAGTGAATAAATGAAAGTTATGCAGTTAGTAGCAGCAAAACTCTGTTGTGTAGATGTCTTTTAAATAATTCTCTGTGGTATTTGCAGTGAAATTTAAACTCCTTACTTAAGCACCTAACAACTTGTCATCATCACCCTCTTCATCCATTTCTGGCCCCATCTCTATCAAGCTTCCACAAGAAGTCTTTGCTCCAAACATACTAAACTATTATAATCACCCAAATGTGTGATATATCATTCTTTGCAAATATAATTGCCTCATTGGAAGACCATCCTCCTTCCCAATTTGTCTAGCTAATCACTACTTTTTCTCTCCTGGGAAATTTGCTCTGATTCCCTAAATGGACTTCCATGGTCCACCTCATGATTTTGAAGGCAATGCAACATAACTCCATCATAATCTTATCTCATTCTATTTTATGTATTTATTTTTAAAATTTTGTCATACTGTGCTGCACAGCATGTGAGGTCTTAGTTCCCCTCCCAGGGATTGAACCTGTGCCACCATTGGTGATGGAAACACAGTCTTACTGGACCACCAGGGAAGTCCCACTCTATTTTGAATTACTTGCTGGATTATAGATCCTTGAGTGCAGGAATGATGACCCATTTGAATTTGTATAATAATAAAAACAATAACAATGATAATAATAGTAAACATTTATGAAGTGCTTACAGTGAATACTGCTGTGTGCTAAGTTGCTTTGGTCATATCCAACTCTTTGTGACCCTATGGACTGTAGCCTACCAGGCTCCTCTGTTCATGGGATTCTCCAGGCAAGAATACTGGGGTGGGTTACCATTTCCTCCTCCAGTGAATATTCCCGACCCATGGATTGAACTCACATCTGTTACGTCTCCTGTATTGGCAGGAAGGTTCTTTACCTCTAGCACAACCTGGGAAGCTCCTACAATGAGTATGCACTGTTCTAATTGTTTTCTTGGTGTTAACTCATACCTGAACACAGTATCTGCTACAGAAATCCTCAATAAGTAGTTGCTGGATGATTATTTGGAATAATGGGTACATACAGGATTGAGTTCACAGTTCACGTATTGCTGAAGCCTGGCTTGGAGAATTTTGAGCATTACTTTAACAGCGTGTGAGATGAGTGCAATTATGTGGTAGTTTGAGCAATCTTTGGCATTGCCTTTATTTGGGATTGGAATGAAAACTGACCTTTTCCAGTCCTGTGGCCACTGCTTCAGCAATACGTGAATGGAGAACTTTCAGATGCTCAAGCTGGTTTTGGAAAAGATAGAGGAACCAGATCCAGTCACCAACATCTGCTGGATCATAGAAAAAGCAAGAGAGTTCCAGAAAAACATCTATTTCTGCTTTATTGACTATGCCAAAGCCTTTGACTGTGTGGATCACAATAGACTGTGGAAAATTTTGAAAGAGATGGGCATACCAGACCACCTGATCTGCCTCTTGAGAAACCTATATGCAGGTCAGGAAGCAACAGTTAGAACTGGACATGGAACAACAGACTGGTCCCAAATAGGAAAAAGAATACGTCAGACTGTATATTGTCACCCTGCTTATTTAATGTATATACAGAGTACATCATGAGAAATGCTGGACTGGATGAAGCACGAGTTGGAATCAAGACTGCTGGGAGAAATATCAATAACCTCAGATATGCAGATGACACTACCTCTAAGGCAGGAAGCAAAGAACTAAAGAGCCTCTTGATGAAGGTGAAAGAGGAGAGTGAAAAAGTTGGCTTAAAACTCAACATTCAGAAAACAAAGATCATGGCATCTGGTCCCATCCCTTCATGGGAAATAGATAGGGAAACAGTAGAAACAGTGTCAGACTTTATTTTGGGGGCTCCAAAATCACTGCAGATGGTGACTGCAGCCATGAAATTAAAAGATGCTTACTCCTTGGAAGAAAAGTTATGACCAACCTAGATAGCATATTCAAAAGCAGAGATATTAACTTTGCCAACAAAGGTCCATCTAGTCAAGGCTATGGTTTTTCCAGTGGTCATGTATGGATGTGAGAGTTGGAGTGTGAAGAAAGCTGAGCGCCGAAGAATTGATGCTTTTGAACTGTGATGTTGAGAAGACTCCCGAGAGTCCCTTGGACTGCAAGGAGATCCAACCAGCCCATTCTAAAGGAGATCAGTCCTGGGTGTTCTTTGGAAGGAATGATGCTAAAGCTGAAACTCCAGTACTTTGGCCACCTCATGCGAAGAGTTGACTCATTGGAAAAGACTCTGATGCTGGGAGGGATTGGGGGCAGGAGGAAAAGGGGACGACAGAAGATGAGATGGCTGGATGGCATCACTGACTTGATGGATGTGAGTCTGAGTGAACTCCGGGAGTTGGTGATGGACATGTAGGCCTGGCGTGCTGCAATTCATGGGGTCACAAAGAATTGGACGTGACTAAGAGTCTGAACTGAACTGAGTGAATAACACTGCTATTTTTGCTGTGAAGCTCTGTACAGTTTTTTTCAGTTACTATTTTTTATTTTATTAAATTCAGATGTAAATATTTAATGAAATGTAGTTTCTTTATATCCTGTCATGTTTAGGAAACATTGAAAGCATTTTTTTTTTTCTGTCTGTGGCCTAAGTTTTCATTAATGTATGATTTGTTTTGTTTGGATATTGTAAAGGGTATGGATTCCCCAAAACTACATCAATGTGGATGTTGCACTGAGATTCCAAGATAAAACAGTTGAGAAATTCATGTTTGTGTGTGTATTAAACAAAATGATTTTTTTTTCCTTTGACCACTCTTTGAAGCTTATGTGATCTTAGTTCCCCAAACAGGGATTGAATCTGGGCCCTTGGCAGTGAGAGCACAGCGTCTTAACTACTGGACCACCAGGTGATTTCCAAAATGATTATTTCTAAAGACTGAATATTGCTCTAAGAGCTGAAAATCAAAGCAACCTAGAAATAATTTTATTAAATAAGAAATTATTGTTTATCCTGTGTTGCAAAAGCACAAAGCAAATTATTGAAATTTCTTATTCTAAAGAAAAAGATATTCTCACAATAGATAGGATATAGCTTAATTGCTACATTTGTTATTTGCTCAGTCCTATTTGACTCTTTTTGACCCTATGGACTGTAGCCACGAGGCTCCTCTGTCCAGGCAAGAATACTGGAGTTGAAAGGTTGCTGCTGCAAGCCATGTGTTACACCAGGATTGGTGACCTCCAGAGGAGAGGATTTCAACCCAGGGTCAGAGACAAGGCTTGACTGTTTGGAATGTTCTATGCAGCAAAGTTTTATTAAAGTATAATAGAGATAGGGAAAACTTCTGACATAGACATCAGGAAGAGACAGAAAGAGTGCCCCCTTGCTAGTTTTTAGCAAGGTATTTTATGTCTGTTGGAAAGTGATTAATCAGGTAAGAGAGACACCGCAAGGCTGAGGGAGTTTCACCAGGCCACTCGCCCACAATATGCATTTTTGAGATAGGATGGCAGGAGGTGTATCATCCCCCAGCCATAAAACAATTGACAGGAATATTGGTTTGTTGAGCCATTATCAGCCCAAGGTTTGAGAAAAGAAAAATGTTAGTCTTAGGTGGAATCATTTTGAAGAAAGGCAAATTCCAAAGCAAATGTGTAGTTTCATTAACATAGCTTTAGAAAAACATTTCCATAATAAAAATGCAGTGGTTAGCTCAAGGCAGAACCAGGTACATCAACACAGAATTAAAAGAAGACTCTTTTAATTTAGTGTAGAGCAGGGGAGAAAAAAGGCTGCCGCTAGCAATTTATTTCCTCCTGCCGCTTGGGAGGGACCTCTGGCCTTCCTCCCTGTTACCCATAGAGTGGGTTGCCATTCCCTTCTCCAGGGGATCTTCCCGACCCAGAGAATTAACCTAGGTCTCCTGCATTGGAGCCAGATTCTTTACCAAATGAGCCACTGGGGCTTTTCTCTAAATGAGGTTTACCTGTTTTATGATTTAATTGTTTCACATACAGTGATTTCATGGTTTAGAAAAAGGTTTAAATATCAGGGGAAATTTGCTGATATTATTAACTGTTGAAATGTTTAAAAACTACTTAGGAAAACTCACTGACAGAACAATCAATACAGAAAGTATTTTAATTCTGTAATACATTTGAGGAAAGGGTACTGTGACAGATAGGGTGCTGGAGTAAGCCACCTTAACGGCAGCTTCTAGCTGTGTGATTTGTAATCCATGAGCAGGACCTTTGGGGCCTTCCCAGAACAGTACCCCCTGACTGTGTCCTCCACTTGCCTTTTATCTTTAGAAAAACTTTAGTCAAAGAATAAAGTTAATCAGAGAAGTGAGAAAATGCAGAAAGAAAACAGTCAAGGAAATGTGCGTGTATGCGATCATGTCTGACTCTTTGCGATTCCATGGACTGCAGCGCACCAGGCTCCTCTCTCTGTGGGTTTTTCTAGGCAAGAATGCTAGGGTGGCTTGCCATGCCCTCCTCCAGGCGATCTTCCCAACCCAGGGATCCAACCCAAGCTTCCTGCATCGCCTGTGTTGCAGGCAGATTCTTTACCACTGAGCCACTCATTAAAGAGGACAAAATAGTATTAATAATAGTCTAGCCTTTAAACAAAGTCAAAGACTTCAGTGTCTCCTCAAGGGCAGACAATATCCTGAACCATCTCCTCTGTGCTATTTCGCAGATACTGGAACCCCCACCAGGTAGAAGTTAGCTGTATTCTGCCCACAAGCACATAGGTTAACTCTTTCAATTACCTCACCACCAGCCAGTCACAAGAATATACACAAGCTAATCACACACCATATAACCCCATCTGTCTTACTCTGCCTTTAAAAACCTTTCCCTGAAAGCCTTCAGGGAGTTCAGGTCTTTTTCTTTTTCTTTTTTTTTTTTTTTTAACGGTCTTTATTGAATTTGTTACAGTATTGCTTCTGTTTTATGTTTGGGATTTTTGGCCAAGAGGCTTGTGGGATCTTAGCTCTCCCACTAGGGATTGAACCAGTAACCCCTGCCTTGGAAGTCTAAGTCTTAACTAGTGGACTGCCAGGGAAGTCCTGAATTCAAGTATTTTAAGCACTAGCTTCTCTGGACTCCTTGCTTGCAGTCCTGCAATAAACATATTTCCTTCACCACAACCCAGTGTCAGTAGACTGGCTTTGCTGCACGAGGGCAAGTGGATCCATTTTGATTCAGTAACAATTTTAAACCTCTATCATTGGGAAAAAACGATGATTGTTTCCCACCAACTGTCTAAAGTTCTAATTTAAGTTTGTATCAGTGTAACAGTTCATGTCTGATTAAGCAATGACTTGCTTATTGAAAATTTGTTACTGCATTCTTTATGTTAGGGCTTCCCAGGTGAATCAGCAGTAAAGAACCCACCTGCCAATGCAGGAGATGCAGGAGACACGGGTTCAATCCCCTGAATTGGGAATATATTCTGGAGTAAGAAATGGCAACCCACTCCAGTATTCTTGCCTGGAGAATCCCAGGGACAGAGGGGCCTAGCAGGCTACACTTCATAGGGTCGCAGAGTCAGACACGACTGAGTGACACGGTATTTATGTTAACAAACCATCCAAAGAGCCATTGGAGGAATTCAGGTAAAGTGTTATCATGTCCTCCAGGGACTGGACTTTCTTCAAAGATAATCAAACAGTTAAAATAAGGAGAAAATTAAATCTCACATTCTTTTTCCTTCCTTTGTCATTTGACTAACACGTTGCTTCTTTACTTCAAAACTTAAAAAATAAATTCAGATTGACTCACTGATCCAGCGTACTGGTTTTCTCTTCTTTAACTTCGGATTCAAGGCTGATATACTGACCCTATTTTTAGTGATGGTTTTAAACCACTTCTTCGCTCTTCTCAAGGTAACCTTGGTGATAGTGTTACATTTGTTCATTATCATTTTTAAGCAGCAACTATCTCTATTGATTTGTCTGTGGCCTTTGATTCAGTGAATCACAACATATTGCTATTTGAGTGTCCCTCAATTTGGCAAAGTTTAACTATAGTGGAATGGTTCTCAGGCTACATTAGTGAATAAGCCCCAGTCATTTTGTTTAATGGTGTTGAATCTGAGGTGAAAATGTTACATTCAAAGTTACCTCAGGAGCTAATTATCAGGCTTTTTACTTTTTCAGTTTTTATTAATGACCTGCCAACATCGTATAGTTCATGAAATGCTCTGAACGTGTACATGCTGATGATATGACCTCAGACCCAGCAAGAGCTCAGGCAGTATGAAGGCATTGTGTGTTTAGAAATTTATTAAGTGATGTTCACAATACAGATACATATTTTACACAGAATATACAAGTTCACAATTTTTAAAACTACACAGAGCAATCCTGGGACTTTTACATTCAGCTACTTTATAAGTAGATATAAGAGCACAAGTAGCTGAAATAGATGAGGAAGTATATATCTGGGCCTTTATACACAATCCTATGCCATATTAAAACCAATATATTTTTAGTTGGTAAAAATTTCACATTTCAGATGTATGTTATTTCCCACTAAAGAATTCGAAAACAACATTTAGCTTCATTACACCCATCTCTTTGAATGTAAATGTGCAGGTATAATTTCTCAAGAATTTTCTTAAGTTCAGTCAATTATTAAGTGGCCAAATTTCTCCACAGTAACAAAAGATTCTTTGAGACTAGCTTGCCAAGTGCAACTTCATATTCATCCATCTGCTCAAACATATATAAAGTTGGATTGTACATTGAGTATATTCTATATGTTTCTGAACTTCTAAACTCACAGAAACATTTTTCCTCTCTTCCTTGTAGAGGAGGGCAGGGTACTAGATCACATTTAGTATAATCAGATTTCCCACAGTTCTCTTGCGTCAAAGCAGAGGAATTGATTTTCTTTAGAGAGAGAAAGAAAACAAACCTGGTTGGATGGCTTTTGTGCCTGGGGTTTTGGGACATCCCTGGCCTTATCAGCAGCACAGACCTTGGGTTCCCTGGAGTCTCTTCAGAAGCTTGCAATAAACCTTCCTTATCTGTAGAAGCTGTGCATTAATGACATAGAGTTGAGAGGAATATGATTTTTGTATTCAAGCAACTTATATTTCAATGGGCTATACAGTGGTTAAGAAACTGTGTTTCGAGCAAAGTTGGGGGTTCCCAAGTGGCTCAGTGATAAAGAATCCACTGAGAGAGAATCCTGCCAAGAATAGACACAGGAGATGCAGGTCAGATCCCTATGTCAGGAAGATCCCTGGAGTAGGAAATGGCAACCCACTCCAGTATTCTTACCTGGGGAACCCCAAGGACAGAGGAGTCTTGTGGGCTACATAGTTTACAGGGCTGCAAAGAGATGGACACAACTGAGCAGACACCTGCGCAAAGTTGCCGGGTTTCAGTTAACTCCGTCTGCTACTACTACTGAATCCACATTTCTATTGCTCGCCTTATGATAATTCAATAAATTTAGCGATGAGTTGTTGGCACAAGGAATAATGACTTTATGAAGAGCCAGCAGACTGAGAAGATGGTGGACTGGTGTCCCAAAGAGCCATCTCGACTGAGTCTGAATTCAGGCTTGTTTTGTATTAAAACAGGAAGGGGTGTGGTTGGTCACTGCAAACTTCTTGGTGCCAGAATCCTTGGTTTCTTGCATCTGTCCACATAGGTCAGGTCGTGATGTTCCTGTAAATTTCCAACAAGACAAACGTTGTTCTCTGTTTTGAAAACTTTTACCTCTATATGAATCGAAAATTATACTTTTAAAGGTCAGAGCCTTGAGAGTGGGCTATCCTGTAGTTTTCAAGCTATAGGCAACATTCTTAACTTGCAGAAAAAGCAACAGAATACAAAGATTAATTTAAAAGAAACATCCAATATGGAGTCAGATTTGTTCTTTCCTTGGAAGGAAAGTTATGACCAACCTAGATAGCATATTGAAAAGTAGAGACATTACTTTGCCAACAAAGGTCCATCTAGTCAAGGCTATGGTTTTTCCAGTGGTCATGTATGGATGTGATGGATGTAAGAGTTGGACTGTGAAGAAAGCTGAGTGCCGAAGAATTGATGCTTTTGAAGTGTGGTGTTGGAGAAGACTCTTGAGAGTCCCTTGGACTGCAAGGAGATCCAACCAGTCCACTCTGAAGGAGATCAGCCCTGGGATTTCTTTGGAAGGAATGATGCTAAAACTGAAACTCTAGTACTTTGGCCACCTCATGAGAAGAGCTGACTCATTGGAAAAGACTTTGATGCTGGGAGGGATTGGGGGAAGGAGGAAAAGTGGAGGACAAAGGATGAGATGGCTGGATGGCATCACCAACTTGATGGATGTGAGTTTGAGTGAACTCTGGGAGTTGGTGATGGACAAGGAAGCCTGGCGTGCTGTGATTCATGGGGTAGCAAAGAGTCGGACATGAGTGAGCTACTGAACTGAGGTGAACTGAACTGAACACATTGCTATTAACTGAGTAACTTTGGGCAAGTTGCTTATCCTCCCTGGCTTCAGTTTCTTTGTCACTAATATGGGGATCATAATCAAACCCACCTCATGGAGTTGCCAAGGGTTAAATTAGATGGTGGTGATTTAGTTGCTAAGTCTTGTCTGACTCTTGCAACCCCATGGACTGGGAATCTACCATGCTCCTCTGTCCATGGGATTCTCCAGGCAAGAATACTGGAGTGGGTTGCCATTTCCTTCTCCAGGGTATCTTCCTGACCCAGAAATTGAACCCAGGTCTCCTACATTGCAAACAGGTTCTTTACTGACTGAGCTACAAGGGAAGCCCTTAAAATAGATAATACATTTTAAAGATTTACATTAAGTGATGTAATTTACATAGTGTATTTACATAGAAAGTGATGAAAAAACAATTAACTCTGATTCTTATTTTTTTTTTTAATGAACACTGAATAATAAGGTAAACTCTATAGAAGTATAAACAAAACATTCCAAGAGCACAGGAGGAAAACTGATCAATTCTGACTTGAGATGGTGATTGGATTTAGAGGGAACCTCATAGGAAAGATGATGTCTGATTAATAATAGTCATTGCTGCTAAGTTGCTTCAGTCATGTCCGACTCAGTGCAACCCCATAGATGGCAGCCCACCAGGCTCCACCATCCCTGGGATTCTCCAGGCAAGAACACTGGGGTGGGTTGCCATTTCCTTCTCCAGTGCATGAAAGTGAAAAGTGAAAGTGCAGTCGCTTAGTCATGTCCAGTTCTTCAAGACTCCATGGACTGCAGCCCACCAGGCTTCTCCGTCCATGGGATTTTCCAGGCAAGAGTACTGGAGTGGGGTGCCGTTGCCTTCTCTGAATAATAGTCACTACTAGATGGTAATTATATTGCAGTCACTGAACTTAAGAGATTTGATCTCATTTAATCCTCATGGTGCCTTGTAAAATGATTCTTCTTTTACACAGGACATTGAAGCTCAGGAAGGCTGAGTAATTTGCTCCAAGTCCCCAAGCAGTGCCAGAGTCCCACCAAGGTTTAAGCACAGTAACATGGAATACCAAGACTAAGAGCACTAAACTCCATCTCCTTCCCCTTGAGCTCATCTTGAAATGATGCATGTGAATTTGCTGGTTAAAGAGGGAGGTAAGCAGAGAAGAATCTCAGGCAGAGGGAAAATATGTACAAAAATATAGAAATATACATGAAAACAGCCTGGACCCATATGTAAAGGGCCATTTGGGCCATGCTGAAGAGTTTGGATTTGGGCTTGTGGATAAAGTGGGGAGCCAATGAAGGATTTAAGAGCCACTAAGAGAAGTCACTTAATCAGATTTGCATTTAAAAGAATTACCATGGGCAATAGTTCTGGATGGAGTGGAAGGTGATGACATTAGAGGTGGGAGCATTTGGGAAGACCTAGACAAGAAGTGGTGAGAGCTTGAAATTAGACAATGGTGGAGAAGTTGAGTGAAAACTACAGATTTGAGAGGTGTTTCTGTGGTTGAAGAGTTTGATAACTAATTGTCTGAGCCAGGGAGAGAAAAGCTGAGGCTGACTTAGATCTCTATCTCAGAGGTGGGTAATTGAAATTAATGGAGCCAGTGAATACACGTTTACTTGATTTCCATGTAAGGATGTGTTAGGTAAGTGAAAGTGAAAGTTGCTCAGTCATGTCCAACTCTTTGCGACCCCATGGACTATATAGTCCATGGAATTCTCCAGGCCAGAATACTGGAGTGGGTATAGTCTTTCCCTTCTCCAGGAAATCATCCCAACCCACAGATGGAACCCAGGTCTCCCCCATTGCAGGCAGATTGTTTACCAGCTGAGCCATAAGGGAAGGCCAAGAATATTGGAGTGGGTAGCCCATCCCCTCTCCAACAGATCTTCCTGACCCAGGAATCAAACTGGGGTCTCCTGCATTGCAGGTGGATTCTTTACCAATTGAGCTATCAGGGAAGCCCTGTATTAGATAAAACCAGGGTTAAGAAATAGAAAAACTTTGAAAGGATATTTTAAGGTATGAGGGGATATTTTCAGAGGTTTAAACTTGACAATGCAAACTTCTATTGTCTCTAAGAGGAGTAAAGGAGAAATTAAAGGTACTGGCACCTTGGAAATTTTCCAATTGCTATTACAGGCTCTTAGAGGGTCAGTGGAAGTGGCAAGTATGCACAACTTTCAATTACAGTAAAAGCTCACTGATTTGGATTAATTGGGGTAAAGGGCAGACTGACTAAATAAAAGTCTGATTTATAGAAAAAATTTAAATAAACTCAGTTTGATTACTTTTAAGTATTTTCAGCTAAATTAACTCTTATTTTCTATTTAAAGGGATAAATTACTAAGAACGACTTGTAAATAATATGAAAAGGAACTAATCTGAAAGGCAATTATATTTATGAATTTATTCATTCATTTAATAAATATTTAGCACACATGCCAAACAATATTATTGAATATGAATGATACTTCTAAGTGCCACAATTATGTTATGCTTTTAAATTAACCATTTCCTTTCTTTCCTGAGAAACCCAAACCTTGTAAAGTCTTAGGTATCTGACCCCAAGATGAGTTGCCTTATAAGCAATTTTCTGTGCTTTGCAGAAAATAAGAACTCCACTGAAATGGTCATGACTAGTGAGGCAGAAACTTGAAGTTTTTCCGTAGCAGAGACTGCTATGGGTCTCTGTGCTTCTGTTCTTACAACTCTTGCATCCATCTTTCTCTCTGCCCTGGGCACAGGTTCTAAAATGTAAATTTGACCCTGTGGGTTCCAAACTTCATCTCCTTCCATTTTGGATGTTATATACAGGATAACATGGAAGCAGGTTCTCTGGCGTGAAATTCAGGACTGGTGGTATATGAATCCTTCTCTATCTCTGTGTAACTCACTCAAAATTTGCCCCTTGCTTGCTTCACATAACCTGCTGCTCCCTGGCTCTGTATTTTTACATATGTTGTTCCATCTGCTTAGAAGTCCATTCAGATGTTGTCCTTGAAATTTTTATTCATCTTTCAAAACTTTGATCAGGAGATATTTTCTCCTTTCTCTCCCTCTTGGGCTCATACCTTCCTCTGCTTTACTTCTATGCTTTAGATCTCACATGTATCACATGAATATTTGTCTGTGTAAATGATTCTCTCCCCAACTAGATAATACATTTCTTGAGGTCAGGGGCCTTGCTAGATTTATCTCTGTCTCTATGGTATCAAGTACAGCACCAGACACAATACAGACACTAAGAACTGTTTACTGAAGTGAGTTGAGTGAAATGTTCTTAGCTCATGTGGATTCTATCAAAGCTTCTTGTCTTGCTTTTATCCTGGTCTCTAATAATTCAGTTTACTCTTACTTGTCATATGAGAAGGAAGAAGTACCTGGTAAAATAGAAAAATCAGGTAATGTGATTTCTTTTTACAAATTTGGCTCGAAAGGGTGTTTTCTAAAGATGGATATGTGTTTTCTTGCCTCTAGATTTAATTTTTCTGCACACTCCTCTCTCATTCCTTCAGCTTACTCCCGTCACATCTTCTATAAATGTCTCCCTATCATTGTCTGGATAGGTTCAAAGTCAACTCCATAATTAAATAAGAACTTTCTCCTTAAATCTTAGTTCAGTGATGTATCATCAAAAACTCACAAAGATTTCACATTTGGAGGTTAGGCATATTTAAGTGCTGTAGTTCACTGCCATAAATTCCTGCTACGTTTGACCCTCTGACTGTTAGCTTTCTCTACTGTCCAGCTCTCCCAGCAGTTCTGTCTTACGGCACCTAACAGTAAATGCTCACTATGACAGGAAGAGAAGTAATTAATTAGATTAATGTTTAAAGAGTCCTCTTCAACTTGTCAGTACCCATATTTATATCATATTGCTGCAATTTTGGCAGAATTATTTGCTTTTATGAAAATCTGATGAAGCAATTTTCAGATTTCCTAACATGAATCAAAAATTTGAAAAACACACAGAAACATATCCATCCTCCCGTTAACATTTCCCTTATTTGAAGTAATTTCACATTTTGTGATTTGGGCTAGGAAAAATGATTAACCAAAAATTTTAAGAAGGGATTTTCAAACAGACTTTCCAGACCAGTTGTAAAAAGCCCAGTCATTCTGATATAACTTCATCTTTAAACTAGTTAAGTGATAAGATCAACTTAAGCATTTTTGGTCTTTGCTGACCAATAGCAATGTACAAAGAGAACGGTGAAAGGATTTTTCATAATATTTGTAGGAAAGTAATTTAGGAATTTGAGATTTTTCTGAAGTGCTACAGGATGTACAATAGTTTGTATAAGGCTTTAACACAAACCCACACGTACACAGAGCATTAGAAGAGAAAACAAACACAGAGTGGTCTCTGAAACTAACCAAAGGAAAAAAGTAGTAGAACTCAAAAGTAGGAGGATTTTCTAATGTTACTTAGTGAACTGAAGGCCATCCCATATTTCCACATACCTAAATGTTCTACAAGTTGGTGTTTAGGATAATACATGTAATTAGAGGTAAGGATGTCTTCAGGGACTTAGTAACATTTTGCCCGAATGGACTCCTATTGTTATCTATTAGTGAGTTAGCAGAAAATAATAAGACATAACAATAGATATTTTTTCCATGTCCTTGTGCTCTGTTCAAAAATGCTGATCATTTTACCTGCAGCCTACATTCAGAAATTTCACTTTATTTTATAACACTGAAACAGACACATTTAATGCTGGTGAAAAGCTTTTGTTATAGGCTTCACCTCATCTTTGACTATAATGTATAAGAAGTTAATTAATTAAGGATTGATTGACCCTATCATGAAGGATTATAAATTCTACAACCGTTGTCACCAGGACTATATTCGGCCTTACTGTTTGTATTATTACTCATCAAATTTGCATTATTACTAACAACACAGACAACAGAAGGAGAAACCCTCTCTCTGGTGTTTGTTTAAAGGAACCTCCAGCAGGGGTGTCCTTAATAATAGTCTGTGAGATACCAATCAGTGCACAGATTCAACTCTACATTTCAAATGTGTTGATACATAGCATTTTAGCCTCTTGAAAGTGCAAAATGCATGAAATAATCTATGTTTAGTATCCAAGGAAAGTCACTTTGTGCCACCAGGTAAATATCCATTTAAAAACAGACAAGGTCAGTTCTGTTGGCTTTCAATCCTGGAGATGAGCCTTTTGATAATCTTGGTGGTGGCGGCTTAATTGCCAAGTTGTGTCTGACTCTTTGTGACCCTTTGGATTGTATTCCACTAGGCTCCTCTGTCCATGGGATTTCTCAGACAAAGACGCTGGAGTGGGGTTGCCATTTCTTTCTTCAGGGGATCTTACTGACCCAGGGATAGAACTTGGGTCACCTGCACTGCAGTCGGTTTCCTTACCTTAATCTTGGGAGATATATTTTGGAATTGGGTTTTGGTAAAGGCAAAAGCACGGCCGAGAGGAGCTACCCCACATCTGAGGTCAGGGGCAGAAGCCGGGAGGACCCCCATGCCCAAGGGGTGGCGGCCAAGAGGAGCTACCCCGCGACTGAGGCCAGGGGGTGGAGGCTGAAAGGGCCAGGGGTGGCAGCCGAGAGTGCCAGGCTGTGACAGTGCAGGAGCAGCCGAGAGGAGCTACCTCACGTCTGAGGCCAGGGGCGACGGCCGAGAGGAGCAACCCAACATCCAAGTAGCAGTGGCTGCACAGGCGCAGGAGGGCTTAGGAGGAGCTACTCTGCAATCAAGGTCAGGAGGAGCAGCAGTGAGGAGATACCCCTTGTCCAAGATAGGAGCAGAGGCTGTACTTTGCTGCAGCAGCCGTGAAGAGATACCCCATGTCCAAGGTAAGAGAAACCCAAGTAAGACAGTAGGTGTTGCAAGAGAGCGTCAGAGGGCAGACACACTGAAACCATAATCACAAAGAACTAGTCAATCTAATCACACTAAGACCACAGCCTTGTCTAACTGAGTGAAACTAAGCCATGCCCATGGGGCCACCCAAGGCATCCGGGTCATGGTGTAGAGGTCTGAAAGAATGTGGTCCACTGGAGAAGGGAATGGCAAGCCACTTCAGTATTCTTGCCTTGAGAACCCCATGAACAACATGAAAAGGAAAAATGATAGGATACTGAAAGAGGAACTCCCCAGGTCAGTAGGTCCCAATATGCTACTGGAGATCAGTGGAGAAATAACTCCAGAAAGAATGAAAGAATAGAGCCAAAGCAAAAACAATACCCAGTTGTGGATGTGACTGGTGATAGAAGCAAGGTCCGATGCTGTAAAGAGCAAAATTGCATAGGAACCTGGAATGTCAGGTCCATGAATCAAGGCAAATTGAAAGTGGTCAAACAGGAGATGGTAAGAATGAACATTGACATTCTAGAAATCAGCAAACTAAAATGGACTGGAATGGGTGATTTTAATTCAGAGGACCATTATATCTACTACTGCAGGCAGGAATCCCTCAGAAGAAATGGAGTAGCCATCATGGTCAACAAAAGTGTCCGAAATGCAGTACTTGGATGCAACCTCAAAAATGACAGAATGATCTCTGTTTGTCTCCAAGGCAAATCATTCAATATCACAGTTATCCAAGTCTATGCCCCAACCTGTAACGCTGAAGAAGCTGAAGTTAAACAGTTCTATGAAGACCTACGAGACCTTTTAGAACTAACACCCAGAAAAGATGTCCTTTTCATTATAGGGGGCTGGAATGCAAAAGCAGAAGTCAAGAAACACCTGGAGTAACAGGCAAATTTGGCCCTGGAATGCGGAATGAATCAGGGCAAAGGCTAATAGAATTTTGCCAAGAAAATACACTGGTCATAGCAAACACCCTCTTCCAACAACACAAGAGAAGACTCTACACATGGACATCACCAGATGGTCAACACCAAAATCAGATCGATTGTATTCTTTGCAGCCAAAGATGGAGAAGATCTACAGAGTCAGCAAAAACAAGACCGGAAGCTGACTGTGGCTCAGATCATGAACTCCTTATTGCCAAATTCAGACTTAAATAGAAGAAGGTAAGGAAAACCACTAGACCATTCAGGTATGACCTAAATCAAATCCCTTATGATTATACAGTGAAAGTGAGAAATAGATTTAAGGGACTAGATCTGATAGATAGAGTGCCTGATAAACTATGGACTGAGGTTCATGACACTATATAGGAGACAGGGATCAAGACCATCCCCATGGAGAAGAAATGCAATAGAGCAAAATGGCTGCCTGGGGAGGCCTTACAAATAGCTGTGAAACAAGAGAAGCAAAAAGCAAAAGAGAAAAGATACAAGCATCTGAATGCAGAGTTCCAAAGAATACCAAGAAGAGATAAGAGGGCCTTCCTCAGAGATCAATGCAAAGAAATAGAAGAAAACAACAGAATGGGAAAGACTAGAGATCTCTTCAAGAAAATTAGAGAGACCAAAGGAATATTTCATGCAAAGATGGGCTCAATAAAGGACAGAAATGGTATGGACCTAACAGAAGCAGATATTAAGAAGAGCTGGCAAGAATACACAGAAGAACTGTACCAAAAGATCTTCATGACCCAGATAAACATTATGGTGTGATCACTCACATAGAGCCAGACATCCTGGAGTGTGAAATCAAGTGGGCCTTAGAAAGCATCACTATGAACAAAGCTAGTGGAGATGATGGAATTCCAGTGGAGCTTTTTCAAATCCTGAAAGATGATGCTGTGAAAGTGCTGCACTCAATATGCCAGCACATTTGGAAAACGCAGAGTGACTACAGGCCTGGAAAAGATCAGTTTTCATTCCAATCCCAAAGAAAGACAATGGCAAAGAATGCTCAAACTATCGCACAATTGCATTCATCTCACACTAGTAAAGAAATGTTCAAAATTCTCCAAGCAAGGCTTTAGCAATATGTGAACTGTGAACTTCCAGATGTTCAAGCTGGTTTTAGACAAGGCACAGGAACCAGAGATCAAATTGCCGACATCAGCTGGATCATGGAAAAGGCAAGAGAGTTCCAGAAAAACATCTATATCTGCTTTATTGACTATGCCAAAGCCTTTGACTGTGTGGATCACAATAGACTGTGGAAATTTTTGAAAGAGATGGGCATACCAGACCACCTGACCTGCCTTTTGAGAAACCTATATGCAGGACAGGAAGCAACAGTTAGAACTGGACATGGAACAACTGGTTCCAAATAGGAAAAGGAGTACATCAAGGCTGTATATTGTCACCCTGCTTATTTAACTTATATGCAGAGTACATCATGAGAAACACTGGGCTGGAAGAAGCACAACTAGAATCATGATTGCCAGGAGAAATATCAATAACCTCAGATATGCAGATGAGACCACCCTTATGGCAGAAAGTGAAGAGGAACTAAAAAGCCTCTTGATGAAAGTGAAAGAGTAGGATGAAAAAATTGGCTTAAAGCTCAACATTCAGAAAATGAAGATCATGGCATCTGGTCCCATCACTTCATGGGAAATAGATGGGGAAACAGTGGAAACAATGTCAGATTTTATTTTGGGGGCTCCAAAATCACTGCAGATGGTGACTGCAGCCATGAAATTAAATGACACTTACTTCTTGGAAGGAAAGTTATGACCAACCTAGATAGCATATTGAAAAGGAGAGACATTACTTTGCCAACAAAGGACCGTCTAGTCAAGGCTATGGTTTTTCCAGTAGTCATGTAAGGATGTGAGAGTTGGACTGTGAAGAAAGCTGAGTGCTGAAGAATTGATGCTTTTGAACTGTGGTGTTGGAGAAGACTCTTCAGAGTCCCTTGGACTGCAAGGAGTTCCAACCAGGCCATTCTAAAGGAGATCAGTCCTGGGTGTTCTTTGGAAGGGATGATGCTAAAGCTGAAACTCCGGTACTTTGGCCACCTCATGTGAAGAGTTGACTCATTGGAAAAGACTCTGATGCTGGGAGGGATTAGGGGCAGGAGGAGAAGAGGACGAGAGAGGATGAGATGGCTGGATGGCATCACTGACTCCTTTGACGCGAGTTTCAGTGATCTCCAGGAGTTGGTGATGGACAGCGAGGCCTGGTTTGCTGTGATTCATGGGGTTCCAAAGAGCTGAACACGACTGAGCAACCTAATTGAACTGAACTGAACGGCAAAATTGAAGAGAACCTGAGAGTAACGTCCCTGGGCTATCTTTTTTTTTTCGTTTTTGCCCAGGTTCCAGTGTAGCAGCACATGAATGCATTAATCCAGATACACTTACCTAGGGAAGGTGATTGATAGGGATGGGGGGTGGGGTATTTTGGATAATTCCCTCTGGTCATGATATCTAAAATAAATGGAGAGAGCCTTCCTTGCACTATTATGCCCATTAGCGCAATTCACCCAGCATTATTAAATGCCTGTTATGTGAAAGATCCAGGGATCTAAGTCAAGCTGATGAATCAGTTCAGTTCAGTCCAGTCGCTCAGTCATGTCCGACTCTTCGCGACCCCATGAATAGCAGCACACCAGGCCTCCTTGTCCATCACCATATCCCGAGTTCACTCAGACTCACGTTCATCGAGTCAGTAATGCCATCCAGCCATCTCATCCTCTGTCGTCCCCTTCTCCTCCTGCCCCCAGTCCCTCCCAGCATCAGAATCTTCTCCAATGAGTCAACTCTTCACGTGAGGTGGCCAAAGTACTGGAGTTTCAGCTTTAGCATCATCCCTTCCAAAGAACACCCAGGATTGAAATCCTTTAGAATGGCCTGGTTGGAACTCCTTGCAGTCCAAGGGACTCTGAAGAGTCTTCTCCAACATCACAGTTCAAAAGCATCAATTCTTCAGTGCTCAGACTTCTTCCCAGTCCAACTCTCACATCCATACATGGCCACAGGAAAAACCATAGCCTTGACTAGGTGGACCTTAGTCAACAAGGTAATGTCTCTGCTTTTGAATATACTAACTAGGTTGGTCATAACTTTTCTTCCAAGGAGTAAGCGTCTTCTAATTTCATGGCTGCAGTCACCATCTACAGTGATTTTGGAGCCCAAAACAACAAAGTCTGACACTGTTTCCACTGTTTCCCCATCTATTTCCCATGAAGTGATGAGACCAGATGCCATGATCTTTGTTTTCTGAATGTTGAGCTTTAAGCCAACTTTTTCGCTTTCCTCTTTCATTTTCATCAAGAGGCTCTTTAGTTCTTCTTCACTTTCTGCCATAAAGGTGGTATCATCTGCATTTCTAGGTTATTGATATTTCTCCCGACAATCTTGATTCCAGCTTGTGTTTCTTCCAGTCCAGTGTTTCTAATGATGTACTTTGCATATAAGTTAAATAAACAGCATGACAGTATACAGCCTTGATGTACTCCTTTTTCCTATTTGGAACCAGTCTGTTGTTCCATGTCCAGTTCTAACTGTTGCTTCCTGTCCTGCATACAGATTTCTCAAAAGGCAGGTCAGGTGGTCTGGTATTCCCATCTCTTTGAGAACTTTCCATAGTTTATTGTGATCCACACAGTCAAAGGCTTTGGCATAGTCAATAAAGCAGAAGGAGATTTTTTCTGCTACTCTTTTGGTTTTTCCATGATCCAGCAGATGTTGGCAATTTGATCTCTGGTTCCTCTGCCTTTTCTAAAACCAGCTTATACATCTGGAAGTTTACGGCTCACGTATTGCTGAAGCCTGGCTTGGAGAATTTTGAGCATTACTTTACTAGCATGTGAGATGAGTGCAATTGTGCGGTAGTTTGAGCATTCTTTGGTATTGCCTTTCTTTGGGATTGGAATGAAAACTGACCTTTTCCAGTCCTCTGGCCACTGCTGAGTTTTCCAAATGTGCTGGCATATTGAATGCAGCACTTTCACAGCATCATCTTTCAGAATTTGAAACAGCTCCATTGGAATTCCATCACCTCCACTAACTTTGTTCATAGTGATGCTTTCTAAGGCCTACTTGACTTCACATTCCAAGATGTCTGGCTATAGATTAGTGATCACATCGTCATGATTATCTGGGTTGTGAAGATCTTTTTGTTACAGTTCTTCCATGTATTCTTGCCACCTCTTCTTAATATCTTCAGCTTCTGTTAGGTCCATACCATTTCTGTCCTTTATTGAGCCCATCTTTGCATGAAATGTTCCCTTGGTATCTATAATTTTCTTGAAGAAATCTCTAGTCTTTCCCATTCTGTTGTTTTCCTCTGTTTCTTTGCATTGATCGCTGAAGAAGACTTTCTTATTTATTCTTGCTATTCCTTAGAACTCTGCATTCAGATGCTTATATCTTTCCTTTTCTCCTTTGCTTTTTCCTCTCTTCTTTTCAAAGCTATTTGTAAGGCCTCCCCAGAGAGCCATTTTGCTTTTTTGCATTTCTTTTCCATGGGGATGGTCTTTATCCCTGTCTCCTGTACAATGTCAGGAACCTCATTCTATAGTTCATCAGGCACTCTATCTATCAGATCTAGTCCCTTAAATCTATTTCTCACTTTCACTGTATAATCATAAGGGATTTGATTTAGGTCATACCTGAATGGTCTAGTGGTTTTCCTTACTTTCTTCTATTTAAGTCTGAATTTGGCAATAAGGAGTTCATGATCTGAGCCACAGTCAGCTTCCGGTCTTGTTTTTGTTGACTCTGTAGATCTTCTCCATCTTTGGCTGCAAAGAATACAATCGATCTGATTTTGGTGTTGACCATCTGGTGATGTTCACGTGTAGAGTCTTCTCTTGTGTTGTTGGAAGAGGGTGTTTGCTATGACCAGTGTATTTTCTTGGCAAAACTCTATTAGTCTTTGCCCTGCTTCATTCTGCATTCCAAGGCCAAATTTGTCTGTTACTCCAGGTATTTCTTGACTTCCTACTTTAGCATTCCAGCCCCCTATAATGAAAAGGACATCTTTTCTGGGTGTTAGTTCTAAATGGTCTTGTAGGTCTTCATAGAACTGTTTAACTTCAGCTTCTTCAGCATTACAGGTTGGGGCATAGACTTGGATAACTGTGATACTGAATGATTTGCCTTGGAGACGAACAGAGATTATTCTGTCATTTTTGAGGTTGCATCCAAGTACTGCATTTCAGCCTCTTTTGTTGACCATGATGGCTACTCCATTACTTCTGAGGGATTCCTGCCTGCAGTAGTAGATATAATGGTTCTCTGAGTTAAATTCACCCATTCCAGTCCATTTCATTTCGCTGATTCCTAGAATGTCGACATTCACCCTTGCATCTCTTGTTTGACCACTTTCAATTTGCCTTGATTCATGGACCTGATATTCCAGGTTCCTATGCAGTTTTGCTCTTTACAGCATCAGACCTTGCTTCTGTCACCAGTCACATCCACAGCTGGGTATTGTGTTTGCTTTGGCTCCATCCCTTCGTTTTTCTGAAGTTATTTCTCCACTGATCTCCAGTAGCATATTGAGCACCTACTGACCTGGGGAGTTCCTCTTTCAGTATCCTATCATTTTGCCTTTTCATGTTGTTCATGGGGTTCTCAAGGCAAGAATACTGAAGTGGCTTGCCATTCCCTTCTCCAGTGAACCACATGTTGTCAGATCTCTCCACCATGGCCAGCCTGTCTTGGGTTGCCCTGCAGGCATGGCTTGGTTTCACTGAGTTAAACAAGGCTGTGGTCCTAGTGTGACTAGACTGACTAGTTTTCTGTGAGTATGGTTTCAGTATGTCTGCCCTCTGATGCCCTCTTGCAACAAAAAACTCTAATCATGAAAATTCATGATCCAAAAAGCTCTGCTTACTAATTGTCCTTGTGAATCAGCCCTTTCCCCAGTGTCTCTTAATCCTGAACTTGGCTGATCTGGCTGTAGGTCAGATATTTACTTCAGGTACTCACTCATTTTTTCATTCAGTTAACACATTTATTGAGCATTGAATATGCATAGGTACTTCACTAGTTGCTAAGACTGGATACATGGGCTAGGGGAAAAAAACACTTTTTGTTCTTGTGGAGAAGGCAGTCTAGTGTAATAAATTAATATGTTCAGCTGGCCAATATAATTCTAGTTCACAGTCAGGTAGCATTCAGACATCTTTGTAAGAAAAGGCAGAAACTCAGCTACCTGCCTTATTATATCTGTTTTCTCCTGGGGTCATTTCCTCTGCTAACTGCCTTCAATATATGATGAATTTTTCTGACTTATACCACAGATTTTCACTCTCACTCTTTCTCTGTTGATTCCAGCTGTTATAAAATTCTTGGCTGAGTTAGTTAATTAGTTCACTCTGCCTGGACTTCTGCTTGTAGCTCTTGCCTTCAAATCTGAGCCTTAAACTCTGATATCTGGCCCTCACTCCTCTCTTAGTGGTATCCACCCCAGAACCTCTAGATGCATTCTGAGGTTCATCTCTTGTCTCTATGAGGCTATTGCTACTAGGGTCCTATCATTGCACCCAGACAGTTTAGGGTGTTTATGCCAATATGAGTGGATGTCTACAGATAGCTCTAGTTGGGCCTATTCTCAATATAAATGAGTGTATTTATTGTTTCTCTCCACCATACGCAGTACAGTGACCAACCACACTTCATGACCCAGCATGTAAAATAGTAAGTATTGATTTAGCTTATGTGCCTGTGAGTGGACACAGCAGTTCTGTTCTTGCCTCGTTAGTCACTGGAAGAACAGATTTATTGATTTTGCTGGGCCCCAGACCTGGACAACTGGGCTGACTCACTCCTACTGTCCACCTTCCAACAGGCCAGCCTGGGCCCATTTTCATGGCAGAGGCAGAGTTCTAAGAAACAGAGAAAGCAGATAAGGCTTCTTTAGGTCTAGGTTCAGAAATGAGACAGTATCAGTTTCACTGATTTATTTTTGGTCAAAGTAAGTTACAAGTGCAGCACAGAATTTGAAGTAGAAATGTTAAATCTGGCCCCTCCAGAAGAAAGTTGCTGCAGTCATGATTGTAAGGAGAACTGAAAATTAAAACTGCTTTTTGCAATCAATCTTCCACAATGAACTGGTTTACAACTTTTTTTTTTTTGGCTGTCCCAGGTCTTTGTTTTGGTGTGTGGGCTCCGTAGTTGTGGCCCGCTGGTTTAGTTGCCTTGAGGCACATGGGATCTTATTTCCCCTGTGCGTGAGCTAAGTTGCTTCAGTCATGCCTGATTCTTTGCAACCCCATGGACCATAACTCGACAGGTTGCTCTGTCCATGGGATTCTCCAGGCAAGAATACTGGAGTGGGTTCCCATGCACTCCTCCAGGGGCATCTTTTATGTCTCCTGTGGGTTCTTGACCACTAGTACCACCTGGGAAACCCCCAAAATACCAAGAAAGACCCAGGGATCAAACCTGGGTCAATTGCATTGTAAGCAAATTCTTTACCGTCTGAGCCACCAGTGAAGCATGCGTGAATCAAACCCGTGTCCCTGGCACTGGGATGTGACCACCAGGAAAGTCCTCTTCAGCTTTTAAAGACTCTGTTAATCTAGTTTTAGACTTGGACTTGGTTAGGATTGGGGATGTGGGCTTGAGGTATGGTGGAGAGAGAACAGAAGATGAACATGGTGTTTCCTCATCACTCAATGAAGTGATGGGGAAACTCTCAGCCTTGTGAGTTGTACACAGTGACCCAGGAGGGAGTGAGGGTGGGGAGGGGTAGGCAAATGAGGAGGAAAAGCCTCCTCTTTCCAGATGTTCAGCTGAACATCCTGCTCTCACTTTCATCTCAGCTTCTAAGAACATGAGGACATTAAGGAATCCTCTGGGTGTCTTCTCTCCATGAGTTCTGTGGGACCTTCACCATCTGGATGGTAGAGCTACCAGGAAAAGAATACTGGTTACTGGAAGTAGTTTCTCATTTTAGATCTGAAAGTGCACACCTATTTTCAGACTTATACAAAGACACATAGGATGCAGTGAGTAGGATGGAGGGGTGTTCAGGATAAAGGCTATTTCATGTTTGTAAAGATATAGTCACTTCTTATCTACCAAGCATACCTATTTGTCTTCAGAAATCAAGTCTCTTTCATTTCTGTTTTTCATCCTTTCAGTTATTCATATTGCTGGCCAAGTGGGCAGAGTAATATTTCTTATTTTTGTGGTATTTTTAGACTCATGATTCATCTTCAGGGACACATTAATACAGAAAGGTTTTGTTGAGACGTTAAGTCTACTTACTCACAGTCTTGAAGTACTATTGTTGAGTGATACACACTTGTACCATATGAATTTTAGGATAAATGGTTTTGGACTATCTTGACTAAGCGCTATCCTCTTAAGCAGTTGATGGTGGGTATACAATATTTAATTCACTCTACTTAACTACACTTTGTTTGTGTTGCTTTTTAGTTTATTTACATGTGAACACTTCAGCACTGGGTTAGTGTTTTATTTACTCATAAGAATGCATTAACTACAAAGAACAATCTCTCCCTTATCATCAGACAAATATATTTGATTATCTCTATTTGAGTAAGACATATAGAATGATGGCATCTCAGAGTCAACAGAGACTGGTAATTATTTCACAACTATATTGATGCAAAGAGATGACAGTTTACTTTTCAGCATTATGTATCTTTCTCCCCTGTGCTGGATTAATCCTCTGAAACCCCTGTGAATTTTTTACTCAACTCCTTTGACTAACACTTGTCATGGTGTATGAGATTTTCAGGCATTGTTTGATAAAGCAGTTCCTGGCAATGAGTTGGCAAGAGGTCTTTTTTCACTTTCTTGGCTCATCCTTCCACCTCCAACACAGCGCTGCCACCAGATGGGGGACGGAAGGTGAAGTTTAGAAAAAGATACCACCTTATGTGACCCCACAGAACTTGTCATATTTCTGGCTAAGAAATCTGAAGATGAAGGATGCAGTGGCATGAAGAATGCAGTGGCATAAAAGTGCATGCCATAGTCCAGGGGCAAAGCAAGTGATTCTGTTTGGCTGAAATACAGAATGATGATGATAAACCGGCACAGGTAGCTTGGATCTGTGCTAATCCTCTAGAAAGTAGGAAGCTTTTGAAGGTTTTTCTAGCAGAGGATTTCAATATCTGGTGGCACTGAGAAAGAAAAAGTTAAGAGAAGGGTTTTAAAGATGGAGAGGATAGTTATTTTAAAAACTGTTGCAATAGACTAGACAAGATAGGGCTAAAGCAGTTACAAAGGTGGATTTGGTTTGCGGGTTTGATTTTTCCTGTGGGAAATTTTAGAGGCTGCATTGATAAAACTGGATGTAAAGGAAAGGGAAAGAGAGAATTAGATAACAAATTCAGAGCTTCTCACTTGGGATGATAATATTATTAATAGAGTTGGCAGAAATAGGAAAAGGAACATGTTTGGGTGGAAAATGAGTTCAGTTTTAGATGTGCTAAATGCAAAGTAGAAATCCAAGTGGAGATGGCATATTAGCAGATAGAAGTTGTGTCTGGAGTGCAGAAGAGAAGTTGAAAGTCAAAACTGTAGATATGGGAATCACAGGGAGTCAAAACTGTAGATTCTGTGGATATGAGAGCAGCCAGAGACATTAAACGAACCAGATTGCCCAGGAAGGAGGAGTGTCCTGAAAACAGATGCACGACAATGATGGAAACAAACTCCAAAGTGGTTGAGAGTAATGGAAAAGAAGTCAAATGCAAGAGGTAGAGAAGGCAAAGAAAGATCTTGTCTTTAGACAGTTTGTTATCTGATGGAAAGTTCTTTTGCAAGTTTCACTGATTCAGTCTAAGACACTTAGAGTGATACTTATTTGGATATACTTTCTTCACATTCAGAAAGATGAAAACTAGGGATGGAAAAGCCAGCATGTATTGTTCTCCTGTTATAAAGAGACATATTTTTCTTATTATATGGGCTAAATCGTTTCATCTCTCACTGCTGACAAGTGCTCAGTCATGTCCAACTCTTTGCAACCCATGGACTGTAGCCCACCAGGCTCCTCTGTCCATGGGTTTTCCCAGGTTAAGAACACTGGGAAACACATTTCCTTCTCCAGGGGATCTTCCCAACTCAAGGACTGAACCTGCATCTCCTGAATCTCCTTCACTGGCAAGTGGATTCTTTATCACTAGCGCCACCTGGGAAGCCCTTGTCTCTCTGAAGTCCTGATTAAAGCTAATTTCAAGCTCAAAGGTATACTCTCTCATTGTTTCTCATTTCAATAGTTTTATATTAAGGCACAAAATCCCAATCAATTCTTGTAATTATTAGTTTAATAAGGTATAAAATAACCTATATCCATCAACAGATGAATGAATCAGCATCTATATCTATCTACATCTATATCTCTCTATCCACCTATCCACCTGTCTATCTAAGATAGAACATTATTCAGCCTTAAAAAGATGGAAATTCTATCATTTTAGACTACATAGATGAAGCTGGAGGGCATTACACTGACTAAATAAGCCAGACAGAGAAAGACAAGTACTGCATAGTATCACTTACATGTGGAATCCAAACAAAAAATTTAACTCAAAGAAATGGAGAATAGAATGGTGGTTTCCAGGGCTGGGAGTTTGGGGGAATAGGGAGATGTTAGTAAAAGGGTGCACATTTTAAGTTTATGTAATGAATAAGTTCTGAGGATCTAAAATGTAACAGGACTGTGATTGATAACACTGTACTGGGTAATTGAAATTTGCTTAGACAGTAGAACTTGAAAGTTCTCACACACACACACAAACGGGTAAATAGGTGAGGTGATGGATATGTTTATTAGCTCAGTTCAGTTCAGTTCAGTTGCTCAGTTGTGTCCAACTCTTTGCAACCCCATGAATCGTAGCATGCCAGGCCTCCCTGTTCATTACCATCTCTCGGAGTTCACTCAGACTGACGTCCATTGAGTCTGTGATGCCACCCAGCCATCTCATTCTCAGTCGTCCCCTTCTCCTCCTGCCCCCAATCCCTCCCAGCATCATAGTCTTTTCCAATGAGTCAACTCTTCGCATGAGGTGGCCAAAGTACTGGAGTTTCAGCTTTAGCATCATTCCTTCCAAAGAGATCCCAGGGCTGATCTCCTTCAGAGTGGACTGATTGGAACTCCTTGCAGTCCAAGGGACTCTCAAGAGTCTTCCCCAACACCACAGTTTGGTGGGAAATCTTTTCACAATATATACTTATATTAAATCATACATTGTAAGTATCTTAACATTTTATTTCTCAGTTATACCTCAATCAAGCTGAAAAAAACTATAAATATAATATGATTATAAATTCAAATATAGCAGAAGGGTTGATTTTTAAGTAAATATTTAACTCTCTCTAATACAATTATTTACTTTCACTTCCTGGGAGGTTCATTGTTTACATTTTTTGTATGTGTTTCTAGAAATTTCCATATCTGTGTAGTTTTAGATACATGCACAAATACACATGTACATACAGGAAATCCTCAAGATCTGTGCTGAACTTCAATAACATCAAAGCCACAGATGCTTTGACAGTTCAGTCTTCTTCCTTTCCTTCCCTACCATTTTCTGAGAAAGTAAACGAAAAGAGGATACAGAATTTTTCAACAAGGAAACGAAATATGATACCTTCATCAGAAAGGAGAGACATGGATCAATGTTTTAGTTTTAAGAATACACTTCTTTTTTCTTTCTTGTGGGATCCTCAAGATAGCTCCTAATGATCCTAAGACTTTAATACAACTATGTAGTGATTTTTCCTCTTTATAGGAGTAGATGCAACAGTACAGTGTGATTGTGCTATTGTCATTGTTCTTTTCATATATATCCTGGGGAGAATAAATCATAACTGCTAATCCCTTTAAATAAATTGTGTTTATTTGCTTACTGTTTAGGATATGTATAAATTATAGATGGCTTGTCCTTTTACATCTCAAATAAGACAAAAGACTTTGAATTCTATCATAGATCTGAGATTTCTGTTCATGATAATGCTCATTTGCTTTTCTAAACCTTGATGTTCTGTTATGAACAAGAGTCCTCCCCTAACTATGGGTGGGAAGCACCAGCTCAGGGGTAGAACCATTCACATCCAGACTGAAGAGTCTTACATTCAGGAAAAGTGCTGGAGGCAGTATAGGTAATACTTGGCTCCTCAGAGCCTGAGAGGGTAAAGAATTCACCTAGATCGCAGGAGACACAGGAGATGCGGGTTTGATCCCTGGGTTGAGAAAATCCCCTGGAAAAGGGAATGGCAACCCACTCCAGTATTCTTGCCTGGAAAATCCCTTGGACAGAGAAGCCTGGCAGGTCAAAAGAGCTGGACACGACTGAAGCGACTCAGCACACACATGGTAATAAAGGTCTAAGGAGAAAGTACTTCCTTGTTGCACATCTTATCAGAATCCTCCAATCTTATTAACATGCAGATGTCCAGAGTAATTTCTTCATGAGCGTCTTAAACTAGAGAAGGTTTTATTCATCTTTGTGTTCAACACCATACCTAGCACAAAGGCTTACACTAAGTGGGCTCACTAGGTGTTTGCAACAGGGAATTAAAAGTTAAATTGGCATTATGATTGCTCTCTCAGTCAATTTCAGATCCATAGGACAACAGAGGAGTTGCATGATCATTTTGGCCTCAGTTTTCTCATCTGTGATAGAGGATGAGTAATGCTTCCTTTTACATGATTGATGTATAGTAGGCATGACTGATCTGACTGATCTATAGTAGGCAGACTTCCCTGGTGGCTCAGATGGTAAAAGCATCTGCTTACAATGAAGGAGACCTGGGTTCGATCCCTGGGTTGGGAAGATCCACTGGAGAAGGAAATGGCAACCCACTCCAGTATTCTTGTCTGGAAAAGCCCATGGACAGAGGAGCCTGCCAGGCTACAGTCCACGGGGTTGCAAAGAGTCGGGCATGACTAAGCGACTTCACTTCACTTCACTTGACTTTTCAGGCATGACTGATGTTGGAATAATTTGTGTGAAATGTTGCTGAATGCAAGCAACAAGTAATTTCTTAGTTTCATTTGGTGTTTCCCAGAGAAAAGTAATTGCCTACTGTTTGTTTTGATAGTGATTTGAAAATAATAGTGACTCTTGTGAAGCAATTTTCCCTTTGATTTCTTTGTAACAAAAATGTTTACTTGCTATACTTCCACTTTCCACTATAGTAAGTGTGTTATGGCCCTGGAAATGTGACATGATGAATTATTTTTCTTATCGTAATTTCAGTCACTAACATCATTACTTCTCAGTTTCTTCATGCTTTTGGATACCATTGTTTGTGGGGAGTACATTACTGTAATGTGAGGTTCATACAATATAGAATAACTGTATTCATAACTCTCCCACATACTTGGCAGAATAATCAATGGGCTGCATTTTATCATTGCACATGGGGACAGTTATGCAGTGTTCCATAGATTATAGACATTTTATAGGGCCCTAGGAAGAACTAGATAGAGAGGAATTTCTAGATAAAAATTAAGTCAGAAAATTAATGATAAATATACCTAGGATATCATGGAAGAATAATAAATTAGAATTTATTTTATGTCAGTGGCCTAACATCATCGCTTTTCATGTCACATATTTGCAGTTGTTCTAATTAGTGCTGATGCTCTGACAATATTATTCAGATCCCATCTTTCCACATTGCAAATGCTTTGTTTATAGTTTCCTTTGTATTGAGAACAAATAGGTCAACCTTAAAAATCATATACTTATCAGTGTTTCATTTCTTAATTTTGCTGTTGATATATTTTTCTATGTATCTGTGTGTATGTGTGTGTATGCTCAGTTGTTGAGTCATGTCTGATCCAACTCTTTATGACCCCATGAACTGTACAGCCCAGCAGGCTCTTCAGTCCATGAGATTTTCCAGGTAAAAATACTGGAGCAGGTTGCCATTTCCTCCTCCAGGGGATCTTCCCAGTTCTATCATTGCTCTTATAGAATTGCATTATGACACTTAGGCTATATATCTGTCTTGTCTTGAGGAAAGGACAGAGTATTATCACTGTATCAAAGTCCCCAGCACCATGCCTTGCTCATTATGGATGCTCAACATTTGCTGAATAAATGCCTAAATGAACAAGTATACCAAACTACAATGTAGTGTCTTGAAACAATTCATCCATGAAGAATAACTTTTTTTCCTCAGTGATTATTAGCTCTCTCCTTCCATCCCACATTACTTTATTTGCAGATAGGTAAGTTGAGGCTCACTAGTAACTTGTCAAAGTATTTATAATTATGCCAGGAGTCAGTGTTTCTAGCTATAATGAGCAATTGGTGCATTTAAAGAATACCACACACAGGTACACATATGCATGCATGCTAAGTCACTTTGGTTGTATCTGACTCTGTGCAACCCTATGGATTGTAGCCCGCCATGCTCCTCTGTCCATGGGATTCTTCAGACAAGAATGCTGGAATGAATTGCCATTTCCTTCTCCAGGGAATCTTTCCAACCCAGGGATCAAGCTCGCATCTTTCACATCTACTGCAGTGGCAGGCAGGTACATATGTGGGCCATAGCAAAAAGAGTTGAATGCCATCAGCCCTTTCTGATCTTAATAAAGAGGGTAAGTGTCACTCTCAGAACTAACTTCATTGTCTCATTTATCATTCACTGAAAGAAGTTACTTCTGAGTTATGATAGTGTTGGGTTGTGAACAGTTTAGTCCATGAGATTATACTCTGAAAAAAATAGCCTTCTTTTTCTTTACACTTGTGATGCGCGCATTCATAGGGCATAAAGCTTTTCCTAGGTACCAGCACGCCAAAGTACATTTTATTGAGCTGACTTATGACATGGTTTGGTCTCTTAAGAGATTACTGCATCAAATGAAGGTATAAGTAGAACGGGAGATTTCTGTACTGTGCATGGTCCATCAACATTAATGAGAGTTGTAAATGCTCCACAAGTATGAGGTATGAAGAGGACCAGCGAAGTTGTTTTTATTGGTATTTATTCATGGGCTGATTAGTGTCTATGGCACCTATAAACACATAACAGATAAGGTTCCTGCCCTGAGAAGCTTACAGTCTAACTCAAAGAGATGACAGCTGTTGGAGTATGTTTTAGTGAATCAGCTTCTTTCCTCAACATCATGACACCCATAGGAGACTGGAATATGGTCATTGTTGCACGGGATTCATTGCTTTAAGTCAAATAATAATTCAGAATGTTTCCAGCCCAAACACTACAGCTGCTCTCACCAGTGGGGAGTGATTATGTAGGCTCTGATTATGTAGCCTCTGATCACTCATGTTAAAGGAGAAGATAAAGAACTAAGACAGAATTTTGGAAGATGGAAACAAGCAAATAAAACCACACAGAGAGAACTTCCAATTGCCATATCGGCTATAGCAAAGCATCCAATCTGGAATTAATCATTTCAGTCATTTATAAGTAGGTTTGTGTCTCCCTTTTCATAAGCGTCTCGCCCTACTATAAATGACATTCTGTTTTATGAAAGCATAATGTGAAAATCTACTGATAAGCCAAATAATAAAAACTTTATAGCATGTCAGGGCTTTTTATTATTATTATTTAACCTCAATCAAGTTATAATACTGAACACATGTATCCTTGGCCTAAATCACCTTGTCAAGTTGAACTGTATATTCAGCTTCATTTACATGACATATGATCTAATGCTGGAGAACAACAATACCATTGTAGTGTTAATTGAAAACTCCAAACCGAGAGCCAGAAGAAACCACTGGTCTGATTGCTGAGGGTCCCAAGGAAGGGGATCTATTCCCACACCTGCAGTTGGTCCATAACACTAACATTGTTACCGACATCTGGGTCTAATCAGTCCAGAGGCCTTGATATGCTGCTCTTGGGGCACATAAATTTAGCATTACATTCATTTTAAAAGCCCCTTCTTTCAGTTTTTAAGGACAAGATAGATTCATGGCTCCACAGAGTCTAACAAAGTAGAAACCACAAACAGAGTAAGTTACTGCCATAGGCCTTGTGGACTTGACTTACCAACTCTTTGCCACTTAAATAATGGAATTTTATGTTCAGCCCCAGCTATCAAAAATGTGTTTCCACTGAAAGTGAAGTCTGATTGAAAAGCTGTATTTAAAATACAAGCAAATCCTCAGAAAGTGAGCCAATTTGTATAAATCAGACTTTATGTAAGGATATGAGATAATATCTAATATAAGAAATATATGCTTCGGGGTCATAATTTGCCTCATTCCCTTTGTAACTGGAAGGCCTTTTAGAATTGACCCTTCAGAGCGGGCTTTCAGAAGGTTTGCATCCAAAGGAGACTTTTAGAAGAAAGGTTAAAGATTCGTAGATCTTTCAGCGGGACTTTGGATAGATGGCTACTGAAGATAAAGGGTCTGCTTGACCCAGTAATTATATTCGGCAATTGTTCTGCAGAGTGTAGCTTTTATGAAAAGTTTGACTTCCACTCAACATGAGTGAAAATGACATACCCTCTTCTGTTTTGTGAAGATACCCTGGGTAGTCAGACTTCTGAAGAAGAAACAAGCCTGCACAATTTTTGCAGGGGTATTTATTGAAGATATAAATACAAAATGAAACAAAACCACCAGTCGTCCTGCAAACAATTCACTTGTGTACTTGAGGCCAAGTTGCTATGGAGCAGAATTTTTAATTTATGTTGTTTGTTGTTTTCTGTCTTTTCTTGTCTTTCCTCTTTTGTGTCACTAAACCTAGAGGGATAGGATGGGGAGGGAGGTGGGGGGAATATTCAAGTGAGAGGGAGCAAGGGTAAACTGGTTGATTTGTGTTGATGTTTGGTAGAAACCAATGCAATACTGTAAAGCAATTATCATTCAATTAAAAATAAATAAATTTTTAAAAGACACAGGAATCAACAGAAAAAAAAATTTTTTTTTAAAGAATTTCCTGTGTTGCTCAAGGTGCCAGGGAGTTGGTAAAATAATTCTCTAGGCTGATAAAGTTTGGTGCTTTCTGGCTACACTGTTCTGTTTATTTATTGGCTCGAATGTGGCTCTTGGCCTTCGAGTACTTCCAATGAACTGGATAGAATTCTTTCTAATGGACATTCCTAAATGATTGAAATTAATAAATGAATGAGGTTAGTGATAAACAAATAGAGGTGGGAAGAGACAAGATCTTCTTCCTTGGATATATACTCAATAATAAATAAGACAGACATTTTTCTCCTCTAATGCTACAGATAGCATTTGTTGATATGGTATTTCATCTTAGCTAGTGTTTCATCATCAACTCAACTTTTTTCCTTCTAGTCCTATTTTGTATTTGAATATGCATAAGTATAGTCTTTGAGTAAAAAGTATGAAAACCAAACTTGAATGTTTACATATAAAAATATACTGGTTCATTAAGAACAACTTGTGTTAAAAGGAGATTTCCAGAATTTAGGGGTAGAATACAGATGAGAATGGTCTACACTTCTTGTAGACCATTGATTATTCTCAAGTATCATGTAGTTTAGGGCATGATATTCATAAAAATGGCCTTGATTCATGAAGAAATTTTCATATAATGTTTAAGCTACTTTAAACAAATCAGGATGTGCTTCGCCATTAAAAAAATCCTTCCTTCAAAAATAATCCATTTCAAAGAGAATGTTTTAGTTATCAGGAAAATTCGGGGGATATAAACATGGATATTTCAACAGATCTCCCTACATCTGTAAAATCAGTGTAGACATTTGGATTTGTGAACAGTATCATAAATAATGGAGTGCCATGAAAAGATTACTTACTGTATGCCAGGAACTATACTGGACATTCTGTGGTGCTACATATGTATAAGCCCACACTCTTCCTTTTATCTAGCTAGTGAGCCAGCTTGATTCTCACATAAAACTGATATGTGGCAATATTTGTGCTTCAGTCTTTGATTTGGTTTCTAGAAACAAGGTGTTCTCATATCCAATGTGTTGTGATCAATACATGATATTCACATTCTACTTTTGTGATTTATATTGTGAAAAGAACTTTACAGCCAGGACAGTGCAGCTATATCTGTTTAAAGTATGATGTACATTTATTCAGATATAGAGTTATTTCATTCATTTAATAAAAAGTGATAGGCATGATAGTATGTAGGACAAGTTCCCATAAGACAGATAAAAAATTGTAAATAAATTCCTGTAATGTATATGGTGGAAATCTCATATCTGCTTAAAAACTCTACAGTATTCTGTTTAGATATTTTTAATGCCCCGTTCCACTAAGCTTAGTTTTGTAACTCCAAATACTTTGAGGAACTGAGTATGTGATTAGCTAAGGGATTTGCTCCCAAGGATGGAGGAACCTGGTAGGGTGCAGTCCATGGGGTCGTGAAGAGTCAGACACGACTGAGCGATTTCACTTTCACTTTTCAGTTTCATGCATTGGAGAAGGAAATGGCAACCTGCTCCAGTGTTCTCGCCTGGAGAATCCCAGGGACAGGGGAGCCTGGTGGGCTGCCGTCTATGGGGTCACACAGAGTCAGACACGACTGAAGTGACTTAGCAGCAGCAGCAAGGGATTTGCTGAAGATGAGAAACACAACCAGTATCAAATTTTAATTTGTTTCCTGGAGAAATGATGGAATACACTGAGTTGTCCACAGATGTGGGTTTATACCCATTTCCAGTTTGCAGTGGCAGGGAAACAATGGAAATTTGAGACAGTTACTGAATCCCAAAGCAGAGACATTACTTTGCTGACAAAGGTCCGTTTAGTCAAAGCTATGGTTTTTCCAGTAGTCATGTACGGATGTGAGAGTTGGACTATAAACAAAGCTGACCACCAAAGAATTGATGCTTTTGAACTATAGTGCTGGAGAAAGTGCTTGAGAGTCCCTTGGATTGGCAAGGAGATCCAACCAGTCAATCCTAAGGGAAATCAGTCCTGAATATTCATTGGAACGACTGATGCTGAAGCTGAAACTCTAATACTTTGGCCACCTGATGCAAAGAACTGACTCATTGGAAAAGACTCTGATGCTGGGAAAGATTGAAGGCAGGAGGAGAAGGGGATGACAGAGGATGAGGTGGTTGGATGGCATCACAACTCAATGGACATGAGTTTGAGCAAGCTCCGGGAGTTGGTGATGGACAGAGAAGCCTGGAGTGCTTGAGTCCATGGGGTCGCAAAGAGTCGTACGTGACTGAGCAACTGAACTGAACCAAATCCTTTAATTCTATGCAGTCTATATTTCATGCCTGAAAAAATGACCAGGAGTCACACTACAGCCAAAGTAACAGTGAACAAAAGAACATTTCTCTAGATCAGCCACAACTTGAATAACTCTAGACTTCTCATATTTTCCCCAAATATTATGAATTGGTACCACTGATTTAGCCTATTACATAGTCCTTGTCAGGTGGTTTATAGACTCACTTATTCAGTCATTGCAACAGAACAAAATGAATAAAGAAATTGTGGTTCATAGAAATACATGCCCAAGACCACACTACTAATGACTATCTGACATCTTATATAGTTTTTCATAGCCCTTATCACTGTTTATATTTATGGATTGGCAAAATTATTGATCAGTGCCTTCTGCTTTGTGAGGGCAGAGAGTGCTTGTGTTTTGCATTCAGAGCCTGGAACAGTGCATATTACTCTCCTAATTAAGCTCCTGTCCTTATCATTCACATGTAGCTGCTTCTAATCTGAGTGGTCCTGATGATATACTACCCTCTGTTTTGCTCTCCAGTGACCTTCAGTAGCAAAGAAGAATGGGAACATTTACCTTTCCTGTGACTTTTATTCATATCTCAAATGAATTTTGTGCTCCAGGGCTTTTATTTTTAACCGTCTCCTCTCCCTGGCCCCTCCAGGCCCAGTCGCAATGGAAACAGATTGGAGAAGGATGTTAACACCACTTGCTTTGCTATATTCCATACTGCCCTTTCCTTACGACATCTATAGGCCAAACTCCTCAAGCTCTCTGCCATGAGGAGGGAAGGTCATTCTCAAGGGCTTCAATCTTTCCTGCAAGTCAGGCTTTGTGAGCCTGCAGGATATTCAAGGCTAGGCTCTCAAACCAGAGTGCTTGCTGTGCTTGAGCATGCCTTATTCCAGGAAGGAGTGGTAGACTTTGCCCTCTGGGGTAAGACAGAATTTGTGGACCTGACTCATGAAACATCTTGCTTCCAACCACTTCCAAGTCAGTAGCAACCTATAATCAAGGAATTAGCGTAAAGTAAAAGTTGAAAAAGTTGGCCTTAAAATGGAAGAATGAAGTCAGAAAGATAAAGATAAATATCATATACTAACGTATATATATAGAATCTAGAAAGATGGTACTGATAAATTTTCTTCAAGGCAGCAATGGAAACACAGACATGGAGAACAGACTTCTGGGACATGGGTGGGAGTGGGGAGAGGAAGGAGAGGGTGAGGTGTATGAAAAGAGTAACATGGAAACTTACATTACCATATGGAAAATAGATAGCCAATAGGAATTTGCGGTATATGATTCAGAGAACTCAAACAGGGGCTCTGTAACAACCTAGAAGGGAGGGAGGTGGGAGGCAGGTTCAAGAGGGAGGGGACATATGTATCCCTATGGTTGATTCGTGTTGATGTATGGCAGAAACCAACAAAATGTTGCAAAGCAATTATCCTTCAACTAAAAAAATAAACTAAAAAGGCTAAAAAAGAGAGAGCTTGGAATGAAAATAGCAAAAAAAAAAAAAAAAAGGGAAGAGTGTATATACTGTACATTGTGCCTCAGCCAAAAACACATTTCTAGTGCTACTTTTGGACTAATTCAATAGAAATTCTAGCCATTATGCTCTTCTTTCAGGATTTTTTAAAAAGACAGTTTGAGGACCTTTGTGCAGGCTGTTTCCTCAGCTCAACCCATATTTCTGTTTCCATATTGCCACACTCCTTTCATCCATCAGGTCTCAGTCTCAATATAAACTGCATCAGAGAGGTGACAAAGACCTTGACCAAGAAACTTGCTCAAGAAACTTGCCAAACTTCACTTGTTCTTGTCATTCTCTATCTTGGCACCCTGTTTATTTCCTTCATAGTGCTTGTCACATTGTTTTACTTACTTTTTAGTGTCTGACTCCTGTTCCAAGCAACTTGAGGACAGGCAGTGTCTTCTTTAATCAAAGCCTCTTTGGTAACAAGTCTTAGTAAGAACTAGAAAAGGTGTCCACTCTTGTTCATTTTGGCATATTTTACATGATACAATCTAGTTCACCATGTCTTAGACCAGATCTTGACACCTAAGGATTCAAGTTTGTATTTATTGAATGAACATTAACTTATAAAATGCAATTTTCTTCTTTTCTGAAATATTCACCTCTCTACCAGCCTATATTCTATAGTTTCTTCAAGACTCAAGGTATCAGTGGTCTTTATTACTTAGGGGACTCTCTTAGGTAATTACTTGAATATTACCTAGCTGTGTTCTTCTTCTACTGTATGTTTTTAAACAGCTTTTTTCCCCTTCAAATTATATGATTATTTGTATGCCTCAAAAAAGTAAGTTGAGCTTGAAATAATCTTGGTGAGAAATAAGAACTTAAAGTCATGTTAGCACTGAAAGAATAGTGAAGACCAAGAAACACTTGAAATTTCAGAGTTTTCTTCCCAACTATTAGTTTAACAGATAATAGATACTACATAAGAAAAACTGGAATATGACAAGGATCATAAATGATCACATCTCCAATAAATTCTAGTAGTATAATCATTCAATAAAGACACATCTACAAACATTAATCTGTTTGAAGATAGGAAAAAGTGTAAGTAAAGCATACACTGTGAAAGGCAGAATCATTTAGCTAGTGCAGTTTTCAGATATGTAAAAAAATTGTTTTAGGAGAATTATACAATACAGGGTGGTGGAGAATAAAAGTGTATGAAAATGTATCCACAGATAATCAAATAAAAGCACAGTAGACACAGTGCCAGAGAACAATTTGGATTAGATTTTTTCCCAGTGGAATTCTTTCAAGTATTAACCAATTCAACCTTTGGAAATGAAATATTTGTCTTATAACGGGAAAGTTGCCTTTCATTGTTGAAGCTATAACTTGTCTTTGGCTGCTTTATTCTTCACTAAAGCATTCTTTTTCTAAGTTTTATATGTTTAATATTTACCATATGAAAAGAAACAGTATCAAAAAGTCTAGAGTAGAGGCATGTATAGGTTCCAATCACAGTTTTTGATTCTAGGATAAAATTATATCAGTGATCTCAAGGCCAATGCCCAGATTTTGTTTGTTTGGACATTTGGGGATAAGCTTGTCAGTTAGGCTGCTATCCCAGCTGCCTCTCAGCTTTTCTATCTTCACCTGGGTCACTCCAGTCCACATATCTTGTTGTTATTGTTGCTGAGTTGCTCAGTCATGTCCGTCTCTTTGCAACCCTAAGGACTGTAGCCCACCAGGCTCCTCTGTCCATGGGATTTCCCAGGAAAGAATACTGGAATGGGTTCCCATTTCCTTCTCCAGTCCACACATCTGATCTCACCAATAATTTTTAAAAAGCTTTCCAGTTTAACTTAAAAGTAATTGCCACCATCAACCAATCATTTTTGTTATTCTTCCAATGAAGCATGTTCATCATCAATTTATGTAGAGAACTGTTTGCTTTATCAACTTCTCTTTTTATTAAGTCAGATCACTGTGTAGATTTCGTTATTTCTCTTTACTACAATCATATGCTTGTGAAAATTATAATTCATGGAGTAATTTAATAAAATAGAAACTATTTTTATTCTGCTGATGGTGATATTATCTCCCTATGCATCAGTTTCCCTGTCTGTAAAATGGAGATCACATATTTGATGTGTTATCTAGTTACCACAATTGTTGAGGAAATTCTTGTGGCTCTAACGGGTAAACCCCATATTCTCAATGGTTTAACAACATAAAATTTATTACTTGTCCAGTGTGAATGCTCCTGGTTGGGTCGATCTCCTATAAAAGTGGTTAAAGGACCCAGATTGTCTCCATATCACAAATTAATCATCTTCCCATGTGGTTTCCAAGTTTTCAGAGGAAAGAGAAATTGACTATGAAGAAGATGAGCTGACCCATGACAACTTCAGCCTGTGAATGACACATATTATATATACATATATTATATATGTTATATGTGTTTCTCCATACTTTGAATTTTGCATTTTTGTGAATTGAATCATACTTCTGTTAATTTCACATTTGTGTGAATTGAAGCATACTTCTGGTAAATTAATAATCTGTCATTTTAGTTCTCAGTTTGCTTTACATTTCTGAAGTACTGACTGGGCTTCCCTGGTGACTCAGACAGTAAAGAATCTGCCTGCAATGCAGAAGACCCAAGTTCAATCCCTGGATTGGGAAGATCCTCTCGGGGGAGGACATGGCAAGCCACCCCAGTGTTCTTGCCTGGAGAATCCCATGGACAGAGGAGCCTGGTAGACTATGGTCCACGGGTTCACAGAGAATAGAACATAACTGAGTGACTAACACTTTCATTTTCTTTCTGAAGACTGATTAGGAGAAATGTGCAGCTAATAGACCCATATATAGCAAAGGGTTAATCATGGACATTTTAAAGGATTATACCTTAACAGTTTCTACTTCTAATTTTGACAAAGTTACTGGTCTTGAACTTGCCCTTAGAGTATGATTCTTGAGAGAAGGAAAACACATGAGACAAGTACATGAATGCTTATACAAATACTCCTACTTTTTTTTTATAGACACTTTCCTGTGTAGAATAGGCATATGAAACATAAGTATAACAGCATTCTAAGGTTGCTGTAGAGCATATTGGAGCTTCAGAGCTGTCCCAGGCCCTGGAATTTTCTGGGCATAGTGTCTAAGAAGTAAAATCTCAGAGGGTGGTGTCTAAAGTCTATGCACAGGTTTACTGTATGTCCATGAAAAATCAATGAGATGCACATGCTCAAGGCAAGATATCTAGAGGCATAGCAGAGATTCCTGATACAGTAATGGGAGATGAAATTTCATCCAATCAGAGTAAAGAGACCATACTAACATACTTAAGTATTCAGTTGAGACTCCATTCCATTGAGTAAGGAGCCTGCAACACAAAAAAACTTATACTAAAACAGGATCACCTTAACAAAAAATATAAAACCAGGATTAACAGGTTCAAATATACTTGAGTAATTTAATTGCCTTCCAGAAGAAATTTGACTCCTCTTAAAAGAATAGCAAGGCGAGATAAGAAAGCCTTCCTCAGAGATCAATGCAAAGAAATAGAGGAAAACAACAGAATGGGAAAGACTAGAGATCTCTTTAAGAAAATTAGAGATACCTAGGGAATATTTCATGCAAAGATGGGCTCAATAAAGGACAGAAATAAGGACCTAACAGAAGCAGAAGATATTAAGAAGAGGTGGCAAGAATACACAGAAGAACTGTACAGAAAAGATCTTCACAACCCAGACAATCACGATGGTATGATCTCTCACCTAGAGCCAGACATCTTGGAATGTGAAGTGAAGTGGGCCTTAGGAAGCATCACTGCAAACAAAGCTCGTGGAGGTGATGGAATTCCAGTTGAGCTATTTCAAATCCTAGAAGATGATGCTGTGAAAGTGCTGCACTCAATATGTCAGCAAATTTGGAAAAATCAGTAGTGGCCACAGGACTGGAAAAGGTCAGTTTTCATTTCAATCCCAAAGAAAGGCAATGCCAAAGAATGCTCAAACTAGCACACAATAACACTCATCTCACACGCTAGTAAAGAAATACTTAAAATTCTCCAAGCCAGGCTTCAGCAATACATGAACCATGAACTTCCAGATGTTTAAGCTGGTTTTGGAAAAGGCAGAGGAACCAGAGATCAAATTGCCAACATCTGCTGGATCATCAAAAAAGCAAGAGAGTTCCAGAAAAGATCTATTTCTGCTTTATTGACTATGCCAAAGCCTTTGACTGTGTGGATCACAACAAACTGTGGAAATTCTGAAAGAGATGGGAATACCAGACCACCTGACCTGCCTCTTGAGAAATCTGTATGCAGGTCAGGAAGCAACAGTTAGAACTGGGCATGGAACAACAGACTGGCTTCAAATAGGAAAAGGGGTACAACAAAGATGTATATTGTCACCGTGCTTATTTAACTTATATGCAGAGTACATCATGAGCAATGCTGGGCTGAAAGAATCACAAGCTGGAATCAAGATTGAAGGGAGAAATATCAATAACCTCAGATATGCAGATGACACCACCCTTATGGCAGAAAGTGAAGAGGAACTAAAAAGCCTCTTGATAAAAGTAAAAGAGGAGAGTGAAAAAGTTGGCTTAAAACTCAACATTTAGAAAATGAAGATCATGGCATCCAGTCCCATCACTTCGTGGCAGAGAGATGGGGAAACAGTGGAAACAGTGTCAGACTTTATTTTTGGGCTCCAAAGACACTGCATATGGTGATTGCGGCCATGAAATTAAAAGACGCTTACTCCTTGGAAGAAAAGTTATGACCAACCTAGATAGCATATTCAAAAGCAGAGACATTACTTTGCCAACAAAGGTCCATCTAGTCTAGGCTATGTTTTTTTTCAGTGGTCATGTATGAATGTGAGAGTTGGACTATAAAGAAAGCTGAGTGCCGAAGAATTGATGCTTTTGAACTGTGGTGTTGGAGAAGACTCTTGAGAGTCCCTTGGACTGCAAGGAGATCCAACCAGTGCCTCCTAAAGGAGATCAGTCCTGAGTGTTCATTGGAAGGACTGATGTTGAAGCTGAAGCTCCAATACTTTGGCCACTTGATGCGAAGGGCTGACTCATTGGAAAAGACCCTGATCCTGGGACAGATTCGGGGCAGGAGGAGAAGAGGACAACAGAGGGTGAGATGGTTGGATGGCATCACTGACTCGATGGACATGGATTTGGCTGCACTCTGGGAGTTGGTGATGGACACGGAGGCCTGGAGTGCTGTAGTTTATGGGGTTGCAAAGAGTTGGACATGACCTGAAGGGAAGATCATGCAATCCAGACGCTTGTTGCATATCATTTACACTGATATATTCATAATGAATGAACAGAAGGAAAATCTCAGCAGAGAACTGGAAACTAAAAAGTAACAAAATGAAAATTCTAGGATTGAAAATATTTAAAATTTCAAAACTTTTAAAAATCACTCTGTAGTGCATTCAAAGGGTCAGAAAAAGCAGTGAATTTGAAAGTAGAGTGCTATAAATTATTTAATATGAAGAACAGAGAGAAAAAAGACTGGAAAAAAGCAATAGATCCTTAATGACATAGCAGATATTCTATAATGACTAAATGATCAGTTCTAGTTCACCAGGGAGGTACAGTAGTCACAAATGTCTATGTTCCTAATAACAGAGCATGTGACCATGTGAAGCTATAAATTTATAGAACCAAAGGGAGAAATAGACAAATTCACAAATACAGTTGAAAATTTCAACATTATGTTCTCAGTAGTTGATAGTAGAAGGAGATAGTACAAAAGGTAATACAAGGAGATAGTGCAAAAATAGTAGGAGTAGAGAAAAACTGAACAACACTAACAGTCACCTAACCTAATTAACATTTGTGTGTGCATGTGTGCTCATTTATGTCCAACTCTGTCCCCACTGACTGTGGGCCACCTGGCTACAGTCCATGGGGGGTCTCTAGGCAAGAATACTGTAGTGGGTTGCCTTCTCCAACAGATCTTCCCCAGCCAGAGGCCAAAGCCGCCCTCCCTGCATTGGCAGGCAGATTCTTTACCACTGAGCCAATATAATACCAAACCCCAAAATAATAGAATCACATTCCTTTATAATGTGATTATAAAAGTACATTCAACAAGTTAGGGCCAGAAGACAGAAACAACAGAATTAAATTATACTTCAATAATATTGAGGTATTAAGCTAAGTCCCAGAGACTTGCAAATTAAACAACAACCTCTACATAGCTCTTAGGGCAAAGAAGAAATCACAAGAGAAATTAGAAAATATTAAAAATTGAATAATCATGAGAGCACAGCATGTCACAATTTGTGATATAGAGCTAAAGCAGTGTACAAGAGTATTTACAGCTTTAAATGCTTATACTGGAAAAGAGAAAAGTTTCTAAAACAGTAAAAATTTCTACCTTGAAAGTGAAAGTTGCTCAGTTCTGTCTGACTCTTTGTGACCCTGTGGACTGTAGCCCACCAGGCTCCAATGTCCATGGAATTCTTCAGGACAGAATACTGGAGTGGGTAGCCATTTCCGTCTCCAGGGGCTTTTCTCAACCCAGGAATTGAACCCAGGTCTCCTGCATTACAGGTGGATTCTAAACCAGCTAAACTAACAAGGAAGCCCAATTTCTACCTTAAGAAGTTTTTTAAAATTTAAGGAAAAATAAGAACACATATCAATTGAAGAACCAAATTTGGTTTCTTAGAAAGACTGGTAAATATCTAGGAAGATAGACCAAGGAAACAGAAAAAAGAAATCCACAAATTAACAATATAAGTAACGAAGGAGGGCATCTCACTACAGATCCTTAAGTTATTATAAAAAATAAGATTATGAGAACTTATGCTAACAAATTTGATGATAGGTATACAGTTTCACTAATGAGTTCTATTAAACATTTAAAGAAGAAATAATACTGATGTTAAACAAACATTATTTGATGATGTCAGCATAATCTTTATAACTGAACCTGACAAAGATGTAATCAGAAAGGAAAATCACAAACCTGTATTATTCATGAACATAATAGCAAAAATCGTTGTCTAAATCCAGTATTTGGCCACCTGATGCAAAGAGTTGACTCATTGGAAAAGACTCTGATTCTGGGAGGGATTGGGGGCAGGAGGAGAAGGGGACGACCGAGGGTGAGATGGCTGGGTGCTTTTCACCTAAGATGAGTAACAAGACAATTTCTGCCTTGATAATTTCTATTCAGCAATATATTGGGAGTCATAGCTGGTCCTACAAAGCAAGAGGAAGAAAGAATATCATAAACACTGAAAAGAAAAAAGTAAAACTGTTCCTCTTTATAGAACACATAATTTTCCATACAAAAATTCTAAAGTAATTTGCAAAGCAATTACTAAAAATATCAAGTAAATTTCCCAAGACTGCAAAACACAAGGACAATATTCAAAATTCAGTTGTACTTCTTAAATAGTAAAAGCCAACAATAAGAACATAACTTAAAACTTTTTTCCATTTACCATGTTGTTGAAGCTGTTAATACTTAAGAGTAAGTTAAATGAAAATGTACATGATTTCTATAGTAAAATCTGCTAAAATTACTAGTTTAAATGAATGAAAACATAAATAAATGGAGTTATACTATGTTCATTAATTGGAACACTTAATACTATTCATTCTTTCTCAATTAATGTATAAAAGCAACATGATATCAGTAGCATTTTTTAAAACATTGACAAGATTATTCTAAAATAGAAATCAAAATGTCTTAGAAATTCAAGACAGTCTTGCAAAAAATAATAAATTTAAAGTACATACCTTACCTGACTTAAAGGATTACTATGAAGCTACATTAATCAGTATAGTGTTGCATTGGTGTGCCTGTGCTCAGTCAGTCATGTCTGACTCTTTTTGACCCCATGGGTTGTAGCCCTCCAGAATCCTCTGTCCATAGGATTTTCTGGCAAGAATATTGGAGTGGGTTGCCTTTCCCTTCTCCAAGGGATCTTCCCAACCCAAGGATCGAACCCATGTCTCCTGCATCTCCTGCACTGGCAGGCAAATTCTTTACCACTGAGCCACCTAGGAAGTCCTGTATATTGGCACAAGAATATTAAAAACAGATTCATGGAATCTGTACAGAAGGAGACCCAATTTATTTTTGCCAGAGGTGCCTAAAAAAATGTAGTGAGGAAGAAAAGTTATTTAGACCAATGAAAAACTTTAAAAATATAGAAAAGTTAACATTGGTCCTTATCTCATGATACACAAATTTAATTTAAGGTGCCTCTTGAAATAAATGTTAAAGCTAAAATTTTAAAGTTTTGGAAGAAAACAATTTTTTTGACAATGGGCTTCTTACTATTTTGTGTCACTAAAGAATTGGTAGCTTTATCAATGGACATTTGTAGTATTTGTTTGTTTGTTTTTAAATTAAGACAATTCTTTTAGAGCAGCTTGTAGAAAAATTGAGTGGAAGCTACAGAGATTTCCCATATACTCCTTGTTCCCACACTTCCATAGCCTTCTCCATTATCAACATCCCCCACCTAAAAAACTAGAACATTTTTAAATACCAAAATGCAAAAATAAATTAAAAATAGATTAATACCCAAATGTAAGACTGGATACTATAAAACACTTAGAGGAAAACATAGGCTAAACACTCTTTAACATAAATCACAGCTATATCTTTTTTGAAATGTCTCCCAGAGTATGGAAATAAATGGAAATAAAAATTGGAGATTAAAAACAAAGTAAACAAATGGGGCCTAATTAAGCTCAAAATTCTTTGCACAGCAAAGAAAACCATGAACAAACTGAAAAGAGAACCCACAGAATGGGAGAAAATATTCACAAACCATGTTACCATCAGGGATTAGTCTCCAAAATTTGCAAACAGCCCATGCTGCTCAATATTAAAGAAACATGCAAACCAATCAAAAAAAAAAAAAAAAAAGAGGGCACAAGACTTAAATAGACATTTCTCCGAAGAAGTCACATAGATGGCAAAGAGGCAAATAATAAGATGCTCATCATCACTAATTATTAGAGAAGTGTAAATCAAAACTACAATGAGATTTCACCTCACACCAGTCAGAATGGCCATCATCAAAAATCTATAAACAATAAATGGTACTCCTACACTGTTGGTGACAATGAAAGTTGTACAACCATTATGGAGAACAGCATGGAGGTTCCTTAAGAATCTAAAAATAGAGCTACTAATTGATCCAACACTCCCACTCCTAGGCATATATCTGGAGAAAAACGTCGTTCAAAAGGATACATACACCACAGTCTTCACTGCAGCACTGTTTATAATAGCCAAGACATGGAAACAACTTAACCGTCCATTCCATTGACATATGAATGGATAAAGAAGATGTGGTAAATATATACAAGCAAATATTATTCAGCCATGAAAAAGAATGAAATAGAACCATTTGCAGCAACATGGATGGGCTTGGAGATTATCATACTAAGTGAAGTCAGAGAAAGACAAATATCACATGTCACTTATATATGGAATCTAAAAAAGATTATATAAATGGAACTAATTTATAAAACAGAAAGACACAAACTTAGAGCATGAACTTATTTATAGTTACTGAGGGGAAAGGTGGAGGGCAGTTATAGATTGGGAGTTTGGGATTGATTGTAAGCACTGCTGCTGCTGCTGCTAGTCACTTCAGTCATGTCCAACTCTGTACGACCCCATAGATGGCAGCCCAGCAGGCTCCCCCATCCCTGGGATTCTCCAGGCAAGAACATTGGAGTGGGGTGCCATTTCTTTCTCCAATGCATGAAAGTGAAAAGTGAAAGTGAAGTCACTCAGTCGTGTCTGACTCTTAGCGCTGCTATAGTTAAAATAGATAACCAATAATTCATGTGGATGTATGAGAGAAATCCAATACTGTAACTAAAAATAAATATTTTATTTATTATCAGAGAAATGCAAATCAAGACCACAATGAGGTATCATTTCACACCAGTCAGAATGGCTGCGATCCAAAAGTCTACAAGCAATAAATGCTGGAGAGGATGTGGAGAAAAGGGAACCCTCTTACACTGCTGGTGGGAATGCAAACTAGTACAGCCACTATGGAAAACAGTGTGGAGATTCCTTAAAAATTGCAAATAGAACTGCCTTATGACCCAGCAATCCCACTGCTGGGCATACACACCGAGGAAACCAGAACTGAAAGAGACACATGTACCCCAATGTTCATCGCAGCACTGTTTATAATAGCCAGAACATGGAAGCAACCTAGATGTCCATCAGCAGATGAATGGATAAGAAAGCCGTGGTACATATACACAATGGAGTACTACTCAGCCCTTAAAAAGAATAAATTTGACTCAGTTCTAATGAGATGGATGAAATTGGAGCCGATTATACAGAGTGAAGTAAGCCAGAAAGAAAAACACCAATACAGTATACTGACACATATATATGGAATTTAGAAGGATAGTAATGAAGACCCTCTATGTGAGACAACAAAAGAGACTCAGAGGTATAGAATGGACTTTTGGACTCTGAGGGAGAGGGAGAGGGTGGGATGATTTGGGAGAACGGCATTGAAACATGTATACTATCTTGTAAGAATGAAGCGCCAGTCTATGTTCAATACAGGATGCAGGACGCATGGGGCTGATGCATGGGATGATTCAGGGAGAGGATGTGGGGTGGGAGGTGGGAGGGGGCTTTGGCATTGGGAGATCATGGACACCTGTTGCTGATTCATGTCAATGTATGGCAAAACAAATACAGTATTGTAATTAAAAAAAAAAAAAGGAAAAGAAAAAAAATAAAAATAAATATTTTAAAAGTCCCACATTTGATGCATGCATTGTGAAAATGACAATGGATATCTGGTTTTGAGCAAACCAACTCCTTTGTGAAACAAGATCTTATAAAAAGCAGCAGAGTGATAATAAACACATACAGTTTTATCATGAAAAAATAAATCAAATAGGTAACAAACAAGGACCTAACTTTAAACACACACAAAAAACAAAAATCCCCCACTAAAGTGCTATATTTTTTACAATTCATGGACCTATATTGACACATCATAATCACCTGAACTCCATAGCTTATGTTAAGGTTCATGCTTGGTGTTATACATTTTATGGCTTTGTTCAAATGTATACTGGACGTGGAACAACAGACTGGTTCCAAATAGGAAAAGAAGTACGTCAAGGCTGTATATGGTCACCCTGTTTATTTAACTTCTATGCAGAGTACATCATGAGAAACGCTGGACTGGAAGAAACATAAGCTGGAATCAAGTCTGCCGGGAGAAGCATCAATAACCTCAGATATGCAGATGACACCACCCTTATGGCAGAAAGTGAAGAGGAGCTAAAAGCCTCTTGATGAAAGTGAAAGTGGAGAGTGAAAAAGTTGGCTTAAAGCTCAATATTCAGAAAACAAAGATCATGGCATCCGGTCCCATCACTTCATGGGAAATAGATGGGGAAACAGTGGAAACAGTGTCAAACTTTATTTTGGGGGCCCCAAATCACTGCAGATGTTGACTGCAGCCATGAAATTAAAAGACGCTTACTCCTTGGAAGAAAAGTTATGAGCAACCTAGATAGCATATTCAAAAGCAGAGACATTAACATTACTTTGCCAACAAAGGTCCGTCTAGTCAAGGCTATGGTTTTTCCTGTGGTCATGTATGGATGTGAGAGTTGGACTGTGAAGAAGGCTGAGCATCAAAGAATTGATGCTTTTGAGCTGTGGTGTTGGAGAAGACTCTTGAGAGTCCCTTGGACTGCAAGGAGATCCAACCAATCCATTCTGAAGGAAATCAGCCCTGGGTGATCTTTGGAAGGAATGATGCTAAAGCTGAAACTCCAATACTTGGGCCACCTCATGCAGAGTTGACTCATTGGAAAAGACTCTGATGCTGGGAGGGATTGGGGGCAGGAGGAAAAGGGGGAGGACAGAGGATGGATGAGATGGCTGGATGGCATCACTGACTCAATGGATGTGAGTCTGAGTGAACTCTGGGAGTTGGTGATGGACAGGGAGGCCTGGCGTGCTGCGATTCATGGGGTCGCAAAGAGTCGGACATGACTGAGCAACAGAACTGAACTGGACTGATAAAAATATTTTGTGCAACATTATAGTATCATATAGAAAATTTTCACTGCCCTCAAAATTCTCTGTGCTTTATCTAGTCGTTTCTCCCCTAAAAGAATATTTTGAAACCTGGTATTGTGCAAAGTTTCTTAGACAAAACTCATAAAGTCAAAACCTGAAAACTAGACTTAAAATCTACTCACCAAAACTCACCATGAAAAATCAAGATTAGGCAAACCACAAAACATTTACAAAACACGCATCTGACAATGACCTATGTCTTGAGCATATAAAGAACTCCTACAGCTCACTAATAAAGAGATAAACTGTGCTATTGTAAAATGAGTAAAAACTTATTCAAACACTTTACAAAAGAACATATACAAATCGCACACAAAAACATTATTCAGCGTCTCTAATCATCAAGGAAATGCAAGCTAAAAACTCAGAGATTCACCCCTGGAATGGTTAAAATTGAAAATAATGTCATCATCAAATATTGACTAGAATACAGAGCCACTATAATTCTCAAACATTACTAGTAGGCTTGAAAAATGGTATAACCACTTTGGAAGAAATTTTGTCAATCCATTATAAAGTTAAATATACACTTTCCATAGAGCCCAGCATTACACACCTAGGCATTATTCCCAAAGTCATGAAAAGTGTACGTCCACAAAAGTACCTGTTCAAAATGATTTATAACAACTTTATTCCTAATATCTCCAAACCAGAAATAACCCAAATTTCAATTGAAAGGAGAATTGATATAAAATATTGCAGTATATTCATGTAATATGATAGTACTCATAAATAAATGACTGACTAATATAGCAATATGATGTATATTAAAGGCTGCAGAAAAGAAGCTAGACACGAAAGAGTAGGTACTATGACTCCATTCATACAAAGTTCTAGAACAGGTAAAACTACTCCATGGTAAAAGAAAGAAAATATTTGTCTCTATGAGGTTGACCGAGTAGGGACATGAAGGAACTTTCTAGGTGATGGAAATGTTCTTTATCTTGACTGTGTTGTAAGTTATACAGCTTTACTCATTTACCAGGCTCATCTTATTGAACACTTAAGAATTATACATTTTTCTCTGAAGACAAATGTTACCAAAAAGTGACCTGTAAAATAACTCTTGATTGATATTATTAGCACATTTACAGGATAAAAAAGGTAGGCCTTATATTACACAGACTATAAATAGAGAAGCTATCTTTAGAGATAGATTATGGTGCTAGATTATGGTGCTAGATAAACCGATAGATAGAGTTGCTGACCCAATCATAATGAGGATAAGCTTTGCATCATTATCTATTACTTATACCACCTCTAACTCTTTTACACTTTCTTAACTTTACCCCCTTTCCCTACCCAGCAGTTGACAAAGACACAAATTTGTAAGATAGTTCAACAAATTTAATCACATATTTTTATGACAATGACATGTGGATCAATATAGCACATGGAAAGAACTGTCTTTGGATTCTGGTAGTTGTGGTTTCCAACTCATGTTCTACAATTTATTAGTTATATGACCTCATGCAACTAATTTAATGTCTCTGAGAATCTGGTTTTTAGACATAAACCAGGGTAGTTTATGCTCCAAAGAGTTTATTCATTCATCTATTCAACAAGTCCAATCTCAAAGAAAGGCAATGCCAAAGAATGTTCAAACTACTGCACAATTGCACACATCTCACATGCTAGCAAAGCAATGCTCAAAATTCTCCAAGCCAGGCTTCAACAGTACATCAACCATGAACTTCCAGATGTTCAAACTGGATTTCAAAAAGGCAGAGGAACCAGAAATCAAGTTGCCAACATCTGTTGGATCATTGAAAAAGTAAAAGAGTTCCAGAAAAACATCTACCTCTGCTTTATTGACTGTGCCAAAGCCTTTGACTGTGTGGATCACAACAAACTCTGGAAAATTCTGAAAGAGATGGGAATACCAGACTACCTGACCTGCCTCTTGAGAAATCTGTATGCAGGTCAAGAAGCAACAGTTAGAATTGGACATGAAATAACAGACTGGTTCCAAATAGGAAAATGAGTACCTCAAGGCTATATTTGTCACCCTGCTTATTTAATTTATATGCAGAGTACGTCATGCGAAGTGCCAGACTGGATGAAGCACAAGTTGGAATCAAGATTGCCAGGAGAAATATCAATAACCTCAGATATCCAGATGACACCACTGCTGTGACAGAAATCTAAGATAACTAAAGAACCTCTTGATGAAAGTGAAAGAGAGTGAAAAAGTTGACTTAAAGCACAACATTAAGAAAACTAAGACCATAGCATCTGGCCCCATCACTTCACGGCAAATAGATAGGGAAACAATAGAAACAGTGGCAGACTTTATTTTGGGGGCTCCAAAATCACTGCAGACGGTGACTGCTGCCATGAAATTAAAAGATGCTTGCTCCTTGAAAGAAAAGCTATGATCAGCCTAGACAGAATATTGAAATTCAAAGTCATTACTTTGCCAACAAAAGTCCGTCCTGTTAAGGCTATGGTTTTTCCAGTGGTCATGTATGGATGTGAGAGTTGGACTATAAAGAAAGCTGAGCGCCGAAGAATTGATGCTTTTGAACTGTGGTGTTGGAGAAGACTCTTTGAGAGTCCCTTGGACTGCAATCAGTCTATCACAAAGGAAATCAATCCCAAATATTCACTGGAAGGACTCATGCTGAAGCTGAAACTCCAATACTCTGGCCATCTGATGTGAAGAACTAACTCACTAGAAAAGACCTTGATGCTGGGAAAGATTGAAGACAGGTGGAGAAGGGGATGACAGAGAATGAGATGGTTGGATGGCATCACCAACTTGATGGACATGAGTTTGAGTGAGCTCTGGGACTTGGTAAAGTACAGGGAAGCCTGGCCTGGGGCAGTCCATGGGGTCTCAAAGAGTCAGACATGGCTGAACAACTGAACTGATGATTCAACAAGGAACACTGATTCCTACTTTTACCAGGAACTGGTTGCACATTTTGAAAGAAACACTTATATGCAGAACTTCAAAGAACTAAAATTCAGTATGAAGACAAACTACTTTGCTAAAAAGTAGTCAAAAACTAGGACAGACACTAGGGTGGAGAGTGGAAAGGAGAGAACCCTAGAGTTAATGCAAGAAAACTAGTTGGTTGTTTTTCAGTATTTAGGTTGCAGATGATTTCAGTTTGAAAGAGGAAAATGGCAGTGAAAGAAGAAAGAGGTAGATGATTCTAGATAAGAGTTAGAAAATAAAATTCATAAAACTTGGTATGAACTGGAAATAAAGGCTATGAGAGAGAATATAAGCATGTATCTTGCTTTCCAACTGGACATAAGATAGTACCTTTATGGAAAGAAGTACAGATACAAGACCAGATTTAGTAGCTTTTGAGGAGATAGATATAGAAAGTGTATGTCATGATGACTGATCCAGCGAAGGTACTCAATAAATGGAAGATACTGTAGAATGGGACAAAGTTAATTAATTATATGAGATCAGTTCTGTAAATTTGATTTTAGTTACTATTGTAAAGTTAAAAACTAAAAAAGCAAGCATCAGTGAAGTACACAATTATGTACCCAAATGCATTTGCATAAATTTTGTTCTAATACCTCTAGATATTGTATTTAATTACCCTAGCCTAGTTGTATATATTTTGTGAATATAATAGGACCACTAATTTTTTTCCTCTCAGTTTTGAAGACATAAAGGTTTCATAATCTCAAAGAAATGTGACATAATTTGGCTGAAAAAAGGAAAATATTTTTACTAAGGAAGTTAGTTGCTCAAAAGAAAAGAGGTCTTTTTGCACTGAAGAAAAAGGTATAAAAATATATATAATATTTGATACTTCGGTACCAGGAGTTGTTTTAAAACATTATAACATTATATGTATTATAACATTATAACAAAATGCATGGGAATAATACCTGGCTTAGAAATGAATTTTGATACAGTCATGTAATTAGGTTACATATGAAAGAAACTTGTAGACCTTAATAATAAAACCAGGCTTTGGAAAAGATGACTAAAGCACACTATTTTTATTTTATGCTTGAAACCTGAATTGAGATATTTCACTTACTTAAACCATGATGAAATCATGGAAGGCATCAGAGCAAGAGATAAAACCCTAGGGAGGCTATTAACAATTTTGCCTTTACACTTCCTACATGATTGTGGAAATGTGTGTTCTACTTCCCCATGAGACTCTTATTGCTGGATTTGGTACAATTGCTGCTATATCAACAGAAAGGATTAGGTGTTACAGTGGGGCCCTTTGCAGATCTTGCCTTAGAAAGTTAAATGTCTGTGTCAGATTTACTAAAGGCATACCTTAAGTTAGAGGAAAATTATCTTCCTGTTAGAAAAAGGGGCATCATACAACAAACACAAAAAGATGAATAATGTCCTACAAAACAAACACTAATTTTTATTCTTAATGAAATGAGTGATCCAATTTGATCAGGGAAAATAAAGTGTTATGTAGTGTAAGTGAAATGTTAGTAGGCAGAGATGGTAACAAAAAACATTTTATTAAAGGAAGAGCATGAGTCTGAGCACAAAAGTTGCCTAGACACGAGGTTCATACAAGTTGGGGCAAAGAGAATAAAATGAAAGAACCAACTGCCAAGATGAGGAGAAGCTAGGATTTGAAGGCTTTGGCAAGAAGCTCCCTGGCGGTCCAGTGGTTAGGACTCTGCACTCCCAGTTCAGTGGGCACAGGTTCAATCCCTTGTTAGGGAACTCCAGATACCACATGCAGCACAGTGTGGCCAAATGAATAATAAAAATTTGTACAGAGGTGGAGACGAATGATCAGGAATGGTGATGCCATAGGACACTTCCCAAAGCCATAAAATAGCCATAAAATAGCCTGGTGGCTCAGTTAGTAGGAACTGTCTGCAGTGTAGGAGACTCGGGTTCTATCCCTGGGTCAGGAGGATCCCCTGGAGCAGGAAATGGCAACCCACTCCAGTATTCTTGCCTCGGAAATCCCATGAACAGAGGAGAATGGTGGACTATAGCCCATGGGGTCACAAGAGTCGAGCATCTTAGTAACTAAACGACCACCACCATACCAGTGATGAATTAGTGCATCCTACATTCAGAATCCTACTTCTACTGGAGCCTCAGGGTTCAGTTTTTATCGTGGCATGAGGATTTGTTTCAGATTGGTCATGTATGGATGTGAGAGTTGGACTGTGAAGAAGGCTGAGCCCCGAAGAACTGATGCTTTTGAACTGTGGTGTTGGAGAAGACTCTTGAGAGTCCCTTGGACTGCAAGGAGATCCAACCAGTCCATTTGGAAGGAGATCAGCCCTGGGATTTCCTTGGAAGGAATGATGCTAAAGCTGAAACTCCAGTACTTTGGCCACCTCATGCAAAGAGTTGACTCATTGGAAAAGACTCTGATGCTGGGAGGGATTTGGGGCAGGAGGAAAAGGGGACAACAGAGGATGAGATGGCTGGATGGCATCACTGACTCAATGGACGTGAGTCTGAGTGAACTCCAGGAGTTGGTGATGGACAGGGAGGCCTGGTGTGCTGCGATTCATGGGGTCACAAAGAGTGGGACACAACTGAGTGACTGAACTGAACTGATGAGTAGGAAAATTTTGTTGCCTAATATTGGATTTAGATTTGACTCTTAAATGAAGAGTTTGAATTACACAAAAAATGTTTGATGTAGAGACAAAGATACACTAGAATGCTGACTTACAAGTAAGCCACAAAGGAATGTTAGAATTTTTTGAATCACAAAAACATAGACACCAGAATAACCTATTAACTTAATGACTTGCAGCAGCTAGGTTGGGTATAGTCCAGAGTCTAGGACAAATTGTAATGTAAGATCCTGGAGTCAGGGACCCAGCTTCTTCTTACATATGCTCTGGCTTAAGTCAATCTGGTCCATGGGGTAAAGCTAGGCAGAAATCTTTATTTTTATAACCTATTAAATTGTGAATAGAAGATTGCACTTAATATAGGGCTGTATCCTTACCAGAAGCCATTAAGTCAGGGTGGGAAAGATAATTCTTCTGTTTTTCCAACAGCATAGCAATTGAGAATAGAAGGGAAGGATTTAGCTTGAACATTCTCATAAGTCCCTATGGATTATGAACTGACTAGTAGGGATTTTGCCTATAACTGTGGCAGCTGGTGAGTAATTTGTAGCCTGTAGTCATCTCATTCTAAGTGTGTTTACAGCAAGTCTTGGCTCAACTGTTTGAGTAAGAGTCATTCTCACCGGACCTGTTATTACCAGTCTACTCCACATTCATGGCATGTGACCAAATGATACAGATAATTGGAGGCATTTTAGGCTGGAAGATATGCTAACTTAAGAATTAAGATTCTAAGCATATAATAAGGGCTTTCTGAATATAAGAGGGGGTTTTAAGGGATCTTGGTAGGAATAAGTATTTCCCATCCTAAGTGTACCTTTACTAGAATTGGGGACTTTGAGGTAGAGGTTACCTGACTGGGATTTTTGTGTAGAAGAGAAACTTCAGAATTGTGTTAGGAACTCTGAAGGCCCTGTACAGACATTCTAAAGGGTCAGGAAAACCATAACCTCCTAGTTATACACACAATTAGTGAGTAACTCCAGGGTTATGCTACCTAGCAAGAATGACTTGGGTGAGGTGATCCCTAGTCCTAGCTTTTATTTTCTTTCTTTATAAATAAAGGAAGTGAACCAACTCCCATTAGAATCTTATCTCTGAGCTTCACCTATTCATAGCCTCATGATTTACAAAACTGGCCCAATGCTCCACCCCTACCTATACCCATACCATTTGCATCGTGACTTTGGAACCCCTCCATCAAGGCGGTAATTCTATTCTCTTACAATTGAATGTGAATCGACCTTGTGACTTATTTTGGCCAATAAAATAGAAGAGAAGTAAAAATGTGCCAATTCTGATTCTAGGCCTCAATAGGACTCTGAGCTTTTGCTTGTTTTCTTGGAGTTCTGCCACCACTTTGTGAACAAGCCTAGGCTGGCTTGATGGATGATAAGAGACATGTGGCCCAATCACCCCTGTAACTCCAGCTGGCAGCCAGCAAAGCACCAGATGTACATAAGGCCATCATAGACCAACCAGCCCCCTAACTAACCTTCCAGCTGATGACAGGTGCATGAACGAGCCAAGCTGAGACCTGTCTCAGATCAGCAGAAACATCCCTCTGACTTGTAGGATTGTAAGAAATAATACATGCTTTAAAAATAGGAATTGATTAACTATGGCCAGAGGCCAGCTGCCAGTTTTTGTAAAGTTTTATTGGCACACAGACATGCCTATTTGTTTATGTTTTGTCTATGGCCTCTTTTGCACTACAATGGCAGAGCTGAATATTGAGTATGGATAGAGAATGGTCCATAAAGACTAAAATATTTACTATCTGGCCCTTTAAGAAAGAGTTGGATGATTCCTCTATTTTAAGTCAGTTAAATTTGTAGTTTAGTTATTACACAGTAATATCTAACTGGTGTGCATTCACATTAAGAAATTAGTCGATCATTTTGGTTATCTAATTTTGCTAAATAAACCATTTAAAAAATGTAATGGGTTAAACAGCAATCAGTTTATTATCTTTAACAATTCTATGAGTTGACTAGGCTCTGCTGGGCTGTTATTCTGCCCCACAGGGTGTTGGATGTTGATGTTGTCTAGGAGTAAACCTGGACTGAAGTTTCTGAGCTGACTCATTCAGGTGGCTGAGAGTTGATGCTGGTTTTCACCTGGGAAACCAGCAGGTAATGGTGACTGGGGCACTTACTTGTGATCTATGCATATGACTTGATGGCTGGGCTGTGAGAGGAAGCATCTCAAAGATGAGAGTTGTAGAAATCTAAGCCAAAGCTACAAGACTTCTTATGACAGCATTAGATGCTAGCCTGTGCCATATTTAAGACTCAAAAGTGAGTCACACAGGCTGCCCAGATTCAAGGTAAGGGACTACACAAAGGAGTAAATGTGGGTTTGGGATGGAGGCAGAACTTGTTGAAGACTAGCCATCTCAGTTGGAATGTTTAGCCTTTTCCCTGTCCCTCCCTTCCTTCCTCTCATGTACCATCTTTCCTTTGTCTCCATTTTATGCCATAGGAATTTTTCAACTCACCAGCATGCTTGCTATACATAAATACATATGTACGTGGTGTATGTGTGTTTGTGTGTGTGTATTTAATAACTTAAAGTTCTTGGATTGGAATCTCAGGTTGGCGTCATTGGATAGCAGGGTGATGTTTATACATGGATCTTTTACATTTGGAAAGGGCCACTTCACATCTGCTTCAATTAAAATATGTAATGACTCTTTAACCTTAATAGTTTTAAAGCTTTTAATCATATCATATCATTTTATCCATCTTTGGCAAGTTGATAATTTAAATTGGAAGGTGACCAAAACTGAAGTACATTAAATAATGTAACAACTTCTCATTGTACTTCACCCTCCCTTTGGCAGCCACTGCCTCCCAAGCACCAGTGGGCGCTCGGCATGTTCTGCTAAACACAAAGTTTATGAGAAGTCAGAGTGTTAGGTTATCTAAATGTTACAGTACTGCTCACTTTGGGGAAACTTCTTTCAATGATCATCTAAAATTCCAACACTATGTACTTTGAGCTCTTGGTTCATTTTGTCCCAACTGACAGGTCAATTGCTTTGAACCACAGAACCCAAAGCTTCTGTTTTGTACTCCTGCTATTAGAACACTGACAAGCTCTCTAGCAGTTCTGAGATGTTTCTTTTAACTTTCCAAGTGGCTATCTCCAGTCCATATTACCTTGTTTCTCTTTCAAATTCCATGGCAACCATTCCTATTTGGATGACCCCCAACACAGACACACACAGAGACACACACATAGACACACATACACAGAGACATGTATAATAAAAACAAGGCTGGAAGACACAAAAACTATTTCTCTTCACTTTATGCTAGAAGTTAAATTGGGTGAGTTTCAAGTGAGACACAAGCTCCTGTTTTTGCTTACTCTTTCCCTATAGATTTAGAGAAAAAGTATACTAAGTCCTTTCCCCAAATGTTCTCTTTTCCCTACTCATGAAATTCACAGGTTAAAACAAAACTATTGCCCTTAATTCTGATTTCTCTATAAATATTTCTAAAATTCATGGATTTCTTACGTGATTATATTGAATATTTCTACCTACTCACCATTCTTTTTCACCATTATCTCTTCCATAGTTGTTCGTGTTTCTGCTTTCTCCTTGGTTACTGTGATCCTCTGTAGCAAATCTAGTGACCCATGTAGAAAATCTGTAGCAAATCATTTGTCCCATTCAAATACTCTTGCTCATCTGTTCCCAGCCATTGAACTGTGTCTTATTCTGTCTGTTCAGTCCTGTCCCTGCTCGCTCTTCCCTACTCCTCTTCGCCCTGCTCTCCTACACAATGATCAGAGAGTAGCAGGTAAGAAATAACACCTACCCCATCTAGAGCCTTTACTATAAGATTAGGGCTGGCCATGTAGGAAGAACTAACTCCTCTCCTATGATTTCCCACATAAACACAGAAGACAAAGACCAGAGTCATGTTCCTGAGGAATAGACTGTATGCCAAAGAACACAGCCAAGAGAAAATTTAAAGCTTAGTGTGTGATACAATAGGATTGGGTAGAATAAGAGAAGAGGATGTAAAAATAAGAAAACATGATAACAGAGGGTGAAAGACAAGGCAGACAAAATGCAGCAATTCCATTAATGAAATATGGACCAGCTTTTTCATACCAGCTTTTTTACTGGGTCATTATGGGTTTGGAGGTGAGTAAAATTTGCCACCCCAAAATGTGTCCATTTGATATGAGGATTAATTTAGGATGAATATTTTTAAGAAACAGCAGAAAGCTTTTCTATTACCTGCCCTCATCCATTAACTGACTGAAAGAATTTACTATAAAGAGCCTGTTCCAAGAATATAGATATCACACCAGTGAAAGTGAAAGTCACTCTGTCATGTCCAACTCTTTGCAATTCCATGGGCTATAGTCCATGCAGTTCTCCAGCCCAGAATACTGGAGCAGGTAGCTGTTCCCTTCTCCAGATCACACCAGAGATTCTGCAAAGAATGTGGTCTAAGTGTGGCTGAGGAAACTCAGTAAAGCCTAGAAGTCAGAGTCCACTCTGTGTCCCAGTGTCTCTGCATGACCCAGCAAACATGTGCTTTATTCATCTCTGTGTGAATTACCTTCCTTTGAAGTCCCAAATTTTGGTGAGTTACTGTTTCCTTGGTCTACCCTATGCATATATGTTATTAAACTTTCTCCTATTAATCTCTCATGTCAATTGAATTCTTAGATTGCCAGAAGTGCCTAGAAGGGTAGAGAACATTTTCTTTCTCTGTGACAGGTTCATTTAAATTTCCAAAGTAAAAGTCACCTGCCATTGCCTAAATATTCCTCCTATGTTTGCAGTATTGTTTTATATTTTGCTTTGCCATTTATTCTTCTGTTCTTTATTTGTGGATGTCTTGTAAAGTCAGTTATGGTTCTAGACTTTCAACTCTATGCTCATTACTTTAAGTCCTTCAACTATATTTTTGTAAAATTTATTTTTTTGAAGTTGGGATTTAAAAGCAGTGAAATATACAAATCCAAAATATATGGGATTTTTTGGCCTTTTTTGTATAATATATCCATATTTAGCTATAGCAAATACACACCAGAATTCTCCCTTATGTCCCTTCTTAAGAACCAAAGATTAATTTTGTTCATGTAAAAATTTTACAGCTTTTAAAAATATCACTGATAGACAATAAATATAATATCTCAAAGTATATAATCTGATGTTTTGACATATGTACATCTGTGAAAATATCAATCAAGATAATAAGCATATCCATCACTCCCAGAAGCTTCCTCTTGTCTCTTTGTAATTCCTTCCTCCCAGGCTTGCCTACCCTCCCTCAATCCTCCAACAACTGTTAATTGCATTTCCTAGATTTTATATGAATGGAATCATACAATATGCAAACTTTGTCTTGCTTCATTCAGCATAATTATTTTGTGATCTATCTATGATAGAGCATGTATCAAAACTTTATTTCCATATTATTGCTGAGTAGGCTTCCAGTGTATGGATACACCACACTTCTTAAAATCCATTTACCAGTTGAAAGATATTTGAGTTGTTTCAATTTTTGACTACTAGAGCTCTTCAGTGAATTCAATACAGTTTCAAGATACAAAATTAGTATACAGAAATTGGTTCCATTTCTATGCACTAACAATGAACAACAGACTAGTTCCAAATAGGGAAAGGAGAATGTCAAGGCTGTATATTGTCACTCTGTTTATTTAACTTATATGCAGAGTACATCATGAGAAATGCTGGACTGGATGAAGCTCAAGCTGGAATCAAGATTGCCGGGATAAATATCAATAACTTCAGATACACAGACAACACCATCCTTATGGCAGAAAGTGAAGAGGAACTAAAGAGCTTCTTGATGAAAGTGAAAGAGGAGAATGAAAAGTTGAATTAAAACTCAACATTCAGAAAACTAAGATCATGGCATCTGGTCCCATCACTTCATGGCAAATAGACAAGGAAACAATGGAAACAGAAACTTTTTTTTTGAGGTTGGGGCTCCAAAATCACTGCAGATGGTCATCGCATCCATGAAATTAAAAGACGCTTGCTCCTTGGAAGGAAAGTTATGACCAACCTAGACAGCATATTAAAAAGCAGAGACATTACTTTGCCAACAAATGTCCATCTACTCAAAGCTATGGTTTTTCCAATAGTCATCTATGGATGTGAGAGTTGGACTATAAAGATAGCTGAATGCCGAAGAATTGATGGTTTTGAACTGTGGTGTTGGAGAAGACTCTTGAGAGTCCCTTGGACAGCAAGGAGATCCAACCAGTCCATCTGAAAGGAAATCAGTCCTGAATAGTCCTTGGAAAGACTGATGCTGATTCTGAAACTCCAATACTTTGGCCACCTGATGAGAAGAACTGACTCATTAGAAAGACCCCAATTCTGGAAAAGATTGAAGGTGGGAGGAGAAGAGGCGACAGAGGATGAGGTGGTTGGATGGCATCACCGACTTCAATAGACATGAGTTTGAGTAAACTCTGGAAGTTGGTGATGGATAGGGAGGCCTGGCATGCTGCAGCCCATGGGGCGCAAAAAGTCGGACACGACTGAGTGACTGAACTGAAAAATGAACCATCAGAAAGAAATATTAAGAAAGCAATCTTCTTTACAATCATATCAAAAAATAAATGCCTAGGAAGAAATTTAATTAAGGAGGTAAAACTCTTGTACTTGGAAAACTGTAACACTCTGATGAAAGAAATTGAAGATGACACCAAGAAATGGAAATATATATGATATTCTTATTGCTCTAGCACTATTTATTGGAAGATTCATTTTACTTACTTTGAATTTAACATAAATGGAATCATGAAATATGTTTTTATTTTATCAGGATTCCAGGTGTTTAAGTTTATTGATTTTGTTGTGTGCCTTAGCTTTTTGATTCCCTTACTGCATAGTATTCCACTTGTATGAGTGTACCACCATGTATCCATCCATCCTATTGATGATGAACATCTCCTCTCTATTATTGATGAGCATTTTGATTAGTTTCAGTTCCTTCTTCTTAAGAAAATGCTGGTATGAAATTCTTATCTTCTGATAACATAAGCAATAATTGCAGTTGGGCATATACTTGAAGTTGGCTTAAAGCTCAACATTCAGAAAACGAAGATCATGGCATCTGGTCCCATCACTTCATGGGAAATAGATGGGGAAACAGTGGAACCAGTGTTGGACTTTATTTTGGGGGGCTCCAAAATCACTGCAGTTGGTGACTGCAGCCATGAAATTAAAAGACGTTTACTCCTTGGAAGAAAAGTTATGACCAACCTAGATAGCATATTCAAAAGCAGAGACATTACTTTGCCGACTAAGGTCCATCTAGTCAAGGCTATGGTTTTTCCTGTGGTCATGTATGGATGTGAGAGTTGGACTGTGAAGAAGGCTGAGCCCTGAAAAATTGATGCATTTGGACTGTGGTGTTGGAGAAGACTCTTGAGAGTCCCTTGGACTGCAAGGAGATCCAACCAGTCCATTCTGAAGGAGATCAGCCCTGGGATTTCTTTGGAAGGAATGATGCTAAAGCTGAAACTCCAGTACTTTGGCCACCTCATGCGAAGAGCTAACTCACTGGAAAAGACTCTGATGCTGGGAGGGATTGGGGGCAGGAGGAGAAGGGGATGACAGAGGATGAGGTGGCTGGATGGCATCACAAACTCGATGGATGTGAGTCTGAGTGAACTCTGGAAGTTGGTAATTGACGGGCAGGCCTGGTGTGCTGCAGTTCATGGGGTCGCAAAGAGTCGGACACGACTGAGCAAGTGAACTGAACTGAACTGAACTGAACTGAATATACTTTAAGGTGTGGAATTTCTGGGTCAAAATGTATGCAAATGTGTAGCTTACTATACTGCCAAGAATTTTTAAAATGAATGTAACAACTTTAGTCTCTTAACAACAATGTATGAGAGTTCCACTTTGTTCATCAATACTTGATACTATCAATGCCTCTTTAATTTTTTTAACTTTTGAGGGCATGTAAGGCAATGGCACCGCACTCCAGTACTCTTGCCTGGAAAATCCATGGACAGAGGAGCCTGGTGGGCTGCCATCCATGGGGTCGCTAAGAGTCGGACATGACTGAGCAACTTCACTTTCACTTTTTACTTTCATGCATTGGAGAAGGAAACGGCAACCCACTCCAGTGTTCTTGCCTGGAGAATCCCAGGGATGGTGGAGCCTGGTGGGCTGCAGTCTGTGGGGTCGCACAGAGTCGGACACGACTGAAGCTGTTAGCTGTTACAGCAGCAGCAGCAGCAGTGGCATCTAATTTTGGTTTAATTTGCATTTTCCTTAGAAATGACAATGAACACACTGAATATGCTTATAGGTCATTTACAATTCTGTTTTGATGTGCAGATTCAAGTCTTTCATCAAAAAATGTTTGTTTATTTGTACAAGTTCTTTAAAAGTTTATATGTATTGGGTACATGGAAGTTCTTAATTTGAGAACTTAATTTCAGAACACCAACTTTTCAATTTTTTTCATTAAAAATTGTATTCTAATGCTTCATTTAAGAAATCTTAAAATTAACATCACAAAAATTATCTCCTGCATTTTGTTTCAGAACCATTTCTTTAACATTTGATGTATCTTGAATTAATTTTTGTGTATGGTGTGAAAGACAAGTCAAGGTTCATTCTTTTTCATTTAGGTATCTAATTAATGCAACATTATTTATTGAAAAGACCACCCTTTTCCCTCACTGAATTGCAGTGGCTTTTGTCGTATATCACTAGACTGTGCATGTATAGGTCTTTTCCTGGACTATCTATTCGCTTCTGTTGTTCTAATTTTGTTTGTCTTAATTACTTTAAACCTGCAAAAGTCTTGAGATCAGTTAGGGCAAGATTTGTTTTTCTTCAAGATTTCTGTGATTTTCTAGGTTTTTGTATTTTCATGTAACTGTAAAAGCAATTTAGCAATTTCTGCAAAAATCCACTGGGATTTGATTTTGATCACACAAAATGCACAGGTTAACTTGAAAAGAAACGGACACAACACAATATATTTCTTAATTCTTTAGGTCTTCAATTTGTCTGAACACTGTTTCACAGCTTTCAGTACAAATACCTTATACATCATTTATTATATATATTCTTAGGTATTTGATGCATTTTGTTTCATTATTAAATAATACTGCTTTAAAACATTTTTTACTTTTCAATTGTTAGAAGAATAAAGACATACATTAATTCTGAAGTTTGATTTTTAATATAGTAGCCTTACTAATTTTAAAAATTTTGTATGTAGAGTCTTTAAAAAAATCACCTGTCAATAAAGACAATTTTCTTTTCTTTCCAGCCTGTGTCTTTCATTTCTTTTAATATCATACAACATTGACTAGAATAATAATTATAAACTCCTTTGACTTCCTTTTTGCTCTCTTTTATCGTTTTGATCTTTTCAAGTGGCGCTAGTGGTAAAGAACTTGCCTGCCAATGCAGGAGATGTAAGAGACATGGATGATCATTGAGTTGGGAAGATCCCCTAGAGGAGAGCATGGCAACCCACTCCATTGCCTGGAGAATCCCAGGGATATAGAAGCCTGACAATCTTCAGTCCGCAGTGTCGCATAGAGTCAGACACAAATGAAATGACTTAGCATGCACACATTTTATCTTTTTATTTTATACCAGTATGTTTAACCTCTAATTTCTAGATTTTCTCCCTCCTGATTTGTACTTAAGTAGAAATCTGTTTCAGGAAGCATCACAAATTTCTTCCTCAAAGTCATATAGTAATCTGGAATGTGACTACTCCTATGAATTATATTAAATAATGTTGATTATATATTCCATGCTTCCCTTGTAGCTCAGTTTGTAAAGAATCTGCCTGCAATGCAGGAGACCTGGGTTTGATTCCTGGGTTGGGAAGATCCTCTGGAGAAGGAAATGGCAACCCACTCCAATAGTTTTGCCTGCAGAATCCCAAGGACAGAAGAGCCTGACAGGCTACAGTCCACGGGGTTGTAAGAGTGAGACACGACTTAGTGACGAAACCACCGCCATATATTCTATAGTTGATTGCAAGATGCTTAACTGAGTAATTTTCTATGTCTTACACCAGACAAAATTTCTGGAGTACAGTGATTATGTCTGTTATCTCTTTATTGTTGGTATCGAGAATAGTGAACATTAAAGATATTTGAGAGGGAAAAAGATGGCGGAGGAATAGGATGGGGAGAACACTTTCTCCCGCTCTACCCCATCAAAAGAACATTTCAACGCTGAGCAATTTCCACAAAATAACTTCTGACTGCTGGCAGAGGACATCAGGCATCCAGCAAAGCAGATCATTGGCTTCAAAGCCAGGTAGGAAATACTTTATTTTATTTTTAAGAACGAAGTTATAGACAAAGGAGGTAGGGAGGGAACCCCCGGGAAGGGAATCCCCCCAGGAAGAGACTCTTAAAGAGAGGTTCCCTAAAATTGGGGAACTTTCTCACAGCTGTGCATGGGGCGAGCCCTGGAAGCACAGAGGGCAACATAACAGGAAGGAAGAATAAATAAATAATTAAAACCAACAGATTATGAATTCAACAGTATAACCCCCAGCGGACAAGCAGCGCAAACGCCTGCGTCCGACAGCAGTGGGGGTTGGGCAGGGAGGAGCGCGCCCGCGACAGTGCTCTCTAAGAAGTGGGCCGCGGGAGACCTAGGCTGCAGGGCTTTTCTCGAGAATCGGGGCGTAACGGGGCCAGAATCTGGTCCGCGCGTGGATAGAACGATTTATCCCGGACCAACAAACCAGACTGGGGGGTAACTAACACGCGAAACGCTCGAACATAAGACACTGACAGGCCCGCGCACAGAACAAAGGACGGATCGGAAATAGCCGGCTGCAGACCATCCCCCACCAGCGACGGGCAGCCAGAGCCTGAAGCGCTGGAAGAGGGCAGTCGCAGCTCAAGAGAGACATTACCTACCAAATTGCAAGCAAGCTTCTTTATTGAGACTGCTGCAACAATAGTCCGCGCCAAACTCCCTACCACTTGGACTTGGAACCAAACCTGGCACCCAGAGGGGACTTCCTGAGCGCCAGTCCTGAGCGGCTTAAACCGGGGAATTGCATGAAACATAGGGCAGGCCCCACACGGTTATCCCGCGGATTGGGAAGGGGCAAGCCCAGTGCAGAGCTCAGCACCACCCTCCTTGTGGCAAGACAGAAATCAGACACGGAAGAGACCAGCAAACAGAGGAAGTCAAACAGAGGGAACTGCCTTGGTAGTGACCCCACACAGCCCTCAACGACAGAGAAAACGCCAGATACGCCGTTCCAACTTTTATAATTAAAAAAAAAAAAAAAAAACTTTTGGGGGTGGATGATGTGGAAGCGTGATTTTTTTTTCCTTTTAAGAATTTTGTTCTCTTTCTTTAAAAATTATCTTTTTTCCTTTTTAAATTTGTTTATCCTTTTCTTTTCATCCTTTTTTCCCTAAACTTCCTTAAATTTTTAAGTATTCTATATTTCTAGTTATTATTTTTAGAACCTAATATTACTTAAAAAAAAAAAACCCTATCGTTTAAGCAAACGCCGTATATAGTCTTATTGGTGAAGGAAGTTGTCTTTTAATAATTCTGGAGTCTTTTATTATATTTTTTTTTTTTTTTTTCTTTTTCTCTATTTTTTTTAATTTCTCTCTACTTCTTCATCTTCTCTTCAATAATCTATCTTTGAAAATCCAATTTATACTCCAGATTGTTAATCTTGGCATTTTGGTATTTGTTGCCAATTTTGTACTTTTAAAAACCTAATCCTCAGTACCCAGTTTTACATGAGTGCAAGACTACTGGCTTGACCACTCTCTCCACCTCTGGAATCTCCTTTTCACCACCAGGTGGCTTTTGTCTCCTCCCTCCCCCTCCCCCCCCCTCTCTACCCAACCCTATGAACCTCTGTGCATCCCAGAAGGAGGAGAACTCTAAGGGAACTGGTCACTGACCGGATCTGTATCCCTCCTTCCCATCTCCCTCTTTTATCCTCCTGTCCATCTCTATCTACTTCCTCCCTCTCCTCTTCCATGTATAACTCTGTGACCACCTCTGAGCGGTCCAGACTTCGGAGCACACACAAGAAACTGGTTACAGGCTAACTTGCTTTTCCCTCTTATGATTCCACCTCATCCCATTCCACTCACCTCTAACTACTCCCTCCCTCTTCTCTCCTCCAAGTAACTCACCGATCCTCTAGGGACGACCCTCAAGGTGGAGAAACCTATCATCATTAACCTAGATGTTTTAACATTAGTGCTGAATAGACGGAGAAATCATGAGCCTATTCTAAAAATAAATCTGAAAACCAGAATCAGGAGGCGTAATTCCAAATCCTGAGATCATCAAAGAATTCCTGAATACAGGGTACATTATCCAATTAGAGCTCATCAAACGCCTTCATACCTATACTGAAATTGAGCACTGCCCAAGGGCCAACAAGCTCCAGAGCAAGACATACCACGCAAATTCTCCAGCAACACAAGAACAAGCCCCTGAGCTTCAATATACAGGCAACTCAAAATACTCCAAAACCACTGACATCGCATAACCCATTACTTCACACGTCACAGCACTCCAGAGAGAGGAAATCCAGATCCACCCACCAGAACTCCAACATAAGCCTCCCTGATCAAGAAACTTTGACAAGCCACTGATATAACCCCAAACACAGAGAGGAAACTCTATAATAAAGAGAACTCCACAAATTCCCAGAATATAGAAAAGCCACCCCAAACGCAGCAATATAACCAGGATGAAGAGACAGAGGATTACCCAGCAGGTAAAGGAACAGGAGACATGTCCACCAATCCAAACAAAAGAGGAAGAGATAGGGAATCTACCTGAGAAAGAATTCCGAATACTGATAGTGAAAATGATCCAAAATCTTGAAATCAAAGTGGAATCACAGATAAATAGCCTGGGGTCAAGGATTGAGAAGATGCAAGAAAGGTTTAACAAGGACCTAGAAGAAATAAAAAAGAGTCAACATATAATGAATAATGCAATAAATGAGATCAGAAACACTCTGGAGGCTACAAATAGTAGAATATCGGAGGCAGAAGATAGGATTAGTGAAATAGAAGATAGAATGGTAGAAATAAATGAATCAGCGAGGGAAAAAGAAAGGCGAATTCAAAGAAATGAGGACAACCTCAGAGACCTCCAAGACAATATGAAACGCTCCAACATTCGAATTATATGAGTCCCAGAAGAAGAAGACAAAAGAAAGACCGTGAGAAATACTTGAGGAGATAATAGTTGAAAACTTCCCTAAAATGGGGAAGGAAATAATCACCCAAGTCCAAGAAACCCAGAGAGTGCCAAACAGGATAAACCCAAGGCGAAACACCCCAAGACATATTTTAATCAAACTAACAAAGACCAAACACAAAGAACAAATATTAAAAGCAGCAAGGGAAAAACAACAAATAACACACAATGGGATCCCCATAAGAATAACTGCAGATCTTTCAATAGAAACTCTTCAGGCCAGGAGGGAATGGCAAGACATACTTAAAGTGATGAAAGATAATAACCTCCAGCCAAGACTACTGTACCCAGCAAGGATCTCATTCAAATATGAAGGAGAAATCAAAAGCTTTCCAGACAAGCAAAAGCTGAGAGAATTCAGCACCACCAAACCAGCTCTCCAACAAATCCTAAAGGATAGACTTTAGAAAGGAAACACAAAAAGGACGTATAAACCCGAACCCAAAACAATAAAGTAAATGGCAACAGGAGCATACTTATCAATAATTACCTTAAATGTAAATGGGTTGAATGCCCCAAACAAAAGGCAAAGACTGGCTGAATGGATACAAAAACAAGATCCCTATATATGCTGCTTACAAGAGACCCACCTCAAAACAACGGACACATACAGACTAAAAGTGAAGGGCTGGAAAAAGATATTCCATGCAAATAAAGACCAAAAGAAAGCAGGAGTAGCAATACTCATATCCGATAAAATAGACTTTAAAACAAAGGCTGTGAAAAGGGACAAAGAAGGCCACTACATAATGATTAAAGGATCGATCCAAGAAGAAGATATAACAATTATAAATATATATGCACCCAACATAGGAGCACCGCAATATGTAAGACAATTGCTAACAAGCATGAAAGGGGAAATTAATAATAACACAATAATAGTGGGAGACTTTAATACCCCACTCACACCTATGGACAGATCAACTAAACAGAAAATTAACAAAGAAACGCAAACGTTAAATGATACAATAGACCAGTTAGACCTAATTGATATCTATAGGACATTTCACCCCAAAACAATGAATTTCACCTTTTACTCAAGTGCACACAGAACCTTCTCCAGAACAGATCACATTCTGGGTCATAAATCTAACCTTGATAAATTCAAAAAAATTGAAATTATTCCAAGTATCTTCTCTGACCATAATGCACTAAGGTTAGATCTCAATTATAGGAGAAAAACTATTAAAAATTCCAACATTTGGAGGCTGAACAACACCCTACTGAATAATCAACAAATCACAGAAGAAATCAAAAAGAAATCAAAATATGCATCGAAACAAATGAAAATGAAAACACAACTACACAGAACCTTTGGGACACTATAAAAGCAGTCCTAAGAGGAAAGTTCATAGCAATACAGGCATACCTCAAGAAACAAGAAAAAGTCAAATAAATAACCTAACTCTACACCTAAAGCAACTAGAAAAGGAAGAAATAGAGAACCCCAGAGTTAGTAGAAGGAAAGAAATCCTAAAAATTAGGGCAGAAATAAATGCAAAAGAAACAAAAGAGACCATAGCAAAAATCAACAAAGCAAAAAGCTGGTTCTTTGAAAGGATAAATAAAATTGACAAACCATTAGCCAGACTCATCAAGAAACAAAGGGAAAAAAATCAAATCAACAAAATTAGAAACGAAAATGGAGAGATCACGACAGACAACTCAGAAATACAAAGAATCATAAGAGACTACTATCAGCAATTATATGCCAATAAAATGGACAACTTGGAAGAAATGGACAAATTCTTAGAAAAGTACAATTTTCCAAAACTGAACCAGGAAGAAATAGAAAATCTTAACAGACCCATCACAAGCACGGAAATTGAAACTGTAATCAGAAATCTTCCAGCAAACAAAAGCCCAGGTCCAGACGGCTTCACAGCTGAATTCTACCAAAAATTTCGAGAAGAGCTAACACCTATCTTACTGAAACTATTCCAGAAAATTGCAGAGGAAGGTAAACTTCCAGAGTCATTCTATGAGACCTCCATCACCCTAATACCAAAACCTGACAAAGACACCACAAAAAAAAAAAACTACAGGCCAATATCACTGATGAACATAGATGCAAAAATCCTCAACAAAATCCTAGCAATCAGAATCCAGCAACACATTAAAAAGATCATACACCATGACCAAGTGGGCTTTATCCCAGGGATGCAAGGATTCTTCAATATCCGCAAGTCAATCAATGTAATTCATCACATTAACAACCTGAGAAATAAAAATCATATGATTATCTCAATAGATGCAGAAAAAGCCTTTGACAAAATTCAGCATCCATTTATGATAAAAACTCTCCAGAAAGCAGGACTGGAAGGAACATACCTCAACATAATAAAAGCTATATATGACAAACCCACAGCTCACATTATCCTCAATGGCGAAAAATTGAAACCATTTCCCCTAAAGTCAGGAACAAGACAAGGGTGTCCACTTTCACCACTACTCTTCAACATCGTACTGGAAGTTTTGGCCACAGCAATCAGAGCAGAAAAAGAAATACAAGGAATCCAAATTGGAAAAGAAGAAGTAAAACTCTCACTGTTTGCAGATGACATGATCCTCTACATAGAAAATCCTAAAGACTCAACCAGAAAACTACTAGAGCTAATCAGTGAATATAGTAAAGTTGCAGGATATAAAATCAACACTCAGAAATCCCTTGCATTCCTATACACTAATAACGAGAAAGTAGAAAAAGAAGTCAAGGAAACAATTCCATTCACCATTGCAACGAAAAGAATAAAATACTTAGGAATAGTCCTACCTAAAGAAACTAAAGACCTATGTATCGAAAACTATAAAACACTGATGAAAGAAATCAAAGAGGACACTAATAGATGGAGGAATATACCATGCTCATGGCTTGGAAGAATCAATATAGTGAAAATGAGTATACTACCCAAAGCAATCTACAGATTCAATGCAATTCCCATCAAGCTACCAGCAGTATTTTTCTCAGAACTAGATCAAATAATCTCAAGATTTGTATGGAAATACAAAAAACCTCGAATAGCCAAAGCAATCTTGAGAAAGAAGAATGGAACTGGAGGAATCAACTTGCCTGACTTCAGGCTCTACTACAAAGCCACAGTCATTAAGACAGTATGGTACTGGCACAAAGACAGAAATATAGATCAATGGAACAAAATCGAAAGCCCTGAGATTAACCCACATACCTATGGACACCTTATCTTCGACAAAGGAGGCAAGAATATACAATGGAGTAAAGATAGTCTCTTTAACAGGTGGTGCTGGGAAAACTGGTCAACCACTTGTAAAAGAATGAAACTAGACCCCTCTCTAACACCATACACAAAAATAAACTCAAAATGGATTAAAGATCTAAATGTAAGACCAGAAACTATAAAACTCCTAGAGGAGAACATAGGCAAAACACTCTCCGACATAAATCATAGCAGGATCCTCTATGATCCACCTCCCAGTATACTGGAAATAAAAGCAAAGATAAACAAATGGGATCTAATTAAAATTAAAAGCTTCTGCACAACAAAGGAAACTATAAGCAAGGTGAAAAGACAGCCTTCTGAATGGGAGAAAACAATAGCAAATGAAACAACTGACAAACAACTAATCTCAAAGATATATAAGCAACTTATGCAGCTCAACTCCAGAAAAATAAATGATCCAATAAAAAAATGAGCCAAAGAACTAAATAGGCATTTCTCCAAATAAGACATACGGATGGCTAACAAACACATGAAAAGATGTTCAACATCACTCATTATCAGAGAAATGCAAATCAGGACCACAATGAGGTACCATTTCACACCAGTCAAAATGGCTTTGATCCAAAAGTCTACAAGCAATAAATGCTGGAGAGGATGTGGAGAAAGGGAACCCTCTTACACTGCTGGTGGGAATGCAAACTAGTACAGCCATTATGGAAAACAGTGTGGAGATTCCTTAAAAAAATTGCAAATAGAACTGCCTTATGACCCAGCAATCCCACTGCTGGGCATACACACTGAGGAAACCAGAAGTGAAAGAGACACATGTACCCCAATGTTCATTGCAGCCCTGTTTATAATAGCCAGGTCATGGAAGCAACCTAGATGTCCATCAGCAGATGAATGGATAAGAAAGCTGTGGTTCATATACACTATGGAATACTACTCAGCCCTTAAAAAGAATAAATTTGACTCAGTTCTAATGAAATGGATGGAATTGGAACCGATTATACAGAGTGAAGTAAGCCAGAAAGAAAAACACCAATACAGTATACTGACACATATATATGGAATTTAGAAGACAGTAATGATGACCCTACATGTGAGACAACAAGAGACACAGAGGTATAGAGTGGACTTTTGGACTCTGAGGGAGAGGGAAAGGGTGGGATGGTATGGGAAAATGGCAATGAAACATGTATATTTTCCTGTAAAAACGAAACGCTAATCTATGTTCAATGTAGGATGCAGGATGCATGGGGCTGATGCACAGGATGATTCAAGTAGAGGATGAGGGGTGGGAGGTGGGAGGGGGATTCTGCATTGGGAGATTGTGTTCACCTATGGCTGATTCGTGTCAATGTATGGCAAAACAAATACAGTATTGTAATTAAAAAAATAAATAAATTTAATAAAAAAAAAAGAGCACTGAAAGGAAGTTTTGATACTGTGACCAATTTAACAAAATACAAACATCTTAATGGGCTTCAGTTAAAACATCCAAGTGATGTGCAATAACTGATCAATTTTAGAAGATGTTGACCAAGGAGAAACAGCAATTTAAAAACTTAGTGAAAGAAAGACCCAACACTGAGATTTTTACTGGGAGTCACTATGTTTTTAAGGAAAATTTACCCACCTCAAGAAAAACAAGTAGCCTGAATTTAGGACAAATATTTGGAAGCATTTAAAATGAATCTATTGGAAACAATAACAGCATAAAGAAGAGGGATAGTTAGTCGAAATTTTTGCAAAATTACTATTAGACTAATTTTTTAAAGAAATATTTCTAGTACTTATATATCAATGTGATAAATTGATTGTTTGCAAAGATGGCCACAACAATTGCTCTCATTTCTATTCTGTGCTTGTGTTCAAGGTGACTTTGGAATTCCTCCCATAAAGAAATGGAGACTATTTCCCTTTTCTTAATAGGCTGGCCACATAACTTGCTTTAACATTTGATAGATTAATATAAGAGGATGTCCAACCTCTGTTCTTGTTCTCTTAGAAATCAGATGCTATACAAGAGAGCCTGAGGTAGTCTGCTGGAACTGCCACACATCCTCACCAACAGCTCCAGCCAGTTGCCAGTGAGGTAAGTGAAGCCCTCCAGGACCAACCAGCTGACCTGTTAACTGACTACAACAGCATGGCTGAGTCCAGCTGAAACCACGAGGAACAGAGATGAACTATGCCAGCTGAGCCCTGCCCATGTTGCCAATCCCCAGTATCATGAACAAATAAGTGAGGGTTGTTTTAAAGCATTAAGTTTTTGGGTGGTAAAATATTCAGAAACAAATACTGTTCTCCTGCACTGCAGGTAGATTCTTTACCTGCTGAGCCATCAGGGAGCCCCAAATAATTAATGAGTGTGGGTGCATGCTCAGTCTTGTCAGACTCTGTCACCATATGGACTGTAACCTGCCAGGCTCCTCTGTCCATGGGATTTTGTAGGCATGGATACTGGAGTGGGATGCCATTTCCAGGGGCTCTTCCCACCCAGGGATTGAACCCACATCTCTTATGTCTCCTGCATTGGCAGGCGAGTTCTTTACTACTAGTGCTACCTGGGAAGCCTCTAAATAATTAACACAGGTGACAAATTTTAAAATTAATTTATAATTCTTCTTAAGCCTCTTACCAAACAAATTAGTTAAGGGTATGAATTTACTTGAATGGAGATGTTTTGCTGTTGCTTAGAGAAAAGATCCTTGCTGTATATTATCACCACCAATAAATATACTGTTACTGCAGAGATAGACTAGTTCCTCACAACATAAACTACGAAGGTTTGACTTTAGCTTGTGATAGATTTTTGCATGAACGACACTGTGTACAAGGCAGAGTTATTGGTCACCTCTTAATAAATGGCTGCAAATATACATCAATGATGGAAAACTTATTCTATAGATGAAGTCTGGTGCACGTATTTTTAAAAAATGTAGTACAGTTTATCTGAAGATAATTTAAACTTGCTTTGATATACTGACTAATTAAACATTTTGTTCAATATAGCATAGTCATCCTTTGGGCCTGAAACTGTTTTGGTACGGCATTTAGACTCATTAATATTTTTACAGGATGATTTATGACTTATGAAGACATTCATTTGTAATATCAAAGCCTAAATTAGAGTAAATTTGGCAGCCCTCCAATTCAAAACTTGCTATATACAATGAAAAAGTCTTTAAGGCTGGAAAGTCATTAAACAAAAATAGTATCTGGTGGTCTACACTGTATCCATAAGATTGAGTGAGTGAGTGAAAGTCACTCAGTTGTGTCTGACTCTGTAACCCCACGGACTATACATACCATAGAATTCCCCAGGCCAGAATATTGGAGTGAGTAGCCATTCCCTTCTCCAGGGGATCTTCCCAACCTGGGAAAGAACCCAGGTCTCCCACATTGCAGGTGGATTCTTTATCAGCTGAGCCACAAGGAAAGCCCCATCTGTAAGGTTAGTGGGAAAATTTCTTCCTATAGAAGGAATCTATCAGGCAAACCTATTCATAGAACAAAAATAACTCATGTAAATGTTCTTCATTATAGCTCCTTAAAAATGATATCATAGTATTTATTCCATACACTCTCTGCATATATTCCAGAGAGCAAAAAAACATGTCAGGTGATCTTGCATGGCTGAAAAGAACAAAGGTTCAGAAACATTTTTTTTGGAAAAATAATTATTTCACTTGTATTTACACATACTCTATTTGGTAAAAGAAAGTATGTGAAAAAATGCTCATCACTTTCTCAGCTAATTTTGTTTGACTATAGTTATCTGTAAAGTGAATGTCTATAGTCCTGCTTCCCATTTATTTTGAAATTATGCAGGCTAGATTCTATTGAAGTCATGCTTTAAATCATTTATCAAAAATAACTTTGAGATCTAAGTGGCTAATCAGGTTATCTCTATTTTATATTAACTTCCTATTTATTCTTTTGTGATATTCCTTTTTCTAACTTTTGAATTAACTTTAGATTTATGGGAAAATATTACAAATATTTCTTGTGTGATATCTAGATTTTCTATATTCTTAGTATTTTACCTACACTTTTATCCACCACTGTTTAAATACGATAAACATAAATAGATAGATAAATAGAATAATTTACTGATTCAGTTCAAAGTCAGTTGCAGCTATACCGTCCTTTCCCCATAAATACTTCAATGTACATTTTCTAAAAACATGACAATTCTTTTCATAATTGCAATAATTAATTAAATTAGCAATTGCTCTCTTTCAGTTTATTCTAAATTCATTTCTTTTCAAGTACTATATCTCTTCTTTAAGGAGTACTTGTCTGTCTCTCACTTTAAATTCAGAGTTTATGTAGACCTCAGAGTTCATCAAAGCATAAACTACTCCATTTGAAGCAATTTACTTTAGTATTTTAAAGATTAACTTACAGCTTCATCAGAAATTCTAATTATAAATTTAATGATAAATTAATTACTTTATTTATAAAACAAATTAATTATAATGGCATACATTTTTGAAGGCTTGCTGCATTTGGGGTACCTTGTAGTTTACATAACTTTATTATTTAACCAGAATATTTAACCAGTGCTTGTCATTTTAAAGCACTATGTTAAACACATTACAAGAATACAAATCAAATAAAATGGCAAATACGAACCTTTTCTTCTATCTCAGAATTCAGATGGAAGTGCTTTACATATAATGCTTATTCAATCTTTTTAACATTACAGTGAGGACACTGTTTTCATTCCTATTTTACAGATGAGGAAACTCAGACTACAGAGAAATTAAGACCTTAATAGTAATTATAAATATATCTATTTGAAGGAGGAAAAAATCTGAAACTTTAATAAGTTGTTACTTTATCAAGTAAGTTGAATAAGTAGTAGTAGTTTCCCAGGGCTATTGTGAAAAATGGCCCAAAAATGGCCCAAACCTGGGTGGCTTCAAACAGAATTTTATTCCCTCATAGTTCTGAAAGCTGGAGATCTGAAGTCAAAGTGTCTGCAGACCCAAGCTGAAGACTCTAGAGGAAAATGTATTTAATGCCTTTCTCTTAAGTGGCTGATGTTGTGAATCCTTGACTTAAAGCCATATCTCTCCAATATCTGACCCTGTCCTCACATGGCATTATTCTCTCTGTGTGTCTGTCTCTGTGTGTCTCTTTTCAAAAGAAGTCAGTCATATTGCACTGTATGTGTGCCAAGTCACTTAAGTTGTGTTTGACTCATTGCAATCCCATGGACCCACCAGGCTCCTCTTTCCATGGCATTCTCAAAGCAAGATCCCGGAGTGGGTTGCTATGCCCTCCTCCAGGGGATCTTCTTAACCCAGGGGTAGAACTCCAATCTCTGAAGTTTCCTGCATCAAAGGTGGGTTCTTACCACTAGCTGCCAACTGTGAAGCCCATATTGCTTTAGGAATCACCCTAATGATTTCATCTTAATGATGTTGTCAGCGATCCTAATCCCCAAAAAGTTGTGTCCAACTCTTTGTGACCCCATTGACCATACAGTCCATGGACTTCTCCAGGTCAGAATACTAGAGTGTGTAGCCTTTCCCCTCTCCAGAGGGATCTCGCCAAACCAGGGATACAACCCAAGTATCCCGCATGGGTTACTAAGATTGTAGCATGTGGTCCCATTACTTCATGGAAAATAGATGGGGAAACAGTCAGTCAGTACAATTCAGTCACTCAGTCGTGTTCGACTCTTTGCGGCTCTATGAATCACACATGCCAGGCCTCCCTGTCCGTCACCAACTCCCGGATTTCACTCAAACTCATGTCCTTTGAGTCGATGATACCATCCAGCCATCTCATCCTCTGTCACCCCCTTCTTCTTCTGCCCCCAATCCCTCCCAGCATCAGGGTCTTTTCCAGTGATTCAACTCTTCCCATGAGGTGGGCAAAGTACGGGAGTTTCAGCTTTAGCATCAGTACTTCCAATGAAATCCCAGGACTGATCTCCTTTAGGATGGACTGGTTGGACATCCTTGCAGTCCCAAGAGACTCTCAAGAGTCTTCTCCAACACTACAGTTCAAAAGCATCAATTCTTCAGCGCTCAGCTTTCTTCACAGTCCAACTCTCATATCCATACATGACCACTGGAAAAACCATAGCCTTGACTAGACGGACCTTTGTTGGCAAAGAAATGTCTCTTCTTTTCATCTAGGTTGGTCATAACTTCCTTCCAAGGAGTAAGCGTCTTTTAATTTCATGGCTGCAGTCACTTCCTATGACTGTTGAGCTTTAAGCCAAGTTTTCCACTCTCCTCTTTCACTTTCATCAAGAGGCTTTTTAGTTCCTCTTCACTTTCTGCCATAAGAGTGAGGGCATCTGCATATATGAGGTTACTGATATTTTCCCCAGCAATCTTGATTTCAGCTTGTGCGTCTTCCAGCCCAGCGTTTCTCATGATGTACTCTGCATAGAAGTTAAATAAGCAGTGTGACAATATACAGCCTGAATGTACTCCTTTTCCTATTTGGAACCAATCTGTTGTTCCATGTCCAATTCTAACTGTTGCTTCCTCACCTGCATATAGATTTCTCAAAATGCAGGTCAGGTGGTCTGGAATTCCCATCTCTTTCAAAATTTTCCACAGTTTATTGTGATCCACACAGTCAAAGGCTTTGGCTTAGTCAATAAAGCAGAAATAGAAGTTTTTCTGGAACTTCTTGCTTTTTCAATGATCCAGCAGATGTTGGCAATTTGACCTCGGGTTCCTCTGCCTTTTCTAAAACCAGCTTGAACATCTGGGAGTTCACAGTTCATGTATTGCTGAAACCTGGCTTGGAGAATTTTCAGCATTACTTTACTAGCATGTGAGATGAGTGCACTTGTGCGGTAGTTTGAGGATTCTTTAGCATTGCCTTTCTTTGTGATTGGGATGAAAACTGACCTTTTCCAGTCCTGTGGCCACTGCTGAGTTTTCCAAATGTGCTGGCATATTGAGTGCAGCACTTTCACAGCATCATCTTTCAGGCTTTGAAGTAGCTCAACTGGAATTCCATCACCTCCACTAGCTTTGTTCGTAGTGATGCTTTGTAAGGCTCACTTGACTTCACATTCCAGGATGTCCGGCTCTAGGTGAGTGATTACAACATCGTGATTATCTGGGTAGTGAAGCTATATTTTGTACAATTCTTCTGTGTATTCTTGCCACCTCTTCTTAATATTTTCTGCTTCTGTTAGGTCCATACCATTTCTGTCCTTTATTGAGCCCATCTTTGCATGAAATGTTCCCTTGGTGTCTCTAATTTTCTTGAAGAGATCTCTAGTCTTTCCCATTCTGTTGTTTTCCTCTATTCCTTTGCATTAATTGCCTAGGAAGGCTTTCTTATCTTTCCTTGCTATTCTTTGGAACTCTGCATTCAAATGGTAATATCTTTCTTTTCTTTTGCTTTTTTTCCTTTGCTTTTCACGTCTCTGCTTTTCACAGCTATTTGTAAGGCCTCCTTAGACAGACATTTTACTTTTTTGCATTTCTTTTCCATGGGGATGATCCCTGTCTTTTGATCCCTGTCTCTTGTACAATGTCATCAACTTCCATCCATAGCTCATCAGGCACTCTGTCTATCAGATCTAGTCCCTTAAATCTATTTGTCTATTCCACTGTATAATCATAACGAATTTGATTTAGGTCATACCTAAATGGGGTCTAGTGGTTTTCCCTACTTTCTTCAATTTAAGTCTGAATTTGGTAATAAGGAGTTCATGATCTGAGCCACAGTCAGCTCTCGGTCTTGTTTTTGCTGACTGTATAGAGATTCTTCCTCTTTGGCTGCAAAGAATATAATCAATCTGATTTTTGTGTTGACCATCTGGTGATGTTCATGTGTAAAGTCTTCTCTGGTGTTGTTGGAAGAGGGTGTTTGCTATGACCAGTGTGTTTTCTTGGCAAAACTCTTTCAGCCTTTGGCTACTTCATTCTGTACTCCAAGGCGAGATTTGTCTGTTATGCCAGGTATTTCTTGACTTCCTACTTTCACATTCCAGTCCCCTATTTTGAAAAGGACATCTTTTTTGGGTGTTAGTTCTAAAAGGTCTCGTAGGTCTTCATAGAACTGTTCAACTTCAGCTTCTTCAGCGTTACTAGTTGGGGCATAGGCTTGGATTACTGTGATATTGAATGGTTTGCCTTGGAGACAAACAGAGATCATTCTCTCATTTTGAGATTGCATCCAAGTACTGCATTTCAGACTCTTTTGTTAACCATGGTGACTACTCCAATTCTTTTAAGGGATTCCTGCCCACAGTAGGAATGGTCATCTGAGTTAAATTCACCCATACCAGGCCATTTATAGTTCACTCATTCCTAGAATGTCGATGTTCACTCTTTCCATCTTCTGTTTGACCACTTCCAATTTGCCTTGATTCATGGACCTGATATTCCAGGTTCCTATGCAATATTGCTCTTTACAGCATCAATTCTTGCTTCTATCACCAGTCACATTCACAAATGGGTATTATTTTTGCTTTGGCTCCATCCCTTCATTCTTTCTGGAGTTATTTCTCCACTGATCTCCAGTAGCGTATTGGGCACCTACCGACCTGGGGAGTTCCTCTTTCAGTATCTTATCATTTTGCTTTTTCATGCTGTTCATGGGGTTCTCAAGACAAGAATACTGAAGTGGTTTGCCATTCCCTTCTCCAGTGGACCACATTCTGTCAGACCTCTCCACCATGACCTGTCTGTCTTGGTTGTCCCCACACAGTATGGCTTAGTTTCATTGAGTTAAACAAGGCTGTGTGATCAGATGGCTAGTTTTCTGTGATTATAGTCTCAGTGTGTCTGCCCTCTGATGCCCAGAGGAAATAGTTGCTGATTTTATTTTTGGGGGCTCCAAAATCACTGCAGATGTTGATTGCAGCCATGAAATGAAAAGAAGCTTACTCTTTGGAAAGAAAGTTATGACTAACATAGACAGCGTTTTAAAAGCAGAGACCTTTGTGAGCAAAGGTCCATCTAGTCAAGACTATGGTTTATCCAGTGACCATGTATGGATGTGAGAGTTGGACTATAAGGAAAGCTGAGTGCTGAAGAATTGATGCTTTTTAACTGTGGTGTTGGAGAACACTCTTGAGAGTCCTTTGGGCTGCAAGGAGATCCAACCAGTCCATCCTAAAGGAGATCAGGTCTGAGTGTTCATTGGAAGGACTGATGCTGAAGCTGAAACTCCAATACTTCGGCCACCTGTTGCAAAGACCTTACTGATTTGAAAAGATCCTGATGTTGGGAAAGATTAAAGGCAAGAGGAGAAGGGGACGACAGAGGATAAGGTGGTTGGATGGCATCACTGACTCAATGGACATGAGTTTGGGTGAACTCCAGGAGTTGGTGATGGACAGGGAGGCCTAGCATACTGCAGTTCATGGATTTGCAGAGTCAGACATGACTGAGAGACTGAACTGAACTGAACTGAAATATCTGTACTATACAGAAGAACTTTACTATTTCTGAACAATTAAATCTAAAGTATTTATCTTATTCCAGCTTAATCACATACACTGTAGACACTCATGTACGTAGCAGGATCTTCAGAGCTGGTTCCCACTATGTTTTCTTCCAGCATAATACATCCTACATACCAAGGACAGAATAACCTTGGTAAAGCTCAGTGTGGTCAAGCCATTTCCTTGCTAAATGTCATTCTGTGGTTTGCCATACTGTAAAAATACTGCTTGTAAACTGCTTTGAACAAAGGAATAACCAGCCAAGCAAAATCATACCAGATAATGTTTAGTAGTATGACAAAGGCAAGAAGACTGTTTTGAGTAATATGAAAATGGTAAAAATGACTCAAGTATCACAAATTCAAGGCATTAATTCAACTATAAAAAATTATTCATTTTTACTAACGTTATCTTCATTTTGGCAGAAGTTTTGCATCTATCTTAACAACTGAAATTTGCCTTTAATTTCCTTTTCTTTCCCTGGGCCAATTTTCCTTTTAAAATTTGTATTAGCTTAGATAGATAGATAAGATGGAAATATAGATATTTTATCTATTTTTTTCCTTTATTAGTCTTGTTAGACATTTATCAACTTTATTGTTTTTTCTAAATAACCAACTTTTAATATTTATGTTATTGTTGGTCTGTTTCCTATTCCCTGTGCTTAAACTATCCTCTAGATTTTTCACTTCAGCTTCCATGATACTGTTGACAATAATCTTAGCTATTCTCCTAAAATCAAGATTTAAGTCTCACCATTATTATTACTATTAAGTTTTATAGTCACACATTTTATGTCCATCACAAATCTTTGTGATCTTGGGCAAGTTTTTTAAAGTTTCTAAGCCTATAATTCCTCATCTTAAGATAGGTAATTCTATTAGTTATAGAGTGGCTATGACAATTAAAATAATAAGTGCTTACACAATGTAACTAAGAAAAGATGACATAGTTCAGTACTGTGTACAGAATGTGTACTGTATAGAGAGATATGTACTCTACTGAACCTAGGTATCAGAGTTCTAGTTTGAGGTTGTTTCTTTACCTTGTTTCATTCATCTGTAAAATGAATTAGACTACAGGAATTTGAAAATGTCTTTTAGCTCTAAAGTGTATGTATAATCTTAACACAATCCAGAAATCTTGGAATAAAGCAATACAATTAAATAATATTAAACATGATTTAAAGTGCTTAGCACAGTGCTAACACTGATTAAAGTTTCTCATATAATGGTGGTGATGATGATGAAGATGATAATTCTGTTAATGACATGATATTGTGCCTATTTCAATCAGACACAACATTTTGGATCTTTTACTTGTGTTATCTGAATTTATATTCCAATGAGTCATTCTGTGTATTTCCATGAATATGTACTTTTAAGAACTTATGAGAAAAATAAGACTTTAACTATAGATGCATTTATTTTATTTAATCTAAATTTTGTTCATGACCTACTTCAGGAAATTCTTCCCATATACTTTCAAATAAATTTTAATGTCTTATCATTTATGTACTATGGTTTATCTTGAGATTAATGAGGTAATGTCTAAAAAGAACTGAATTCTTTGGAGGACATACAAAGTCAGAGTCTAAATTGTGTCAGGAACTATGTTTGTGTTTATAAACTAGATAGTAGTCTTTTCTGTGTCATAGAGTGTGAGTTGCCAAACACTCAATACTGTTACTTGAAGACTTATTGTTATGAGGAAAGAAGAATGGGCAAAAACACAGGGGCTGATGGAAGGAGAGAAATAATGGCATCTAATTAGAAAGAGTAGAAGCAAAAAATGCCAAATTAAAACAGATTTGAAGAAGCAGCAGAATGGGGTAGGGTCATCATATTTAGTAGCTGTGTATGACATGCCATTTATCCATCACTCTCCTCAAAACATTTTCTTTATACTGACTTCAAGAGAAAACTTTTACCTGGCTGTGGTCCTCTCATCTCTGTTATCTTGGTTTTGTTGCTGGCTCTCCTTCATCTTCTTGACCTCTAAATTTAAGACGGTTCTAGCATTCAGTCATTGACCCTCTTTTCTATCTTTGTATCCTCCATTAATGATCTCATATAGACGCATGGCTTTAAATACCATCTATATGCTAATAAAGCCAACATTTCTCCAGCTTGGGCCTTTCCTCTGGAATCTAAGATGCATTTCAAATTTAACATGTCTAAAACATGAACTTTGAATACTTTCACCCCACTCTGGCCCTGGTCTTTTGAAAACCTCCTTTCATAATCTTTGATATCTTAGTACATGGCCAATCATCTCCCCCTCTTCAGCTCAGTCTCCAATTTCCAGTCATTCCTAGTCCCTCTGTTTTCCATCAAACTCCATGTTCAATTTAACAACAAATGGTTGTTGAAGGTAAAATCCAAAATCTGAGCTCTGCTTAGCACCATCAGTTCTACCTCCTGGAGTTGTTATAATCATCTCCTAACTGGACTCCCTGTTTCTATCCTGTAAGGCCCCAAATAGTGTGTTTGACAGAATCCAGATTTGATGGAGCATTTCTGACTATATGTATTTGGTATCTTATTATGTATCTCTAGCATGACTAGTATTCTACCAGGAAATATTATTCAAAAGATGTTTAATTCTTGGCAGATGATATAGCCTTATTCCAGAACCCCAGGGAACTTCGATGTAATTTTCTCACTAAGTTTTATATAAGCCTTACATAACATATTTTCTTATCACAGATATACCTAAGACCATAGGGTCTATTATATTAAATGATCCAAGCATTACAAACTCTTACACCAAAATCTGGAAATCTAGACCTGCTACGAAGCCTTTTCCTGTTCTGTGTGTTTCTCAAGCTTTGCACATTTTCATGTCATTGTATAATGCCTAAGACTCTCCAGGTATGGCCCATCTCACATGGGACATCCTCCTGTGTGATAGGAGGTATGAGATACATTCACCGGCTTTTATTTTGGAAGGTATTTTTGGAATTCTGCAAACCACTGAATCCCTAAGAATTTTATTATTAATCTTAATAATATTATCTTAACTCTTTATAGTTCATGTCCTAACTTCTGATATTAATGGGACTTTCCAAGGCCTCCAACATTCTTGCTATTTGTTGCTTATCTTGTCTGATTAAGATGATGTCATCAATATAGTGGACCAATGAGATATTCTCCTGGATGCAGAACCAACATCCAACACCCAACACTACAGAGACTTTGTTTTTAGTGATTAAGCCATGCCTGACTCTTTTGCGACCCCATGGACTGTAGCCCATCAGGCTCCACTGTCCATGGGATTTCCCAGGGAAGAATACTGGAATATGTTGCCATTTCCTTCTCCTGGGAATCTTCTGGACCCAGTGACTGAACCCATGTCTCCTGCTTGGCAGGTGTATTCTTTACCACTGAGCCACGTGGAAAGCCCCACTGAAGAACTACTGCTCTCTACTTCCTCCTGAATTCTGCCATTACATATATTCTAAGCCCTGTGGTTTTTTTCTTTTTTCATGGTATCATTCTTTTCCCCTCTCAGGAGGCCCAGGACATCTCTGGACTGGTTACATGTTGATCTGATATACTTATTGGTCTAATGGTCAGAAAGGAATGTTAAGGAAGTTCCTGAGAGGGGAAAACTTTTCTGGTGGGGACAGCCAAGTGTTTTCTAGAAAGAGTGAAATACCTATCTTAATCAGAGTCAGGCTCAGTGGATTCACTGGGTTTTAGAAGCCAAGATTCTCAAATATGTCCATCCTCAATGTGTGTCAATTTCAAAGTGCATCATTGTATGTCCTCATCATACATTTTAGAGTTGCATGACAACCTTGTACTAGAAATTCACCCACCACAGGCAATAAGATCCTTATGCCCAGAAGAGCAGGTAATCTAGCTTTAAAATCTAATCCTTGCTTCTTCTTTCTCAGATCTTTCCAGGAAGCAGACTTGCCGGAAGCCAGCATGAGGAATCCTGCCCGTGATAAGGTCATGAGGAAGGAAGCCTGACAAAACGCAAGGATGTGATCGGGCTTCAGGGGTTGCCCCTGGAATTTCCTGAGCATGTGTCCCCAAAAACCAAAAATCTGCTGGCCTTTGTACTCTGCTTTTCCACTCTTTGACACACTCTGGAAAAAGTCAAATCAGGGCTTTAGTCTTCTGCATTTGAAAGGGATGTTTCAGTTAAACCCCTCTGGTAGCTCTCTAGCTTGCCTAACAGGTTCCCCAGACTTCTTACAGCTTGTGAATTGCTTACAGCCCCCAACCGCAAGAGGCACAAAGCTTAAAAGCATCTTAAAGATACAGAGCCTTTTCTAGAGAGTTAAAAATCATATTGGTGATGGGTTTTCACTATTGATTCAATGATTGCTGCCAGACCTCCATATTCTTTATCTTTTAGGCACCTGGGAGGATGTTGATCAATGTAATCGGGATGTGGAAAAAGATACATAGTAGTTTTGATGTTAGCAACACCAGACTTTTGAGTTAATTACTTTTCTTTTGTTGTAAATCACTGTACTCCTTTCACTTGTTATAAATTGATGTATCTTTGCTATGTAAGAATGTAACTTTATTTAGTGCTTTCTGAGAGTGGCACCAGACTTTGGGAAGATCAACACAAATAAGTTCTAGTTAACAAACCCTTATCAGAAAAAAAGGCTATAAAATGTTAATTGGCCCTTTTTGGCCAGAAGATGATGTAAATCACCTAAAGCTTGTGTATACAATTAGGTATGCAGAGAGAAAAGCCTGATTTTGATAAGAATCTGGGCTGCTAACACTGCATAACTTTGTGTTACCCAATGATCTCCATGTATTATCAAAAGTATAAAAAACCTTCTGAACAATAAAGGATGGACCAATTTCTCAAACTAGTCTCTTGGCCTAGTTTCTTGGGAATCTGGCTCCCCCCGTGTCTCTCTCTGTCTCTCCTTTTCTCCCTCTCCCTCGTGTCTCCTCTTTACTCTAATTTCAGGCTGAATTCCCATCTGGAGCAGGGCAGCTCACCAAGTCTACTTACCTGCCTTGGCTTCTAAGACCCACGCAAAGGGAGCCTAAGGTGGGGCACCCTTAGATAGTCAAGTGGGCGCCGGTGGCCCAATGTAGGCGGTGCAAGTTCCTTGTCTGGAACTTTGTTGGTCTTCCCCATAAGCCAAGTTATTCAGCCTCCTTTCTCCACTTAATTTTCCTACTACACTATTTCTCCCTAATCTAATCTTATATTTCTATATTAATAAATAAATGTTTTCCTCACCTACGCCATCCACGCTTCAAATTTCCCTGGATCTACTGGGGCTAGACCCTGGCACAGACTCTGAGATGGAGAATAGATTACAAGAATTTTTATTAGAAAGTGCTCTAAGGATCAATACTTTTGGGATAAAGGCAAAAAAAAGCATCTGGCAACTTGTGAATGTGGATTACAGCAGAGCCAAAATACGACTTTAGTTCATTTCACAAAGAATTATGAAGCTGGAATGACACTGGAATTGTCCTGATGTAAGGCAAGGGAGTAAGCGTCTTTTAATTTCATGGCCGCAATCACCATCTGCAGTGATTTTGGAGCCCCCCAAAATAAAGTCTGACACTGTTTCCACTGTTTCCCCATCTATTTCCCATGAAGTGATGGGACCAGATGCCATGATCTTCGTTTTCTGAATGTTGAGCTTTAAGCTTACTCCTTGGAAGAAAAGTTATGACCAACCTAGATAGCATATTCAAAAGCAGAGACACTGTTTTGCTGACTAAGGTCCATCTAGTCAAGGCTATGGTTTTTCCTGTGGACATGTATGGATGTGAGAGTTGGACTGTGAAGAAGGCTGAGCACCAAAGAATTGATGCTTTTGAACTGTGGTGTTGGAGAAGACTCTTGAGAGTCCCATGGCCTGCAAGGAGATCCAACCAGTCCATTCTGAAGGAGATCAGCCCTGGGATTTCTTTGGAAGGAATGATGCTAAAGCTAAAACTCCAGTACTTTGGCCACCTCATGGGAAGAGTTGACTCATTGGATAAGACTCTGATGCTGGGAGGGATTGAGGGCAGGAGGAGAAGGGGATGACAGAGGATGAGATGGCTGGATGGCATCACTGACTCGATGGACATGAGTCTGAGTGAACTCCAGGAGTTGGTGATGGACAGGGAGGCCTGGTGTGCTGTGACTCATGGGGTCGCAAAGAGTCGGACACGACTGAGCGACTGAACTGAACTGAACTGAACTGAACTGAAAGGCAAGGGAGCTGAGTATTCATACCCATAATTAATTAGTCACAGGTGTTTTAGGTGAAGGGGCAGCATAATCTTAGACAGTATATATCTTTTTATTTCAAAGAGGTTGATAGCTAGGAACAGTGCACGACACACCTATAATGACCCTCCAAATTTGGAATCAATGTTGTGGAAATTTCTCCTTAACCAAACATCATTTTGCGGTAATTTGAAACTTTTATTAATACTAGGAAATTAAATCTCTATTTGGGAAAGTACCAGCCATGTTTAAGACAAATAAAAGTCATAGACTTGTAGCTGAAAATGACTGAGAAATCATTTGGTAAAATGATTGAGTAGAATCTTTAACCTATTGATAGCATGTTCAAAACCTTTCAGGACACTTGTAATGTTGGAACACTGGCTTCCAGTTTCAGTAGTTTCAAAATGATCATTTGAAAAAGTTTCTCCTCTTGTTGAGCAGACTCTGCCTTCTCATCACTTTTGCATTTTTTCCTGCTTCTGACATGACAAATCATATATGTAGATCAAATTCTAATGAAAGCTTCAGACATATAAAGATGACTCAAATTGTGCTCACATACCATTATCCACTGACTCCAACCATTGTTTATGTGATCCAGTTTTAAGGCTATCATAGTCTGGGTACTATCTTCTGACTTTATTGCAGCTTGTCATTTTTTTCTAAGTTTAACGTTTGGAAATGAATACAGTGCTCCAAACTATGATTCATACATGGAATAGGAACTCCCATATTTTAAGATATTGTGTATCTATTCTACTAAGCCAGATTCATATTTTACTAGCTCTTTTGGCAGCTACAAGATACATTTTACTCAGTGTTTGAGAACAACTGTATCATTGTTATAATTTAAATACAAAAAGCAATGTTTTATTTAATTAATTGATATGGACTTTCCTATTGTTTTTTCCCTTTTTCACCTTCCAGAAAATTATGACAGTGGCATCTCATTCTACACCACTTGTAAGAGAGAAATAGTATAAGTAGAAATGAAATTAAAACTTAAATAGAAGTAAAGAGGATGAAGTGAGAACATACCTCCAAGGGATAAGTAAAATAATCTGTGAAGAAACCAGTTACTATACTGGGTAAAAACTTTATATATTTTTTTATTATTCACTTTCTGAGGAAGGAATAATATTAAATAAATGAAAAATAGAAAGTCAGCAACCTAAACTTTTATTAATAGTTTTGCAGCTAAAAAAATTATATAGTTTTTATTTGAAATTTTATATTTTTTAAACCTTTGCATCACAAGATTAACTTTAAGCATCATATCCTGAACACAACATGTTCCTTTTTAAAAAGTACCAATAATAATTTCTCATTTTCCCAGGTTTTACTTCTGTAAAGGACCTCCCTCATCCTACACCTTCCTGAAGCTCACATGTTTCAATATGACTTCATATAACACCTTGCTGAGTTGCCATAAATTTATAGGAATATTGAAATTATTGTTCTTGAAACAAAAGAACGGTTCAATGATTTAAAATTTATTACCTGGCTTAATAAGTGACTTCATTTTCTCTCTTTCTCTAACATATTTTCTACACTATCTCAACAAGTATCCCAAAGTGGAAGAGAAATGCAGACAGCCAAGTTTGGCACTGTAAAAAGTTATGGTCCACAAATGAATGCAAATATTACAGGGTCTGGAAAGCCAGAACACTTTAATAGATGCCAGCAGAAGTTAATAATGTTAGACATCCACAGAAATGGAGAGTCTGTGTGAGAGCAATTTAGTATTGTGATGATGCAATTTAAATGATTTATTTAAAAAAAAATTTACTGGCAAATGCTGAGAAGAAAGTGATGCTTTGGTAAGGAGCAAAATCCTGGGTTAAGACCTGTTGGCAGCACCATCATCATAAAACTGCTATTTTGCTTTTATTGTTATGTAATGCTTGATTATTTAAAATACTTAAATGAGAGTTCAAATGCTGCCATAATATGCCAATGAGACATTAATTGTATGTTTTTAAATTGATAAAATTGGGATTTATGTTTTAAGGTTATAGCTATATTTATGAGGTTCCCCTGTAACACTATTTTCTCAATTGATTTTCAACTGCCAATGATAAATTGGCATAATTAAATCTCAGAGTAGCACAAACTGGTAGGTAATAACATTCAAACTTTGAATTATTAATAGTGATTTGTTCTTCTGTGTGGGTTTCTCTAGTGGCTCAGATAGTAAAGAATCTGCTCATAAAGGGGAAGACCCAGGTTCAGTCCTGGGGTTGGGAAGATCTCCTGGAGAAGGGACCAGCTACCCACTGCAGTATTCTTGACTGGAGAATTCCATGGACAGAGGAGCCTAGTGGACTACAGTCCATGGGGATGCAGAGAATCGGACGTGACTGAGTAACTGACACTTCTCTTCACTTCTGTGTTCTGCAAACATGAGTTAGTCAATTCACTGAAGTCTCAAGTAATTGACACAATGGCAAGTGTACTTGGGGCTAGAGGGATAAAATCAATAAACCACAGGATGGAGGCTTGCCTAGCCATGAATAGGGCTGGAATTCCAGGCAATTCACTTCTAAAACATTTCTTAAATGATTTAAGGGGCTTACCTGGTGGCTTTTCATACTTTAATAAAACTCTGTGACACAAAAGCTCTTGAGTGATTAAGACTGGTCCCTAGTTCTGAAGCTAAATCTTTGTCTTTGGATATCAAGAATCTGACACCATTCACCATAAGCTATCATCTTGGGGGCTCATCCAGGATTGTCAAGACAAGTAAGTTGGCTGCGACAGTGCAGGAGAGGTTGAGAGGAGCTACCACATGTCCAAGGTAAGGAGCAGCTGCTGCACTTTGCTGGAGCAGCCATAAAGAGATATCCCACGTCCAAAGAAAGAGAAACCAAAATAAGACAGTAGGCACTGAGAGAGGACATCACAGGGCAGACAGACTGAAACCACAAACACAGATATTCTGATCACACAGACCAGAGCCTTGTCTAACTCAATGAAACTAAGCCATGCCATGTGAGGCCACCCAAGACAGTCAGGTCATGGTGGAGAGGTCTGAGAGAATGTAGTCCACTGGAGATGGGAATGGCAAACCACTTCAATATTCTTGCCTTGAGAACCCCATGAACAGCATGAAGAGACAAAAAGATAGGACACTGAAAGATGAACTCCCCAGGTCAGTAGGTGTCCAATATGCTACTGGATATCAGTGGAGAAATAACTCCAGAAAGAAGGAAGGGATGGAGCCAAAGCAAAAACAACACTCAGTTGTGCATGGGACTGATGATAGAAGCAAGAATCAGTGCTGTAAAGAGCAATATTGCATAAGAACCTGGAATGTTATGTCCATGAATCAAGGCAAATTTAAGTGGTCAAACAGGAGATGGCAAGAGTGAACACTGACATTTTAGGAATGAGTGAACTAAGATGAACTGGAAGGGATGAATTTAACTCAGATGACCATTATATATACTACTGTGGGCAGGAATCCCTTAGAAGGAATGGGGTATCCATCATAGTGAAAAAAAGAGTTTGAAATGCAGTACTTGGATGCAATCTAAAAAAAAATGACAATGATCTCTATTCGTTTTCAAGGCAAACCATTCAATATCACAGTAATTCAAGTCTATTCCCTGACCAGTAACACTGAAGAAGCTGAAGTTGAATGGTTATATGAAGTCCTACAAGCCCTTCTAGAACTAACACCCACAAAAAAGATGTCCTTTGCATAATAGAGGATTGGAATGCAAAAGTAGAAAGTCAAGAAACACCTGGAGTAACAGGCAAATTTGGCCTTGGAGTACGGAATGAAGCAGGGCAAAGGCTAAAAGAGTTCTGTGAAGAGAACACACTGGTCATAGCAAACACATTCTTTCAAACAAGGGAACACTCTACACATGGACATCACCAGATAGTCAACACCAAAATGAGATTGATTATATTCTTTGCAGCCAAAGATGGAGAGCTCTATACAGTCAGCAAAAGCAAGACAGAGAGCTGACTGTGGCTCAGATCATAAACTCCTTATTGTCAATTCAGACTTAAATTGAAGAAAGTGGGGAAAACCACTTGACTTTTCAGGTATGACCTAAATCATATTCTATAGGATTATACAGTGGAAGTGACAAATTTGAGGGACTAGACCTCATAGACAGAAAGACTGATGATCTATGGATGGAGGTTCATGAAATTGTAGCAGAGACAGGGATCAAGACCATCTTCAAGAAAAAGAAATGCAAAAAAGCAAAATGTCTGTCTGAGGAGGCCTTACAAATAGCTGAGAAAAGAAGAGATGCAAAAAGCAAAGGAAAAAAGGAAAGATATACCCATTTGAATACAGAGTTCCAAAGAATAGTAAAGAGAGATAAGAAAGCCTTCCCCAATGATCAGTGCAAAGAATTAAAGAAAAACAACAGAATAGAAAAGATTAGATATCTCTTCAAGAAAGTTACAGATACCAAGGGAATATTTCATTCAAAGATGGGCTCAATAAAGGACAGAAATGGTAAGTACCTAACAGAAGCAGAAGATATTAACAAAAGATGGCAAAAATACACTGAAGAACTTTGCAAAAAGATCTTCACGACCCAGATAATCATGATGGTGTGATCACTCACCTAGAGCCAGACATCCTGGAATGTGAAGTCAAATGGGCCTTAGGAAGCATCGCTATGAACAAAGCTAGCGGAGGCGATGGAATTCCAGTTGAGCTATTTCAAAGCCTGAAAGATGATGCTGTGAAAGTGCTCCACTCAATATGACAGCAAATTTGGAAAACTCAGCAGTGGTCACGGGACTGGAAAAGGTCAGTTTTCATTCCAATCACAAAGAAAGGCAAAGCCAAAGAATGCTCAAACTACTGCACAATTGCACTCATATCACATGCTAGTAAAGTAATGCTCAAAATTCTCCAAGCCAGGCTTCAAGAATACATGAACGATGAACTTCCAGATGTTCAAGCTGGTTTTAGAAAAGGCAGAGGAACCCAAGGTCAAATTGCCAACATTGGCTGGATCATCGAAAAAGCAAGAGAGTTCCAGAAAAAACATCTGTTTCTGCTTTATTGACTATGCCAAAGCCTTTGACTGTGTGGATCACAATAAACTGTGGAAAATTCTGAAAGAGATGGGAATACCAGACCACCCTGACCTGCCTCCTAAGAAACCTATATCCAGGTCAGGAAGCAACAGTTATAACTGTACATGGAACAACAGACTGGTTCCAAATAGGAAAAGGAGTTTGTCAAGGCTGTATATTGTCACACTGCTTATTTAACTTATATGCACAGTACATCATGAAAAACACTGGGCTGGAAGAAGCACAAGCTGGACTCAAGATTGCTGGGAGAAATATCAATAACCTCAGATATGCAGATGACACCACCTTTATGACAGAAAGTGAAAAAGAACTAAAGAGCCTCTTTATGAAATTGAAAGAGGGGTGAAAAAGTTGGCCTCAAGCTCAACATGCAGAAAACTAAGATCATGGCATCCGATCACATCATTTCATGCGTAATAGATGGGCAACAATGGAAACAGTGGCTGACTTTTTCTGGGCTCTCAAATCACAGCAGATGGTGACTGCAGCCATGAAATTAAAAGACACTTACTCCTGGAAGGAAAGTCTTGACCAATCTAGACAGCATGTTAAAAAATAGAGACATTACTTTGCCAACAAAGGTCCGTCCAGTCAAGGCTACGGTTTTTCCAGTGGCCATTATGAATGTAAGAGTTGGACTTTAAAGAAAGCTGAGTGCTGAAGAATTGATGCTTTTGAACTGTTGTGTTGGAGAACACTCTTGAGAGTCCCTTGGGTTGCAAGGAGATCCAACCAGTTCATCCTAAAGGATATTTGCCCTGGGTGTTCATTGGAAGGACTGATGTTGAAGCTGAAAGTCCAAATCTTTGGCCACCTGATGCAATAGCTGATCATTTGAAAAGACCCTGATGCTGGGAATGATTGAAGGGAGGAGGTGAAGGGGATGACAGAGGATGAGGTAGTTGGATAGCATCACCGACTCAATGGACATGAGTTTGGGTGGACTCCAGGAGTTGGTGATGGACAGGGAGGCCTGGCATGCTGTGGTTCATGGGTTTGCAAAGAATCGGACATGACTGAGCAACTGAAATGAACTGAACTGATCTTTGTGGCTCAGTGGTGAAGCGTCTGCCTGCCAGTGCAAGAGACATGGGTTTGATCCCCGATTCTGGCAGATCCTACATGCTGCAGGGCAAAGAAGCCCATTTTCCACAATTATTGAGCCTGTGCTCAAGATCCCGGGAGCCACAAATACTGATACCATGTGCCTTAACTACTGAAGCCTTCATGTCCCTCTCTGCAACAAGAGAATCCACCTCAATGAGAAGCCCGAATACTGCAATGAAGAGTAGTCCCCGCTCACCGTAACTAGAGATAAGTCCACAGAGCAATGAAGACCCAGCCTAGCCAAAAATACATAAGTTAGTAAATAAATAAATAAATAAAATTATAAAGAAGTTTTTAAGTTATGAAGTACAGTATACCTGCAGTTGCAAGATACAGGTTCTAGTTTCATACTACCACCAATTAGGTAGCCAACGGCTAACTTTCTTAATTACTCCAGTCTCAGTTTTCCAAATATAGGGAGTAGAATGTGTGTGTTAGTTGCTCAGTCTTGTCCAACTCTTTATTACCCCATGGACTGCAGCCCGCCAGGCTCCTCTGTTTATGGGATTCTCCTGGCAAAAGTACTGCAGTGGGTACCCATTTCCTTCTCCATATAGCTGCCTCTGTGTGTGTGTGTGTGTGTGTGTGTGTGTGTGTGTGTGTGTAGTCGCTCAGCTGTATCCGACTTTTTCTGGCCCCATCAATTGTAGCCCACCAGGCTCTTCTGTCCATGCAATTCTCCAGGCAAGAGTACTGGAGTGGGTTGCCATTTCCTTCTCCAAGAGAGTAGGAAAGGTACTATCAATAACTTCTTTCTCTAAGGTGTCAGGATTCCAATCTCTCACACATAATCTATATATATTCTCTCTATGTCATATATTAATATATGAGAAAGATTCAGATAAAAATTTGGCTCCCTAGCCATACAAAGTTGTAGTTTCATGCTAATAGCATACAAATATGACTTGATTTTAAGGAAAGCGTCTTATTCATATTAAAGAAAAGAATTACTGATGTCACTTATGATCAAAATGGATTAACAGAAGCCAGATTTACCCTCCTACTAGAAACAACTGAAAAAAAATCCCAAATTTATGAAACAGTAATTTTCAAGATACTGAACATAAACAATGAAATCTAGTAATGGCTGAGAGATGGGAAACAAATGAATTGATCCCCACAATTTCCTTAGCTAACTCTCTGGAGATGGTTCCCAGGCCATACCCCACTAAGAAAGAATCCAGGCAAAGTCCATAATATTCCTGATTGAGGTAATGAAAGTTAATGTCTGAAGGCCAAGGCAGTTATAATTCTTGGCATCAAAGACAAATCCCATGAAAGAATTGGAGAAGAAAGTGGCAACCCACTCTAGTACTCTTGCCTGGAGAACCCCAGGGATGGGGGAGCCTGGTGGGCTGCCGTCTATGGGGTCACACAGAGTCGGACACAACTGAAGTGACTTAGCAGCAGCATGAAAGAAATAATTGATAAGCTGGATTTTATTAAAATTAAAAGCTTCTTTTATACAAAAGACAATGTCCAGAGAATAAGAAGAAGCTACAGACTGAGAGAAAATATTTGTAAAAAACACATCTGATAAAGGATTGTCAATCCAAAATAAAAAAGATATTTTAAAACTCAGCAGTAAGAAAATAAATGAAAGAAAGGCCTTAGCAGATACCTCAGAGAAGAAGCTCTGTAGATGGCAGATAAGTACATGAATAGACTCTCTATCATATGACATCAGGGAAATGCAAATTAAAACAGGAAAGCACCATACATCTATTAGAATGGCCAGGATCCAGAACACTGAGAATATTAAATGCTGATGAGAATGTGGAGCAACAGGAATAAATATCCATTGCTGGTGGGAAGGAAAAATGGTGCAATCATTTTGGAAGGTAATTTTGGTGGCTACTTACAAATAATTATAGCAACTTGATTCATAATTGTTAAAACTTGAAAACATCCAAGATATCCTTCAGCAGGTGAAGGGGTACACAAGCTGTGGACTATCTAGAGCATAAAATATTATTCAGTGCTAAAAGTAAGTGAATTATTAAGCCATAGAAATACATGGAGAAATCAATATTCTTGCCTGGAGAATTCCGTAGACAGAGGAGCCTTGTGGGCTATAGTCCATGGAGTCGTACAGAGTCAAACACAACTGAGTGACTAATGCTTTCACTTTCAGAAATGCATGGAGAAACCTTAAATGCCAGTTAAAGTGAGGTCACTCAGTCGTGTCTAACACTTTGCGACCCCCGTGGACTATAGCCCACCAGGCTCCTCTGTCCATGGGATTCTCCAGGCAAGAATACTGGAGTGGGTTGCATTTCCTTCTCCATAAATGCCTATTACTAAGTGAAACAAGCCAATCTGAGAAGTCAAAGGACTGTATGATTCAACTATATGATACTCTGGGTAAGTCAAAACTATGGTGACAACATAAAGATCAATGATTGACAGGGGCAGGGGTTAGTAGTAGGACGAGCAGACAGAGCACAAACAACATTCAGGACTGTTACTTACTCTATATGATACCGTAATGGTGGATACTTGCCATTATACACTTGTACAAACTTACGGAATGTACAACTGTAGGGATGAACCATAAGGGAAACTGTGGACTTTGCGTAATTGTATGTCAATGTAACTTCATCAACTATAACAAAGTACTTTGGTAGAGGTTGTTGATAATAGGGGAGGCTATGCCTGGGAGAGAGCGTTAGATACGTGGGAAATCTCTGTACCTTCTGCTCAACTATGCTGTGAACTGTAAACTGATCTAAAATATAACCTTAACTTTAAAAAAGTTCAATTTCAAACTAATTAATTAGTTAAAACTAATCTAGAACTGACATAGATGGGAGGAGTAGCAGCAAGGACATTAAAAAGTCATTAAATGTATATGCTATGTATGAAAGTAACCAAAGGGAAAACTGATGTTAGATGTAGAAGATACATATATATTTTAGAAACTTCTAGAGATAAAAATTTCAGTGCTGGAGATAAAAATACACTACTTGGGATTCACACTGGATTAGCTATTATAGAAAAAAAAACAACTCATGAATTTGAAGATGTAATAAAAGCTATCCAAAAAGAGACAATGAAGATTTTAAAAAGATGGAAAAGAATATATACCAAGCAAAATCTGTGATAGTTGTGGCAACTTCAAATGGTCAAATATTTATGTAACTGGAGTCTCCAAATGAAAAGAGAAAGGAGGAAAGACAGCAAAAAGAGTCAGATAAATAACAACCAAAGAGTTTTCAAATTAGCTGAAAAGTATAAACTTACAGATCTAGAAACTCAAAATCCAAGCACAAGAGATATGAAGAAAATTACTACAAGGCCCATCACAATCAAATTGTTTAAAACCAGTGATAAAAAGCAGAGTAAGAAAAAAACCTTTATCATTGGGGAACAATTTTTAATGGGTCTCTCACATTTCATAAGCAAGATATTTTTACTATGAACTATTTCTCAAAAATGTTCAGATAGTGAACAGCTCTTTCTTCATCCAGAGCAACAACAGTCATGCTTAATAGTCATTATCAAATATTTGGATTCCCTAAACTCAGGGTTTCTCTGCTATAAGGCAAAGCACAGCCCGTGAAGCTGTTACCTCTCTCTTCACCATCATCCTGTGACAAACAAGACTCAGGGACTGGCATAAAAACAGAAATAGTCCAGATACTGCTATTGGTATGAGTAATAAATTGCCCTTTGTCTCTGACCCATGAATCTCATGTTTTCTAACAATTTATGTAAATAGACAGCAGGCTAACATGTTAGCTTGTGTGTTAGTGTGTTAGTTACTCAGCTGTGTCTGACTCTTTGTGACTCAATGGACTGTAGCCCGCCAGGCTCCTCTGTCCATGGGATTTTCCAGTTAAGAATACTGGAGTAGATTGCAATTTTCTTCTCCTGGGAATCTTCCCAACCCAGGGATTGAACCTGGGCTTGCTGCATCACAGGCAGTCTTTACTGCCTTAGCTATCAGGGAAATATTAGCCTGTAAGTTAAGTAAAATCTCAGATACTTCATAGTTCTTGACAACTTTGTGATAACTCTGGCATGTTGACAAAAATATGATTTTCCAAAAAGTAAAGTTGAGAGCTTCATATGCAAGTTATCAAGATTTAAGGAAAGACCATGGAATCAACAAATGTTACCAACCAGATTACATGGGTGTTGGGAAAAAAATGTGCTCCTCTATGTTACTACTTGCTAATGAGGGGGCAATTGAGGATGTGGTTGAAAACTGAGTACCAGGAATTTAGATTCAAAAACAACTTACCAAATGGTGTCCTAATTCTCCTCCAGGTGATGGCCTTGGTAACTTAGCAGTCAACCATAGGTGGACATACAATATTGAGGTTTATCTTGGGTAGACAGAAGGTTTAGCCCATTTTGGATAAGAGATACAAAGGAGTGCAGCTATACTTAGGACAAAAGGAGGGGAATTAGTGATTAGTATGGTTCAGAGAGCCGAGATTCACAGTGTGACTGGTTCCACTGGGACATGGGGGCGATGTTTATAATGTGTGTTAAAGAAGAATGACCACAAGTACATTGTTTTATGGTTCAGCCTGTCCTGTAGTCTATGTGCTAACTTTAGATTCATTCAGGGATGACAGTGAAAGTCTCGGAGTTATTTTTCCCAGGATTCTGATTGCTATAAGGGTACTTTGGCCCTCTTGAGGGAGATTCTCTAATATGCAGAGTTCACAGGGAACCATGGAGGAGGCATTGTGTAGTATCTGAGTCATCATTAAAGATCAAGTTTGCTCATGAAAGTGATCCCCTGGAGAAAAACAGACACAAAGGAATCTAGATAAATTCTTGTCATTATCTCTACTACTTGGATAACTCTCTTAAGTCTTATGATAAAGCCATGTGAAAACTTAAGATGTTATCATGAAAATGGAGCAGTAGAAGTCATTATTAGAGTGAACTCCTTAAAAATGCTTTCTTGGTGTAAATCAATTCAACTTAGACAAAGGAGCAAAACCGCCATCACTATACTGACTGTCATGTGACTGTGGCTGCAGAATCAAGAGGTTCCCAAAGCTGAGATTAGTGGTGTCTGCAATAAGACCTGTGGTTTTCAATATAAACCACTGGTAGAGTGAACATAGCATCCTGTTAGTTGTTGAGCTCCACCACAGGCACCTAAAAGTAAACGTACCTTGCTCTCTATGTATGGAGCTGCTCATTCACACTGTCTGCACCTCCTTCCCTCTCTGTCCCAGACACAGTTGGTTTAAAGAAAAAGATGACTAGTGGTGGGACCAGAATCTTCCTATCCCCAGGAGGAGTGAAGATCATATGCAACTGTCCGACTGTGCTGTACATCTTTGGAGAAAAGAGTGGCTCCTGACTTGGATACAAGACAAAGTTATCATTCTGCCTTGTCCTGTCGCAGGAGGAGATGTTAGATTTAATTGATGGGGTTTGGACAAGCTTCCAAGTGAGGGATAGAAGTTGAAGAAACCTTTCAATATGGCCCATTGGGCTGCTCAATGTACTATTATTATGATTTCCACTGAAAAATCTTTACATTGTATTGATGTGACTTGCATTTTTGATTCAATAAATATTAAAGGGGATTCTATAAAACTTCCAGGAAAAATACAGGATTAAATTTTTATGAACTGGAATTAGACAAGTTATTTTTTTTTTCCATGCTTCTTTATGATCCATAAAAGAAAAGAAAGATAAGTTAGACTTCATCACATTAAAGAAGTTCTATTCCTAAAGGACACCATGAAGACAATGAAAAGATAAGTCATGAACAAGGGATAAACATATGCAGATCACATATGATAAAAGAGTTATATCCAAAACATGTAAAGAACTCTCAAAAATCAACAATAAGAAAACAACTCAGTTTTTTAAAGGAGGAAAATGTTTACCAAAGTAGATACATTGATGAAATGAATGCTAATAGTGTCCAACAATATTAGTTATTGGGGATATGAAAATTAAAATCACAAGTGAAAATCCATTTTACACATCTTGGGATGTCTACTACGTAAATTACTGAGTATTTCAATACTGGTAAAGATGTGAACAATAGAAACTCTTACACATTGCTGGTGAAAATATGAAATAGTACAAGCCCTCTGGAAATCAGTTAAACAACTTCTTAAAAAGTTAAGCATAAACCTACCATAGAACCCAGCTATTTCAGTCCCAGGTATTGACCCCAAAGAAATGAAAGCGTAAGTTCCTATGAAATCCTATATGCAAATATTTATTAAAACTTTCTTTTTAACAACCCAAACTAAAAACAACCCAAATCTCAGGTGAATAGATCATTTCAGGTGAATGGAAAAATAACAGTATAGTACTAAGTGAAGAAAGCAGAAACTATTAATCCAAACAAGATTTAAAAACTCAAGTAATTGCACTGAGTGAAACAAGCTGGATTAAGAGAATACTACTATAATATTCCAATTATGTTAAATTCCAATAATTTTATGGATAGAATGCATATATAACATATATACTCACATCTACATAATGTATAAAGTGTATGCTTTGGATATGTGAAGTTTATTGTATGTTAATTGTATCTAATGATTAAATAATAAATTTAGAGAAATATTTACCCTTTTCTTCCCATTTTTATTAATTTTCTCTAATCATTTTTTCTTATAATCAAAAGGCTGGGGGTACAGAATGTAGGGGTAGTAAAGTCATCATTTTAGAACTTCTGTTGTAGCTCAGACACTGTATTCAGAGACTTTACATACTTGTTCCTGTTTTACCTTCATAAAACCTATATTTAAATCAATTTACAAAATTAACTCTGAGTTTTAATAATATTTTTCCATCCTATATTTGCTCTAATCCCAAGATAACTAATTTACTATTTTATCACTTTGTCATCAAACTCTCACTCTTTACACCTAAACACACACACACACACACATATACACACTCACACACACACACAGAGCAAATAGTCACACCTATTATATCATGGACATTGACCATTTAGGCTGGAATTCCCTTATCTTGCCTCCAAATCTCCTAGCTTCTTTGTATCTATATCTGTATTCTATGACTGTTCTTACCAATTAAAAATCATAGGTTATATTGGAGACCAACTCTCCCTACTTTTCTCTTGCATCTCATTCTCTGCTACTTTTTTTAAGGGCTCCTCTCTCATAGTTCCTGCCACCACCATCTGAACCACGACCCCTAACACCACTGTGCGCATCATTCCCATTGATATGCAAAAAAGTCATACATAATAACAAACAATTCCCTGGAGGCTCAGCAGTAAGAATCGCCTATAATGCAGAAGACTCAGGAGATTCAGTTCAGTCCCTGGCAGGAAGATCCCCTGGAAGAGGGCATGACAACCTACTCCAGTATTCTTGCCTGGAGAATCCCATGGACAGAGAAGCCTGGCGGGCTACAGTCCATAGGGTTGCCAAGAGTGGGAGTGAGCACATACAGTAAGATACAAACAAACCTCCCTTTGATCTCATGTTCAGCTCACTGTTGCAAACCATTTTCCCATTAATCACTGCAAATTTAAAATAGTTGTCCCTATTCTTCCTCTAACATTTCTATCTCTCATTTCTTTGACTACTTCTTTACCTTCCAGTTGTTCCTATGTCCCTGCTCTCCCAATTTCCTTCTCCACTCTACCTTTGAAATTGCTCTTCTCCACATTACCAATGATCTCCAGCTTAAAAATTTTATTGGCAACTTTGGCTTCATTTTATTCATTCTCTTTGCAACACTGCTATGTGTATACAAACTGCACTCCTTTACTTTGAAACACCTTACTAGGCTCCCATGAAATGACCGTGTCTGTTTCCCTCCTATCCTATGTGCTAGTCTTTTTCAGGCTCATTTCCTGAATCTGTTTACTCCTCATCTTTTACTTTTTGGAGAATCCCAGAACCTTTTTCTCTTCTATCTACACATTCTCTCAAAGTGATATTCTCCAAGCTCCACCTTTGAAATTTATCTTTATGCTGATGGTACTCAAAATTTCCTATTTAGTGTAACTTTTCCCTTAGGTCACAAAATGTATATATAACCCGCTACATAGCATCTCTCTCTCTCTCTCTTTTTTTTTAAGTACCAAGGATCTTTATTCTTAGATCTGATATTTAATCTGTGGCTGCAGATAATATGTCACTATTTAGAGAATAAAAGGTCCCATTATCTTCATTCAAGTCTTCAGCCACAAAGTTACACCTTATTCTCATACAAGATAAGGGTTGGAAGGGGATTAAGGAGGTACACTGAGGATAAGAGCAAAAGGGAACAAACACTTTTACAAGCATATCGTCCCAGTTACCGTGAAGGTTACGTTTCAGGTTAATTTACCAAAGTAGTGACAGAACCATGATTTCAGTGAAAATCAACAACTTTATACCTTTAAAAAAAACAATTCAGAAATACTAAGTCAGGCAAGCATGCAAAATTCAGAGTATAAAAAAATGCCAAGGGCTGGCTGTCCAAACAGGTATTTCCCTCAAAAAGAGGGATGTGAAAATGCTGCACAGAACCAAAGGAATTAGAAGGTGAATTAGCAGACCTATTTCCTCAGTTTATATATGAGGCAAGTGGGCAGACATTAACTGGTAAAGCTGACTCAGCTAGATTAAGAATGTAGACATCTAATTCCTGGTGCTATCTGCAACTACATGTATCTAAAATACAAGGAGGTAAAAATCCAGAATACATCAAACCCACTGATTTAAAGAAAACATTTCAAGGGAGGGGTGAAGTTGTTATTATAGCACAGCAGCACATTACACGTATTTAAGAGATTAAATGGAAAGAAATAATCTCTTATTTTAATGCTCAGTTTTGATCAACACAAGTTTCCAGCCAACTTTCTGACGTAGAGAGAAACAAGTATATTCTTCAGTTTTCTTCTACATTTTTTGGGGCCTATCTTTCAAAACCAATCACTGGGTATTTTTAATGTAATGATATGTTATATGTACATTCCAATTCCACATTTTAGGAATAAACAAAATGCATATTTCAGTAATTCATAGTGTATTTATAAAATGAAAAGCTCTCTATCAAAATACACTTTTCACTGGGAAAAATAAATAAAACAGACAAATGGATCTACACAAAGGAAAAATTAACTGTGGTAGACTTCACTGTGGAGGACAGTCCATAACAAGCTTATCTGCCCTTACTCCCCCAGAGCTGATCATCTTCTGAGTTAAGATTTTAAAAATATGTTTTAATTGAGTTCATTATGTTGACGTTTGTTTCTCATTCCACATCATCGTCAGCCAAGCTCTGAACACTTACATTTCTCTGACTAACTGTTGGGAGCTCAGTCAGAAGCATCTGGAACACTGGTGGTGGACGAGTTTGCAGCAACACTTGCAGTAACCGCTGTGGCTGCCCACACACAGCAATCGCATTTGTCAGATGGCCCACGCCCTTCTCATATTCACCTTGAGCTAGGAATTCTTCACCAAGCTGTATTTCTTCTAGAAAGAATTTCTGAACGGCTTCAGCATCTTTAAGGTCAGGTAACTTGGAAAGCCCAGCTCTCTCCTTGGCAAGCTTGTGTTTCTTTCTTCGTTCTCGCAGCCTGTTCTTGAAGTTGGGGTCACTCCGTCTCTTGCGGTCGGAAGTAAATGCAGTAACCGATGAAAAGGGCCCCCGCACACGCCGGCGGCGGATGGCGCTCTTCCGGCCCACCATCTTCTCTCCACCGAGGAGCCGTGCGGCGGCGCCCGCCGCCCGCCGCAAAGAGGCCGTTGACCGCGAAGACCCGGATCCGGTCGAGTGCGCGGCCGCCGCCGCCCGCCGCCCGCCGCCCGCCCCGCCCGCCGCCCGCCGCCCGCCGCCCCGCCGCCCCGCCGCCCCGCCGCCCGCGCCGCCCCGCCGCCCGCCGCCCCCGCCCGCCCGCCGCCCGCCGCCCGCCGCCCGCCCCCGCCGCCCGCCGCCCGCCGCCCCGCCCGCCGCCCCGCCGCCCGCCCGCCCCGCCGCCCGCCCCCGCCGCCCGCCGCCCGCCGCCCCCGCCGCCCGCCGCCCGCGAGGGACGTCTGCATAGCATCTTTACTTGAATATTATATAGGCACTTTGATTTAACATGCTTGCAACAGAATTCTTGATCACGCTTAACTAATCTTCTCCCGCCCCATCTCCCCTCACTTGTTTCTTCCCCAGAATTTCCCATCTCAGTAAATTACACCATATTCTATCTAGTGGTTTAGACCTCCAAATCTGGAATATGCTTGATTCTTCTATTCCTTTGACCTTATAAGCAATACGTTAGTATTCCTGAACAATCTTACTTGCTAAGAATTCTCCAAATATACTTTGAGAACAATTGCTTTTCTTCATCTCTACTATCAACACTTTAGTTTACATGGCTCTTACTTTTCACCTTGAGCAATGCAACAGCTCTTTTCCTGATCACACCATCTTCAGCGATCATCCTTTGATAGCCAATAGGTTCCTTAGAGAGTAGACAGTGATCTTTTTGAAAAAAATGTAAATCAGTTTATACTTTTTGAAAAATGTAAATCTAAATCAGGTTATGAACGACTTGCAAGGACTTTGCTCAGGTCCTCCATATTACATATCTCTGAGTGAAAAAATTCTTTCTAGTCACATGAATATTTCTCTCTCATTTAAGATTCAGATTTTATATCCTAGCCACAGAGAAACTCTCAATAAAATCTAAATCACTTCCTATCATGTTATTCTGGTTTATTTTCTCCATGACACAACTACTGAGATTTTTTATGATTTTATATATTTATTTCTTCTGTATTTATAGTAGATGAGGCTCTATTATACGAAAAAGTTTTCATGTAAATAAAGAGCTCAGTAAAACTATTGGAACTTCAGAAGTTAATTAGTAAAATTCATTAATAGACTTGATAATGTAATTCAAAGTTGTATCTCTCAATTCTTTGTTTCATTATTTCTTTCTGAATATATTGTCAGGATAAGTCTTATCTTGAATAGGAGAGGCTGGAACTGACATAGAATGGAAAGAGAAATAACTATGGTTCTTAATATCTTTTCTCCCAAAGGACTGTTATTTCCTTTTCTTTCTTTCTCACTTGTTCAATATATTGTTATTCTTGTCTATAAATACTAAATTCTCTGTTTATTTTAGATTGAAAAGTCCTAATGACTTTGTAGGGGTGGGGGGAATAAAAATGTACGCATTTCACGTTTTCACTGTAAATAGAACATTACCCAAGAAATACTGGTTTACATTTTTGCTTTCTGAACAAATTTTTAGCAGCAAATGGACCTGAACTGAAATGCATTTCTCAGATGACAAAGCAAATGTTAGTGTATAGATTTTGCTATATCTTGTTGAAATGTTCAAGAACCTGTGTCTTTAGAAAGATAGGATGATTTAGAGAACATGTGCATTTTTTTTCTGATCTCCACTCTCCCCCTCTTCAAACTCCATTCTCCCCATATCATTCTTATAAGTTTAGCTGAAAGGCCAGCTGGTGGGTCAAAACAAAGAGGGGGAGAAAGCAAAAAAAAAAACTTTACCTGAAGACTGGTCAAGGATTTCAGAGATCAATAGACAGGGCCTCAAATAATTTTTAAGTCTCCTTTCTGTTATACATCATCTGAGATTACTTGTCATAAGGGTACGAGTTTACACTTTCTTCCATTATACTCTTTAAATAACTTTCTTACACGATTACTATCATATTATAGTTATTTCTTGATATATCTGACATCTCACTCAGCAATGAGTTTCTCAAGGTCAAGGGACTGTAATCTAGAATCTATAATGTACACATTGAATGAATTTTAACAAAGCATTAAAGGAAGTGCTTTTACTTCTTACATTGTTACCCCTAAATGTGAGATCTACACTGTGGAGTGTCTGACTTCCTCATCATCAGTATTACCAACTCTGAAGACCTGGTAATCAGGTTGAGTTGTTACCAAAACTAATAAACTCATATCTAGACCATCAGTTCCTGTCATATTGGGTTTCCCTGGTGGCTCAGACAGTAAAGAATCTGCTTGCAATATGGGAAATGGGGCTCAACCCTGCTTCCAATATGGGAGACCAGAGTTCAATTCAAACTGTTCCAATAATAATTGTTGAATTTCAATAGAGGGAGAAATCATGAATAATTTTTCATATGTATGTAAGTTTTGACATTTTCAAAATTACAAAAAAGAATTAGAAAAGAAAGCTGCATGTTAAAAACAATATTTCTGAGTTTTGCTTTATAACTCCACTACAACATCTATGAAATACATGATTACTATTGTCAAATGGAAAAGGAGCACATTAAAGTCAGATGTATGGGGAAAACAGAGGAGGCTATGGTTATGAGCTTCCACCACTTAGGCAGCTGTGAAGGTATAGTAGGAAGAAGGAACTTATTAATGTAGACACTTTTTAATCATGACTATATCATGGGTAAGATATAAAGATACACTTAAAATTTTTTTGAAGTCCAAAATCTATTAGAGGCTCTGCTGCTGGAAAAGAAAGGATAGATGCAACAATTAAATGCGAGGAGTTGATTCACTGGAAAAGACTCTGATGCTGGGAGGGATTGGGGGCAGGAGGAGAAGGAGACGACAGAGGATGAGATGGCTGGATGGCATCACCGACTCGATGGACATGAGTCTGAGTGAACTCCGGGAGCTGGTGATGGACAGGGAGGCCTGGCGTGTTGCTATTCATGGGGTCGCAAAGAGTCAGACACGACTGAATGACTGAACTGACCTTGATGTATACATATCAATTAAGTGTGTATATATTAATCATAATGACTTTTATTAAGAGACTTTCGGGTACTAAATAGAATTATGTTATAATATATAATAAAACACTCAATTCAGTTCAGTTCAGTAGCTCAGTCATGTCCGACTCTTTGCGACCCCATGAGTCGCAGCATGCCAGGCCTCCCTGTCCATCACCAACTCCCGGATTTCACTCAGACTCATGTCCATCGAGTCGGTGATGCCTTCCAGCCATCTCATCCTCTGTCGTCCCCTTCTCCTCCTGCCCCCAATGCCTCCCATCATCAGAGTCTTTTCCAATGAGTCAACTCTTCTAATGAGGTGGCCAAAGTACTGGAGTTTCAGCTTCAGCATCATTCCTTCCAAAGAAATCCCAGGGCTGATCTCCTTCAGAATGGACTGGTAGGATCTCTTTGCAGTCCAAGGGACTCTCAAGAGTCTTCTCCAACACACAGTTCAAAAGCATCAATTCTTTGGCCCCCAGCTTTCTTCACAGTCCAACTCTCGCATCCTAGGACAACAAATATATTAAGGATACATACACATATTGACCACAACTAGGTAATATCTGCAAAGAGAAAATATTTCAAAAGGTAATTGCAGATTTGGGGAGGAGAAGGGGCTGATGGGACTGTAGGAAAGTTTTGGTCTCATTATAATTTTCTATATTTTTCATGCATTAAACAATATAATTATGTACATATTATAATGAAAATAAAGTCATTTATTGTAAATGGAGAATGGATGCCACCAAATTAAAAACATTACAAATTATTTACATGACAAATTATGCATGACATATGAACACAACTAAAATCATTTAAATAAACTTTATTGAATGGCTGTCATGTACTAACATAGGAGAAGTAGTAACTATAGACACATGGTTATATTTATTTATAGTCAGTGAGTAATATGGGATTGTGGACACAGTTCACTAGGGAATAACATAAAATATTATTTACCTATTATCTGCAATTTTATAAGTATATATTCCAATCAATACTAATGCTTTTAAATACTCAAAAGTCAGATGAAATCTATTAAAATACCTTCAGTACTGCTGAAAGCTATTGTTGAGTTAGCAGTCATTAAAGGGTTGTAGTCAGAAATTCTATATCCTCAGTTGTTCAGATCACCTTCAGGCCACACATACTTGCCATCTTTCTGTGTAAAAGGGTAACTCAAGAAGAATATTTCCATGAGAAATTGAGGAGAGTTCCCTGTATTAAACCAAAAGTACTTCATTTATTCATTGTTCTCACTGGACAGGTAAAAATGGAGGGCTTTATCTTTCATGTCAGCCTCTACTGATAACATGTCTAAGTGGAGGGAGTAAACTGCAAGATGTTCTCCAGCAGTGCACAATTTGTAGCACATTTAACAAGTTTCTCACACCATCCCATGGACGGAGGAGCCTGGTAGGCTGCAATCCATGGGGTCGTGAAGAGTCGGACACAACTGAGTGACTTCACTTTCACTTTTCACTTTCATGCATTGGAGAAGGCAATGGAAACCCATCCAGTGTTCTTGCCTGGAGAATCCCAGGGACAGGGGAGCCTGGTAGGCTGCCATCTATGGGGTTGCACAGAGTCGGACACCACTGACTCGACTTAGCAACAGCAGCAGCAGCTCATCATCTGAGGTCTTAAATCAAGTGTGTAGAAAAAAATATTTCCTCTAATTTCTGGAATAGCTTTGGGTTAAAGGGTCTGAACTTCACTGACCTTTGTTCCTTACTCCATTCTTTTTCCTTTTTTTCCACATCAAAAATGTAGTCTGATGTATTGAGGAAATCAGCTTTATGCAATGAAGATATTAGGCTCAGAATATAGGTGCTACTAACTATAGCCAACAACAGGCCAATAAGATCTAGTGAAAATATTGGCTATGGCTATTAACATTTTTTGGCTTGAAACAAGAACTTAATGTTTATGTATTTCAGATTCACTATATTGCATATTCATAATTTGCTTTACAAAGGAAAATGTGTACACAAAGTTCAAAAAAAAAAGGAATATAATACCTATTAGTCTATGACCCAAGCCTTTAAGAGATTTTGATTATGTTTTCTATATACACCCATATATGCATGCATAACTGGAGAAGGAAATGGCAACCCACTCCAGTACTCTTGTCCAGAAAATCCCATGGATGGAGGAAAATTCTAATGAAATTTTTATGTTATATGTAGTATTTAATAAATTATCTTTTTAATGTAACTACATATTATATCACTAACTTTCAGTTTGTAAAAGACTTTTTGCTGGCATAGAATTCCCTCGTGTATATGAATCACCACTTGTTTAATTAAATGTCTTGGGGGGGTCATTTATATAATTTATTTTCTGCAAGTACCACCGTGAATATTCTAGTAAATTTTTCCTGGACCTTCATTATTTTTTCCAATAACATTAAAAGTTAGATTGCAGGACTTCCTTGGGGGTGCTGTTGTTAAGAATCCACATTTCCACTCTAGAGTATAAAGTTTTGATCCCTGATTGAGGAACTAGGATACTACATGCCTCACAGCACAGCAGAAAAAAAAAAAAAAATGTTGGATTACAAACGAATAAGTTCAAACTTCCTACCAGAAAATCTGAAGTAACGTATAGCTCCACCTGTCTGTGTGATAGCATCTAGGCCTTCCTTCCTTTACTACTGTGGGCTTCCCTGGTGGCTCAGATGGTAAAGAATCTGCCTGCAATGTGGGAGACCTGGGTTTGATCCTTGGGTTGGGAAGATACCCAGGAGGCGGGCATGGCAACCCACTCCAGTATTCTTGCCTGGAGAATTCCCATGGACATAGGAGCCTGGTGGGCTAGAGTCCATGGGGTCACAAAGAGTCAGACACCACTGAGTGACCAAGCACAGCACTTGAATTACATATGCATTCTCTTGATAATACAGGATCTTTAGAAGTTTTCAATATCTTTGCCAAATTGAAAAAGTAGCATACCATTTTAATTTGTATGAATATTTTTACTATAAGAGGCACTAAGCATTCTGTCTAATATTTAATGGCTATTTGTTTTTCTTCTTCTGGGAATTATTTATGCATATGAATTCACTATGCATTGTTAAAAGCTTAATCAGCCAAAGACCACCTGGCACAAATTTGAAGTCTGATAGAATCAGATGTATCGGCTTGATGCAGCAAAGGAGGGCACTGCAGAGGAGCTCCGAAAAGCCACACAACAAGAGAGAGCAAGAAAGCATCTTTTGAAAGGTTTTAGTTACTGTTGAGTAATTCTGAAAAGTGTCTAAGAGAAAAGGGCATTAATTCTGGATTCACTGCTGGTTTTAGAATTAAGAGAATGAGGATTCATGAAGAATTGGGTGCTCTTATGAGGTGATAACATTTTAGCAATTAGATGTCCTCAGTAATAGATGAGAAAAAAGGCAAAAAACTTCTGGAAGCATCACTGGTAAACAAGCAAAAGCTATACAAAGAGGGTTATGGCATTTGACTGCACAGCCTTGGGGAAATAATTTTTCTGTTAATTTTGGGACTAGATTTGTCTATGTCCAACCTCCTGCCCAGCCTGATGAATGCAGAACTGCCTTTTACTTTTTCAGTCTCAGCTAACATTCACTCTTGCAATCCCAGACAGGTTTTTATACTTTCAGAATAGAGGTTACAAGGTTTAGGTCACATACAATATTGGTTAATGTTGCAGAATTGCACATACTTGAATTGGAGGCTTGGCATGTCTCCTTAGTGGTAGTGTAACTTTGTATAACATATTTAATTACTTTCGTTTCAGTCTTCATATCATTAAAAGGAAGTACTACTGCTACTACTACTACAATTACCTTGTAGGATTATTGAGAAAATTAAATATGATTATTTTTATAAATTCTTTATCAAAACGTCTGGCATGATACACTTGCTCAGAAAGCAACAGCAACTAAACAGGAATGTTTAGTATGAGTTTTCAAGATTGAATTTATGGAAACAACTAATAAAAAGAGCATGATTATTATAACTGTATATATATCTGCAAAAGAGAGTTGGAGGATATTGGACTGTGTGATATTTCACTGTGTGAATGTTGTTGATGAATTGGCAATTTGTTTTTTGTTAAGTGACTCCAGATATTTGCAGAGGAAAAAGAAACACAATTTGTAGATTTAGATGATCCTAAAGGCAGAATTCTCTTATTAGCCTAACATAGGAAAGCTGAAGAGATCACGGAGAAAGAGACCCAGGTATTGCAGTTTAGGGAGCTGTGGTTCCCACTAAAGGAACAAGAACACACCCATTTCTAGAATGTTCTCTGGAAAAAGAATGAGTCTATCTTCATGGCTCTGGATATAACTTAATGAACTTGAAGAGCACTTATACAATAAACAGAAATGTTTCAGAGATCAGCTTAATAAATTGAGAGGCAGAAGTGTACAAGAAATCAATGCATCAAGGGGATGTGTATAAAATGATAATCACCAGCCTAGAAATAAAAACACATTAGAAGAGGAGGAATATTAATCCATCCTGAAAGGGAGGACAAGCAAGAAACTAAGTAGCCGTGGGCTTAGAGCAAAAAGCAATGAAAGGCAGATGGGTTAGAATTAAGGGTGAAATAGTTGGTGTAAAGCATGGATGCACTTTGCCTGCTTCACAGGTACCAGTAGGTCAGTCTGTTTTAGATATACAGTGGTTTGGTGTGGTGAGAAATTTTTCACTCTGTACTAGGCAAAAAAATTATGAAGTCCAGCCAATAAAACAACTGAATGGCCACCAAGCATGTTCTAGAAAATACCCTTTGTTATACAACCAGCTATTCTGGTGACCACTTCAACACATGACCTTGGGGAGACAGTGGAATTTACTGGAGGCTTAAACACTGGAAATCATGAAAACCAAGTTGATGAATGCAACAATCAATCTGCTATCATCATGCAGTCAGAGGAACATACATAGTCTTGTCGCCAACTGAATAAGGAAGATTTAGATGTATTTTCTGCTTTTTGCAGTAAATGGGCAAGTCATAGAAAAAATACTTAAATAAAAACTATGCCATTAATGTGTGTTATCTGGTAAACTTCACCCTAGATCAGCTTATTCAAAAAGTACTATTTTTAAAATTGAATAGGTCAACCTTTCTCAATAATGAGTCATTGAACCGAATTTAGCTAAATCCAGGCCACTGAACACCTGCTCTCATAATGTTTCTCGTATATGATTATAGGGAAGAGCTGTGTTCCTGTTTCTAAGTTCAACTTCAACATTTTTCCTTCATTTGATTTTTTTTTGTAAAGCTAAGAATATTTTTAATAGAAAAGATCTACTCTACTTTAAACACATTAGTAGAAGAGACAATAGAATTTCAGAATCAGTTTCACAGAATTTCAGAATCAGTTTCACAAAGATGTGAAACTTCCCTTTGTCATACAAATTGTAACAATATCATAGTATTTTGAGTACTCCTTCTTTGTTCCATCTGAATTTTCAGATACTAACACAAGAATTATTTGCCCTGAGAAGCTATGTAATAGTTGTTCGAAGCCAAATTACAGGTTTCTGAACATTTTCATCAATCTATTTTCAATGTATTTGCAGATCAGATCTTGGCAACAATTCCTTGGAGATAAATATATTTATGGGCTTCACAGGTGGCTCAGTGGTAAATAATCCACTTGCCAGTACAGAAAAGCATGTTTGATCCCTGGGTCATTAAGATCCCTTGGAGAAGGAAATGGCAACCCACTCCAGGATTTCTGCCTGGAGAATCCCATGGGCAGAGGAGCCTGACACGCTATATGGTCCATGGGGTCACAAAGATCAGACACAACTTAGAAACTAAGCAAAAACACCATCAATACATAGATAGATAGATAGATAGATAGATAGAGGAAGTATATATTTTCTTCAAGGGAAATATATATATATATATATATACACACATATAAATAAATGTGCATGTTTGGCATACACATATACAAAAAGTTTAGAATAAACTTGAAAGTAATGCCCCAAATTCTCCAAGCTAGGCTTCAACAGTACCTGAACCATGAACTTTAGCTGGCTTTAGAAAGGTGGAAGAACCAGAGATCAAATTGCCAACATTCATTGGATCTTGGGAAAAGCAAAAACACCTACTTCTTCTTTATTGACTACGTCAACTTCTTTGACTGTGTGGATCACAACAAACTGTGGAAAATTCTGAAAGAAAATAGGAATACCAGACCACCTGACCCACCTTCTGAGAGAGAAATCTGTATGTAAGTCAAGAAGCAACTGTTAGAACTGGATATGGAACAATAGACTGGTTCCAAATAGGAAAAGGAGTACGTCAAGGCTGTATATTGCTTATTTAACTTTGCAAAGTACATCATGAAAAATGCTAGACTGGATGAAAAAACAAGCTGGAATCAGGATTGCTGGGAGAAATATCAATAACGTCAGACACGCAGATGACACCACCCTTATGGCAGAAAGTGAAGAGGAACTAAAGAGCCTCTTGATGAAATTGAAAGAGGAGGGTGAGAAAGTTGGTTTAAAGCTCAACATTCAGAAAGCTAAGATCATGGCATCCAGTCCCATCACTTCATAACAAATAGATGGGGAAACAGTGGAAACAGTGACAGACTATTTTTCTGGGCTCCAAAATCACTGCAAATGGTGACTGCAGCAATGAAATTAAAAGACACTTGCTTCTTGGAACAAAGGTTGTAACCAACCTAGACAGCATGTTAAAAAGCAGAGACATTACTTTGCCAACAAAGGTTCATCTAGTCAAAGCTATGGTTTTTCTAGTAGTCACATATGGATGTGAGAATTAGACTATAAAGAAAGCTGAGCACAGAAGAACTGATGCTTTTGAACTGTGGTGTTGGAGAAGACTCTTGAGAGTCCCTTGAACAGCAAAGAGATCGAACCAGTCCATCCTAAAGGAAATCAGTGCTGAATACTCACTGGAAGGATTGATCCTGAAGCTGAAACTCCAACACTTTGGCCATCTGATGTGAAGAGCTGACCCTTTGGAAAAAACTCTGATGCTTAGAAAGACTGAAGACAGTAGGAGAAGGGGATGACAGAGGATGAGATGGTTGGATGGTATCACTGACTCAATAGACATGAGTTTGAATAAAGTCTGGGAGTTGGTAACGGACAGGGAGGCCTGGTGTGCTGCAGTCCATGGGGTCGCAAAGAGTCGGACATGACTGAGCGACTGAACTGAACTGAATTGAAACTTGAAAGAAATTAAATTCTTTAATTTAATATTACTTTCACTGGCAGAATTCAATGTTAAGTCAATTAAAATTACATTAGAAAATTTCCTGATCTTGGAAAAATAATTTATTTCATTTCTGTAATTTTATTCTAATAAAGTTTTATTTAACCTTCCAAAGTAATTTGATAGATTCTTGCATCTTATTGTTACCTATGCAGTTATAATTTTCTACAAAACATTATGTTTATAAAGTGAAATCACAAATATTTATTTAGATGCGAGATGTCTGACTTAATTTTGCAAGCCTTGTAATTTAACAAGCAAAATAAAATATTCAAACCACTGCTCTCTTCAGATAATAAAAAAAGACATGAAAACATTTTTCTTAGATTTGGGATAAAAATAAGTCATTTATATGTCTTGAGACAAAAGAGATGAAGTCAAAACAAAATTAAAATGTAACATGTAAAAATGTAAGCATGTTTTTAGTTTGTTGACTAATAATCCTGCATATCATTGGCTTACATGCAGGTTATATATGAACATTTTTCCTTACTTCGTTTATAATGTAGGTAATAAAAATAGATTGCTTCATGGATACTTAGCCATTTCATGTTATAATAATTACCATTTTATTTTGTTTGTATTCAGTGAAATTAAGAAAAAAATAATGGATCATGGCAAAGTTACAAGGCAGTTAATAACAGAATAAAAAAACACCTTTTATGTGAAAAGTTAATGAAGAACTATTTTAACATGAAATATAACCATAAGCAGGAGAAAACAATGAAAATCTAGTCTGTGGCCAATTTCTTTTTAATCCTTCCTTGTCAAATATAAATTCAAATATATGTCTTGCGTACTCTGAAACCAGAGTACTTTTGTGTCTTCAATATTTGCATTTACATCATTTATTGAGCCTACAAGCATTCACATTTCCTAGAGTGCATTGAGAATAAATATTGATAACAAGCAGTTAATCCAGAAAGAAACCAAGAAGCCAATAATTAATTAATTTGCTCTATATGTTCTAGCAAGTGTTGAAAATGGAATTCAAGCTCAGGTTTCTCCAGCTCTAAAGGTTTTCCTCCCAATCGACAAGTCCTAACATGTAGCCATGGGTCTCTGTTTAATCATTTAAAAACTGAAAAAAACCAATATCTGATGTCTCAGTGGGTGAAGAATCCACTTTCAGTGCAGGAGATGAAGGACATGTGGTTCCATCCCTGGGTCAAGATGATCCCCTGGCAGAGGAAATAGCAACCCACTCCAGTATTCCTGCCTGGAGAATCCCCATGGACAGAGGAGCCTGGAGGGCTACAGTCCAGAGGTTTGGAAAGAATCAGTCATGAATGAGCAACTAAGCATGCAAGCATACACGCAATATATTTTAGAGATTAACTGAGTTGGCCATGGCATTGGATTCTCAGGATTTGAAACTTACCTTTTCCAGTCAATAGCTGCACAGTCTTAAGTAAATAATTTACACTTCCTACGACTCAAAAAAAGAAGAAAGAAGATAATAAAACCCTCAAAATATTTTATGTATAGGGACTAAGTATGATAATCATACTACAGTGATTACAAGTCTGGGTTTATGGATTATACATTATACCCGCTATATCTTAATAGAATTCTTTAACTTTGCACTTTCACAGCAGGTGAAAAACATTTCTCCTGTTTTGTTGCTATAATAAGAAATGTTTGTCTGGTAAAATTTACTCATTGGCACTTTGCCCTGAGTAGTCTCCTCCCAATAGAAGATATTCCTATATTTGTCAGAGTTAATTTTACCCAACATGGTTTCTTCTCCCAAGGTATCATGAAACTTTTCTGCACAGTGAGTGATCTTATTTTCTGCAGTTTACATCAGACGTAGAAGCAAGGACTGTCTTCTATCTTTGAAAGTGAAAGTGAAATCGCTCAGTCGTGTACAACTATTTGGGACCCCTTGGACTGTAGCCTGCACTAGGCTTCACCGTCCATGGGATTTTCCAGGCAAGAGTAGTGGATTGCCATTTCCTTCTACAGGGGTTCTTCCTGACCCAGGGATCGAACCCAAGTCTCAGGGACTGAACCCAGGTCTTCTGCCTTGCAGGCAGATGCTTTACCCTCTGAGCCAACAGGGAAGCTACTCCATCTTTGAGTAGGGATTTAAAAAAAAAAATCATTATGGTATGTATACTGACTGCCAGAAAGCTCCATGTTAACTAGTAATGTCTTGGGTTGGGTTATATTTCTTTGCAAAAGTTGAATATCTGTTCAAGTTTATACTGATCATAAGAATGACTTTCTTTTTTTTTTTCAGATACTGAGCTCCATTTAGTTAAAGCATGATAGGTTTTACTTTCTATTCAATCTCTTCATAACTCCCATTTTATTTGAAATTGCTTGTGTGCATCATTAAAGAAACACATTTATATTTCTCTTAAAAATAGCAGTTCCAGAAGGAAAAGAACTATCTTGAGTTTTCAGTATTTCCCCATTTAAAGAAGAAATGATTCTTTTGCAATGACTGCTATAAACTATTCAGACTACTGAAGCTTAGAAAGCATGTAAGTACTGATAAGTGTTTATGAATGGAATAGTGAATCATATATCAACTGAATTTACCCTAGCCTTAACTACAAGACACTTGCTTGCCTAATGTATTTGTGCTATAAGAATATTTTTATTACATTCAATTTTGCTTGCATATCTTGAACATACATGAAACAATGATTCTAAGATACAGCTCTGAAATATAAAATACAAAGAGCCTTATTAGTACACCTAGGAAACTGGAAGAAGCACATGATTCAGAAATTAGTTATGAGGATTATTCATCATTATCACCAACATTTAGAGAGCAGCCTTTTCTATAATGCTATAATAGAAATCATATATATATTCTAGTAAATGACAGTTTAAAATAAGTCTCTCTTAAATAATTTTGAAACAGTAATGAACACTATGATTCAATAAACATCATGAAAGCAAAAAACATTATGTTTCATTGTTCATTTAATACGTTTGCATTTAATTTTTTCAGTATAACTGGAAATAGTACATGTAAGTGAATTAAAATACTGTGTTCACACATTTTCTTCCTTAAGTGATTTTTAAATTGTGCCATTTAATCTTGTTACTTATTTTATTATTTTATTTTGTTACTTATTTTAGTTTTTGTTGCTAGAAAATATGGTACAGTATAGTATAGGAGAAAAAAAAGATCAGTATTTGTAAAACAGAGGAGTTGGGGAGACTTACCTTCTGGTGGCTCAGAGGGTAAAGTGTCTGCCTGCATTGCGGGAGACCCGGGTTTGAGTCTGGGTCAGAAAGATCCCCTGAAGAAGGAAATGGCAATCCACTCCAGCACTCTTGCCTGGAAAATCCCATGGACGGAGGAGCCTGGAAGGCTACAGTCCATGGGCTCGTAAAGAGTTGGACATGACTGAGTGACTTCACATTCACTTTCACCTTCTGTTCTTACCTCTACCACAAAGTCATAAATTCAGCGAGGGAACTCAACTTCAAGGCTCTTATTTCTTGTTTGAAAATGAGAAGTCTGGACCAGATGTTCTCTGAATATAGTCTGCATTAACAGTATGAATTTAAACCACTGACAAATTTTTACTCAGCAATGATTGAAATGAAAGGAATCTCTCCTCATATCAGACGTAGCTACTTGAAATTGATTTGGTTATGGTTCAACATTATTAACAAATAATATGTCCCCCACTGAACTTCTGGATGTAATGTGACTATCATAAAACATATCTAGATCAGAATCAAATTAGGTTAGCTCTTGCCTGGTGAAGACTGAGTACAGTCAGTGGGATTGTTACAGCAGAATGATGCCTGGTAATAATATGTGGCCAAACCGCTTAACTGTAGGGCTCTAAGTGAATGACAAGATGAAACTAGTCATGAGTGCCAGTAGGATTTAGATTTGGGAAAATTAGTGAGAGGGTTAGATGGGGGTCTTATCTAAATATTCCCGTTTCTTTTGTGTCCCCCTTTTCCACTACATGAAAGGAGGGCATTTTTGTCACCTAGAGAAGACTTTCTGAAGAAGGGAATGGCTACCCACTCCAGTATTCTTGCCTAGGAGGAGTCTGGTGGGCTACAGTCCATGGGGTCACAAAGAATCAGACAAGACTGAGTGACTAACACTTTCTCTTTTTCACTTTTTCACAAAGTGTAGATGAAACAAGTAGTGTCTAGGGCCCATCAGTGACTTTGAAAAGAAGTCTTTAGCAAGTTCAGATTGTTAGGTAGGGCAGACAGTGAGAGTAAACAGAATTTTATGTGAGCTGTGAAGGAAAGTCTTAAGTGGTTGAAGAAATGGAGCAGTATTCCACTGGGGACAATACTGCACATGCAAGTAAGTTGGTTCAAATATACTGGGAATGTGAGGCATGTGGGATGATACGTAGAAAAAGGTCCAAATGCTGAGAAACATCAGCATTTCAGGATCATGGTGGCTTTGTTGTCCTCCACGTGTCTCTTAAACATGGTATCAAGCAAAAGTTCATCACAAAGAGGGTTTAAATACTAGGTTATTTCAAATAAACTATGGCTCAGGTAAATCATAGCATTTTTAAAGAGCTGCATGGATATAATTCAGCACTGAGTGCTTATTTCTCAAATTACTCTCTTTGTTGCACTGGTCAAATTACAGAGAAATTTCACAGCTCTAACACATGGCTTTCTGATTCTTGAAAAATCTTTAAAGTTACTCTCAGAAAAAGGAAAAGATAAATTTGATGTACACTGATATATTTACATTTCTGATTTGTCTTATTTATTAAACTCCATAAATCATCAGAATTAAGTAAAATTTGATGGGAATTTTAGGCAAATACTATATTTTTACAATGTTACTGAGCTTTTAAATCATGTTTGAAGTTTATTATATCCAAGTATCCCAACATCCAACCTTACACTTGTTTTACTACTTGGTCTTGACAGTTACTTTACTTTAATTTTAACCTAAAGTATTGGAGCTGAAGCTCCAATACTTTGGCCACCTAACACGAAGAACTAACTCACTGGAAAAGACCCTGATACTGAGAAAGACTGAAGGCATTAGGAGAAGGGGACAAAAGAGGATGAGATGGTTGGATGGCATCACTGACTCAATGGATATGAATTTGAGCAAACTCTGGGAAATGGTGAAGGACAGGGAAGCCTGGTGAGCTGCAGCTCATGGAGTCTTAAGGAGTTGGACACAACTGAGCAACTGAACAACAACAACGTTAATTAAGGAATAGTTAATGTTACTGTTAAATATTACTTTTTAAAATTTTGAATAGGTAAAATATTTATGAAGCTAAAATCACATATATATATATATATATATATATTTATGTGTAAGTGTATATATGTGTGTTTACTAAAAAATTTCTTTTTTTTCCAATCCCTTTCAACATTCTCCAAGTTCTCATTCCATACTACCACCGCCAACAAATAAACACTGTTGCTCCATTTTTCTATCCTCTGCATATTTTATATACATAACAGAAAGTTGCAGTACATACTTTTCCCACTCCACCTATTTTGTGATGATATTTTCATATCATTATCTAAGGGTTTCCTTGGCCTTTATACATTATTTTAACCTTGAAAGTATTATTTCTTATTTCAAACCACTCTTGGAGAAATTTTCAAGGGCCAAAGTTTCAAAAGACAGCCATAACCATCATGTGGTGGTTGTTATCTCATTGTAATTAAATAAGTACTTATTAAAATTTGATTACCACTTTCAATTTAGTTTGAACTCTTTACATGCAATTCAATAATAAGTCACCTAATTTCAAGTTTGTCTAAACCAGAAGCTAAATCTTGTTCATAAAGTCCATCAAGTTATTAAAGACTGGGTCATCTCAGAAGTTAAGACATCATGTAATTAGAATTTAATGAAGCCTCTAAATGAAATATTTTTCAAAGTCAGACTTTCAGACACACTGTGCAAGTTTGGGCCACTCAGGATTTCCTTGTCAGTGTGTTCTAAGGTGGCTTTGAAACTAGTGGTCCATTTACATTGGTAAGAAGCAGAAACTCTTGAATTCTAAATCATCTCTCTACTCTGAGGCAAAAATCACTTCATAAGCAATTTTCTAAGTTCGCATCTCTCTCCTTCCAGAGACTTGAGAGAAAGGTATATTTATATTCCAAATATAACTTGACCAGATGCTCACTTTTTCATCTTTATATTTATGATTCCCTCTAACCAGTTTGTATATGGATCTTAGTGGCTGTTTCTGAATGATCTACAGACAAAGCACTAACCCCATATATATATATATGACCCTGGTTGCCTCTCATTTACACTGAGGATGCCACCCCCACCCCCTAACCCCGCGTGCAGCTTCAGGCTCACAGTTTGTCTGGGCTCACAGAACTTTACTTGAGTTCTCCTCCACTGGTTTGATCCTGCTTTCTAAATAGGGTTGGGACAAATTCCAGGGTAATAAAAATAATGATACCAGCTATATAGGATGGATCCAAATTCTTCCTGGAATCTAAAGAGATCTCATGCATATGATCTTCTTACTCAGTACTGGAGTGGGCATGCCATTCTCTTCTCTAGGGGATCTTCCCCACCCAGGGGTCAAACCCACACCTCCTGCATTGGCAGGTGGATTCTTTACCACTGAGCTACCAGGAAAGCCCACAGGAAGACAAGGAATGTTCCAAACTTGCAGAGCTGTCGTCATCGCCACTATTAGTATTATTGTCATTTTGCGAGAAAGTCAGCTTTGGAAACAGGATAAACCACCCAGGGCTCACGTGTCCCTGAGTCGTGTATTCCATGTCAGCCTTTGCCGGATCCAGACCAGTGAGAAAAGCTGGAAGTTTCCCTGTGCTCCGGCCTGCTCAATAAGTGACAGTAGCTTGCATTTTAATTTGAATTGTGCCTCCAGCTTTAGGGTCAGAATTAGCTGCCAAATTTTTCATCTTCTTCTGCACCCTAGAGTGGTTTATGTGGCATAGAAATGATTTGTTCTTTTCTTGATCTATTCTCTTATTGCCTTAAAATTATCCTAGTCCTGGTATACTTTAAGAGTGCTTTTTAATCTTAGAATTTTCTTATGGTTTTTGATATTTTAAGGTTTTCAACCTAATTTTGAGCAAGTTTTTCCCTTGGAAATCATCTGAGATCTAGATTTTTAGATTTCTTGGAGCAAAATTACACTTCATCTTATCATAATAAAAAATCTTTTGCATATGCAAGAAAAGAAAGACAGAAATAGTCCCCAAATAACAAAAAGTAATTTGGACAATTAAGATATATCCTTTTACACAGAAATAGGGAAATAAAAATTAATAGAGTGGAAAGATGAAAAAGACAAAACAGATATTTTATATAGTAAAATGACAATTTTATAAGATAAAACAAGCATCGCTATAATTAATATACCTATAATTTGCCATAATAAGAATGTATAATTTTTGCTTCTGACTTGATTTCTACCTGGACAAAAATGATCTAATCTCTCTGTTCTCAGTAAAGTAAATGGGGAAGAGTTAGGCTAGTTTAACTTCAAGGTCACTATAAAAAATATAATTATAATTATTATTTTAAGTGATATTTTCAGGTAACACTGATTTTAAAATTGATGAACAATTGCAACTGAATTTTACTTTAGGGTAAACTATACAGAAAAAAGAAAATCTGTAATCATGAGAACTTCTATATTTGACAAACAATAGTGACAGATCTCATTTATTAAGTTTATTTTGTACCAAAGTGAAAGTGAAAGTGAAGTCGCTCAGTCGTGTCCAACCCTTTGTGACCCCGTGGACTGTAGCCCTCCAGGCTTCTCCAGCCATGAGATTCTCCAGGCAAGAATACTGGAGTGGGTTGCCACTTCCTTCTCCGGGGATCTTCCTGACCCAGGGATTGAACCCAGGTCTCTCGCATTGCGGGCAGATGCTTTAACCTCTGAGCCACTAGAGGTTGTTAAAATTTTACTTGTGTGGTTTCATTTAATGCTCCTTATAACCTTTAATGGTCCTTATAACCTCCTAATAGAGCTGTGTGTGCTAGGGCTGCCATAACAAAGACTGAGGGGTTTAAGCAGTAGAAATTTATTTTATCACAGTTCTAGAGACTAGAAGTCCAAGATTAATGTATTGGCATGATTGGTTCCTTCTGGAAGTCATGAGGGAAAGATCTGTTTCAAGATTCTATCTGTAACTAGTAGATGACTGCCTTCTTCCTGTGTCTCTTTCCATTGAATTCTCTCTGTATCTGTGTTAAAATTTTCTCTTAAGAAAACATCAGTCATATTGTATTAGGGGCCAACCTTATTAATCTTATTTTCCTTACCTCTGTAAAAACTCTGAATAGCCTAAGCTAGCAGGAGTTCGGATTTCAGCCCAAACAAATCTTATGAAATTCTTACTAGTATTTTCCCTATTTAAAAATAAACTAAAAATGAAATAATCTTACCTCTTGAAAAATAAAGAAAATTTAAAATGAGAATGATTTATCTTGGATCACATGGCCAATAAAAGATTTGACCCAAGTCTATTTCTCTTGTAGTCCCTACTCTCATTAGCTATTCTTACTTTCAGACAATTACAATTATAAGGAATTGAAAGCTTCACTGCCTATGACTATAGTCAAAAAAGCAAGTTATTTTAAGAGTTAAAACAGCTTTCTATGGAACTCAAGAACATGTTAATTATCAGAGGAAAAGGGAAAAACAGAATACAATGCATGTTAATGTTCAAGAGATAGATATTTGGCCTTAAACTATATAATTACTTGTAAAATATGTTTAACTTTTTCCCCAATGATAAAAATAATGCATATCTATTGTAGTATTTGGATGTTGAAATATATAAAAAGAAAAGTTGTAATCACATACAATCCCATCTTTTAGGGCTAAATATTATTAATAATTTTTTCTAGAATTTTCAGTTAACACATACTGATACATTATATATATATTTATTTAAACCTTGTTATATATGTATTTAATATATATAATATATTAAATATATATAAATATTATCTAATATATAACATACATATATATAATATGTATGTCATATATATTTAAACCTTGTTTTTCCTACTAAAAGTAGTTACATAATCTTTCTTCCATTTACCATTCTTTGGCATCATGGTATATTCCTATAAATTCATATATTGAAATAATTTCCATTCTATAGAAAGTCCATAAAAATAGTACAAAGCACTCATGTCATTATTCACTGGATTTCCCAATCATTAATATTCAACAATATTTGTCTTATTCTTGCTTTCCCATGTGTTCTTCCTAAGAACAAGGAAATTGAATTGCTTATCCATAGTACAATTATGAAAATTAAGAAACTAACATTGATACAGTACTATTATCTAATACACAGATCATATTCAAATTTTACACATTGCCTCAATAATGTCATTTATATCAAAAATTGTAGTAGAAATTCCAGAAGAAACTCTGCTCTGGGATTTCATCCAGGTTCGTATATTCTATTCAGTTCTCCCTAACCTTTAATCCTTTAAACTTAAACAGCATTTTAATCCATCTTTGTCTTTCATGACCTTGATATTTTAGAGTACAAGCTAGTTATCTTGTGGAATGCAACCCTCAGATTGGATTTCTGAGATAAGGAATTCTTACAACTCAATAATAAAATATAGAAATGAACAAAAAAGTAAAACAATGAGATACCACTACACACATATTAGAATGGCCAAAATCCAGAATGCTGATAACCCCAAATTTTGGAAAGGATGTGGAGCAACAGGAACTCCCATTCATCATTGATGGGAATGCAAAAATGGTACAGCAACTTTTTAAGAGCATTTGGCAGATTTTTATAAAACTAAACTTAATCTTATTATAGATTCAGAAAGTATACTTATTGCTATTTAAAAGCAAAGGAATTGAAAACTATGACTACACAAAAACATGCATATAGATAAGTTTACAGCAGTTTTATTCATAACTGCTAAAATTTGGAAGCAACCGAAATGTTTTTAGTAAGTCAATGCATGAGTAGACAGTGGTATATCCAGACAATGGAATACTACTCAATGCTAAAAATGAGCTATCACCCATAATAAGATGTAGAAGGAACTTACGTGAATATTATTAAGAAGCCATTGTTAAAAGGTCACCCCAGTTACATGGAGACCTAGAAAAGACAAAACTGTGCAGACAGTAGAAAGATGAGTGATTGCCTGGGGTGAGTGGAGGAGCAATGAATAGGCAGAAGAGACTATTTTCTGGGCAGTGAAAATACTCTATATGATATTACAATAATGTAATTACACATTTGTCCAAACCCATAGACTATAAACCCATCTCCTGCATTGTAGACAGATGCTTTACTGTCTGAGCCACCATGGAAGTCATTTCATAGACTACAAAACCAAGAGTGAACCCTAAGGTAAACTATCGGCTTTGGATAATTATGATATGTCAATGGAAGTTCTTCCTTTGTAAAATGTACCATTTTGGTGATGATGCTGTACTATATGGTTACGCACATGTAGGGGTGGGATATACGGGAAATTTCTATTTCTTCATGTTGTTTTTATTGTAAGTCTAAAACTGTTCTAAAAATACTGTTTAATTTTTTTAAATTCAGAGTTCAACTTTTCTTTTTTAAAAAGTGGGCAAAAGACCTCAATAGATATTTCTTTAAAGATGACATACAAATGGCCAACAGGTATATGAAAAGATATTGAATATAACTAATCATCAGGAAATCTAAATCAAGATCACAATGAGATATCACCTCACATCTATTTGGATAGCTTTTATATGTATGTGTGTGCATGTGTCTCTGTGTGTGTGTGTATTAGATAAGTTGTGGGAAAACATGAACCCCTGCACACTGTTGATGGGAGTGTAAATTTTAGCTGATATAGGAAACAGTAGAAGTTCCTCAAAAACTTAGAAATACTACATGATCCAAAAATCCCTCTTCTGGTTATATATTCAAATGCACTTAAATCAGAATCTCAAAGAATTGTCTGCACTTCTATGTTCATTGCAGCATTATTTTTATTATGGTTTTAGCATCACTACAGTCAAGATGCTTCCCACGTGGCACAATGGTAAAGAATCTGCCTGCCAATGCAGAAGATATAAGAGAGCTGGGTTCAATCCCTGGACTGGGAAGATTCCCTGAAAGAGGAAATGGCAACCCACTCCAGTATTCTTGCCTGAACAATCTTATGGACAGAGGAGCCTGGAAGACTACAGGCTAGGAGGTCTCAATAAGTCAGACACAACGGAGCGTACAAACATCCTTTGGGTTTCCCAGGTGGTACGCTAGTGGTGAAGAATCCACCTGCCAACACAGGGGACTCAGGAGACATGGTTTTGATCCCTGGATCATGAAGATCCCCTTGAGAAGGAAATGGCAACCCACTCTAGTATTCTTGCCTGGAAAATTATATGAACAGAAGAGGCTGGCAGACTACAGACTATGAGGCCACGAACAGTCAGACACAAATGAACACAGTGTACCTATACCTAACCAAGATATGGAAATAATCCAAATGTCCATCAGCAGATGAATGGATTAAGAAAAAGTGGTATATACATACAATGGAATACTATTCACCCTGAATAAGCAAGGAAATCCTACCATTTGTAGCAATATGGATGGACTTGGACATTAAGGATTTGGAAGTCAATTCGGTTCAACTCAGTCACTCAGTCATGTCCGACTCATTGTGACTCCATGAACCACAGCACACCAAGCTTCCCTGTCCATCACCAACTCCCAGAACTTGCTCAAATTCATGTCCATCGAGTCAGTGATGTTATCCAATCATTTCATCCTTTGTTGTCCCCTTCTCCTACTTCCTTCAATTGGAAGGCAGAGCAAAGTGAAGTGAGTTGGTCACAAGGACAAATTCTACACGATTCCTCTTCTATCAAGACTTAAAACAGAAAAAATGTATAGAAATAGACATTAGGATAATGATTGTGAGAGGATGTGAGGAGAAAGTCATTGGGGTAATTGTGAAAGACATTGGGATAGCTGTTGAATAGATATAAAGGTACAGTTATATAGACTAGTAAATTCCAAAGATCTGCCTATAGTCAATGATAAGGTATTGTGTACCCAAAACCTTGTTAAAAGAGCAAATTCCATGTTAAGTTTTCTTACTACAAAAAGTACACACTCCACTCACACACACAAATACAGCAACAAAGGGTACAATGAAACTTTTGGAGGTTATCTCTATGTTTATTACCATCACTGTGGTTATAATAACACGAGTGTATACATATATGTCTAAAATCACCAAATGTATAATTTTATGCAGATTTTTGTGTGCCTGTTATACCTTAGTATAACTGTAAAGAAAGACTTGTAAATAAATATTCACAGTAACTTTATTTTTAATAACCAAAAATGGGAAATAGTCAACATATCTGTCAACATATAAGGGGATAAGCAAATTTTAATGCATCCATACAATGGAATGACATTCAGCAATAAAAATGAATGAACTCTTCCTACACATAACAACATGCATGTAACAGTTACACTGAAGGAGAGAAGCCAGAACTCCCACCACTGCTTCCAAATGGAGATACTGTAAGATTTCATATATATGAAATTTCAAAAAATGAAAACTAACCTATAATTACAGAAAGCATAACATAACTTCCTGAATACAAGAATGATGAAGGCAAAAAGAGAAAGGGAGGGATTATAGACAGAGTTCTGAAAGTAATGAATTTGTAGTGCTGGTGATGGTTTCATGAGTAAATATATATGTCAAAACTCATTGGGATGTTCACTTTAAATATGTGTGTTTTATTTATATTTCAATTATGCTTCAATAAAGCTGAAAATCATTGAACCTAAGATACTTTTATAGTTTAAAATTGTATATAAATTTAAATTTTGATAATTTCAACAAATATATAAAATAAAAATATTTTAAAGGGTTTTTTTAAATTAATAGGACAAAAAGGAGGGAGAGGAATCCCAGGGAGAGAAAATATCAAGTACAAAAGTCCCTGGGACAGGAAAGAACTTTTCTATAACCTAAAGAAGATTTGGCTGATGTGCTATGAGGGTTGGTAGTGAGGACTGGTATTAGGTAAGGTCAGAAAGGCCAGCATATATCAGTTCCTACAGGACTTTTAAGCCTCTTTTTAACAAATATTTGGCATATTTTATTAAATGCAAAGAGACTGAAATAAGAAGGTACTCTGCAAACCATGAAAGTCTGCTCCAGCTTGTAAATGGAAAATAACTGAGGAAAACAATAATAGAAATGACAGTGGATTACCCTAGGTTAGTGGCAGTGGAGATGGAAGGAAATAGAGCCAATGTACAACATGGAGACAGAAATGATAGTACTTTCATCAGATGTGGAGAAATGCAACAGTCCTCTATATATTCTATAAGAGAACCTCTAGCTATATAAGAACGTTTCCATACAAGACCTTTGTCAAAGTGTTCATAGATATTTTAATCATAGTTCATTTTGTATGAATATAAAGAGACCAGATAAATTAGAGATCAATATAAGATTATTATCACCAAAAAGCCTCTTGATGAAAGTGAAAGAGGAAAGCAAAAAGTTGGCTTAAAGCTCAACATTCAGAAAACAAAGATCATGGCACCTGGTCCCATCAGTTCATGGAAAATAGATGGGGAAACAGTGGAAACAGTGTCAGACTTCATTTTTATGGGCTCCAAAATCACTGCAGATGGTGATTGCAGCCATGAAATTAAAAGACGCCTACTCCTTGGAAGAAAAGTTATGACCAACCTAGATAGTATATTCAAAAGCAGAGACATTACTTGGCCGACTAAGGTCCATCTGGTCAAGGCTATGGTTTTTCCTGTGGTCATGTATGGATGTGAGTGTTGGACTGTGAAGAAGGCTGAGTGCTGAAGAATTGATGCTTTTGAACTGTGGTGTTGGAGGAGACTCTTGAGAGTCCCTTGGACTGCAAGGAGATCCAACCAGTCCATCCTGAAGGAGATCAGCCCGGGATTTCTTTGGAAGGAATGATGCTAAAGCTGAAACTCCAGTACTTTGGCCACCTCATGCGAAGAGTTGACTCATTGGAAAAGACTCTGATACTGGGAGGGATTGGGGGCAGGAGGAGAAGGGGATGACTGAGGATGAGATGGCTGGATGGCATCATGGACTCGATGGACGTGAGTCTGAGTGAACTCCGGGAGATGGTCATGGACAGGGAGGCCTGGCGTGCTGCAATTCATAGGGTTGCAAATAGTCGGACGAGACTGAGCAACTGAACTGAACTGATGCAGAGTATATCATGAGAAACCCTGGGCTGGAAAAAGGACAAGCTGGAATCAAGATTGCTGGGAGAAATATCAACAGCTTCAGATATGCAGATGATAACACCCTTATGGCAGAAAGGGAAGAGGAGCTAAAAAGCCACTTGATGAAAGTGAAAGTGAAGAGTGAAAAAGTTGGCTTAAAGCTCAACATTCAGAAAACGAAGATCATGGCATCCGGTCCCATTACTTCATGGGGAATAGATGGGGAAGCAGAGGAAACAGTGTCAGACTTTATTTTTGGGGCTCCAAAATCACTGCAGATGGTAACTGCAGCCATTAAATTAAAAGATGCTTACTCCTTGGAAGAAAAATCATGACCACCCTCACCTCAGTTCAGTCGCTCAGTCGTGTCTGACTTTGCGACCCCATGAATTGCAGCATGCCAGGCCTCCCTGTCCATCACCAACTCCCAGAGTTCACTCAGACTCACGTCCATCGAGTCCATGATGCCATCCAGCCTTCTCATCCTCTGTCGTCACCTTCTCCTCTTGCCCCCAATCCCTCCCAGCATCAGAGTCTTTTCCAATGAGTCAACGCTTCGCATAGGTGCCCAGAGTACTGGAGTTTCAGCTTTAGCATCATTCCTTCCAAAGAAATCCCAGGGCTGATCTCCTTCAGAATGGACTGGATGGATGTCCTTGCAGTCCAAGAGACTCTCAAGAATCTTCTCCAACAACACAGTTCAAAACCATCAATTCTTTGGCACTCAGCCTTCTTCACAGTCCAACTCTCACATCCATACATGAACACAGGAAAAACCATAGCCTTGACCAGATGGACCTTAGTCGGCAAAGTAATGTCTCTGCTTTTGAATATGCTATCTAGGCTGGTCATAACTTTTCTTCCAAGGGGTAAGTGTCTTTTAATTTCATGGCTGCAGTCACCATCTGCTGTGATTTTGGAGACCACAAAAGTAAAGTCTGACACTGTTTCCACTGTTTCCCCTTCTATTTCCCATAAACTGATGGGACCAGGTGCCATGATCTTTGTTTTCTGAATGTTGAGCTTTAAGCCAACTTTTTCACTCTCCACTTTCACTTTCATGAAGAGGCTTTTAGTTCCTCTTCCCTTTCTGCCATAAGGCTGGTGTCATCTGCATATCTGAGGTTATTCATATTTCTCCCGGCAATCTTGATTCCAGCTTGTGCTTCTTCTCAACCAGCGTTTCTCATGATGTACTCTGCAGAGAAGTTAAATAAGCAGTGTGACAATAAACAGCCTTGACATATTCCTTTTTCTATTTGGAACCAGTCTGTTGTTCCATGTCCAGTTCTAACTGTTGCTTCCTGACCTGCATACAGATTTCTCAGGAGGCAGGTCAGATGGTCTGGTATTCCCATCTCTTTCAGAATTTTCCACAGTTTATTATGATCCACACAGTCAAAGGCTTTGGCATAGTCAATAAAGCAGAAATAGAGTTTTTCTGGAACTCTCTTGCTTTTTCCACGATCCAGCAGATGTTTGCAATTTGATCTCTGGTTCCTCTGCCTTTTCTAAAACCAGCTTGTACATCAGGAATTCACAGTTCACATATTGCTGAAGCCTGGCTTGGAGAATTTTAAGCATTACTTTACTGGCAGTTGAGATGAGTGTAATTTTGCAGTAGTTTGAGCATTCTTTGGCATTGCCTTTCTTTGGGATTGGAATGAAAACTGACCTTTTCCAGTCCTGTGGCCACTGCTGAGTTTTCCAAATTTGCTGACATATTAGTGCAGCACTTTAACAGCATCATCTTTCAGGATTTGAAACAGCTCAACTGGAATTCTATCACCTCCACTAGCTTTGCTCATACTGATGCTCTCTAAGGCCCACTGGACTTCACATTCCAGGATGTCTAGCTCTAGATTAGTGATCACACCATAGGGATGATCTGGGTCATGAAGATCTTTTTTGTACAGATCTTCTGTGTATTCTTGCCACCTCTTCCTAATATTTTCTGCTTCTGTTAGGTCCATATTCTGGGGACATGGGCTCAATCCCTCTTCTGGGAAGATTCCACATGCCACGGAGCAACTAAAGCCTGCAAGCCACAACTAACAAGCCTGGAGAGAAGGCAGACTTTAGCAGGCTCAATGGTAAAGAATCCATCTGCCAATACAGGAGACACAGGTTCAATCCCCAATCCAGGAAGATCTCACATGCCATGAAGTAAGTAAGTCTGTGTACCACAATTGTTGAACTTTTCTCTAGAGCCCAGGAACCACAACTGCTGAGCCTATTTGCTGCAGTTACTGAGCCCCATGCACCCCGGAGCCTGTGCCCTGCAACAAGAGAAACCAAGCAAAGAGAAGCCCGTGTGTCACAACTAGAGATTAGCCCATGCTTGCTGCAACTGGGGGAAAAGCCTGTGCAGTGATGAAGACCCAGCACAGTTAAAAATAAAAATAATAAATAAATAAAATAAAAAGAATAGGGCTGAGGACTAATAAATTAAATATTAAAAGTACATCATTCTACAAACATTAAAATGCAACAAATGAAATAAGTGTCCATAGGCTAAAAACTTTTTGAAATCATTTCAATAAGATCTAAAATTATCTGTTCCCCAAACTGCTAAATTTAGGCTTACAGAAGACCATTTCTAAAGGATTTTTGTCTTTGTAGGACTGGAGATGGTTTTGGGGTAGCATTCTTTACAGAACATGACCTATCTTAAGGCTAAGTTCTCTCCTTTAAAGGTATAATTATACTGCAAGCATCTTTTTTTTTTTTTCTCTCTCATTGACTGCTTAGGGAGAACAAAGATCTTCCCCATTTATTCCCTTATAAGCACATTCTTCTACAGAGGTAGCCAAGGAGATAACATCCTTCAGAATGCAGGTGATTCATCCTGTAAGCAGAGACTGAAATTAATTGATGTGACACAGAAAACAATCTCCTTTTTCAGTTGCTACAGCAATGCAAATGCTGAAATGCTAAAATAAATAAACACTCTATTTCTTACGTAATTGTGCTTGCTGTCACACTCAGGTTCAAAGGATAAGACTACATGTGAATAAGGGTTTTGGAAATAAGCAGACTCCTGAAGGCCATCCCCCTCCCAAGTACAAAGCAGAACAGTTAATGATTAGGACAACAGAGGCTCAGATTCAGTGTCTGATGTGCATTCCTGAGTTGTTTTTAAGAACTGATGCTTTTCAAGAATTAATGGTGGCTGTAACTGCCACCATCAAAAAAAAGGTAACTGTACTATGACCAGACCGTAGCCATGACATAAGCCGCTCCAACTTGAGCAGTACTCAATGCTCCAACTTGAGCAGTACTCAGTCTATGGATAGCACAGTTCTAAGAACTGTCCTCAGTAGAATGGCATTAACATTATTGCACATAATAATCTATATCTTTGTCAGTGTCAAAATAATCAGGGCTTGTTCTGTCTGTATATATAAGTAGGCAGCTAAAACTGTCAGCAGAGATGCTGCAGACACAGGTTGACATCTTCCACTCTGAGAACACAGTGCCCTATGTCACCATGAAGTTACAGATGATAGATATTTCCCCCTTTGTTGTTCAGTCACTAAGCCATGTCCAACTCTTTGTGACCCCATGAACTGGGGCACAATAGGCTTCTCTGTCCTTCATCATCTCCCCAAGTTTGCTCAAACTCATATCCATTGATTTGGTGAAGCCATCCAACCATCTTATCCTCTGTAATCCCCTTCTCCTCCTGCCTTCAGTCTTTCCCAGAATCAGGGTCTTTTCCAATGAGTTGGCTCTTTGTATCAGTTGACTAAAATATTGGAGTTTCAGTTTCAGCATCAGTCCTTCTAATGAATATTCAAGGTTGATTTTTTTTTAGGATTGACTGGTTCGACCTCCTTGTTGTACAAAGGACTCTTCAAGTGTCTTCTCCAGCACCACAATTCAAAACATCAATTCTTTGGCTCTCAGCCTTCTTTAAGTTTCAGCTCTCACATTCATACATGACTACTTGAAAAACCATAGATTTCACTATATGGACTTTTGTTGGCAAAGTGATGCCTCTGCTTTTTAATACATTGTTTAGTTTTGTCATAGCTTTTCTTCCAAGGAGCAAGCATCTTTAAATTTCATGGATGCAGTCACTGTCCACAGTGATTTTGGAGCTCAAGAAAATAAAATCTGTCACTGTTTCCACTTTTTCCACATCTATTTCCCATGAAGTGATGGGACTGGATGCCATGATCTTTAATTTTTGAATGTTGAGTTTTAAGCCAGCTTTTTACCTTCTTCTTTTACCCTCATCACAAGAGGCTCTTTAGTTCTTTGCTTCCTGCCATTAGAGTGCTATTATCTGTACATTTGAGGTTACTGATATTCCTCTTGGCAATCTTGAGTTCAGCTTATGATTCATCCAGCTTGGCATTTCACATGATATACTCTTCATAGAAGTTAAATAAGCAGAGTGATAATACACAGCCTTGATGTACTCCTTTCCCCCAGTCTATTGTTCCATGTCCTGTTCTAACTGTTGCTTCTTGTCCTGCATACAGGCTTCTCGGGAGGCAGGTAAGGTGGTCTGGTATTCCCATCTTTTAAGAATTTTCTAGTGTTTTTTTGGTGTGTGATCTACACAGGCAAAGTATACTCAATGAAGCAAAAGTAGATGGTATTTTGGAATTCTCTTACTTTTTCATTATCTATCTATTCTATTAGGCCTTTTCTAGTCAATGAAGTAACAAAATAAAAGCAATGAAAGGATCTTCATTTTATCTTTATTTGGCTCCTCACTATAGAAAGAAGTAAAGGTCTTGAAGAAGTTTGGAAGGAGCCTCACAAGAAGGAAAGGACGTTCTGATTTCACCCAATGACAGACTCAAAGCCACAGCTCAAATCTTCATACCATCCAGGATTCTTTACCTCCACAAAACACTAGATAACTAACATCTTAGGGACAGGGCATTGCCCTTCACTATGTAGAACTCTCTAAAACTAGTATTCCTCTGTTCTGACACCTATAGGGGCATTGTGCTGGTGAGCCATAAGCTTTCTGTATGGCCAACTGAGCATAATTTTATAATCTGTATTGTACTCCACTACTCTTTAGGTACAAACGAAGTCTCAAAAGATTATAAATCATGGTCATAGACTCCTATTTCCTGATGCAAGACCTTACTCTTCCCCCCTCTCTCCTTCTCAACACATGCTCACTTACTGGGAGCATTCCAATAGATACACATCACAATATGCTCATCTTCATCTTTCTTCCTTATCAGGGCATCCTTTTCCAGGTATTTTTCAGAGAACATATTTCCATCTGGCCTGGATGTCCTTGTTCTGCTCACTCCTCTTGCACTGAGGAAGTGCAAGGTGGAGGAAGGTGTGACTGTGGAACTCTCAGTGCGGTGCTGGTGGTAGAGTACTGAAATCTCCCTCTAACCAAAGAACTTTCCAGTGACATGTCCTATGCCAGCTGCCCCAGCATTTTAGGCATACCTTATTTGCTGATGATATTTTCTTCTTTCTTTTGGACTTCTAAGGAATTCCAAGACTAGTAGGGCAGACTAGGGAAAGATGGTGAGAGTGAAGGGCAAATGAAAACTCAGCTTTCCTTCTTCCCTTATGAGATGTCCATGTGGGGTGGGATGAAATAAAACATCATAAAAAAAAAGTTTAAAAAGTCAACAGCTCTTTTTTTCCTTTAGTTAAACCACCAAACATTAAGCCTCCAGTCATATCAAGTTAAATAATAGATGTTCACAGGAGTTACTGGCCACTTGATCCATAAACAAACAAATACAAAATGCTACATTTGGTTTCTTTTTAGATAAAACATCTTGCTAGGTTCCCCCCCACCCCAACAAATGAAGAAATTAAAACCTAGTGAGGCAGAATGACTTTCTCCTATAAAATGAAACAAGCTGGTACCAGTGCTGGACTACTGCCCAGAATTAATTCTGTGCCAACTATCACTTCTAACTCTCTTACTATAAAATAAAAACACTCTGAATAATAATAATAAGTATTCTATTGTGAACATGCAGGGCATATCATGTGATGAATAATATATATATATATATTTATATATATATATATATATATACACACACACACATACACAATATACCTATACATACATGCATATTTTTAGAGTTGCTTCTTTATACCTGAAATGAGCCTTCATGGTGAGTTCCACGGTTGTGATAATAATGCTCCTTATGTGCTTCCAAAGAGAAATAAAGGAAAAGGCATTTATAGTTCCTTACCTTCCATACAACAACAACAACAACAACTACAAAGACATCTGTTAGGACAAATTATTTGAATCAAGAGCTTTAGGATAACCCAGTTATAGATTAAAACTGCTAGAGAACAAACTGATCTTTATTTCCAATCTTTTGCTCTTGTATCCATAATACATATATTATTTCAGAAACAAACATGCTGTTTATGCATAATGTGGATCAGCCAACTTCAAGAAGCTTGTTGACTATATTTTCAAACTTTTTATAGTTGCTATGGTTAATGGAGCTGAGTGAATTGACAAAGTAACTCACTTTATGTTTTTCATGGAAACAAAGTCATTGTCTCCATTACTGTGCTAAAACAACATTTTTTTTGCTACAATAAATAGGCAGACCATGATCTTGTGCTTAATTTTCCTTTTACAATTTAGACAGATATTCTTTTCTCATTCAATCAGTTTTCTTATTTTGTAGTCTGTGTGATGCTTTTTTGGTTTGTTTAAAACCATTGCTGTAGTAATTCCTTTGTTTTTTAATGAGGTTTAGTTTTCAGACTGGTAGACTGTGTTCTGATGGGCCAAATGATCTATCTTCAAATAAGGAAGATAGCTCCTTTGCCTTTTAATACATGTGTTTCTTCTTCAGATCCAGTTAAAAGTATTGGCTTGCCAATATTTGCTGCTTCAAACTGTCAAAGGCAGCTTTCCCTATAATAGAATGAACTGAAAAATATCACTAAGCTGTAGTGTAATTCAATACTTAGGATTCCAAATGATTTTTGTAAATCAAAGGGGAATATCATACTTAGAATTGTTTCCATACCTATAAAAAGCATAGAAGTTTTCTTCACTTTTTTTCTCCTTTTTACTCAGTATTTCAATACTTGACAAATTTTTCAACTGTGTTCAATGATTTTTCCTTCATCAGATAGGAATTTTAAAGAATCACTTCCCTGGTGTCTCAGTGATAAAGAATCTGCCTGCCAAGCAGGAGACGTGAGTTTGAGCCTGAGTCTGGAATATCCCTTGGAGTAGGAAATGGAAACACACTCACTCCAGTTATCATGCTTAGGAAATGCCATGGACAAAGGATCCTGGAGGGCTAGAGTCGAAAAGAATCAGGCACGACTTAGAGACTAAACAACAACATAAACAGTATAAGAAGGAAGCCCATAAAACTTTGAAATACTTACAGGTTATTAGAGTATTACTATAGTAATTTAAGATTATATTACTATTTCAAAACAAAAGTTGTGTCTTTTTCAAATTCCCTCTTATACAGAGTTGTAGGGTAAAAATGGCCATAGAACCAGAGCATGCTCAGCTTGGGTTCTGATGACTCTGGCACTTGGAGAATTTTGAAAATGCCATTTTCATTGCCCTGGACAGTTGAACTGATAATAGAGAAATTGGAGAGAGTCAACTCTTTGATAATTACTAATATATTTTTGAGCACTTAAAGTAGCAAAATTTATCAATATTTATGTAGCAGTGGATGCTGTGAAAGTGCTGTACTCAGTAACCAAATTTGGAAAACTCAGCAGTGGCCACAGGACTGGAGAAGGTCAGTTTTCATTCCAATCCCAAAGAAAGACCATGCCAAAGAATGCTCAAACTACCGCACAATTACACTCATTTCACACGCTGGTAAAGTAGTGCTTAAAATTTGCCAACCCAGGCTTCAGCAATACGTGAACCATAAACTTCCAGATGTTCAAATTGGTTTTAGAAAAGGCAGATGAACCAGAGATCAAATTGCCAACATCTGCTGGATCATGGAAAAAGCAAGAGAGTTCTGGAAAAACATCTATTTCTGCTTTATTGACTATGCCAAAGCCTTGACTGTGTGGATCACAATCAACTGTGGAAATTTCTGAAAGACATGGGAATACCAGACCACCTGACCTGCCTCTTGAGAAACCTATATGCAGGTCAGGAAGCAACAGTTCGAACTGGACATGGAACAACAGATTGGTTCCAAATAGGAAAGGAGTATGTCAAGGCTGTATATTGTCACCATGCTTATTTAACTTATATGCAGAATATACCATAAGAAACGCCGGGCTGGAGGAAGCACAAGCTGGAATTAAGATTTCCAGGAGAAATATCAATAGCCTCAGAAATGCAGATGACACCACCCTTATGGCAGAAAGTGAAGAAGAACTAAAAAGCCTCTTGATGAAAGTGAAAAAGGAGAGTGAAAAAGTTGGCTTCAAGCTCAACATTCAGAAAATGAAGATCATGGCATCTGGTCCCATCACTTCATGGGAAATAGATGGGGAAACAGTGTAAACAGTGTCAGACTTTATTTTTCTGGGCTCCAAAATCACTGTTAATGGTGACTGCAGCCATGAAGTTAAAAGACACTTACTCCTTGGAAGGAAAGTTATGACCGACCTAGATAGCATATTAAAAAGCAGAGACATTACTATGCAAACAAATGTCCATCTAGTCAAGACTATGGTTTTTCCAGTGGTCATGTATGGATGTGAGAATTGGACTATAAAGAAAGCTGAGCACTGAAGAATTGATGGTTTTGAACTGTGGTGTTAGAGCAGACTCTTGAGAGTCCCTTGGACTGCAAGGAGATCCAACCAGTCCATCCTAAAGGAGATCAGTCCTGGGTGTTCACTGGAAGGACTGATGTTGAAGCTGAAACTCCAATACTTTGGCCACCTCATGCAAAGAGCTGAATCATTTGAAATGGCCCTCATGCTGGAAAGATTGAGAGCAGGAGGAGCAGGGGAGGACAGAGGATGAGATGGTTGGATGGCATCACTGACTCGACGGGCATGGGTTTGGGTGGACTCCAGGAACTGGTGATGGACAGAGAGGCCTGGTGTGCTGCGGTTGGTTCATGGGTTCGCAAAGAGTTGGACACGGCTGAGCAAATGAACTTAACTGAACTGTCCCAGTGTTCAAAATTTGAGTAACTAAGTTTTGAAAATCTAAGAAATATGCACATGTATAAAGCTAAGAATTTTAAGCATTCACATTGTAAATATTTTAGTGGAAAATACATTTTAAAAACTATATGTAATAAATCTTACAAAATGTCATGAATGAAATATTTTCTTCTTCCTTCTTCTTCAGTATATATGCATATATTAATGATATTACAATTTTCAGTGCCTTTAACATTTCAAAACACCTATGTTTTTAGATATCTTTCTATGTATTCCAAAACATTCTTGGCTTTCCTTCTTAAGATGTTGTACAGAATAAGACCTATATGCCAGCTGCAAAAGGATATAAGTCTGGGAGCTCTTGAAGACTATAATTCTTTTAAGAAAGATTCAGACATCATTCTTTGTGAAGCAAGAATAAAATCATGCCCTTTATTCATTGTCAATGGACTCGCTCTTCCAGAATACATTACTATCTTTTATCTAATAGCCTATTACAGACTGCAGAGCATGTAAAAGCTGTGATATTGCTCAGGGTCTACAGATTTCATTTTTTATTTCAATGCCATTATTAAATAACCCCTCAGATGGAAATTCAATACTAGCATGCTACATGATAAGCTATGTTAATAGCTCATGTTATGCAAGAATTGAGCAATTACTTGAAACTTAATAGCAGGTCTGTGAAAATGTGTAATTGGCCAGATTCTCATCCACAGTAATGTTATGTAGTTACCTTAGTGATAGCAGATTAGCGTGTGGTCTTTTGTAAAAAGCTTATGAAGCACAGCCAGATGACTAAAGGGGGATTCCTTTTGTAAGGCTTTTTGGAATGAGAGAGATAGACACACTTTGAAGAGTGGTTGACTTGAACAGAAGTAGAAGTGCTACAGTGAGATTCAAGTAGCAAAAACCTGAAGATTTTGATTTTTTTCCATATACACATGTATATGTCTCCTTGAAAGCAGGGCTTGTAGAGACTTTTGCAATAAGAAGACTATTATAAGTTTTAAATATACTGCAGATGGGAAGGTTAATTTAAAAGAAAAAAAAATCAAATATAAAAGTCAAGAATGAAGAAGGAAAAATAATCACCAGCTGGTAGATTAGGTGTAATTATAATTAATGATGATGATGTTATTATATTCAGAGAGCAGTGGTACAGGAAGCCACATTTCAAAAAAACAGAGCAATCATGAGAAGTTTGAAATGTTGGCTCATCAGTAGGAGCCATAGAGTTGTGTACTTACTGAATTGATATAGATGATTCTCATGGCATTTCATAATTAAAAACATTTTTTTCTATACCAGTGAAAACCCTCAGAAAATCATGGAGCTAAAAGTTAAATCAGAGATAATGTTTAAGAAAGGGCTTTAATTTGAAATTCTTAGTCAAACTATTTACCCAGTAGCAAGAAACAGGATAATGACTGACTTAGAGCTAGAAGAGACCATTTTGTATAAATTTGTATTTCCAGCAAAGCCAGTCAAACCTACAGTGATTACTCATCCAAGGTCACAGTAGCTAATTAGCGAAAGAGTTAGGGCCAAATCCCAAGATTCTAGTTGCATAGATTCAGTTCAGTTCAGTTCAGTCGCTCAGTCATGTCCGACTCTTTGCGATTCCATGAATCACAACATGCCAGGCCTCCCTGTCCATCACCAGCTTATGGAGTTCACTGAGACTCACGTCCATCAAGTCAGTGATGCCATCTAGCCATCTCATCCTCTGTCTTCCCCTTCTCCTCTTGCCACAATCCCTCCCAGAATCATCAGAGTCTTTTCCAATGAGTCAGCTCTTCACAAGAGGTGGCCAATGTACTGGAGTTTCAGCTTTAGCATCATTCCTTCCAAAGAAATCCTGGGGTTGATCTCCTTCAGAATAGACTGGTTGGATCTCCTTGCAGTCCAAGGGACTCTCAAGAGTCTTCTCCAACACCACAGGGAAATTATATGATAGAGTTCAAAATAATGGTCAGTAAAAACTCACAGATCTCAGGAGAAGAGTGGATGAATAAAGTGAGAACTTCAACAAAGAGGTGGAAAATATAGGACAGTACCAAACAGAAATTATAACTGAACTAAAAATACACTAAATGGTTCAACAGCAAAATGGACAAATGAGAAATGTGAATAAGTAAACTGAAAGACAAAGTAATGAAAATAACAAACTGGACAGAGCAATACAATGAAAAAGAATTTTAAAAAGTGAAGATACTTCAAAAGATCTCTGGGAAAGCACCAAGCAGAATACTATGAACATTATAGGAGCCCCAGAAGAAGAAGAAGACAAGAAAAATTATTTGAATCAGTTCAGTTCAGTTCAGTCGCTCAGTCGTGTCTGACTCTTTCTGACCTCATGAATCGCAGCATGCCAGGCCTCCCTGTCCATCACCAAATCCGAGAGTTCACTCAGACTCGCATCCATTGAGTCAGTGATGCCATCCAGCCATCTCTCCTCGGTCGTCCCCTTCTCCTCCTGCCCCCAATCCCTCCAGCATCAGAGTCTTTTCCAATGAGTCAGCTCTTCACAAGAGGTGGCCAAAGTAATGGAGTTTCAGCTTTAGCATCATTCCTTCCAAAGAAATCCCAGGGCTGATCTCCTTCAGAATGGACTGGTTGGATCTCCTTGCAGTCCAAGAGACTCTCAAGAGTCTTCTCCAACATCACAGTTCAAAAGCATAATTCTTTGGCACTCAGCTTTCTTCACAGTCCAACTCTCACATCCATACATGACCACAGGAAAAAACGTAGCCTCGACTAGACGGACCTTAGTCGGCAAAGTAATGTCTCTACTTTTAAACATGCCATCTAGGTTGGTCATAACTTTTCTTCCAAGGAGTAAACGTCTTTTAATTTCATGGCTGCAGTCACCATCTGCAGTGATTTTGGAGCCCTCAAAAATAAAGTCTGACACTGTTTCCACTGTTTCCCCATCTGTTTCCCATGAAGTGATGGGACCAGATCTTCATTTTCTGAATGTTGAGCTTTAAGCCAACATTTTCACTCTCCACTTTCACTTTCATCAAGAGGCTTTTTAGTTCCTCTTCACTTTCTGCCATAAGGGTGGTGTCATCTTCATTATCTGAGGTTATTGACATTTCTCCTGGCAATCTTGATTCCAGCTTGTGCTTCCTCCAGCCCAGCGTTTCTCATGATGTATTCTGCATATAAGTTAAATAAGCAGTGTGACAATAAACAGCCTTGACATATTCCTTTTTCTATTTGGAACAAGTCTGTTGTTCCATGTCCAGTTCGAACTGTTGCTTCCTGACCTGCATATAGGTTTCTCAAGAGGCAGGTCAGGTGGTCTGGTATTCCCATGTCTTTCAGAAATTTCCACAGTTGATTGTGATCCACACAGTCAAGGCTTTGGCATAGTCAATAAAGCAGAAATAGATGTTTTTCCAGAACTCTCTTGCTTTTTCCATGATCCAGCAGATGTTTGCAATTTGATCTCTGGTTCCTCTGCCTTTTCTAAAACCAGCTGGAATATCTGGAATTTCATGGTTCACGTAGTGCTGAAGCCTGGCTTGGAGAATTTTGAGCATTACTTTACTAGCGTGTGAGATAAGGGTGATTGTGTGGTAGTTTGAGCATTCCTTGGCATTGCCTTTCTTTGAGATTGCAATAAAAACTGACCTTTTCCAGTCCTATGGCCCCTCCTGAGTTTTCCAAATTTGCTGACATATTGAGTGCAGCACTTTTACAGCATCATCTTTCAGCATTTGAAATAGCTCCACTGGAATTCCATCACCTCCACTAGCTTTGTTCATAGTGATGCTTTCTAAGGCCCACTTGACTTCACATTCCAGGATGTCTGGCTCTAGGTGAGTGATCACACCATCATGATTATCTTGGTCATGAAGATCATTTTTGTACAATTCTTCTGTGTATTCTTGCCATCTCTTCTTAATATCTTCTGCTTCTGTTAGGTCCATACCATTTCTGTCCTTTATCGAGCCCATCTTTGCATGAAATATTCCCTTGGTATCTCTAATTTTCTTGAAGAAATATCTAGTCTTTCCCATTCTGTTGTTTGCCTCTATTTCTTTGCACTGATCGCTGAGGAAGTCTTTCTTATCTCTTCTTGCTATTCTTTGGAACTCTGCATTCAGATGCTTATATATTTCCTTTTTCCTTGCTTTTCATCTCTCTTCTTTTCACAGATATTTGGCCTCCTCAGAAAGACATTTTGCTTTTTTGTATTTCTTTTCCATGGGGATGGTCTTGATCCCTGTCTCCTGTACAATGTCACGAACCTCAGTCCATAGTTCATCAGGTACTCTATCTATCAGATCTAGGCCCTTAAATCTATTTCTCACTTCCACTGTATAATCATAAGGGATTTGATTTAGGTCATACCTGAGTGGTCTAGTTGTTTTCCCTACTTTCTTCAATTTGAGTCTGAATTTGGCAATAAGGAGTTCATGATCTGAGCCACAGTCAGCTGTGGTCTTGCTTTTATTGACTGTATAGAGCTTCTCCATCTTTGGCTGCAAAGAATACAATCAATCTGATTTTGGTGTTAACCATCTGGTGACGTTCATGTGTAGAGTCTTCTTTTGTGTTGTTGAAAGAGGGTGTCTGCTATGACCAGTGTGTTCTCGTGGTAGAACTCTTTTAGCCTTTGTCCTGCTTCATTCCGTACTCCAAGGCCAAATTTGCCTGTTACTCCAGGTGTTTCTTGACTTTCTACTTTTGCATTCCAGTCCCCTATAGTGAAAAGGATATCTTTTTTGGGTGTTAGTTCTAAAAGCTCTTGTAGGTCTTCATAGAACCATTCAACTTCAGCTTCTTCAGTGTTACTGGTTTGGCTATAGACTTGGATAACTGTGATACTGAATGGTTTGCCTTGGAAACGTACAGAGATCATTCTGTCGTTTTTGAGATTGCATCCAAGTCCTGCATTTTGGACTCTTTTGTTGACCATGATGGCTACTCCATTTCTTCTGAGGGATTCCTGCCCAGGGTATTAATTATAATGGCCATCTGAGTTAAATTCACCCATTCCAGTCCATCTTAGTTCGCTGATTCCTAGAATGTCGATGTTCACTCTTGCCATCTCCTGTTTGACCACTTCCTTTTGCCTTGATTCATGGACCTGACATTCCAGGTTCCTATGCAATATTGCTCTTTGCAGCATCAGACCTTGCTTTTATCACCAGTCACATGCACAGCTGGGTATTGTTTTTGCTTTAGCTCTGTCCCTTCATTCTTTCTGGAGTTATTTCTCCATTGATCTCCAGTAGCATATTGGGCACCTACCGACCGGAGAGTTCCTCTTTCAGTATCCTATCATTTTTCCTGTTCATACTGTTCATGTGGTTCTCAAGGCAAGAATACTGAAGTGGTTTGCCATTCTCTTCTCCAGTGGACCACATTGTGTCAGACGTCTCTATCATGACCCCCTATCTTGGCTGGCCCCATGGGCATGGCTTAGTTTCATTGAGTTAGACAAGGCTGTGGTCCTAGTGTGGTTAGATTGACTAGTTTTCTGTGATTATGGTTTCAGTGTGTCTGCCCTCTAATGCCCTCTTGCAACACCTACTGTCTTACTTGGGTTTCTCTTACCTTGGACATGGGGTATCTCTTCACGGCTGCTCCAGCAAAGCACAGCTGCTGCTCTTTACCTTGGACGAGGGGTATCTCCTCACCACCACCCTTTCTGACCTTAAACATGGAATAGCTCCTCTAGGCGCTGCTTCCCTGGTGGCTCAGACGGTAAGCATCTGCCTGCAATGTGGGAGACTCAGGTTCGATCCCTGGGTTGGGAAGATCCCCTGGATAAGGAAATGGCAACCCATTCCGGTACTCTTGCCTGGAAAATTCCGTAGACTGAGGAGCCTTGGGGTCGCAAAGAGTCGGACCTGACTGAGCGACTTCACTTCCCTTCACTTCACATTATTTGAATAAATAATGGCTAAAAATTCCCTCTTCTGAAGAAGGAAACAGACATCCAGCTTCAAGAAGCCCGGAAAGTTCCAAATAAGTTGAATTCAGAGAAACACACCAAGACACATTATAATTAAAATGGTGAAAGTTAAGGATAAAGAGAGAACCTTAAAAGCAACTAAGGGAAATGAAAGCTTTTCCTCTAAGATCAGGAACAAGACAAGGATGCCCACTCTCACTACCTTTATTTATCAAATAAATATTTTTAGCTCATGGAATTTAAAATTATTAATAAATCAGATGGCCAATTAAAAATAAATTAAAAACAGAAAAAACATAAAATAGTATTGGAAGTCTTAGCCACAGTAATTAGGAACAAATAAATAAATAAAAAGTATCCAAATTAGAAAGAAAGAAGTTAAGCTGTCAGTATTCACTGATGACAATACTCTATATAGAAAATCTCAAAGATTCCACAAAAAATATTAGAATAAATAAATGACTTCAGGAAAGTTGCAGGATACAAATAGTATATAAAACTCTGTTGCTTTTCTGTACATTAATAAAAAGTTATTAGAAAGAGAAATGAAGAAAATAATCCAGTTTAAAATTGGATCAAAAATAATAAAATATCTAGAAATTAATTAAACCAAAGAGAAAACCTGTGCTCAGAAAATGATAAAACATTGGTTAAAGAAATTTTGTGTGCTCAGTGGTTTCATTGTGTCTGACTCTTTGTGACCCCATGTACCACAGCCCACCAGATTCTTCTGCCCTGGGATTTCCCAGGCAAGAATACTGGAGTGGATTGTCATTCCCTACTCCAGAGGATCTTCTTGACTCAGGAATCAAACCCACATCTTCCGCATTGCAGGTGGATTCTTTTATAGCTCAGCCACTGGAGAAACCCAGAAGCAATTTAAGATGACATAAATAAATGGAAAAACATAGTGTGTCCATAGATTGAAAGTTAATATTGTTAAAATGTCCATACTATCCAAAGTAATCTACAGATTCAATGCAATCCTCATCAAAATACCAATGGCATTTTTTTTTTTTTACAGAAGTGGAACTAAATACCAAAATTTGTACAGAACCACAAAAGATTCAAAATAATCAAAGAAGAACAGAGGTGGAGGAATCATGGTCCCTAATTTCAGACTATACTACAAAGTTATAGTGATTTAGACAGTAAGGTACTGGCACAAAAACAGACACACAGATCGGTAGAACAGAACAGAGAACCCAGAAATAAACCCATACTTATATGGTCAGTTAATCTAGGGCAAAGGAGAAAAGAATATACATTGGGAAAAAGAAAGTATCTTCTGGAAACCACGTTGGGAAAACTGGGCAGCTACATGTGAAAGAACGAAACTGTATCACTTTCTTATACCATATACAAAAATAAACTCAAATTGAACTTAAGGCTTAAATGTAAGAATCTGAAATCTTAAAACTCCTGAAAGAAAACAAGCAAAGCAGCAACAGATTCACTGATACAAAGAACTAGTGAGAGAGGAGTTACTGAACTGTGTTTTTGTAGATGCAGTTCTTGCCCTGATGTTTATGTCCATCCATCTCATTTCAAAAATGGCTTTTTTTGGTTGGAGGCCTGCTGGATGCACCTTCTAAACACTGGATAGTTTTATTCAGTGTTTAAAGGTTTAAAGGTCAGTTTTTGAGAGAAAAAAATCTCTCTGTTCTTGGTACTCCACCATGCTAAATGAGTCCCAAGGCAGTGCTCCCAATATCTGACAGAGTTTTTGGTGAGACGGTTATTTCATGTTTTATTTAGGTCCCTTTTAAATTTTAAAATTTTTTATTCTTAATTTTTATTCATTTCCATATAATAGCATATATAAAGTGCTGCGTAGACAAAAAGCATTTCTGAAACTTGGTCACTCCTTTGAGATTTGTACAGATTACATACCTAAAAAAAGTCAACAGTGAAAGAATTTTTATTTCTGAGGACATAGGTAGATTTGATTTGGAAATAGTCAAAAGCCATTTGAGACTAAGTCTGGTGAAATACAGTAGGGAATTACCTTATTCCCTATTCATAATTGTGTGAAATAAGCATGTAAAAGGATGACCTATATTACTGTTAAAATATCTCACAACAGGCCACCCTCAAAGGAAACAATTTTTACCAGAACATGTAATTGTTTTTAAAGTTTTTCTTTGGGTACATAAATATGTATCTGACTTTATGATGAAATGTTCATGGCATCTAAAAGTGGGTCCAAGTTGGGAATGCCTGGGAGACAATGTGAGTGAAGACTCCATATTATAATCCTAGGCCCCTTTCTCCTGAGAACAATGGTATTTGTACTGCATTAAACTCCTTTGGCTTCTATCCTTCTTCCCCTAGGATGCTTTCTCTTCCATAGGTTAGGTTAATCTTTTCCCAAATGCATTTATTTTCAGTCCTTTGGCTCCTTCTAGGAAGGCATGGCTACCTTTGACTATGACATGAAGTATCTCAGACTTTCTGAAAATTGATTTTGGAGAGGCTTTGTCCACCTCTTCACCAGTTATGACATAATGCCTCTTGGATTCAGCATGGGTTCATCTTTACCTCCAATTTTATGCTTACCTAAACCTGACATATTTTTAATGACCTGGGAGCCACTGTTTGGTAGGTTTCCCTCATGGTGTAAAGCCAAGATTAAAATACTGATCTACTTGAAATGATTGCTATGTAAATAGTGTTGTGTCTGAAAGATATAATCTATTTTAAGTCCTCAGTTCTTGGCTTTGTTTTCACAATATAAAAGATCCAATCCACCTGTGCATACTGTTCTTGCCAGAGTTGTCATCACCTGCAGGAATTGTAAGACATGTTTATCCACCTTAAACAAGAGAGGTGGATTTGAGGTCTGCCCTGGTTAGATGAGTCTGAGTAAATGCCAGAAATGTGAACTTCAGCCATAGTACTTTCTTGGTAAATAAAGAATGCTGTAGTACTTTCAATTCTTTGTAGTTGAACAATGAGTCCATTTGAAATAATAATTTCAACTTTGATATAATAATAGCATCATTTACACTAATCATTTCAACTCTCTGCATATGATTACTCAGATCTGTTGTGAAAATTTAGAAACAAATGATGCTCATTCTATATTCTACTCAGATAAAATTGCTATCAGCTCAGCAATAACATTATGCTCTTTTAAGAGCTCTGTCTCTATTACTCTATTATTTATCTGTTGATGCACAACAAGTTTGCCCAAATATTAGCAGCTTAAAACAACAACAAGTAATTAAGGGCCAGGTCCTGGAAGATTAGTTGGATGGTTCTGACTCAGTCTATCATGAGGCTGTGTTCGAGTTGTCGCTCAGGGCACCAGTCACATGAAGACTTGACTGGGGATGGAGATTGAGTCTCCAAACTCACTTGCATGGTTGTTGGCAGAAGGTTTCACTTCCTTTCCAAGGGAGTGTCTCTGTGGCTAATTCATGACTTAAGCTGGCTTCCAACAGTGTAAATGTGGGGAGACAGAGAGACAGAAAGAGAGAGATATAGAAAGAGAGTGAGAGAGAGGGTGAGAGAAATTGAGGAAGGAATCACTGACTTTTATGACCTACATCTCAGAGTTACACACCATCACTCCTATTTACTAAATTCATAGAGAGAGAGAGAGAGAGAGAATTGCTCAGTCATATCCAACTCTTTGCAGTCCCATGGACTATAGCCTACCAGGCTCCTCTGTCCATGGGTTTTTCCAGGCAAGAGTAATAGAGTGGGTTGCCATTTCCTTCTACAGGGGATCTTTCCGACCTAGGAATCGAACCCAGGTCTCTCACACTGCAGGCAGACTCTTCACCATCTGAGCCACCAGGAATGCTCAGATTTCTCAAAATTCATAGAAGGAAATAGCTAAGTTGAGCCCACACCACAGAAGGGGCTTCTGTAAGAGCATGAACACTGGGAGATGGGACTCAATAGTGTCATTTGGTGGTGGTGGGGGGAGGTGGTTACCATAGCCACCAACTTGCTGACTGGACATGAGCCAGGGACTATGATTCTTGAAGTTTTCCTTTTCTCTTTTCACAGGTTAAAGGAGTTTCCTGGATGACTCCTTCTACATCAGTTTGGGCTGTCACAGATGATAATATACTAGAGAGAGATGAGATACTGGAGGACCTGAGCAGAGGCACATTTAGTGCATGGGAAAATCTGACCTTATCACTTTTACCCCAGTTTCCCAAAGGGACAGCTGAATTTTTGTTTTGTTTTATTTTTGGTCATCTGAAACATCTGTTAACGATGCCTTGTAACAGTGATCAATAGCACTTGCGAATAATTAGACAGATTATTTTGTATATCACTATTTAAGAATGATTTCTCAAGTTTCCTCATCTTGTCTTTAAGGACACCAAGATTTAAAAATGCTTCATAGGCTGCCATGCCAATGACTGACATTTATTTCTGTACAATAGTGTATAATAGGACTACTTTTGCTAAAGAAAATAAATAACATGTGTTGAGAACTACTGTGTGCCTAGCGCTCTTCTAGTGTATTTTAATCCTTCCAACAATCCTGATGAAGAATCAAAATTTGCTTTGGTTATACACATGTGGCATGGCATAGTCAGGGTTCAACCAGACAGCCTGACCTCCAACCAGGCTCTCAACACCTATAATCTGTGTACAGAGAGGCCACAGAACTTGCATATGATCATAAAGCAAATTTAAGTAGGAAATGCAGTTTACAATCATATACTCAGGGAACTCATACTCAGGGAACTCACACTATGGCAAATGTTGTTGTGGTTCTGGAATGACTCAACTCTTCTTAAAGTATATTCAGGCCCCCAAACTGCAGGCAAATAAAGCAGCTGACTGCATCAGATCTAAATTAGAGTTTTGAGTACATCAGACATTTTTAAATTTTAGGAAGTCAATGTGAACCCCAGTTTCTTAATTACATGTCAAACTTAGTAATTTTACATTCCGAAAGCATAAGGTTTCCCTGTTGCTATACTGTCGGTTAGATGGAATGACTTCATCTTTTGTCCAGTTTGCTAAAAAGAAGCTGGGTTTCAGTGTGGGAAAAAACAATGATGGTAGCTAGGTATGAGTTGACAAACACTAGTCTCAGTAAACACCAATTATTTCTCTTGTTTTTGTTTCCAGAGTGAATCACATGCTAGAGAATCACCGGAATAGCTCACGGTGAGGCACACAGGATGACTAAAGCTTCTCTGAAGGAGTTTTGTCAGTATTTGTTCTGTTTTGTAGATCTCAACAATTCAGAGAAAATTCTGAGCATGTTTACTGGCTGCTTCAGTGAAAACAGCGTAAAGCAGGTAGTTTATCTCTAATGCTTTGAGGAAATGATCATATGCACTAGAATACTTCGTTTTCTTCATTTTTAAAATTTGCTTAGTACAAATTAATACTGAGAGTGCCACAATGTATTGTGTTGAATATGGCTCGCTACATAAAATACAGGACACTGAGTTCAATTTGCATCTCAGATAAATAACAAATAAATATTCAGTGTAAAATATATGGTACCTATTTAAACTAAAAAAAAAAAAAAAAACTGCTTCTTATCTGAAATTCAAATTTAACTTGTTGTTCAGTCACTGACTCATGTCTGACTATTTGTGACCTCACTCCAGCTGTGTCTGTCTGTCCTCAACTATCTCCCAGAGTTTGCTCAAATCCATGTCGATTGAGTTGATGATACTATCTAACCACCTCAGCCTCTGTTGCCCTCTTCTCCTCTAGCCTTCAGTCTTTCCCAGCATCAGGGTCTTTTCAAATTTAACTGGACATCTTATTTTTATTTGTTAAATGTGGCATACTTAATTTGGGGGCCTTGAGAAGAATTGAGAATCTTCTCTTCCCTATAGTTTTGGGGATTGGAGGCTTCATTTTTGGACTCCAAAGTGTAAACTATGCAAGAACTGCTTCTCCATTCAGTTATGAAAATAAGCAGAGGTTATGAGCTAAGATAGACCAGTTTCCAACTTAGCTCTGCTATTTACAGTCTGTGTGACCAGGAGCAAAGTATTCATGTGTTCTTGTAAACTGTTCCCCTTTATTTTTCCAATCTAGTTTACCTTTTTAAGATTTGATATTTTTTAAAGCAGTATTAGGTTTATAACAAATTGAAAGGAACAGAGATTTCCCATTTACCTGTTGTCTGCACACATGCATGGCCTTCCCAAATATCAACATCATTCACCAGAGTGCTGATTTATCAAGGATTAACCTGCACTGGAGCATCATAACCACCCAAAGTCCACAGCTTACCTTAGGGTTCACTCTTGGTGCTGTACATTCTATAGGTTTGGAAAAAAGTATAATGACATACATCCATCACTGTTAATATCATAGAGAATGCTTCACTCTCTTGAACATTCTTTGTGTTTCGCCTGTTCATATCCACCCTTACTCCCTCACAAGCAGTGATCATTTTACTGTCTCTAATCTGGCCTTTTCAGAATGTCATATAGTTGGACTTATACAGTGTGCTTTTCAGATTGGCTACTTTCACTTGGTTATATGCATTTAAGATTTCTACATGCCTTTTCATGACTCAATAGCCCATTTCCTTTTAGCACTAAATAATATTCCACTGGGGCATGGCAACCCCCTCCAGTATTCTTGCCTGGGGAATTCCATGGACAGAGGTCCAGTCCATGGGGTTGCAAAGAGTCGAACACAACTGAGTGACTAACACAATATTCCACAGTCTGGAGGTACCACAGATTATCCATTCATCTTGAGAAGGACATCTTGGTTGCTTCCAATCTATATTTATTGTGAGGCATTTCAAGAATATTTATCACCTCTGCAACTTTCAACATTCTTAAGACATCTTCTCAGCCAGGGTATTAACTCCTTATTCTCCTAAAGTTGTAAGATTTTCAGGGTACACCACTACACTACATTTACTCTCGTATTTGAAGTACCAGGGTCAAATGATGCTCTGAGGACTAGCAGGAGCAGTTCCTTTCTCCACCCCATTATTTAGAGTATCTAAAGTGCTAACATTCCCCTATTTCACAGTTCTTCTTGTAAAAAACCTCTCTGTGGGGCCCAAACTTCATATTAGCCTACCTTACTTTCCTTCTTCCTTCCCTCGCTCCCTCTTTTTCTTTCTTTCTTTCTTTATTTTAAATTTCTCTTTCTACACTATTGAAGTTCAGGTCCTATGGAGTTTCTTTGAAGATGAGAAGATTAACTTATAGAGAAGAGAATCCCATGGCAAACTGCTTTCCCCATCTAGAATACCCTACACCTTTGCCCACAACCACTGAATTTGTTCAGTATTAAGCAGGATTAATTCAATGTAGAATTCAACATAGATGTAAGATAGGAGGTATGGGGGAAACAGCTCATTAAACAAATCCAAATTTCATAGTATTATCAGAGAGAAACAGAATAAAATGACTGTTTGAATTCAAAGCTTCAGAAAAAGACTTGCAGGAATATTGTGCAATAGTGATGTGTTTTGTTGTGGACAGTTTTAGGGTGAACACTAGAATATGTTTATGCTTTATTGGGGGTAGGCTTTTTGGGGATAAAATAACAGGATTAAAGGAAGTGATACTCTGGGAAAATGCCAGAATCAACAATCAAAAGAATGCTTTCAATAAGCCAACATCCAAAGGCACAATAATGGCAAAACCACCAAGCTATGTCACAGCTAAACAGCATGCAGGACCTCTGAATGTGCCTGTCCTTCCCCGAGTGCTAGTCTCAATTCCTAGAAAGCTCTTTTCCCTTTATCTTTTTAAAATTGTTTTATTCATCTCATGAATCACTTTCTGCCCAAACGTGTGTTTCTCACACAACCATTGCACAGCTTATACATCCTGCAAATATTTCTTTGCATATGCCACTTGCAATGTTAATGATCTCTTTGCATGTTTCTCTCATCTCCTTGAAGGCAGGGACCATCTCCTAATCATTTCTGGGCTCCCATTGTCCCTTTAGCATACAGCTTAGTGCATGGTATTCTGCTGTAAATGTCTGGTGAATTTAACATAGCAGGATATCTAGCTATAAAGTAAAAATGAGCATTTAGATTATCTCATTCCATCATATATATTATTCTAAACTACTAAACATGTTTAAAGTTTTAAGGAATTACAAAAAAGACACTAGCAATGTGAACAGTCTGATATGTCAGGAGTTGAAAGATATTAATCTTCTGGCACCTAGGTGCTCATTCCAATATTGATATGTATCTTTCATTTTCTTATCATGCCTTGAGTCCAGATGGATTTTTATTAGTTCATCCAACAAAGCAGCATACTTGACTTGTATTTAAATCAGTATAATTAGTCTAATCTTAAAGTAAAGCAAATGCAAATCACTAAATGGGCCTAGATACTTAGTTATAAATTTTTAGTGCCTAATAAATTTAGGTGAGATAAAAGACCAGTATACCTCCCTGTGCTCTGATGCAGCTTTCTGATAACACTGGCTGATGCTACAGATTTTCCTAGTCTTTGGGGTTCCAGTAACTTTTCCTGACCCAGAAAAGATTTATTTACAGAAAATTTTAATGGATTTTATCCACAAAGTAAATACATTTTTGATTCTGTATCAGAAGGCTGTTTTCCACAAATTTCAGTGACTCTGAAACTTTCCATCCTTTTGATGAGTTAGGCACCAGTTCGGAGGGTTTTCAAGGAAAGCTGGATGTAAGAGTGAGAAAATATGAATAGCGAGAATTCGTTAAGCACTGTGCTGGGTGCGTCACATTCAGTCCTCACAGCATTATCTGAGAGAGGTGTGATTCTGAACCTCACTTCAAATGACTAATATCTGTGGAAGAAGCCTGCATCCAGACCCTGTTCTCTTAAAAGCCACTGCAATTGACACAGTGGAATGGATACACATTATTATTAAAAGTTGAGATTAAAATTTACTGATTATGTAAATAAGCTTTCCTGCATGATTACCCTAAGGAGGTGGGTGGTGGTGGTGGTTTAATCGCTAAGTCATGTCTGACTCTGGCGACCCCAAGGACTGTAACCTGCCAGGCTCCTCTGTCCATGGGGTTCTCCAGGGAAGAATACTGGAGTGGGCTGCCGTTTCCTTCTCCAGGGGATCTTCCCGACCCAGGGATCGAACCTCGACCTCCTGCATTGCAAGCAGATTTATTGCTCCTGGGAAGAAAAGCTATGACCAACCTAGACAGCATATTAAAAAGCAGAGACACTACTTTGTCAGCAAAGGTTTGTCTAGTCAAATCTATGTTTTTCAGTAGTCATGTATGCATGTGAGAATTGAACTATAAAAAAGCTGAGCACAGAAGAATTTATGCTTTTGAACTGTGGTGTTGGAGAAGACTCCTGAGGGTCTTTTGGACTGGAAAGATATCCAACCAGTCCATCCTAAAGGAATTCAGTCCTGAATATTCATTGGAAAGACTGATGCTGAAGCTGAAACTCCAATACTTTGGCCACCGGATGCGAAGAGCTGACTCACTGGAAAAGACCCTGATGCTGGGAAAGATTGAAGGCTGGAGGAGAAGGGGAAAACAGAGGATGAGAGGGTTGGATGGCGTCACTGAGGCGAGGGACATGAGTTTGAGTAGGCTCTGGGAGTTGGTGATTGACAGGGAAGCCTGGCATGCTTCAGTCCACGGGGTCGCAAGAAGACTGACAAGACTGAACGACTGAACTGAGCTCACTGCTACTGAACCTGGGGCAAGTTCCCATCCTCCAAAACCACAGTCCAGATGGTCATTCGCGCCTCCGTCACAAGGGGGCGCTTGCCGAAGACAACGGAGGCTGCTGCTGCTACTGCTGCTAAGTCGTTTCAGTTGTGTCTGACCCTGTGCGACCCCAGAGATGGCAGCCCACCAGGCTCCGCCATCCCTGGGATTCTCCAGGCAAGAACATTGGAGTGGGTTGTCATTTCCTTCTCCAATGCATGAAAGTGAAAAATTAAAGAAGTCGCTCAGTCGTGTCGGACTCTTAGCGACCTCATGGACTACCAGGGCTCCCATGCAGCAGGGCTCCTTAGCGACCCCATGCAGCCTACCAGGCTCCTCCGTCCATAGGATTTTCCAGGCAAGAGTACTGGAGTGGGGTGCCATTGCCTTCTCTGAAGCTACACCTTCCTTTTTCCCTGGGGAAAGTGTCTTTCCTTTAAAAGGTGTTGCCTCCTTTGGGAATTTATCCTTGCTACAGCTTTTCCTTTGAACTGTGGTGTTGGAGAATACTCTTGGGAGTCCCTTGGACTGCAAGGAGATCCAACCAGTCCATTCTGAAGATCAACCCTGGGATTTCTTTGGAAGGAATGATGCTAAAGCTGAAGCTCCAGTACTTTGGCCACCTCATATGAAGAGCTGACTCATCAGAAAAGACTCTGACGCTGGGAGGGATTGAGGGCAGGAGGAGAAGGGGACGACGGAGGATAAGCTGGCTGGATTGCATCACCGACTTGATGGACATGAGTTTGGGTGAACTCCGGGAGTTGGTGATGGACAGGGAGGCCTGGCGTGCTGCGATTCATGGGGTCACAGAGAGTCGGACACGACTGAGCGACTGAACTGACTGAACTGAACTGACAGCTTTTCCAGTGTATTCCGAAGTTCTTCCGACAGTTCAATTCCCTGCTCGTTACGCTTAATTGCATCACTTTTGGCACATTCCATGAAAATAGAATGTTCCCTGGTGGCTCAGACGGTAAAGCATCTGCCCGTAATGCGGGAGACTCGGGTTCGATTCCTGGGTCGGGAAGATCCCCTGGAGAAGGAAATGGCAATCCACTCTAGCACTCTTGCCTGGAAAATTCCATGGATGGAGGAGCTTGATAGGCTACAGTCCATGGGGTCACAAAGAGTCGGACACGACTGAGTGACTTCACTTAAAAACTGTTTGCAGGGTGGGTACTAAAAACGCCATAACCATCTAACAGAATACCATTCAGCTACTTTTAAATGACATTCTTTCTTCTATAATGGCTTTTAGAGTAGCTGGCAAGTCCTCCTGAGTCAGAAGATGGATAGAGCAAGAGCTTTCGCTCACAACGAAGGGGAATTTGATCATCAAGGAGAAACTGAATAAAGAATGCAGTCTGGAAACAAGTGGCTGCAAATACAGTTTTCATCTGCTTAAGATAATTATGCTAAATGCACTCATTTAATTTAATAACTATATTATTATTACTGTGAATTAAAAACATATGCCATAACAAAAATTTGAGAGAAAATATTACAGGAAAAAAAAGGAAATTGACTCATCATTTAATAAACTCCTAATGAGGAGAAGAATTCATCTTAGCTGTAGAAATTCAAGGGTTTAATGTAATCTCTTCAAGTTTTTTCTTTCCATTTAAAGTACTTATGTAGATCATTCCACATGAGTCTATTATGGTTTCATCTCTCCATGCATAGTTTCATAAACTAAAAAATCAATATCATGAAAATCTAGATTTTGCATTATGTGTCTGTATATTTGATATTTTATTTTTAGAGCTTTAATATCCATAATAACACTTGAATATAATCCTCCACATTCACAAGTGAACATGATTTATTCCCTCATTTGGTGATGTTTATTAAAAGCCTAATATATGCTAGGCACTATTATAGGTTCTTGGGATCCATTAGCAAACAAAACATTCCCAAATCACTGTCGATATGAAATATATATTCTAGTGAAAGAAGAAAGGCAACAAATAAGTCAAACCATAATGTACAAGCAAATGATATGGTATGTTAATATACGAATACTATTGAAGTATAGATCAAATTAAAGAGGATTAGGAGTGCTGGGGACAAGCAGCATGAGGCCAGAGTAAGCTTGATAAGAAAGTGAAGTCTGAAAAACACTTGAGGGAACAAAGGGCATTTCCCTGCATGTTCGTAAAGCAGGACAGGCATCCAGATGAGAAAATGGCCACTGCAAAGGTTCCCATCGGCAGAAGGCTAAAGAGTGACATAATCTGACTTCAGTTTTTAAAAATCTGACTTTTGCATTGCAAATAGACTGTATGTGAATGTGGGGATGGACAGATTTCCTAGGTTTATGAGAAGAAATGGTGGTTTCTACTACCAAGTGATATCAATGGACTGTGGCTTTATTTTGAAGGTTGAGTCAATTGGCTATCCTGAGAGGCTGGATGAAAGGGGGCAGAAGGAAAAGAGGGGTCAGAGATGCTTCTCAGGTCTTGGGCCTGAGCAGCTGGAACAATGAGGCTCTCTCCAGTTGGTATAAGGAAAACTGTGGGAGACAGAGATGGCTGGGGAGCAGATGAGAACTTCAGTGGTGGGCCAGATGAGTTTGAGATGTTCATCAGATATTTGAGTGGCACTTGGGTAATGGTTCCGTTCAGTTCAGTTCAGTTCAGTTCAGCCTCTGTCATGTCCGACTCTCTGTGACCCCATGAATTGCAGCATGCCAGGCCTCCCTGTCCATCACCAACTCCCGGAGCTCACTCAAACTCATGTCCATCAAGTCGGTGATGCAATCCAGCCATCTTATCCTCGGTCGTCCCCTTCTCCTCCTGCCCTCAATCCCTCCCAGCGTCAGAGTCTTTTCCGATGAGTCGACTCTTTGCATGAGGTGGCCAAAGTACTGGAGTTTCAGCTTTAGCATCATTCCTTCCAAAGAACACCCAGGAGTGATCTCCTTTAGAATAGACTAGTTGGATCCCTTTGCAGTCCAAGGGACTCTCAAGAGTCTTCTCCAACACCACAGTTCAAAAGCATCAATCCTTCGGCGCTCAGCTTTCTTCACAGTCCAACTCTCACATCCGTACATGACTACTGGAAAAACCATAACCTTGACTAGACAGACCTTTGTTGGCAAAGTAACGTCTCTGCTTTTGAATATGCCATATAGGTTGGTCATAACTTTCCGTCCAAGGAGTAAGCATCTTTTAATTTCATGGCTGCAGTTACCATCTGCAGTGATTTTGGAGCCCCCAAAATAAAGTCTGACACTGTTTCCACTGTTTCCCCATTTATTTGCCATGAAGTGATGGGACCAGATGCCATGATCTTCGTTTTCTGAATGTTGAGCTTTAAGCCAACTTTTTCACTCTCCTCTTTCATTTTCATCATGGTCTTCTCTTCCTAAAATGAATGATAATCCTTGGCCCAAGACCACCCTGCCCCTTTCTCACTGAGGACAGACATCCCAATCAAAATGTTTTTCATTTCTGCTAGCTTAATGGAGCTCAGACTCTTTTTAAATATATGGACCCAGATACTCAATACTTTCTGACTGACATTTTAAAGTAAAATCAACCCTAGGGAGTTTCTTGCTAGTCAACATCTAAAGATAACCAGATTCCTCCAGGTCATCTGATTATGGTAGCCAATGATTTCTTTTAAATATATGTGTTATCAAAGATACCGTTGCTGTTTAGTCACTAAGTTATGTCTGACTCTTGAGACCCCATGGACTGTAGCCAGGCTCCTCTTTTCATGGATATAGGCAAGAATACTGGAGTGGGTTGCCATTGTCTCCAGGGAATCTTCCTGACCCAAGAATCAAACTGAGGTCTGCTTGGCAGGCAGATTCTTTACCACTGAGCCACCAGGGAAATATTATCAAATATATGTAAATGGGGGTGGGCTTGGCATAAAACCCAGGGTATTCCAGTTAGTAACTGTTTCCCCATGGAATTACCATGGCCTTCTGCATTTTCCTAGAATGGGAAGGAACAATTCAGAAACGATCTGTCTCAGGCCTGACAGTAGACAGACTTTCCCTGAACTGCTTTGATGATGTCATCCTATTATCTTTGCAACTTAATTTTTTTTTTTTTTCATTTGTAGGATGAGAGAAAATAGAAGAGGCAGGGTGGATTTTGCTAGCAATGAAGCATTTCTGATGCGAGAGAGGACCCTGATTACCCTAATGAGAAAACACTCTGATTGTTGGAAGGAGGAGAACAGAGGTCTGATTCTCTTTTACCAATTAAATCTGCATCTTGCACATTCTTCCCATTCCTCCCACAGAGCAAACACATTCTCTCTACAATCTACTAGAATTTAACGAAGGGTAAGTGAGAGGTCACAGTAAATGTCTCCCTTGGCATCAAGACACGAGAGTGTACAGCATTTAAAAAGAAATAATTAAAATGGAGTCTCTAAAAGGCATGCTATAAAGTACATCACTTCTTTATTTCAAAAGGTGTTTATTAAGTGTGCTCAGACTTTAGTTCCATTAAAGAAAAAGGATTTGCATTTCTCTGAGGGTGACAATAATCCACTTGGTAATAAGTGACAAGAAATGTATGTACCACTCATACTGGTCAGTGGGATTGTTTCGCTTGCTGTACATAAACACAGATGTCAGGAGAGAATCTCTTTGTCTGTTGAGCTGAGTATTGAAAACTGCTGACACAGCAGCTACGATATCTGTATTATCTGTCTACATGCTAGTTCTTCCCTGGCTTACAGAGTAGGGTTGGGGTTTTTTTGGCCTGAATATAAATCAATAGAACAAGATCTTTAAAGCTATTTAAAATTCTAACCACTTGTGTTAAAACAGAAACCCCTTTGACTATCTAATGTTGCTATGAATTCACTCATTTAGTAAAACCAAAACTGTCTTTCTTTCTATTCTCCTGAATTTGTGTGTCTGAAAGAAGGAGCAATGTACCTAAAGATAGATTTCAAAATAAGTCAGTCACTTCTTTAAAAAACTGCCATTTTACAAATAGTAAATGCCTATGAGTTTATAGAGGAAAACACAATTTAAAGAGCTACATGCATCCCAATATTCACAGGAGCACTATTTACAATAGCCAGGATACAGAGCAACCTAAGTATCGGTCAACAGCTGAATAATTAAAGAAGATATAATGCATATATGCAATGGATTATTATTCAGCCACAAAAAGAAAGAAACAATGGCATTACAGCAACATAGGTGGGCCTATATATTATCATACTAAGTGAAGTAAGCCAACAAATATCAGATGATATCACTTATTATGTACACAAAGGAAATAGACTCACAGACATAGAAAATAAACATGATTACCAAAGGGGAGGAGGGAGGAGGGATAAATTAGGGGTTTGAGATTAAAATATACATACTACTGTATATAAATCAGATAAGCCACAAGGATCTACTGTACAGCACAAGGCACTATACTCAATATCTTGTGACAACCATAAGGGAAGGGAATGTGAAAAAAATAATATATATATATTTATTTATTTGTGTATAACTGAATCACTCTATTGTACACTGAAACTAATACAACATTGTAAATCACTATATTAAAAAAATTTTTAATTCACTTTCTACAGAGAAAATGTAAATTTTATACTGGGTAGTAAAAAGAAAAAAAAAATACTTGTGAGTTTCTTTACTAGTAAAAGAGCACTGTAACAGAATTGGCAAATTAAAGCCCACAAGAGCTGGCACCCCTTGCTTGAAGTTATAACCATGTCAACCTGTACTACTTCCGGCTGGAGGTGCCATGAGCTCTGGAAGGTAGAAACCACCCAGCAGCCGCTGAAGCACTGGGTGAATGTGTTTCTATCCGGTTCTGTGACTAGCGTCGTTATTAAGGAGGTACACTGAGAAAGTACTGGGAGTGAAGGAGTGTCCTTGAACCCACCACCGAGGTGCAAGACTGAGCAACTCTGCTGCATATGTGCTCCAGTTAGGGGCTTGATCAGGACACCTGCTGTGGAGAGATGGCAAAAACTAAGTCAGAAGAGAGAACTATGACTTCATTCTATCAAGTCTGAATTACAAGGCCACCGATTTCTCCATGAACTTGTTGTTAGAGAGATCGAGTATATATTTATTCAAAGACGTGTCTCCTCTTCAGTAAACTTGTTAGAGAATCTTATGCTGTTCTTGCTCTCTTATTAGTTACCTTAACGTCCAGCAGCATAGCTCCTGGGAAAACGTCTGTGATGAGGGCATTTCATCTCCTCATCTCCTGAGAGTGACTTGCTGGAAGCTATCCAGTCTCTTAAGGGTGGTTAGTGAATATGATGAAAAAGTGATTAAACTGAATAATATTAATCTGGTCAGGTAACAGTGATTCTCCAAGTGTAGGTTTCCCAGGTGGCTCAGTGGTAAAGAATCTGCCTGCCAGTGCAGGAGACAGAGGAGACACAGGTTCGATCCCTGGGTCGGAAAGATCTCCTGGAGTAGGAAATGGCAACCCACTCCAGTATTCATGCCTGGAAAATCCCACAGACAGAAGAAACTGTTGGGCTACAGTCCATGGGGTCCAAAATGAGTCAGACATGACAGAGGCATCTCAAAATGTGATCCTAAGACAGGCGTCATCAGAATCACATGGAAAGCTTAGGTGGTATCACCCTCAGAGGTTCTGATCAGTAGGTCTGGGGGAGGACCTGAAAATGCATTTCTGACAAGTGTCTAAGTGATATTGATGTTACTTTTCTAGAGACTGCATCTTGAGACCATTGGAATAATACACAATCTTAAAATAATTATTTTCATTTTATCTTGTGTTTTAAGAGCAGTTCCAAAAAGTCATCATATGTCAGTATTATTGGAAAAAATTTAAACTCTCTGAAAGTCACTTTATTTTGTTTTTGCTTTTTTAAAAAAATGGTTTATTTTTAATTGGAGGATAATTGCTTTACAATATTGTGTTTATTTCTACCATATATCAACATGAATCAGCCATAGGTACACATACATCTCCTTTCTCTTGAACTTTCCCCCACTTCTCACCCCCTCACACCCGTCTGCACTGTCACAGAGCCTGGATTTGCGCTTCCTGCCTCACATAGCAAATTTCCACCAGCTCTCTATTTCACACATGGTAATGTCTATGTTTCAATGCTACTCTCCTAATTTGTTCCATCCTCCCTTCCTCTACTATTATACAGAGTGAAGTAAGTCAGAAAGAGAAAAACAGATACATTAACACATATAAATGGAATATAGAAAGATGGTACTGATGAATCTGCATTCGGGACAGAAATGGAAGCACAGACATATGAGCAGACTTGTGGCCACTGTGTTTTATAGGCAAATATTTTGTAGATTCTGTTGCACTTGTTTCTAAATGAAGAGCCCCGGGACTTCACGGCTCCCACTGGGAGGCTGGACCCAACTGAGCCTGGAAGAGCCTGGGGAATGGATGCCAACACTTTCCCCTGGGTCACTGCCACCAGCCACCTCATGTTTGTGTGTCACAGGGGGTACAGGGAGAGATGAGTTTTGATTCAGCTCTCAAACATCCAGGAATTCTGTAAGAAGCTTTTCATGTATCTTCACTTCTTCCGAGGTGGGGAAAAATAGGCTTGGAGAGCTGATTTTTGAGAAATTAAAGTAAAACTGATACTGTAACTTACCTATGTGATACTTTTCAAATGCCTTCCCTCCCCTTTGGGAATTATCATGTGCTTTCTCTGTGGGACACTAAATTCCGTGAGTTCTGGAATTATTCCCATCATGGTAACTGTTGTGTATTCCGTGTTTCAAATGACTCCCAGGAACAGAACTGATACTCTGCAAATTTATTTAATTTTTTCTCCAATTGAAAAAGTCTCTGTAAATTTATTTTGAATATTAAAATCCAAAATCTTGGTACATAGGGCCCTTCATGATCTGCCCTTTTCTTGCATCTTCTTCCCCATATATGGGCCATCCAGAAACACTGATTTTACTTACTTTCCTAAATTGCCATGGTTTTTGTCACTGCCATAGAACCACATTGGCAGCTTTATTTAACTATTGGTTGATGAACTTTGTGACCTTTAGGAAAATAAATTAGAATTGGTTAAGTCTTATCTAGTAATTTCCTCTTGGATCCTAAAGACAGTTGTTCAGTATTTCGTTCATGTCGTTAGAATGAATTATTGGTTAGCAGAAATATTGCTGTTTTAGAACAGGAGAGCATTTGAAGAGTATCTCAGGTAGCTGTGGTGGGAATAGTAACTGAAAGGCCAACTGTCTCTGCTTTTATCTAATCAAACTTGGGGAAGGGGACCAGAGCACAAAGGATTTTTTTGGCATTTCCCTCCCCTCAAAGAGCTCGGTAAGCCACCTGAAAGTCAGCATTATCTTTAAACTATTTATACTAAATACTCTTAATGTGCTTTCCATTAGAAAGTACAGAGGTGTTTGATTCTGAAATTCTGAAATGTCAAAAGCAGTGTGAATGTTCCAGGCTAAAGAGAATATGTTGTTCTTTAGTCACTAAGTTGTGTCTGGCTGTTTGTGACCCCATGGACTATAGCCCTCCAGATTCTTCTGACCTTAGACTTCTCCAGGCAAAAATATTGGCGTGGATTTCCATGCCCTCCTCTAGGGATCTTCCCTCACCCGGGGATCAAACCTGAGTCTTGTGCATTGGCGGGTGGATTCTTTACAACTGAGCTACCAGGGAAGCCCACAGAGGATGTACCCTGGTTTATATTGGTAAGTGTGAGTTACCGTGTATTCCAATTGGAATGAAGAAAAGGTAGAACATCATATTGGTTATAATTCTAAATTGCCAGGTTTGTTAACAAGCACACGTTTAGGCTGTGAAGGAGTGCTGTGGTTTGAATTCTTGTGTCTTGCTGAAATTCTTATGTTCAAATCCTAACTCTCAAGATATGGTATTAGCAGATGGGGCTTTGGGAAAGCACTTATATTATGAGGTGGAACTTTCATGAATGAGATTAGTGTCTAATAAAAGAGGCTACAGAGAGTTATCCAACTCCTTTCACCAAACGAGGACACAGGAAGAGATCACTGGCTATGAACCAAGGAAACGGCCTTCACCCAACTATGTTGGCTCTTGATGCTGGACTTCCCAGACTCCAACACTATGAGAAAAAGATTCTGTTGTTGATAGGCTGCCCAGTCTGTGGTATTTTGTTATAGCAGCTTGAACAGACTAAGACATGGACTGAAACGCAGGCGTGACCATGCACAAAGAGTCAAGACAGCCCAGAAATTTGCTTTGGTGACTCATGCCTGTAGTCAATGAATCTTTTTGCCCATCTGTCAGGACTCTTATATTGATAAATGCAGGTGATATGCACAGAAAAAAACAAAGGGGTTATAGATAAAACATTTATTATTATTATTCAGCAAAAGCCAGGAGATGGTCTAGATATTTCATACACCCTAGTAGGCAGGTGAAAGTTAAAAGTGTAGTCACTGGGTTAGACGTATCTGCATTCAAATTCCAGGTCTATCATCAAGGGACTCTGTGGCCTTGGACATCCATACAAGTTAGCTTATATGTAACATGGTGACGCTAATAATACTGATATCACAGGTATGTTTCGAGGACTCCACTAGATAACCACTGTAAACTTCTTGGCATAAAGTAACTGCTCAAAACACACAGCTAAGACTACCAGCAAACTACTGCTATGTTTGCTGCATGTGAGGATGCAGAGAGGACACTGACTTTCAGGATACCTTAGCATTTCTGAGAGGAGCTGTTTTATTTGTAAGAGCATCAGTTGTCTCTCCTTCATTGTCAGGTATATTGTAAAGGTGTATTTAAGCAGCAGTAGCTTATTTATTCACCAGAAGATATACCACAATCACAGACTATTTCTTAAGGACCTGGTTTTCTTGAGGCAATGCTATAGGATGACAGCTTTTATTTAATTTACATTCCTGCAATTAGGTTCACTGATGTAAAATCAATTTCATCCATCTCTGTGCATTCATGGATGATTGGTCCTAATTCAGACTAAGTAAAAAGCAACAGATTTTTAACATGTAAAAATAGAAGACTGACATGTGAGGTTCTAGACAGACTGCTTCAAAAGGTAAACCCCGCTGTACAGCTCAAATCATAAAAAATTCTACTACCTGTGGCAGATTCATGTTGATGTATGGCAAAACCAATATAATATTATAAAGTAATTAACCTCCAATTAAAATAAATAAATTTATGTTAAAAATTCTACTTCTCAGAATTTACTCTGACACTAAAATGTGCCATCAAGCCTTAGCATGAGTTTTATAAAAACATCAACAAGTTCAAAGGGTGTCATGCACTCAGATAAACAAATGCTCACTGTAGGTGCAGACAGAAGACAGTCCTCAATAGTTAGTTTTCTGTCTTTTTTCCCCACCTTGATTCCTTTTTACCTGTTTGAGTGCCTAAAGGTGGTTTCTGTACTTTTGTTTAAAACATAGTATCCATTTGTTTTTGTTCATGTGTGGTCAAACACATTTTCAGAAATAAGAAGTTCCTCTTATTCCCCCACCCTTTATCCTCTAATCCCTACGTATCTACTGCCCAGTCTCAAGAAAGTGGGGTTACATCACCATCATAGTCTCAACTCAAAAGGAAAGTGGTAGTGGCCTCTGTCCCTGAGGTACAGGCTTTGCAGAGCAGTGGGGGCTGCCCTTCTCTTCTCTCCCACCATACCTGGGCTATGTGTGGTCCCCAAATCATTTGTAACAAGTTATTCTGGATTAAAACCTCAAATCTCCATAAGCATGGGGAAAGATATGATGCTTCTTGATTTCCAGTGACCTTTATTTACTTTCTGCTCCCCTTCATAAAATGCCTGTCCCATTATCCTTGATTCTTTAATTTTTTTCAGCCAAATCAAACATTATATTGCAGAGATCAGAGTCCTTAGCAATCGACTGTTTATGTATTTGATGTAGAGGATAAGCCAGCACAAGAGTGCTGAGTACCTGGTGACAGATATGTACGGGCAGATTAAATATTTCAGAGGAGAAGGACTGAAACAGACTATTCCAATCAGCCCAAGACAGGTGGCCTCAACTCTCTTTATGAAACTAACTTGCCTCCCAGCCTTCCTTCTACTGTAGATAACCAGGATTCGCATGGCCCTTTAACCCTCTGGCACAAATTCAGACACAAAAGACTGGCCACTGTTTTACATGTCAAGTATATGACAACTTATGGAAATATGAAATATAAAATTAAGTCCATACAAATGAACCTGTTTGCAAAGTAGAAACAGAGACACAAAAATACAGAACAAACATATGACACCAAGCAGAAAAAGAAAGGATTGGGTGCATTGGGTGGTTAGGATTGACATATATACACTATTGACACTATGTATAAGATAGATAATTAGTAAGAACCTACTAGAGTATAGCACAGGGAACTTTACTCAGTGTTTTGAGTTGACCTAAATGGGAAAGAAATTAAAAAGCAGAGAGGAGATATGTATACATATGGGCTTCCTCGGTGGCTCAGCCGTAAAGAATCTGCCTGCAACACGAGGCACATATTTGATTCCTGGGTCTGAAAGATCCCCGAAGAAGAAAATAGCAACCCACTCCAGTATTCTTGCCTGGGAAATCCCACGGACAGAGGAGCCTGGTGGGGAATCCACAGAGTCCATGGAGTTGCATTAGAGTTGGACATGACTTAGTGACTGAACAACAATAGAGTGTATACATATAGGTCATTCACTTTGCTGTACAGCAGAAGCTAAACGAACATTGTAAAGCAACTAAACGCCAGTAAAAATTTTTCAAATTAAAATGAAGAGTAACAAGGGCTTTTCTCTAGTTGGTGTTGGGAGACTATAAAACAGTGTAATAGCTACAGAAATGAAACTCCCAGCAAGGCCTGAATTCACTCAGTTTCTACAAATGCCTGCACTTTCCCCCTTTCTTCTTTTGTATTTAACTTCTTAAATCCATCTTCCCAACAACTTTTAGTTCTCTCTTCTCTGTAAAAGTTTGAAATTTCCTGTATCTATTTTTCTGCTTCTTCCACCACAGTTCTACTTGCATGTTCCCTGTGAACCCTGGCTTCATGCCCCCTATTGATTTAATCGATCAGGGCTTTTCTGTACCATATGCTGTACTGAGCTCGAAAAACCTCAGTTTAGAGGGTCAGGGGAATAACATTTCTTGTTTCACAAATATACCTTCTAAACATTTAATGTTGTGAATAGATTGACTTGCTGTGTGGGCAAACATAAAGGTATGGAATTATCCACTCTAAGACTAGAAGACTTGCAAAGAAGATAATCAAAACCGTATATCATGACATGCACAATCAAATACTGTCCTGAGTGGTAATTTTTGATAAGTGGAAGGAGTTTGCACTCCTGGATAATCACCAATGATTTTATACAATAAGTGTACATTTTTATTTCTTTGTGTCTCACTTTGTAACTTTGAGTCTGTGCTCACCAGTCCTTCTGATACCAAAGATATTTTTCACTCCTCCCAAGTTTCTGGATCTAAATCTTCAACAATTAGGCACTCTTGTCCTTGATTTTATCACATGCCTCTGTGAAAGGTTTTCTTGGCTCTATCCATTTGTTCCATCACTCAGACTACTCCCATGTAACATCATGCACCTGAAAGATCTTTGAGAAGAAATTCTAGCTATTTATGTCTTGCAAGTAATAGGTAAAGAAGGTGAAACTAAGTCTTTCTTACAGGAGAAAATGGAGTTAATCTGTGGGAATCATGGAATCAGCTCACTAAGAATGAGCTCTTCTTTGTGCTCTTAAGAGAGAGTAATATGAGAGGAGAATTTCCAAATAAAGGATGAGGGAGAGGAAGTGTGGCTGATAATTGCCCAAGGAGGCAACTTTCCCCTCAGTCCTTTGATGGAAGAACTCTTTTTGTTTTCGCTGTTTTTGAACACCAGTTGGGCTGCCCAGGTGGCACAGTGGTAAAGAACCCACCTACCAGTGCAGGATATTCAGGTTTGGATTCCTGGGTTGGAAGATTCCCTGGAGTAAGAAATAATAACCCACTATAGTATGCCAGGCAAGAATATCTGCAAAATTCCATGGACAGAGGAGCCTGGTGGGCTATAGTCCATGGTCACAAGGATTCAGACACAACTGAACAGGTACACATGCATTCAAATACCAGGTGCCATATTAAAGGGATGAATCATGATCCATCTAAACTGTTCTTGGTACTCTCATTCCTTTTTGTCAAATGCTGGATTAGGGACGGACCTGCAATCCTTTCTGTCCAATGATGTGTGAGAAGAAATCCGTTCAGGGTACTTTTGGAAAACATTTTCCTCTCTGACTTGGAAAAAAAGTTTCTAGGGGAAAAGTCTCTTTATCCCCCTGGCTTTGAAACTCCTTGTATATGTTTGGAGATGCTTTTGTTTTATTTGGGAGATTTCCAAACAATCTGAGAATGATGGAGGAATATGGAAAGAACCTTGGTCCTTGATGACATCACTGAAGAGTTGCACCAATTCAGACTCATCTACTAAGTGATACATTAAAATCAATCTAAATGTTATAGGGAATAAAGAGTGAAGGCCCACATCAGGATTAACCCATTGTATTTATGGACTTCCCTGGTGGCTCAGACGGTTAAGCGCCTGTCTACAATGCGGGAGACCTGGGTTGGGAAGATCCCCTGGAGAAGGAAATGCCCTCCTTCTTTACAACAGGTAGTATTTTTTAAGACCTAGATTAAATTCCACCACCCTTGAGATCATCTTTCAATCTACTCCTGTTACTAATTTTCCTGATATGAATTCCTGAAAGTTTATTGCCTGGACATTTAGGCCCATATTTATATGACCTATTGCATCTTCAATAGGACTGTTTAATCCTTAGAGAACAGGTTTTGCAACTGAACTCACATTTCTCTTATGTTTAGAGCTTTTATTCCTGTGCAAACTGTTCCTTGGGAGCTCAATAAACATAGCTTTAATAGCAAACAGTTATTGAACCCTTACTCTGTGCCAGGTTATCTTTCTAAGCACTTTATAACAGTTAATTCTCATTAATCCTCCCTCATTGTAACAGTTAATCCTTATGACTATATTGCAGAAAATGCTGTTATATTCCACAGTGCTCTCCTAGGATAGTTTGGGTGCTCATTAAATGTGGTCATGGCATTCTGTACTTTTCCTTTGTAGCATTCATAGTTTCAATTAAAAACAAACAAACAAACAGAAGCTAAGCATGCGTTTGATTGCTTTTTTTTTTTTCCAATTCTCCCCAGGTAAAGTCTGCAAGGACAGAGAAAATCTGTCATACATCTCCAGGCCATGGGGCAGCCCTGTGTATACTAGTTTAAATATTTGGTGAATTAACAACAAAAAATTCTCTTCTTCTTATAATAAGGCAGGGGTCCCCAAACTCCAGGATCTAATGGCTGATGATATGAGGTGGAGTTGATGTGATAATAATAATAGAAATAAAGTGAACAACAAATATAATGCACTTGAATCATCCCAAAACTATCTGCTACACCTCAAGCCCTGGGAAAATTGTCTTCCATGAAACCGGTCCCTGGTGTCAAAATGATTGAAGACCACTGTAATAGGGAACAGAAGCTTAGGACCTGACATGTCGAGCTCAGGATTGCACCATTGGGACTAGAGTTCACACTCATGCCAGGTTTTCTCTTTCTGGGGGTCCTGCCCATAATACCAATACCATGCTCTTTCCCACTGATTTATTTCAAACTGGCAATGAGGCTATGAGTTTACCATCCCATTTCTCATGTGGAAAACTAACAGAACATATTTTAACAGCCAATTCAAAGATTCCAGTCTCCTGAAGTGAACAGCTAAAAATGATGATGGTGATGATGATATCACTAGGATTTACAGAGCATCCCATTTCTGGTGGGGATGTTACTGCCAATCCTTAAATTATCATGACAAGTTAAGTTTTATTTCCTTTTTTTTCTTTCTTATTATTTACTTATTTATTTACTTTACAATATTGTATTGGTTTTGCCACATATCAGCATGAATCCGCCACAGGTGTACACGTGTTCCCAATCCTGAACCCCCTACCATCTCCTCCCCCATCCCCCACCATCCCTCCGGGTCATCCCAGTGCACCAGCCCCAAACATCCTGTATCCTGCATCAAATCTAGATTGACGTTTCATTTCTTACATGATATTGTACATGTTTCAATGCCATTCTCCCAAATCATCCCACCCTCTCCCTCTCCCACAGAGTCCAAAATAGTGTTCTATACATCTGTGTTTCTTTTGCTGTCTCGCATATAGGGTTATCATTACCATCTTTTTAAATTCCATATGTATGTGCATTAGCATACTGTATTGGTGTTTTTCTTTCTAGCTTACTGCACTTTGTATAATAGGCTCCAGTTTCATCCACCTCATTAGAACTGATTCAAATGTATTCTTTTTAATGGCTGAGTAATACTCCATTGTGTATATGTACCACGGCTTTATCATCCACTTGTCTGCTGATGGACATCTAGGTTGCTTCCACGTCCTGGCTATTATAAAAAGTGCTGCGATGAGGAGAACATAGGCAAAACACTCTCCGACATAAATCACAGCAGGATCCTCTATGATCCACCTCCCAAAATACTGGAAATAAAAGCAAAAATAAACAAATGGGATCTAATTAAAATTAAAAGCTTCTGCACAACAAAGAAAACTACAAGCAAGGTGAAAAGACAGCCTTCTGAATGGGAGAAAACAATAGCAAATGAAACAACTGACAAACAACTAATCTCAAAGATATACAAGCAACTTATGCAGCTCAACTCCAGAAAAATAAATGAACCAATCAAAAAAATGGGCCAAAGAACTAAATAGGCATTTCTCCAAAGAAGACATACGAATGGCTAACAAACACATGAAAAGATGCTCAACATCACTCATTATCAGAGAAATGCAAATCAAGACCACAATGAGGTACCATTTCACACCAGTCAGAATGGCTGCGATCCAAAAGTCTACAAGCAATAAATGCTGGAGAGGATGTGGAGAAAAGGGAACCCTCTTACACTGCTGGTGGGAATGCAAACTAGTACAGCCACTATGGAAAACAGTGTGGAGATTCCTTAAAAAATTGCAAATAGAACTGCCTTATGATCCTGCAATCCCCCTGCTGGGCATACACACCAAGGAAACCAGAATTGAAAGAGACACTTGTACCCAAATGTTCATTGCAGCACTGTTTATAATAGCCAGGACATGGAAGCAACCTAGATGTTCATCAGCAGATGAATGGATAAGAAAGCCGTGGTACATATACACAATGGAGTACTACTCAGCCCTTAAAAAGAATAAATTTGACTCAGTTCTAATGAGATGGATGAAACTGGAGCCGATTATACAGAGTGAAGTAAGCCAGAAAGAAAAACACCAATACAGTATACTGACACATATATATGGAATTTAGAAGGATAGTAATGAAGACCCTCTATGTGAGACAACAAAAGAGACTCAGAGGTATAGAATGGACTTTTGGACTCTGAGGGAGAGGGAGAGGGTGGGATGATTTGGGAGAACGGCATTGAAACATGTATACTATCTTGTAAGAATGAAGCGCCAGTCTATGTTCAATACAGGATGCAGGACCCATGGGGCTGGTGCATGGGATGATTCAGGGAGAGGATGTGGGGTGGGAGGTGGGAGGGGGCTTTGGCATTGGGAGATCATGGACACCTGTGGCTGATTTATGTCAATGTATGGCAAAACAAATACAGTATTGTAATTTAAAAAATAAATAAAATTTTTAAAAAAAGTGCTGCGATGAACATTGGGGTACACGTGTCTGTTTCAATTCTGGTTTCCTCAGTGTATGCCCAGCAGTGGGATTTCTGGGTCATAAGGCAGTTATATTTCCAGTTTTTAAGGAATCTCCACAAAGTTCTCCATGGTGGCTGTACTAGTTTGCATTCCCACCAACAGTGTAAGAGGGTTCCCTTTTCTCCACACCCTCGCCAGCATTTGTTGCTTGTAGACTTTTGGATCGCAGCCATTCTGACTGGTGTGAAATGGTACCTCATTGTGGTTTTAATTTGCATTTCTCTGATAATGAGTGATGTTGAGCATCTTTTCATGTGTTTGTTAGCCATTTGTATGTCTTCTTTGGAGAAATGTCTAGTTAGTTCTTTGGCCCATTTTTTGATTGGGTCGTTTATTGGTCTGGAATTGAGCTGTATGAGTTGCTTATATATTTTTGAGATTAGTTGTTTGTCAGATGCTTCATTTGCTATTATTTTCTCCCATTCTGCAGGCTGTCTTTTCACCATGCTTATAGTTTCCCTTGTTGTGCAGAAGCTTTTTATTTTAATTAGGTCCCATTTGTTTATTTTTGCTTTTATTTCCAGTATTCTGGGAGGCGGCTTATAGAGGATTCTGCTGTGATTTATGTCGGAGAGTGTTTTGCCTATGTTATAGGCAAACTTCTAAGAGTTTTATAGTTTCTGGTCTTACATTTAGATCTTTAATCCATTTTGAGTTTATTTTTGTGTGTGGTGTTAGAAAGTGATCTAGTTCCATTCTTTCGCAAGTGGTTGACCAATTTTCTCAGCACCACTTGTTAGAGAGATTGTCTTTAATCCATTGTATATTCTTACCTCCTTTGTCGAAGATAAGGTGTCCATAGGTGTGTGCGTTTATCTCTGGGCTTTCTGTTTTGTTCCATTGATCTATATTTCTGTCTTTATGCCAGTACCATACTGTCTTGATGACTGTGGCTTGTAGTAGAGCCTGAAGTCAGGCAGATTGATTCCTCCAGTTCCATTCTTCTTTCTCAAGATTGCTTTTGCTCTTCGAGGTTTTTTGTATTTCCATACAAATTGTGAAATTATTTGTTCTAGCTCTGTGAAAAATACCACTGGTAGCTTGATACGGATTGCATTGAATCTATAGATTTCTTTGGCTAGTATACTCATTTTCACTATATTGATTCTTCTGATCCATGAACATGGTATATTTCTCCATCTATTAGTGTCCTCTTTGATTTCTTTCACCAGTGTCTTTAGTTTTCTATATATAGGTCTTTAGTTTCTTTATGTAGATATCTTTCTAAGTATTTTATTCTTTTGTTGCAATATCTGCAAATCAATCAATGTAATACACCACATTAACAAATAGAAAAATAAAAGCCATATGATTATCTCAATAGATGCAGAGAAAGCCTTTGACAAAATTCAACATCAATTTATGATAAAAACTCTCCAGAAAGCAGGAATAGAAGGAATATACCTCAATATAGTACAAGCTATATATGACAAACCCACAGCAAACATTATCCTCAATGGTGAAAAATTGAAAGCATTTCCCCTAAAGTCAGGAACAAGACAAAGGTGCCCACTGTCAGCACTACTATTCAACATAGTTCTGGAAGTTTTGGCCACAACAATTAGAGCAGAAAAAAAAAATAAAAGGAATCCAAATTGGAAAAGAAGAAGTAAAACTCTCACCATTTGCATATGGCATGATCCTCTACTTATAAAGCCCTAAAGACTCCAGCAGAAAATTACTAGAGCTAATCAATGAATATAGTAAAGTTGCAGGATATACAATCAACACACAGAAATCCCTTGCATTCTTATACACTAATAATGAGAAAGTAGAAATAGAAGTCAAGGAAACAGTTCCACTCACCATTGCAAGTTTTATTTCTTAATCATGAAATTGATGCATAAAGAGACTGGGATATGCAGTTAAGAATGCATGAGTAACAAGTTTCGGAAATATACTAGGAATATAGGTTTACCTGAAACCAAAATCCACGTCTTTCCACTTTTTACATGCTTTAGCTGTCAACCACCAAACACCTACTACATGATAGGAACTCAACTCTTTTAAATATTTATTCAGGCATCAAAATTATCTCCTAAGAGTATTATTAACAGAGTTAAAAAAAAAGGATTACCTGTTAATGAATTTTAGAAACAAAATAAGTAGATTTAGAGTCTGGAAGGGTTTTCTAAAAACATGTCAAATTTTAATGGAAGTTTTTGAACCTATCTATTACAGGGAAATTTTTAGGTTGATGTTTAATTCATAAAATAGGATGAACAATGGGGCAATGGGCTTGAATAAGAAGTAAAATGAGAGAGCTGCATGGACAAAACATATTTTTTTAAGCAAAATATTTATGTGACTTTATTTGTAATAAGAGATGTACAAGCTATGACATACTCTTTTTACCTAAGAGGTTTACAAGGGTCAAAAATATACATCCAACTAAAGTACTTCTTTATAACAAAGGGAACAACTAACAGAATGAAAGGCAACTTACTAAATGGTAGAAAATATTTGCAAAACATATATCTGATAAGTGGTTAGTGTCCAAAATATAGCAAGAACTTCTATAACTCAATAGTACCTCCCCTAAACAACCTGATTAAAAAAATACACAGAGGATCTGAATAGATAGTTTTCCAAAGAAGACATATAGCTGGCTAATAGGTCCTTGAAAAGATGCTCCACATCATTCATCATCATGGAAATGCAAATCAAAACCACAGTGAAATTATCACCCCCTACCTGTCAGAATGACTGTTATAAAAAGACAAGAAATAATGTGTTGGTGAAGATGTGGAGAAAAAGGAACACTTGTGAACTATTGGTGGAAATGTAAACAGGTGCAGCCACCGTGGAAAACTCGTGTGTGTGTGTGTGTGTGTGTGTGTGTGTGTGTGTGTGTGTCACTCGGTAGTGTCTAACTCCTTGCAACCCCATGGAGTATATCCCACGAAGATCCTCTGTCCATGGGGTTCTCCAGGCAAGAACACCGGAGTGGGTTGCCATTGCCTTCTCCAGGGGATCTTCCCAACCTCGTGATTGAACACACATATATATAGAGGTGTCTAGAATGTTCCTATAAGTAAATACAATGAGCTATCTCAGGTGGCTCAGTGGTAAAGAATCTGCCTGCAAATATAGGAGACACAGAAGACATGTGTTTGAACCCTGGTTGGGAAGATCCACTGGAGAAGGAAATGGCAACCCACTCCAGTGTTCTTGCCTGGAGAATCCCATAGACAGTGGAGCCTCTTTGCACGGGGGTGCAAAGATTCGGACACAGCTGAGCACACATGCAGAGACTCGACCAGAAAACTACTAGAGCTAATCAATGAATATAGTAAAGTTGCAGGATATAAAATCAACACTCAGAAATCCCTTGCATTCCTATACACCAATAATGAGAAAGTAGAAAAAGAAGTTAAGAAAACAATTCCATTCACCATTGCAACGAAAAGAATAAAATACTTAGAATATACCTACCTAAAGAAACTAAAGACCTATATATCGAAAACTGTAAAACACTGATGAAAGAAATCAAAGAGGACACTAATAGATGGAGAAATATACCATGCTCATGGGTCGGAAGAGTCAATATAGTGAAAATGAGTATACTACCCAAAGCAATCTACAGATTTAATGCAATTCCTATCAAGCTACCAGCAGCATTTTTCACAGAACTAGATCAAATAATCTCAAGATTTGTATGGAAATATAGAAAACCTCAAATAGCAAAAGCAATCTTGAGAAAGAAGAATGGAACTGGAGGAATCAACTTGCCTGACTTCAGGCTCTACTACAAAGCCACAGTCATTGACAGTATGGTACTGGCACAAAGACAGAAATATAGATCAATGGAACAAAATAGAAAGCCCAGAGATAAACCCACACACCTATGGACACCTTATCTTCGACAAAGGAGGCAAGAATATACAATGGAATAAAGACAGTCTCTTTAACAGGTGGTGCTGGGAAAACTGGTCAACCACTTGTAAAAGAATGAAACTAGATCTCTTTCTAACACCACACACAAAAATAAACTCAAAATGGATTAAACATCTAAATGTAAGACCAGAAACTATAAAACTCCTAGAGGAAAACATAGGCAAAACACTCTCCAACATAAATCACAGCAGGATCCTCTATGATCCACCTTCCAGTATAATGGAAATAAAAGCAAAAATAAACAAATGGGATCTAATAAAAATTAAAAGCTTCTGCATGACAAAACATATTTTTAAGTGATGGGAAACGTTGTAGGCATCCTTAAAGGGCTAGAAAATGATGTGATATATAAAAACTCCGAACTCAACAGTTATATCCATCCCAAGTTTGGTAATTTCTAAGGACATTGCCAACATCCATTGGATCATCGAAAAAGCAAGAGAGTTCCAGAAAAAACATCTACTTCCGCTTTACTGACTATGCTAAAGCCTTTGACTATGTGGATCACAAAAACTGTGGAAAATTCTTCAAGAATGGGAATACTAGACCACCTGACCTGTCTCCAAAGAAATCTGTATGCAGATCAGGAAGCAACAGTTAGAACTGGATATGGAACAACAGACTGGTTCCAAATCAGGAAAGGAGTACATTAAGGCTGTATATTGTCACCTTGCTTATTTAACTTATATGCAGAGTATGTCATGAGAAATGCTGGGCTGGATGAAGCACAAGCTGGAATCAAGATTTCCAGGAGAAATATTAATAACCTCATATATGCAGATGACATCACACTTATGGCAGAAAGTGAAGAGGAATTAAAGAGCCTCTTGATGAAAGTGAAAGAGGAGAGTGAAAAAGTTGACTTAAAACTCAACATTCAGAAAACTAAGGTCATGGCATTTGGTCTTATCACTTCATGGGAAATAGATGGGAAAACAGTGGAAACAATGACAGACTATATTTTTGGGGGTTCCAAAATCACTGCAGATGTTGACTGCAGTCATGAAATAAAATGATGTTTGCTCCTTGGAAGAAAAGTTATGACCAACCTAGTCAGCATAATAAAAACAGAGACATTACTTTGTTGACAAAGGTCCATCTACTCAAAGCTATGGTTTTTCCATTGGTCATGTATGGATGTGAGAGTTGGACTATAAAGAAAGCTGACGGCCAAAGAATTGATGCCTTTGAACTATGGTGCTAGAGAAGACTCTTGAGAGTCTCTTGGACCACAAGAAGATCAGTTCTCATGGAAATCAGTCCAGTCCTGAATAATCATTGGAAGGACTGATGCTGAAGCTGAAACTCCAATACTTTGGCCACCTGATGCAAAGAGCTGACTCATTGAAAACGACCTTCATGCTAGGAGAGATTGAAGGCAGGAAGAGAGGGGGACAACAGAGGATGAGATGGTTGGATGGCATCACCGACTCAATGGACATGAGTTTGAGTAAACTCTGGGAGTTGGTGATGGACAGGGAGGCCTGGTGTGCTGCAGTCCACGGGGTCACAAAGAGTCAGACATGACTGAGTGACTGAACTGCACTGAACTGAAGGACATTTGACCCTTTCAGAGAAGACATGTAATTCTGTATGAGCTGATTTGGAAGAAACTGAACCTGCATCCCTGGTGCCATAGGAACAGAAGAGTTGACAGAGAAAATCAGGTAAAGATTAGTTGCTTTCTTTTAAGCTACAGCATCCAATCTAGCACCATTGGCCACAGCTATGTACTCACTTTCAAGCCCCTTCCCACCAGACATCTACTGTTGCAGACTGAATTGCATCTGTCCATGAGGTTGCTAAGAGTCGAGCAATGACTGAAAGACTTCACTTTCACTTTTCATTTTCATGCATTGGAGAAGGAAATGGCAACCCACTCCATTGTTCTTGCCTGGAGAATCCCAGGGATGGGGGAGCCTCGTGGGCTGCCATCTATGGGATTGCACAGAGTCAGACACGACTGAAGCGACTTAGCAGCAGCAGCAGCAGCAGCAGTCACTTCAGTAATCATGTGCGTGATTGTTTTTCAGAAGGATGGGTTAGAGACTTCCAGTTCAGGCTTAGATGGTTTGATGTGCAACTGCTGTAATGCTAACAAGAACATTTTATCTATCATCTCTAATCACTCTGCTAGTGAGAGCCTAATGGCCACTGCAAAATATGCTTCTGTCCCCAAATGGTCCCTAATGAAACCAAGAACAACAACACTAAGATAATGAGCCGAGGCTAAAAGCTGAAGAATTCATTTCTCTGGAAGGAAATTTTGGTGGCTACAACCATAAGAAGCAGCGAAGGGTGGAAAAAGCAAGGAAAATTGGTTATTTCCAACAAAATGTTTACTTCTCCTTATTTATTTTTATTTTATATGTTATTAATGAGATTTTTTTCTCATCAAAGTATGCATTTGAATTAGTAAGAGTAGTGAAAATTCCAGTGAAAAAATATTGGAAAGAACAGAGCCTATTTAGCCGGAAGTGAGTGAGTGTTAGCTGCTCAGTCGTGTCTGACTCTTTGCGACCCTATAGACTGTAGCCCACCAGCCTCCTCTGTCCACGGAATTCTCCAGGCAAGATTACTGGAGTGAATCACCATATCCTTCTCCAGGGGATCTTCCCTTCCCAGGAAATGAACCAGAGTCTCCTGCATTGCAGGCAGAGTCTTTACCTTCTGGGCCACCAGGGAAGCCCATTTATTCTGAAAACAAACCAAATAAATAAATAAAGTTGCTTTTGTAAATAGCACAATTTTGAAATCAAGGCAGTCATTTAATTTGTCTAATATCTCGGTTCTTTTTCTGGGGAAAATAGGTCATATTTATTATAATCTCTCAAGTCTCTTCTAATAAATACTGACACATTGACTTGCTTCAGCATTTTAAACAACCCACATGGACATATACATCCTAAATCATCATAACCAAATGATTTCTAATGTACACAATTATTTTGCTGTTACCCTAAATGCCATGGTTCTGGGAACTGTATAATAAGTGTCTCTGAGAGGATGGGCCACAGACTCCATGCCTTCTACTTTCAGGCATGCTAACAGAGTACCAACAGAACTGCAAGGTTATTCTCCAGAACCAGGACAAGGACTGTTTCACAGCTTCTATTTATTTCCCAATTGAATTGTTTACTGAAGTATAGTTGACTTACAACATTAGTGTCAGGTGTACCACATAGTAATTGGATGTTTTTATAGATTATACTCAAAGGTTATTATAAAACATTGACTGCAATCCCTGTGTGTATTAAATATTTGTAACTTACTTATTTTATACCTAGTAGTTTATACTGCCTAATCCCTATTCACCACAGCTTCCATTTATTTTTAATAATTTCATCCCAACTTAGAGAGATCATTGACTAACTGCCAGGATACATACTAGTTGGATGAATTCTGACAGAGATTCCAAACTTTAAAGTAGTTCTTAATAATCCAACAGTAAATAGCATAAGGAATAACACAATAATCCTAGAATCCCAGAAGTGAAGGGAAGCAGCCAAATTCATGTTTTTTGTTTGTTTTTTTCTAATCTTTCTTCCAACATGCCAGATGCCATACCCAACAAGATGCTTGTTAGCAATTGGAGTCCAATATCACTCACTCATGCACACACACACACACACACACACACAATTACAAGAGGGAATAAAATATGACTCCTGTAGCAGGTCCATTTGTGCTCTTTCTCCTCCACGTGACTCTTACCAAAACTTCAAATGCATAATTCATTTTTAAACTATTTGTTTAACAGTGTCTGAGTTCCTGTCATATTCACTTCTGTATGAACAGCAGCTAATATCGTGCTTTATGTTTCATAGATATTCATCGATCATACATGTTGTCTTTTTGTCAATTAACTCTTGAAGCATGATTAAACACACTGAAGAAAAATATTTTCTGTTTGAATAGCTTAATAAAATAGTCAGTTTCACTCTAGAAGACAAAAATTGAGTTTATAGTGCAAGGCTTGTAATTCTTAACTATAGTTGCATTTATCATTGAACTAAATCATCATCTTATTCTCTGTCCTTCTGTTTCACAGCTAGACACACATAGACACACACAGAAACACACACACACACACACACACTCATTCCACACCTACACAGTTGGGTCTCTGTGCCAGAATCATGGTAATTATCTTTAGCAATTCTTGTTCAGTACCCAAACCCCACTCTTTGGAAGAAACTGGTACCCCGTTCTGAGTGAGCACTTAGTTGCCTTGTGAAAGTGCCTTAGAACTAGAGATTCTCAGAGTCTGACTGATGTTGTGTTAAATAGCACAATGAGGTAAAATACATCTTCTTTCAAAGAAACCTATATTTGAATCTGGGAGCCCAAAGAAATAGCCTTGAAGTGACCTCATCATGGAGTAAAGATCAATGCCCCTGAAAACAACAAAATATTAAATGATGGGGAACGCTCTTTAATAATGCCTTTGGCAGGAACAGGGAATTCTGAATGATCCTCCTTCCCTGGAACTCAACTTGCTGTGTCACTGTGTACTTCATCTACTTTGTTTTTAGATGAAAGTTCAGAATATCTGAGCCTTTCACGGGTCATATTTCATTTGATTGAATTTCCCTTGCAATCTTGTAAGTACTTCATGAGCTGCAGTTTTCTCTTTTGCTGACTTAATGCTGTTCAGAGACAATTCCACTGCTTTAGATAAGGGATAGTGTAAAGAACATGTTGCTCAGTATACAAATGCCACACAAAAGCCAAGCTAAGAAACCCATCTGAAAAAATGTAAAAGTTCCACACTTGAAAAATCTGTTCTAAAAAGCTGTTTTCTTCATGATTTTTAAGTAAGGAATGTAGGAAGAGGTTTCTCAGAATTTAAAACATGCTCGTTATTTTTCTTTAAGAGTTTAAAATGCATTCTCACTTAAAATGGAGTTAAATAATACATATCTTGTGGTGTTGTGAAGAATAATTAAGGCTGTATGTGTATGAGAGCTGATCACAGAATCTAGGCTATGGCAGGTGCTTAAAACATGGCAGCAGAATTTGCATTTAAATATATTGCCTTTATGCCATGTAAACAATGTGGAGAAATTATAAAAATAGAGGCTTCAGAGAATTTCCTAAGTGGAATTTTAAAGCCACTTTAAAGGAATAAGTCAAAGGTAGCATCATAGAATTAATTCAGTCAATAATTAATGGAGGCTCAAAGTCATCATTATGTGCTGGCTCTGTTTGTAGACTTTATAGCAAACCGAAAACAATGTGCTATTGAAACATGATATTGAAATATTTTAATACTGAAACCATTTTCTAGAGATACTTAATATAATAATAGTTCTGTAACAGAAAGAAATTAGGATTTGAAATTTTTCAGTGACTATAATAATAAAAACCTAAACCAACAGAAAACAAAAGAAGCATCAATAACTAGAACTGAGTGAGACACACTAAGGAGAAATTAAAACCTGTTATAAGTGGAAACACCAAAAATTTTAAAAAGCTAATTCTTTCCAAACTTAATGATAAATTAAATATACTTTAATAAAAATCCCAAAGTTTTATTGTTTTGGAAATTTATCAATTTTTGAAATAGTAAACTGAAAAATACATGGGTTTGTAGCTAAGAAAAAAGTTAAATGGAAAGAAATTAAAAAGGAAATTAACTTTATTAGAAATAGATATTAAATACATATTACAAACTCATACTCTAAATTTTAAGAAGGTGAGGTTTTAATTTGAATGGATATTTGTTTTTATTGTCATTTTCCTTTAATTTGAATGTGTACTCTATTTACATTTATTATTAACATATTTTATATTAGATACTTTCCATTATAAAATTAATTCTTAAATTTAAAATAAACTTGGGTAGGAAATTTGTTGTAATATTACTGATTAGAGATAATCTCCCATCTATTTGCACAAACACCATGTTTCTTACAGCTATTTTTTTCTTTCATTCTTATTTGAAGTTCTTACTTGGTAAGAATATATGTATTTTCTTATTGTTGGTGTTCTGTTGCTCAGTCATGTCCAATTCTTTGTGACCCCATGGACTGAAGCATGACAGGCTCCTACATCCTTCACTATCTCCCAGAGCTTGTTCAAACTCATGTTCATTGAGTCGATGATGCCATCCAACCATCCGCCCTCTGCTGTCCCCATCTCCTGCATTCAATCTTTCTCAGCATCACTGTCTTTCCATTTCTAATGAGTCAGCTCCTTGCATCATGTGACCAAAGTATTGGAACTTCTGCTTCAGCATCAGTCCTTCCAATGAATATTCGGGACTGATTTCCTTCAGGATTCACTGGTTAGATCCCTTTGCAGTCCAAGGGACACTCCAAGAGTCTTTTCTAACACGATGTTTTAAGAGCATTAATTAATTCAGCACTCAGCTTTCTTTATGGTCCAACTCCCACATCCATACATGACCATTGGAAAAACTATAGCTTTGACTAGATGGACCTTTGTTGTTAAAATGACATTTCTGCTTTTTAAATATGCTGTATAGGATGGTCATAACTTTTCTTCCAAGGAGCAAGCATCTTTTAATTTCATGGCTGCAGTCACCATCTGCAGTGATTTTGGAGCCCAAGAAAATAAAATCTGTCACTGTTTCCATTGTTTCCCATTCTAGTTGCCATGAAGTGTTAGGAACAGATGCCATGATCTTCATTTTTTGAATATTGAGTTTAAACCAGCTTTTTCACTCTCCTCTTTCACTTTCATTGAGAGGCTCTCTAGTTCCTCTTCACTTCTGCCATAAGTGTGGTGTCATCTGCATATCTTAGGTTATTTTTCTCCTGGCAATCTTGATTCCAGCTTGTGCTTCATCCAGCCTGGCATTTCACAAGATGTACTCTGAATGTAAGTTAGATAAACAGGGTGACAATATACAGCATTGATGTACTCATTTCCCAATTTGGAACCAGTCCATTGTTTCAAGTTCTAATTGTTGTTAGTTCTAACTGTGTCTAACAACAGTTAGAACTGGACCTGCGTGCAGATTTCTCAGGAGGCAGTTAAGGCAGTCTGGTATTCACATCTCTTTAAGAATTTTTCAGTTTGTTGTGATCTACACTGTCAAAGATTTTCCTTAGTCAATGGAGGAGAAGTAGACATTTCTCTGGAATTCTCTTTCTTTTTCTATGATCCAACAGGTGTTCTCAATTTGATCTCTGGTTCCTCTGCATTTTCTAAATCCAGGTTGAATATCTGGAAGTTTTCAGTTCATGGACTGTTGAAGCCAGCTTGGAAAATGTTGAGCATTACTTTGCTAGTGTGTAAATGAGTACAATTGTGCAGTATTTTGAACATTCTTTGGCATTGCCTTTCTTTAGGATTGGAATGAAAACTGACTGTTTCCAGTCCTGTGGCTACTGTTGAGTTTTCCTAATTTGCTGGCATATTGAGTGCAACACTTTCACAGCATCATCTTTTAGGATTTGAAATAGCTCAGCTGGAATTCCATCACCTCCACTAACTTTGTTCACGATGATGTTTCTTAAGGCCCACTTGACTTCACAAGGTGAGTGATCACACTAATGCAGTTATCTGGGTCATAGAGATTTTTTTAAAAATTGTTCTTTGTATTCTTGACAACTCTTCTTAGTATCTTCTGCATCTGTTAGGTACATACCGTTTCTGTCCTTTATTGTGTCCATCTTTACATGAAATGCTCCCTTGGTATCTCTAATTTTTTTTGAGGAGAGCTCTAGCCTTTTATTTCTATTGTTTTTCTCTATTTCTTTGCAATTGATCATTTAGGAAGACTTTCTTATCTCTCCTTGCTATTCTTTGGAACTCTGCATTCAGATGCTTATATCTTTCCTTTTATCCTTTGTCTTTAGCTTCTCTTCTTTTCTCAGATATTTTTAAGGCCTCCTCAGACAATTATTTTGCCTTTTTGCATTACTTTTTCTTGAGATGGTCTTGATCACTGCCTCCCATACCATGTTACAAACCTCCATCAACAGTTCTTCAGTCACTCTATCAGATCTATAATCCCTTGGATCTCTTTGTCACTTCCACTGTATAATAGTAAGGGATTTGATTTAGATCATACCTGAATGGCTGAGTGCTTTTCCCTACTTTATTCAATTTAAGTCTGAATTTGGCAATAGGAGTTCATGATCTGAGCCACAGTCTTTTCTCAGTCTTGTTTTTGCTGACTGTATAGAGCTTCTCCATCTTTGGCTGCAAAGGATATAATCAGTCTGATTTCAGTATTGACCATCTGGTGATGTCCATGTGTTGAGTCATCTCTTGTGTTATTGAAAGAGGTTGTCTATTATGACCAGTGTGTTTTCTTGGCAAAACTCTGTTAACTCTGCCCTGGTTTTTTTTGTTCCAAGACCAAACTTTCCTGTTACTCCAGGTATCTTGACTTCCTACCTTTGCATTCCAATCTCCTATGATGAAAAGGACATTTTTTTTTTTTTTTTTTGGTGTTAGTTTTATAAGGTCTTGTCAGTCTTCACAGAACCATTCAACTTCAGCTTCTTCAGCATTAGTGGTTGGGATATAGACTTGGGTTAATGTGATATTGAATGGTTTGCCTTGGAAACCAACAGAGATCATTCTGTCATTTTTGAGATTACCCAAGTACTGCATTTTCAACTCGTTGGTTGACTTTGAAGGCTATTCCATTTCTTTTAAGGGATTCTTGTCCACAGTAGTAGATATAAGGATCATTTAATTAAATTCGCCCATTCCAGTTCATTTTAGTTCACTTTTTTCCTAAAGTGTCAATGTTTAGTCTTGGCATCTCCTGATTGACCACTTCCAATTTACTTTGATTCATGGACCTAACATTCCATATTCCTATGCAATATTGTTCTTTATAGCATCGGACTTTACTTCCACCATCAGTCACATACACAGTTGGGCTTTGTTTCTGCTTTGGCTCATCCTTTTCATTCCTTTTGGACTTAATTCTCTGCTTTTCTCCAGTAGCATATTGGGCACCTACCGACATGGGGAGTTCATCTTTCAGTGTCATACCTTTTGCCTTTTCATACTGTTGATGGGGTTCTCAAGGCAAGAATGCTGAAGTGGTTTGCCATTCCCTTCTCCAGTGAAACACATTTTGTCAGAACTCTCCACCATGACCTTTCCGTCTTGGGTGGCCCTACATAGCATTGCTCATAGTTTCTTTCAGTTAGACAAGGCTGTGATCCATATGATCAGTTTGGTTAGCTATCTGTGACTGTGGTTTTTAATCTGTCTGGCCTCTGATAGATAGGGATAAGAGGTTGTGGAAGCTTCCTGATGGGATGTACTGGCTATGGGGCAAACTGAGTCTTGCTCTGATGGGCAGAGCTATGCTCAGTAAATCTTAAATCCAATTTTCTGATGATGGGTGGGGCTGTGTTTCCTCCCTATAATTTGGCCTGAGGTCAAACTATAGTGGAGGCAATGGTGACCTCCTTCAGAAGGGCTTATGCCAGCATGCCTGTGGCTCCCAGGACTGTTGTATTCAGTGCTCCTGACCCTTCGGCAGGCCACTGTCAACCCAGACCTTCACCAGAGGCTACTGGACACTCACTATTTTTATGATTTTACCATATAGTATGACCCTTCTAAGCTTTATTTTTCTTCTCCATTAAATGAAGAGAACAATAGCAACATTATCACAAAACTATTATTAAGTGAAATAATTCAGGTAAGTGGTTTATAATAGTGCAAATCAACAATTAGTAAATATTAGGCAATAATACTGCAGAGGTAGCAGCAATAATGTTTTAAAGATTATGCTTTCTCCATTGAGTTTATTTTGAGCTTTTGTTGAAAAGTAACCCTATCTGTATGGGTCTATTTCTGAACTTTCTATTCTATTCCAATGTTCTATTCTAATCTATCCCAACCCTTTGCCAACACCACACTGCCTTGAGAATGTTGCTTTATAGTAAACTTTGATATCAAGTAGATCGAAAGCTCCATTTTTGCCCTTCTTTCATAGTTATTCTGACTATTCTAGTTTATTTACCTTTCTATGTAAATTTCATAGTCCTGACACTTCCCTTGTGAGAAGGGTGTTTTTCATTTTCCTTCCCCAGCCACAAGGGTTTTGCTCCTGTGTCCTCTGGAATGTCAGGGCTTACCGTTCTTTAGCAACAATGCTTTCTGCAGTGCTTTCTGCTTTTTCTGTAGCAGCAGACATGCCCCTCCACCAGCCCTGCACCACTGAGTAGAGCTTTCTCCAGTCCTCCAGGACAACTTTACTCTCTTTTGACTACTAAGTGAAGGCTGTGCAGCAGAGTCTGAGAACAGGTGAAAACTCTCCTAATGTTTTTGGCTTCTAGGGGTTTCAGTCACTCATGGTAGCCCAATTTCAGTTTTTCAAAAAGACTATACAATTTTTATTTAAGTTCTTACTCACTTTTCTGTGGCTGTCTCTTCCCATGCTTTTCTCCAGTTGAGCCAGTGCTTGTGTTCTGTCTCTCAACAAAGACACCATCTTTACAGAGACTTTATGACTTTAGGACAATTCTTTAAAAATGTAATTTTGTATAGTACTCAGGTTTTTCATGCTGAACACACACACAGGGTGGGATTGATGCTTTTTCAGGTTTCTACACCTTGAACAGAAGCTGCAATCCCCCAGTGATAGTCTCTATTATCTAGGCTATCACCCTTTCTAATACAGCCACTTTTCTTCTTAGTTTGTTGTCTTTTCAGCTTAGTCTTTTTCTCTACATGGATTCCTGCATTAATTTTTAGTGGCCTCACTTTACTGAATTCTGTTGAGGTAGTCAAATAATGTTATGAATTGTGCATTAGGTCATTTTCAGAAGAATAGTCTGCATTCAATTCTCCTGGATGTTTTCTTCTTTCTTTTGTTCTGTTCAATTTTTTACAACCCTTATTTAGCCTTGGATAAAATGAGATTTCATTAGTTCAGCATTTGTACCATTCAGGATGTACAGCTTGATCCTAGGCTGGCTTTCTGTTCAGGTGTGTCATGGCCAAATCTCCCTTTAAAATCTATCAGTGGAGACTTCTGTTGTGCACAGCACCCCATTCAATTCGCAGAAACTAGAGTGTTTCTACTATAATGAAATGGCAGATTCTCCATATCCTGTCTGATATGGTGAACTATGAAAATATACACTTTTAGCTTACATTTGTACTTTAAATAATATAACTTCACTATGCCAAAATTACTAGGACTCTTGTTTACACACTACTCTTCTTTATCCCCAGAGAGCATTATTTTTACCCTGAATTAGCCTTATTCTACTCAGTTATCTTATTTTCTACAGTTCTCTCTCTCACACATTCTTGTTCTTGCTCTCTCACGTGCTTTCTCTTGGTAAAAGAAGGAAAATTGCTTTAGATTGATCAGGAGGATGAAAATACTACTTTGTTCCACTCAAAGAGCAATTTTTTGAGATGCCATATACCCCAGGTTTTTAAGGTTTCTTTTTGTCCTCTTGTTCAGAAGCAAAAGTCATTCTATGCCATAAGTTAAGCTATATTTTCTCTCAATCCAACCTAAATTATTGGTAAGTGAAAATTCTTTCCCATTTTATTTATTTATTTATTTTGGTGACTGTGAGCCAGAAACTATTTTAAACTGTATATCTAGTGTGTTATCAAAAAAGAGTTAAAATTCTTAATTGGGTTGAAATAATTATATTTAGTAGTAATCTATGACCTTAGCATTCTCAACATCTGAATCCTTAAAGGGCTATTTAGTATAAGGTTTCTAATGGGAACCAGAAGAGAGGATGTTCTAGGAAAAAATTATAGTTCTTTATCATAAGTTTTAAAACCACCTTTATTAACATACATGCTTTGTGTATACTGTTACTCTGCTTATTTAACTTTTATGCAGTGTACATCATGTGAAATGCCAGGCTGGATAAATCACAAGCTGGAACCAAGATTGCCAGGAGAAAGATCAACAACTTTAGATATTCAGATGATACCAGTCTAATGACAGAAAATGAAGAGGAACTAAAGAGCCTCTTGATGAAGGTGAAAGAGGAGAGTGAAAAAACTGGCTTTAAACTCAGCATTCAACATTCCTTGAGCTCCAGTTTCACTGCAGCCATGAAATTAAAAGACCCTTGCTCCTTGGAAGGAGAGCTATGATAAAACTAGAGAGCATATTAAAAAGCAGAGACATCACTTTGCCAACAAAAATCCTTATAATCAAAGCTATAGTTTTTCCAGTAGTCATGTCTGGTTATGAGAGCTGGACCACAAAGACAGCGCTGGTGCTCCAGAAGACTCTTTGAGAGTCCCTTGGACAGCAAAGAGATCAAGCCAGTCAGTCCTAAGGGAAGTCAACCCTGAATATTCTCTGAAACAACTGACTGATGTTGAAGCACCAATACTTTGGTCACAAGATGCGAAGAGCCAACTCATTGAATAAGACCCTGATGCTGGGAAAGATTGAAGGCAGTAGGAGAAGGGGATTGTAAAGGATGAGATGGTTGGATGGTGTCACTGACGGAATGGACATGAATTTGAGCAAACTCTAGGAGACAGTGGAGGACAGAAGGGCCTGGCATGCTACAATCCATGGGAAAGAGCTGGACATGACTTAGTGATTGAGCAACAACAAAAATGCTCTGTGTACTTAAGTGGATTATGAGGCACCATTAACATTCTCCTGTTTGTAAGAGACAAGCCCCATATTTAGATCCCAACATACTGAAAGCCTTCTTGTCCTGCTTTGTCTCTAGGCCAGTAGTTGTCAGCTGGGAATAATTTTCTGTCTCCAGGGGATGTTTGGCAAAGTCTGGAGATATTTTAGTTATCACACAGGGGAGTGCTTTGGCATCTAGTGGATGGAGGTCATAGACATTACTAAATATCTTATAATGCAGAGGACAGCCCCCTCCCCCTCCCAGCAAAGAATTATTTGACCAAGATATCAATAATGATGAGTTTGCCAAACTCTTTTCTAAGCTCACGTTGAATTACCAGCTCCTCCAATAAGCCCAAGAACAACTGGGATAAGGAAAGAGGGGTCTGCTTTATCCCTATGCTCCAGAGCAAGTGACCTAAGCTTCCTCTACTAGTCACCTCAGTCTATCTTATTGTACCAGCTTCATGGGAAAAAAGCTTAATCCAAAATGAGAATCGTAATACAAAATGTTAAATAGGACAATACAGGGAGAGAGTTTACTCTTACAAAGACTCAGAATATTTTTTCCTCTTTCCTAAAAATATATAAATATCTATTTCTGTTACTAAGACCAGATAGATGGAATAAAGGGAAATTTACCTCTTCCAAGGGTTAATGTGTACCTTTTTTTTTTTTTTTTTGGTCTTTTATTATCCACTAGGGAGAACTTTGAGAATTTAAATATATTTTATTCTTACCTGAAAACTTGCTCTTGATTCATGTTTTCCTATAGTGTATGGTTAACAAAGTATGCAAAAATATTCCATAAACAATCTTTTATTTCTTTCTTTAATTTTTCAGAGTATTGCTCATTTACAAAGTTGTGTTAGTTTCTGTGGTACAGAAAAGTAAGTCAGTTATACATATACATGTATATACTCTTTTAAGATTCTATTCCCTATAGATTATTACAGACTATTGAGTAGAGGTCCCTGTGCTATGCAGAAGGTTCTTCTTCTTCTTGTTGTTCACTTGCTAAGTTGTGTTGGAATCTTTGTGACCACATGGACTGGAACATACCAGGCTGCTTTGTCTATGGGATTTCCCAGGCAAGAATACTGAAGTGGGTTGCCATTTCCTTCTCCAGGGGATCTTCCTGACCCAGGGATTGGACCTGTGTCTCTGTTGGCTGGTGGTTTCTTTACCATTGAGTCACCAGGGAAGCCCTCATATATATTGATATAGTTATCTTAAAGTTTCAATCACCTGGGACTGTTCTGAAGCCAGGAAATGTCAAGTTATCCATGAAGGCTCAAACCAAAGGGCATTTCCACATAGCATTTCTTGGCCATGTCAATCAGACTGCCCTATTTTCCTTCTGTTGTCCCACAGCACAAAATGACTTGGTAGTAAACACATTTGCTTTGTATTATACTTCATTATTGAATTTTAACTCCTCAGTTCAGTCAGTTCAGTTGCTCAGTTGTGTCTGACTCTTTGTGACCCCATGAATTGCAGCATACCAAGCCTCCCTGTCCATCACCAATTCCCGGAGTTCACTCAAACTCAGGTCCATCGAGTCGATGATGTCATCCAGCCATCTCATTTAACTCCCAGAGAACATAATTCCAATTGTTAATTTTAAGTGCCCACAGCATCAGGTAGAGTACATACTCTATAATGTTGGTTAAAGCTTAGATGTATGTGGCACAAATGGACTGAGAGAATACAAACAACCAGTGGACTTCAATTAAATTTTCTATCTGTTTGAAACATTATATTTTATTTTTATTTTATTTTTTTTTAGTACTTTATTCTACATTACAATACTGTATTTGTTTTGCCATACATTGACATAAATCAGCCACAGGTGTCCATGATCTCCCAATGCCAAAGCCCCCTCCCACCTCCCACCCCATATCATCTCCCTGGATCATCCCGTGCACCAGCCCCATGCATCCTGTATCCTGTATTGGACATAGACTGGCGCTTCGTTTCTTACATGGTAGTATACATGTTTCAATGCTGTTCTCCCAAATCATCCCGCCCTCTCCCTCTTCCACAGAGTCCAAAAGTCCATTCTATACCTCCGTGTCTCTTTTATTGTTTCACATAGAGGGTCATCGTTACTATCTTTCTAAATTCCATATATATGTGTCAGTATACTGTATTGATGTTTTTCTTTCTGGCTTACTTCACTCTGTATAATTGGCTCCAGTTTCATCCATCTCATTAGAACTGAGTCAAATTTATTCTTTTTAAGGGCTGAGTAATACTCCATTGTGTATATGTACCACAGCTTTCTTATCCATTCATCTGCTGATGGACATCTAGGTTGTTTCCATGTCCTGGCTATTATAAACAGTGTTGCAATGAACATTGGGGTACATGTGTCTCTTTCAATTCTGGTTTCCTTGGTGTGTATGCCCAGCAGGGGATTGCTGGGTCATAAAGCAGTTCTATTTGCAATTTTTTAAGGAATCTCCACACTGTTTTCCATAGTGGCTGTACTAGTTTGCATTCCCACCAGCAGTGTAAGAGGGTTCCCTTTTCTCCACATCCTCTCCAGCATTTATTGCTTGTAGACTTCTGGATCGCAGCCATTCTGACTGGTGTGAAATAGTACCTTATTGTGGTCTTGATTTGCATTTCTCTGATAATGAGTGATGTTGAGCATCTTTTCATGTGTTTGTTAGCCATTCGTATGTCTTCTTTGGAGTAATGCCTATTTAGTTCTTTGGCCCATTTTTTGATTGGATCATTTATTTTCCTGGAGTTGAGCTGCATAAGTTGCTTGTATATCTTTGAGATTAGTTGTTTGTTTTAAATAAATTGTCCTAATGAGAACAGGGAAGATAGTAGCTACATGCCAATGGTGCCCTAACATTTTTTCATATGATGTTTGTTTTAAACAAGTTACCTTCGGTAGGTGACAACTACGTGGAGTTAATGTCTATAATTACTGCATGGGATCAAGCCTGGAAATTCCCTCATGACAAGTTTCTTTTGGACTTTTCTTCTCCCTAACCTGGTGGCATATTTGCCAATATTTGAGATAGCTCAAAAATATCCCATGGTTCAGCCTTATGTAGTATTTCCTGGGTTAATGACTTGAGTAGAAAATTTGATATAATGCTCCTAAAGCTAATCTTTAATTTTGCCATTGTGAAAAAATAACATTTGGAGTAAATGCCAAGAAAATGTCACAGGTAAAGCACCACAATTTGAAATGAATTGGCATAATAGAGTTTCTAAATATGCTTTAATGAAGAGGATTATTGTGCTTCCAAATAAAAACTATTGTATCTGTTTTATCATAAAATTCATCAAAAGTTAAGAACAATATACTTTGGCTAATTATAATTGGGGAAGCTTTTCTTTTATGCTGTTTGCAGTATTTTCAGGTGCAAAGTATTCCAGATACATTTCTTCTCTCTGTGTCTATTCATAATTTTAGCTAATATATGAGAAATATTTATATGTTAAGCTCTATTAAAAGTATTATACATGTGTTAAATCTTTCTAAAGCAAGACCTAACACACTGTTTATTTAAGGAGCTGGATAATAAGTATTTTAGGCTTTTCAAGCCATATAATCTCTGTCTCGACTAATGAATTCTGCGATTTTAGTTCAAGTGAAGCCATAGGCAATATATAAATGAATGAATATGGCTGATCTCCAATAAGACTGTATTTACAAAAACATGCAGTGAATTAAACTTGGCCAAAAGTTCAGTTCAGTCACTCAGTCGTGTCTGACTCTTTGCGACACCATGAACTGCAGCATACCAGGCCTTCCTGTCCATCACCAACTCCCGGAGTCCACCCAAACCCATGTCCATTGAGTTGGTGATGCCATCCAAACATCTCATCCTCTGTCATCCCCTTCTCCTCTTGCCCTCAGTCCTTTCCCAAAACAGGGTCTTTTCAAATGAGTCAGCTCTTCACAGCAGGTGGCCAAAGTATTGGAGTCTCAGCTTCAGCGTCAGTCCTTCCAGTGAACACCCAGGACTGATGTCCTTTAGGATGGACTGGTAGGATCTCCCGGCAGTTCAAGGGACTCTCAAGAGTCTCCAATACAGTATACTAACACATATATATGGAATTTAGAAAGATGGTAATGACAACCCTGTATGCGAGACAGCAAAGAGACACAGATGTATAGAACAGATTTTGGACTCTATGGGAGAGGGAGAGGGTGGGATGATTTGGGAGAATGGCATTGAAACATGTATACTATCATGTAAGAAATGAATCGCCAGTCTAGGTTCGATACAGTATACAGGATGCTTGGGGCTGGTGCACTGGGATGACCCAGAGAGATGATATGGGGAGGGAGATGGCAGGCGTTTCAGGATTGAGAACTCATGTACACCCATGGTGGATTCATGTCAATGTATGGCAAAACCAATAAGTATGTAAAGTAAAATAATTTTTAAAAATAAAGCTATTCATTTAAAAATGAAAAGTCTTCTCCAACACCACAGTCCAAAAGTATCAATTATTCAGTGCTCAGCTTTCTTTATAGTCCAACTCTCACATCCATACGTGATTACTGGAAAAATCATAGCCTTGACTAGACAGACCTTTGTTGGAAAAGTAATGTCTCTTCTTTTGAATATGCTGTCTAGGTTGGTCATAACTTTCCTTCCAAGGAGTAAGCGTCTTTTAATTTCATGGCTGCAGTCACCATCTGCAGTGATTTTGGAGTCACCAAAAATAAAATCTGACACTGTTTCCATTCTTTCCCCATCTATTTCCCATGAAGTGATGGGATCAGATGCCATGGTCTTAATATTCTGAATTTTGAGCTTTACACAAACTTTTTCACTCTCCTCTTTCACTATGAGGCTCTTTAGTTCTTCTTCGTTTCCTGCCATAATGGTGGTGTCATCTGCATATCGGAGGTTATTGATATTTCTCCTGGCAGTCTTGATTGCAGCTTGTGCTTCTTCCAGCCCAGCGTTTTTCATGATGTACTCTGCATATAAGTTAAATAAGCAGGGTGACAATATACAGCCTTGATGTGCTCCTTTTCCTATTTGGAAACTCTGTTGTTCCATGTCCAGTTTAAACTGTTGCTTCCTGACCTACATACAGGTTTCTCAAGAGGCATGTCAGGTGCTCTGGTATTCCCATACCTTTCAGAATTTTGATAAGCAAACTGTAAAGTAAAATTCATTTTAAATTCATATTTTAAAAGGTGAGAAAATTTAAAGGAAACATAAATAACAGCTAAGGTAATTCAGTTTGGAAGGGGCAGAGAGTAATTAACTCAAGTAATATGTTGTATAGCTCAGTTCAGTTCAGTTCAGTCACTGAGTCATGTCCAACTCTTGCGACCCCATGAATCGCAGAACTCAGGGCCTCCGTGTCCATCACCAGCTCCCAGAGTTCACCCAGACTCATGTCCATCGAGTTAGTGATCCCATCCAGCAATCTCATCCTCTGTTGTCCACTTCTCCTCCTGCCCCCAATCCCTCCCAACATCAGGGTCTTTTCCAATGAGTCAACTCATCGCATGAGGTGGCCAAAGTACTGGAGTTTCAGCTTTAGCATCATTCCTTCCAAAGAACACCCAGGGCTGATTTCCTTCAGAATGGACTGGCTGGATCTCCTTGCAGTCCAAGGGACTCTCAAGAGTCTTCTCCAACACCACAGTTCAAAAGCATCAATTCTTCGGCGCTCAGCTTTCTTCACAGTCCAAATCTCACATCCATACATGACCACTGGAAAAACCATAGCCTTGACTAGACGGACCTTTGTTGGTAAAGCAATGTCTCTGCTTTTCAATATGCTATCTAGGGTGGTCATAACTTTTCTTTCAAGGAGTAAGCATCTTTTAATTTTATGGCTGCAATCACCATCTGCAGTGATTTTAGAGTCCCCCAGAATAAAGTCTGACACTGTTTCCACTGTTTCTCCATCTATTTCCCATGAAGCGATGGGAACAGATGTCATGATCTTCATTTTCTGAATGGTGAGAAACTTTTTCACTTTCCTTTTTCACTTTTACAAGAGGCTTTTAGCTCCTCTTCATTTTCTGCCATAAGGGTGGTTTCATCTGCATATCTGACGTTATTGATATTTCTCCCGCAATCTTGATTCCAGCTTGTGCTTCTTCCAGCCCAGCATTTCTCATCATGTACTCTACATATAAGTTAAATAAGCAGGGTGACAATATACAGCCTTGACGTACTCCTTTTCTTATTTGGAAAGTCTGTTGTTTCATGTCCAGTTCTAACTGTTGCTTCCTGACTTGCATATAGGTTTCTCAAGAGGCAGGTCAGGTGCTCTGGTATTCCCATCTCTTTCAGGATTTTCCACAGTTTATTGTGATCCACACAGTCAAAGGCTTTGGCAGAGTAAATAAAGCAGAAATAGATGTTTCTCTTGAACTCTTGCTTTTTCCATGATCCAGCAGATATTGGCAATTTGATCTCTGGTTCCTCTTCCTTTTCTAAAATCAGCTTGAACATCTGGAAGTTGGTTCATGTATTGCTAAAGCCTGGCTTGGAGAATTTTGAGCATTACTTTACTACAATGTGAGATGAGTGCAGTTGTGCTGTAGTCTGAGCATTATTTAGCATTGTCTTTCTTTGGGTTTGGAAGGAAAACTGACCTTTTCCAGTCCTGTGGCCACTGCTGAGATTTCCAAATTTGCTGGCATAATGAGTGCAGCACTTTTACAGCATCATCTTTCAGGATTTGAAACAGCTCAACTGGAATTCCATCACCTCCACTAGCTTTGTTCATACTGATTCTTTCTAAAGCCCACTTTTGACTTCACATTCCAGGATGTCTGGCTCCAGGTGAGTGATCACACCATCATGAATATCTTGGTTGTGAAGATCTTTTTGTATAGCTCTTCTGTGTATTCTTGCCACCTGTTAATATCTTCTGCTTCTGTTAGGTCCAGACCATTTCTGTCCTTTATTGAACCCATCTTTGCATGAAATGTTGCCTTGGTATCTCTCATTTTCTTGAATAGATCTCTAGTCTTTCCCATTCTATTGTTTTCCTCTATTTCTTGCATTGATCACTGAGGAAGGCTTTCTTGTTGTTACTTGCTATTCTTTGGAACTCTGCATTCAGATGCTTGTATCTTTCCTTTTCTCCTTTGCTTTTGGCTTCTCTCCTTTTCACAGCTATTTGTAAGGCCTCCCCAGACAGCCATTTTGCTTTTTGCATTTCTTTTCCATGAGGATGGTCTTGATCCTTGTCTCCTGTACAATGTTATGAACCTCCTTCCATAGTTCATCAGGCATTCTGTCAGATCTAGTCCTTTAAATCTATTTCTCACTTCCATTGTATAATCATAAGGGTTTTGATTTAGTTCATACCTGAATGGTTTAGTGATTTTCCTTACTTTCTTCAATTTCAGTCTGAATTTGGCTATAAGGAGTTCATGATCTGAACCATAGTCAGCTCTGAGTCTTGCTTTTAATGCCTGTAAAGAGCTTCTCCATCTTTGGCTGCAAAGAGTATAATCAATCTGATTTCAGTGTTGACCATCTGGTGATTCCATGTGTAGAGTCTTCTCTTGTGTTGTTGGAAGAGGGTATGACCAGGACGTTCTCTTGGCAAAACTCTATTAGCCTTTGCCCTGCTTCATTCTGTATTCCAAGGTCAAATTTATCAGTTACTCCAGGTGTTTTTGACTTCCTGCTTTTGCATTCCAGTCCTCTGTAATGAAAAGGACATCTTTTTGGGTGTTAGTTCTACAAGGTTTTGTAGGTTTTCATAGAACCATTCAACCCCAGCTTCTTCAGCGTTATTGGTTGGGGCATAGGTTTGGATTACTGTAATATTGAATGGTATACCTTGGAAACGAACAGAAATCATTCTGTCATTTTTGAGGTTGCATCCAAGTCCCGCAATTTGGACTCTGTTCTTGACCATGATGGCTACTTCATTTCTTCTAAGGGATTCCTGCCCACAGTAATAGATATAATGGTCATCTGAGTTGAATTCATCCATTCCATTCCATTTTAGTTTGCTGATTCTTAGGATGTTGACGTTAATTCTTGCCATCTCCTATTTGACCACTTCCAGTTTGCCTTGATTCATGGACCTGACATTCCAGGTTCATATGCAATATTGCTCTTTACAGCATCTTACCTTGCTTCTATCACCAGTCACATCCACAACTGGGTATTGTTTTTGCTTTGGCTCCATCCCTTCATTCTTTCTGGAGTTAACTCTCTACCGATCTCCAGTAGCATATTGGGCACCTAGTGACCTGGGGAGTTCCTCTTTCAGTATCCTATCATTTTGCCTTTTCATACTGTTCATGGGGTTCTCAAAGCAAGAATATTGAAGTGGTTTGCCATTCCCTTCTCCAGTGGACCACATTATGTCAGACCTCCCCACCATACCATCCTGTCTTGTGTGGCCCTATAGGGCATGATTTAGTTTCACTGAGACAAGGCTGTGGTCCTAGTGTGATTAGATGGACTAGTTTTCTGTGATTATGGTTTCAGTGTGTCTGCTCTCTGATGCCCTCTTGCAATCTAGATGGTAGGTGTTGCAACCTACCATCTTACTTGGATATGTTGTATAACTATACCCTAGACATGATAGTCCCTAGCTATATGTGGCTCTTGTATACTTTAAATATTGCTAGTCTCAATTGAATTATGATATAAGTTAAAATACACATAAAATTTCAAAGACTTAGTATGCAAAATATATGAAGTTTTTCAATGTTTTCTAATGACAACATGTTAAGCTAATTTATGAATATATAGAATTAAATAGTTTATTAAAATTAAGTTCACTTCTTTTTACTTAGGTCGATATAACCAGTAAATATTTAAAATAACATATATGGCTTCTGTTTGTGACTCACATTATACTGGACATGAAATTGTTCTTAACAATTGCCTTTATACATGTACAAAAAGAGATTATATTAAAATATTCCCTAAAATGTTTCTAGGAATAGAACTTCTGAAAGGGGAAATGAGGTCCTTCATAAAGCTTCTCAAATGAAAAAGCAATAAAAATACTAGCAAAAACATGTCAAAATCAGCTTTTTGGGATTCTGTAAATTAGCAAACACTTTCTTAGAATTCTGCAAATTTCAAAAATTTGAGGAAAATTTACTCAAGGAAGCATGTGGAGCAAGGGGATGTTTCTCCCCTGGGTCTCTTCCATCTCCCTACTGATACATGGGGCATTCCTCTTTTCTTCTTTTAATCTACTTTTCCTAAGTTGCATTTAATTTTTTTAAAGGGGACAAATGCAAAGCTATTTCTCTCATCTCTTGGGTTTCTAGGATGTCATCACTTTCAGTTTGTTAGGTTTGTTTCCAAATATTAATAAGCATAGAAATAATGAAAATGCATTACATATAGTTATTGTATACATAAACAGACAAAGAAGGTGGGTAGAATGGATGTATTGTGGAACAAAGTTCCTATATACTATTCAGACAAAGTCAGCTCTAATCCAAATCCAAAATAGACTGTTTTAAGATAATAATTTTTATCTCTAGGATAATCATTAAGAAAATAAAAAAATATAGAAAAAAAAATCCATGACATGATTAATGATATGCTAGAAAAGATCTCAGAAAAGGCAATGGCAACACACTTCAGTACCCTTACCTGAAAAATTCCATGGGCAGAGGAGCCTAGTGGGCTGCTGTCTATGGGGTGGCACAGAGTTGGACATGACTGAAGTGACATAGCAGCAGCAGCAGCAGCAGCAAAAATGGTCCAGTTGGCACTAGTAGTAAAGAATCCACCTGCCAATACTGGAGACATAGGTTCAACCCGTGGGTCGGGAACCCACTCCAGAAATGGATGAAGAGAGAAACAAACACATAAGATATACAGAGAATAACAGAAAAGTAACAGATGTAAATCCTGCCTTACCTGTAATTGTATTAAATATAAATGAATTGAACATATTAATCTACAAATCAAAAGGCGGCAATTGGCAGAGTAGTTTAAAAAATGATGAAACGATATGCTAGCTACAAGAAAAATACTTTAAATTAACACAGACAAACATGCTGAAAGAAAAGGATGAATAAAAGAGATATACTATGAAAACAATGACCAAAAGAGATCTTAATTGACATGATTAATGTCAGTGAAAATAGATTTAAAAACAAAAAAATTAATAGCTACAAAGGAGGACAATTTATAATGATAAGGGGTCATTCTATAAGCAAGTTATAACAATTAAAAGTTTATATCAAAAATAATATCAAAAAGATGAAGCAAAATCTGACAGTACTGAAAGGAGAAATATATAATTCACAATCTTAGTAGATTTCATTACACAACTTTCAATAATGCATAGAGCAACCAATTAAAAAGTAACAAGAGTTATTTCATTAACCAACTATATATGTCATCATCATTAACCAATATATATAATCTATAACTATTATTCTATCAACTCTACATTTATAGTATCCTTCACCTAATAACAATGGAATATGCATTCTTTTCAAGCATACATAGGACATTATCCAAGATCTACTATATATTAGTATGCAAAACAAGTTATCATTAAATTAAAAGATTAACTTCATATAAAGTATGTTTTTGGCCAAATTTTTGAATAATATTAGAAACAAGAAAATTTAGGAATTCACAAATATGTGAAAACAAAAATAAAACACACTATTTTGAATAACCAGTGGGTCAAAGAAAAATCACAAGGAAAATTAGACAATGCTTTAAGATGAAGAAAAAAATAATTCTAACATACTATAACTTGTAGACTGAGGTAAAACATCCCTTCAGTTCAGTCAGTTCAGTTCAGTCACTCAGTCGTGTCCAACTCTTTGAGACTCCATGAATCTCAGCACGCCAGGCCTCCCTGTCCATCACCAACTCCCAGAGTTCACTCAGACTTGCATCCACTGAGTCCGTGATGCCATCCAGCCATCTCATCCTCGGTCGTCCTCTTCTCCTCCTGTCCCCAATCCCTCCCAGCATCAGAGTCTTTTCCAATGAGTCAACTCTTTGCATGAGGTGGCCAAAGTATTGGAATTTCAGCTTTAGCATCATTCCCTCCAAAGAGATCCCAGGGTTGATCTCCTTCAGAATGGACTGATTGGATCTCCTTGCAGTCCAAGGGACTCTCAAGAGTCTTCTCCAACACCACAGTTAAAAAGCATCAATTCTTTGGCACTCAGCTTTTTTCAGCGTCCAATTCTCACATCCATATATGACCACAGGAAAAACCATAGCCTTGACTAGATGGACCTTTGTTGGCAAAGTAATGTCTCTGCTTTTCAATATGCTATCTAGGGTGGTCGTAACATTTCTTCCAAGGAGTAAGGTCTTTTAATTTCATGGCTGCAGTCAGCATCTGCAGTGATTTTGGAGTCCCCCAAAATGAAGTCTGACACTGTTTCCACTGTTTCTCCATCTATTTCCCATGAAGTGATGGGACTGGATGCCATGATCTTCGTTTTCTGAATGTTGAGCTTGAAGCCAACTTTTTCACTCTCCTCTTTCACTTTCATCAAGAGGCTTTTTCGTTCCTCTTCATTTTCTGTCATAAGGGTGGTGTCATCTGCATATCTGAGGTTATTGATATTTCTCCCAGCAACCTTGATTCCAGCTTGTGCTTCCTCCAGCCCAGCGTTTTTCATAATGTACTCTGCATATGAATTAAATAAGCAGGATGACAATATACAGCCTTGACGTACTCCTTTTCCTATTTGGAACCAGTCTGTTGTTCCATGTCCGGTTCAAACTGTTGCTTTCTGACCTGATATAGGTTCTTAAGAGGCAGGTCAGGTTGTCTGGTTTTCTCATCTCTTTCAGAATCCTCCCTTAGAGGAATTTTTTAATGATAAATGCTTTTAAAGTAGAAATATTTGAAATAACCTAGCATTTCACCATAAGAAACTAGGAAGAACAAAGCACAGTTAATTCTAACAAAAGAATGAATAATAAAATTAGACTAAAAATGGGTGATAAACCTTTAGTTATAATGATCAAAAGAAAAAGATAAAATACACAGTAAAAAAATTAGGCATGAAAGAGAAAATATTACTAATGAATTTACAGAAATAAAAATGTTTATAAGAAAATATTAGTAATTGAATGCCAAAAATTAGAAAACCTAGATAAAATGAATAAATCCAAGAAATATATAAATTATTAATACTGATCCAAGAAGTAATAAAAAAAAATCTGTACATCTAAAAGAAAAAGATTGAATTAGTAGTTAAAATTTCATACAAAGAAATTCCAGGTAACATGATTTCATTGTCGGATTCTACCAATATTTATAACACATTTTTCATAAAATCTTACAAAACACAGAAAAAGAAAAACTGTTCATTCAATGAGGATATTATTAGCCTTTTGATAACAAAACCAGGCAAAGTTAAAAAAAAAAAAGCAAGCTAGATACTAATACCCCTTATGAATACAGATGCAAAAATTCTTAACAAAATACTAGCAAACTGAATCTACAAAATATGTAAAGGATTATATACCCTGGCCAAGTGGAATTTAGCCCAGGAAAGCAACATTTGCTTAAAATCCAAAATTAATTTAATTTAATACATCATATTACCAGATTAATAGACTAAAAACACAACATTATCTCAAAAAGCATACAAAAAATAACTGAACATATCCAACACCTTTTATGACAAAAATGAACAGATGAGAAATAGAAGAAAGTCACTCAAGAAGATAAAGTGTAACTACAAAAAACGCATAGCTAACATTATACTTAATGACAAAAGACTGAATGTTTGCACCTTAAAATCAGTGACAGAACAATGATATTTGCTCTTACCACTTCTGTTCAATATTCTACTTCAGATTACAGCCAGGTCAATGAGACAAAGAGAAGAAACAAAAGGCAACCAGATTGGAAAGGAAGGAATAGACCACTTCTATTTGCATAAGATATGATCGTGTACATGAAAATCTTAAGGAAGCCACAAACAACAATTACTGTAAACAGCAAAAGACTTCAGTATCGCAGAACACCAGGTCAATACAAAGATCAATTTTATTTCTATGAAGTACAGTAAACAACTTGAAAATGAAATCAAGAAAATAATGTAACTGATAACAGCATCCAGGAGCAGTGAGGAAGGACTAGTTTGGCAAGAGCTGAAGCCGAGAAAGAAGAAATTCACAGGTTACTGCTTGAGGCAGAGAGAACACGCACCCTGGTTTTCTGTGTATCCTGTCTTTCAATATCATGCTCAGTTCAGTTCAGTCAGTTCAGTCGCTCAGTCGAGTCCGACTCTCTGCAACCCCATGAATCGCAGCACGCCAGGGCTCCCTGTTCATCACCAACTCCCGGAGTTCACTCAGACTCATGTCCATCGAGTCCATGATGCCATCCAGCCATCTCATCCTTGGTTGTTCCCTTCTCCTCCTGCCCCCAATCCCTCCCAGCATCAGAGTCTTTTCCAATGAGTCAACTCTTCGCATAAGGTGGCCAAAGTACTGGAGTTTGAGCTTTAGAATCATTCCTTCCAAAGGCATCCCAGGGCTGATCTTCAGAATGGACTGGTTGGATCTCCTTGTAGTCCAAGGGACTCTCAAGAGTCTTCTCCAACACCACAGTTCAAAAGCATCAATCCTTTGGCACTCAGCCTTCTTCACAGTCCAACTCTCACATCCATACATGACCACAGGAAAAACCATAGCCTCGACTAGACGGACCTTAGTCGGCAAAGTAACGTCTCTGCTTTTGAATATACTAAGTTGGTCATAACTTTTCTTCCAAGGAGTAATCATCTTTTAATTTCATGGCTGCAGTCAAGTCTGACACTGTTTCCACTGTTTCTCCATCTATCTCCCATGAAGTGATGGGACTGGATGTCATGATCTTTGTTTTCTGAATGTTGAGCTTTAAGCCAACTTTTTCACTCTCCTCTTTCACTTTCATCAAGAGGCTTTTTAGTTCCTCTTCACTTTCTGCCTAAGGGTGCTGTCATCTGCATATCTGAGGTTATTGAGATTTCTCCCTCCAATCTTGATTCCAGCTTGTGTTTCTTTCAGTCCAGCGTTTCTCATGATGTACTCTGCACATAAGTTAAATAAGCAGGGTGACAATATACAGCCTTGACATACTTCTTTTCCTATTTGGAACCAGTCTGTTGTTCCATGTCCAGTTCTAACTTTTGCTTCCTGACCTGCATACAGATTTCGCTAGTTCCTTCCTATTAGCTAAATTTTTACAGAAGCAAGTAAATCCAAGAAATAATTTGAAAGACTGGCTCCCTCAATTGAGTGCAACAAATGAAATGTTGAGGGGTTGTGTTTAAGAGGAAATGGGAAAATAAATGCCTGACACAATAAAACATCATCGTCTACAGTTAGCCATATAAACTACAATTTAATTGTCAGGGTTTTACAAAAGATATGATTATATGAACTATTCATGCCATAACGTTTCTCTTGTCAGATTTATGTAAATAACGTGAACTTGTAGATTAGGTCTATGTGTGTTTTGCATTTTCAGTTGCAAAGAAGTTCAGGAAGGTGAAGACAGAGGTATTAGTTGCTTGCATTCCTGTACATAAATAATAGCCCTCTGCCTCATTTGTAAATGCCATTAATAGTACCCATTCAGTTATTGATAAAATTTAATGAAGTACTACATGTACAATTACCAGTACAAAATCTGGCACGTACTAAGTGATCAAAAGTGACACTTTCCCATTTCTGTCTTGTGATCCCATTATATCATCTGAGAGGCTTTCTCTTTTTGGTTATCTGTGGTCTGTAGCCACAAAGTCAGAGCTTGGTGTCTGTTAAGAAGCTCTCAAAAAGTCTAAATCTCATAAATAATGCTTCGTATTCAACCTGAGGACTGTCATTTTATTTGGCAACTTCCAGGAATGCTGTCTTGGCAAACATAAGTGGATGCTGGGCTATGTGATTTACATTACATGGATCTCTGCTCAATTATGATTTGCAATCTGGCTAATCTGTCATCCATTCACTGCAGATCAAATACATGTGTGCAAAATTAGTCCAAGACAGGGAAACCATGACTAATGAACAAAAGTACGGTAAAAATGATGTTGGGGAAAATGGGAGAGCTGTTCCATGTGACAGCAGAAGCAGCATCAATCCCTCATAGAGAATCTTCATTTTGTCATTGCAATACCAAGTTCTTCTATAGAAAATTGTTAAGCAGTTTTGCAGTTTGCTATTAGCAGCCAAACGTTACTCTTACTATTCTGTAAAATTAGTCATTGAATTGAACTGAGTAATTTTTGCAGGGGTCCTCATTATCCTCCTAGTGTTCACAGATTTAATGGCTGGTTCTGAATCAGTGCCCTGCAGTTTAGGTCGATGGAAGCAACACCTCAGCATTGCTGTTAAGTTCTTTTTGTGTATGGAACATAAAACTCAAGGTCATGACCACTTGTGTTCATTAAAAATCCCACAGAATTGTGAGATAGGATAAGGATGTTCACTCTCTCTGGTGTTCTGGCTAACTTCCAGCCAGATAATTACTTTCTGCCTGTAAAAATGATCCCCCTGTAGTTGGAGTTGACAGGGGCCTTTATTTATTTATTTATTTTCCTCCACTTTCAGCTCACATCTGTTTTGAGACTGGCACTAATTTCAAGAGGCCAAATGCTACCTGCCCCTTGTAGGATGAATTTTTACAAACATTCTGTACTACCCTGGGAGTATTTCTTGGACCCCCAAATTTTGAAGGCTGTATGCTATATAATTCCAAATTTACTCCATCACATGCATGGAGACACATTCAATATTCTACAGCTTTTTTGCATAATTTTGTTAATACATATGTAGGAATGCCAGGATAGATGGATACACATATAATTAGATCACAAGAGGCAGTTCATTACTTTTTCATTTGTTTTATGTTTCTGTAAAATTTATCTGTACTTGTTAACACATATATTCCTTCATCATAGCATCATATCTTCTGTCAATGTTTGGTATTATTCTGGACATTTTATGAACTTTATGTAACACCATTATCAGTGAAGATCAGAAATCTAAAAGGATGATGTTTCTGCCATATCTCCTCTCACAGACAGTTTTTAGTCAATTGTAGGTTTTCTTCCCTGGGCTTCTGTTTTGCATACCTGTGGGAACCAAAGGGGAAAGCCTATTGAAAAGTCACCTGGAGGTTGACAGTTATTTATTAAAGACATTGACTGAAAGTTGGCTTCACAGTAAGATGAGGTTTCCTGTCCCTCTTTTTAAAATACTTTGCTCTTCCATTGGTGTTCCCTTCTTAGACTCTGTTCAGAGAACGTTTATTCTAAGAAGTCTAGAATCATAGATTGGTAATCCCTTAGAAACAATTTCTCCTGATAACTAAAACTCTTTCATGATCAAAAGGAGTGCCATAAGTTTATGTTCAGATCCAGAGCACAGATTAGGTAGATGCCTTTTTGAAAGGGAGTCTCCATATACCTCAAGACAAAGCAGTTAGATTTAGTCAATTGAAAATCCAGTCTTAGTGCACCAGCTCCAAGCATCCAGTACCATGCATCGTACCTGGACTGGCAATTTGTTTCATATATGATATTATACGGGGAGGGAGGAGGGAGTGGGGTTCAGGATAGGGAACACGTGTATACCTGAGGTGGATTCATGTTGATGTATGGCAAAACCAATACAATATTGTAAAGTAATTAACCTCCAATCAAAATAAATAAATTTATATTAAAAAAAAGAAAATCCAGTCCTATCTATGTCTCAAAGTATAGAATTCAAGGTACCAAGGTTTAGATTCAACAAAGTGAAACTAAAATGCTGTTAATGGTTACTTGCACCAGTCCTTCAATGATATAGACAGGCATCTTAAAGTATTGTTCAAAGTCACAAAAATGAAAGAGCTGAGACTAGAATCTAAGTACTATTGTGACTCTATTACCCTGAAAATATCCCTATGATCTCAAAAGTTCAAAGATTTTAGCTGGTGTTATCACACCCTCTACCTTTTTCTCAGCAAGAACATGTGTGCTATTCTTCCCAAAGTTATACCTCTTTTGGAGTTTATTACACTGTTTGTTCCCAATCAAGACTCTTCTTCATATACACAATCATATTAGCTTGGTAGCTACCATTTCCTGTGGAATAAAGTAACACTCTATGCTTAATCTTATCTACTCAGAAAGCCTGAAATCTGTGGTACAGAAGGAAGACACTGAACTACAGAAACTGTCAGATACGGCATTTATATCCTCATTCATGTCATCCAACTTATCAGCACAAGCATGGAAAACTGGATGCTACATAAAAAGGCGGGAACATGGTTTGTGAAGGTGATTTTGAGAACTGGGCTGAGGTGATGAACTGAGCTTGTGACCAGGTGCTCCACCTGAGAGGGTGAACACAGTAAAAGGGAAATTTAGTTCATTCCATAGGAGTTGCCAGTCTGAATCAGATTACTGATCCGTAAATTTTGGATACTTTCCCATAGTAACAGAGGCTTATTCCAAGAGCTTACCAAGAAGTCAGAATACTTTCATCAGCTTCCAAGCTAAATGAACTATGCAAAGGAAAGTCAGTTGCACAAGACAAGACTTGAGAGGAGATCAGCTAGCTGAGAAATAGAAAGTCTGAAATAACAAACTATTCGTTTTTTAAATAATCAATCATACTATCCCTTTGAATATCTGCATTACATATACCATACATTAATAATCATATAATTTCATTACATTGTACTTAACTGGCTATAAGAAGAATCTTGAAACTGTTATGGCTTTATATTTTTGTACATATTTTACAGTGGAACGTAAATTGATTACTGGATATAAATGTATACAGATTAAGGTAGGGATCAGCACCAAAATTATTAATAGACAAGCTTGATAAGAATGAACAAAGAATAGGCTGGCCATGTCAGGGAGAGTTCATCTACTAGAAAATGTTGGATGATGACCAACAGATCTAACCACTATACACAGACACACACATGCACACACACAAATAGAAGTTGTTTAAGATGAGGTTTCAATTTTATTGTTTTCCATAAAGCTATTTAGTTGGAATAATACTGTTTATTAAAAACTCCATCTTTTCCCTCCTAATCTGAGGTATCACTTTTATCAAATATTAAAAGTCCATATTCAAATGAGCTTTTTTCCCTGTGCTATTAATTCATCTTTCTATTCATGAGCTCTATCTTATTTACAGAGTTTTTACAATATCTTCTAATATCTGCAGAGACAACCCACATCTCACTCTTTGACAACACTAATAAAAGTTAAACATTTATATTAACATTAATCAGTAATAAAAAGGAGAGAATACATTTCTAGATCAGCAACAAAAAGTAACATCAAGTGAGAGATCTTAAATTAAATAAAATATTAGTAATAGAATGATAAATAAGATTTATGCCAGTAAATTTGAAAATGGTTATTAAATGAGAAAATACAATTTAGCAAAATTGAATCCAATAGAAATAGAAAATATGAATAATCTTATATCTATTAAAATAATTTGTCCTTTAATTCTAAGAAAATTTTAGGCTTAAATAATTTTCCTGATATTCTTCTAAAGACATACTGAAAAAATTCCTAATAATATATAAAATGACCCAAAAAATAAGTAAGAAAGAAATATTGATTTATTTTATGAGACCAACATAAACTTGATATCAAAAGTTGAAAAGATCAGTAAAATGTAAGGAAAAAAATCACTACTGGAAAATCTGCTTTATAAACATAGATGCAAAGATTCCAAAGAAACTATTAAAAAGCCACAACCTTTATTATAAAAAATAGTTCTACCCTGGCCACATCAGGCTTATTTCAGGAATACTAGGTTGGTTCAACAGTGGAAAAATGAAGCAACTCACATTAACAAAAATAAGGACAGTCATCACTGATCATGACAATAATCCATTCATAAAAAAAAAACAGGAGTAGAATAATTTTTTAATCTGATAAAGAACATCTACAGAAGCTTTAAAACATCACCAAACTTAATAGTGTATACTGAAAGCTTTCTTACTGAGATTCAAAAGATTAATATGTTCCCTGCTGACTCAGTGGTAAAGAATCTGCCTGCCAGTGCAGGAGTCACAGGGTCAGTCCCTAGTCCAGAAAGATCCCACACGCCATGGAGAAGCTAAGCTCCTGTGCCACAACTGAGTCTGTGCTATAAAGTCTGGTAACTGCAACTGCTGAGTCTCCAGGCCACAGCTACTGAATCTCACATGCCCTAGGGCCTGCGCTCCGCAATAAGAGCAGCCACTGCAACAGGCTTCCCTGAGAGCTCAGTTGGCAAAATATCTGCCTGCAATGCAGGAGACCCTGGTTCAACTGGCTGGTCTGGAAGATCCCTTGGAGAAAGGATAGGCTACCCACTCCAGTATTCTTGGGCTTCCCTGGTGGCTCAGCTGGTAAAGAATTCACTGCAATGCGGGGACCTGGGTTCAGTCCCTGGGTTGGGAAGATCGCCTGGAGAAGGAAAGGAAAGGCTAACCACTTCAGTATTCTGGTCTGGTGAGTTCCATGGCCTGTATAGTCCATGGGGTTGCAAAGAGTTGGACAGGACTGAACTGAGCAACTTTTTCTTTCCGCACAGTGAGAACCCCACTCACGGCAACTAGAGAAAAGCCCATACAGCAATGAAGATCCAGAACAGTCAAAATAAATAAATAAAAATCTTTAAAAGATGTATTACTTTTATTCAACCATATACTGGACGTTTTAACCAATACAGTAAAGCAAGGAAAATAAAAGGTATAAGGCTTTGGAGAAAAAAAATGAAACTATTGTTTGTAAATGGCACCCTACTCCAGCACTTTCGCCTGGAAAATCCCATGGACGGAGGAGCCTAGTGGGCTGCAGTCCATGGGGTTGCGAAGAGTCAGAGATGACTGAGCGACTTCACTTTCACTTTTCACTTTCATGCATTGGAGGAGGAAATGGCAACCCACTCCAGTGTTCTTGCCTGGAGAATCCCAGGGACGGAGGAGCCTGGTGGGCTGCCGTCTGTGGGGTCGCACAGAGTCGGACACGACTGAAGTGACTTAGCAGCAGCAGCAGCAGCAGCAGCAGCATTGTTTGTAAAATAGAAAATTTAAAAGCATCCACAGATGAACATTAGAATTAATAAACAACTTTAGCAAGGACATAAGGTACAAAGTTATACCCAAATAATACATACCAGTTAATACCCAAACGCATTTCTAGTACAATCAGCAAATAGGAAATGAAATTTAAAAATACCATTTACAAAGACATAAAAAGTAGTAGGAATAAACTAATGAATGATGTTAAATTTCTTTAGAGGAAATCTCTTTTAAAATAGAACAAAAACATTATTGACAGTCATTAAATAGATGGAGAGATATACCATGTTCCTGGATTAGAATACTCACTATTAGTAAAGATACCTTTTTTTTTTTAAACTGATACATAGTTTTGAGTCTAATCAAAATATCAGCAGCCTTTTGCTTTTTAATTTCGGGTGGAATTTGCCAAGTATATTTAAAATGCTATGGAAAAGCAAAGGATCAAGCCAAAACAAACTAAGAAAATTTCTAGAGGACTTATACTTTTATATAGAAAGCTGAAGTTATCAAAATACTGAAATATTGATGGAAACCCTTACACATATTCTCATCTAATAAAAGATAGAGGTACCATAGATTGTGATGAAGGTTGTTGCATTCAATTGATACTGCTGAGACAATTAAATGACCACATAAAAAAGTGAATCTTAGCCCCTGCTTTTCATATTATACAAATATAAATTCCAGTTAAATTGAAGATAAATGTGAAAGTTAAAAAAATAGTTTTTAGAAAATAACATATATCTTAATCTGCTTGGGCTGCTAAACAAAATATCTCAGATTGGGTAACTATATGTAACAGAGGTTTATTTTCCACAGTTCTGGAGGCTAAAAGGGCTAGACTGGGGTGACAGGATGTTCAGGTTATGGCAATGGCCCTCCTCCCGAGTTGCAGACTACTGACTTCCCACTGTATCTTCATATGGTGGAAGGAAATGGGGATCAGGGTCTCTTTTCCACAAACACTAATCCTACTCATCACAGCTCCATGCTCCTGTCCTAAGAACTTCCCAAAGATGCCATCTATTAATACCATCATATGGAGCATTAGGAATTTAACCTATGAATATGGGGGACACAAACACTCAGGCCATAGTAACATAGAGTAACATATCCATGACTTTGGTGTAGGTGAAACTTCCTTCCACTGGATAGAAAAATTACTAAATATATAAAGGTCAAAAATCAATAAGATAGATTGCAATAAAAATTTTATTTGTCAAATACACCATGTGCATGCATGCTAAGTTGCTTCAGTCTTGTTCGACCATAAACAGATTCAAAAGACATATTATACAGTGAGAGAAGATATTGATTAAATATAAAGACAAATCCATAAAAGCCAAGGACTCATACATACAACATATAATGTATTCCTATAATTCAATAATAGACAATCCAGTAGAAAAAAATTGACAAAATATTGATTTAACCAGGCAGTTTCAAAATTTCACATCCAAGTTGCCAACTTTAACATGTCACATCTATAAATATGTATAGATGAAATGATACGGTGTCTAGGACTTTCTTCAAAATAATTCAAAGAGGCAAAGGCCAGTAGAGCAAACAGAATGAAGCAAGAGTGGCAATGACTTGATGGCTGTTGCAGCTGTGTGATGAAGATATGGGATCATTAAACTAGTTCCACGTATCAAAGTTTTCCATATGTAAAATAGATAACCAGTAGGAGTTTGATGTATGAAGCAGGCACCCAAAGTCAGTGTTCTGTGACAACCTGGAGGGATAGGGTAGGAAGGGAAGTTGGAGGAGGTTCAGAATGGAGGGGACACATGTATACCCATGATCAATTCATACTGATGTATGGCAAAAGCCATCACAATGTAGTAAAGCAATTATCCTCCAATTAAAATATAATTTTAATTATCCTTCTATTAAAATAAATTTTAAAAATTTTCCATGATAAATATTAAAGAAATAAAGAAAAAAACTTTAATTAAGAAAAACTGGTATATATGTTACAAGGTTCTGAGATAATGCTCTAGTACTCCATGGACGCTTATCTAGGATTCAGAGTGGCCATGTGGCTAAAAAATGAAATTTCTTTTCTTAGATTCCCATGTACTTTTTCAATAAATTTCTATTTTAAATGCTATCTGAGCCTGTCTCTTCTTTGCACCCTTAAAGATCTTACTGTGTTGAATAGACTCATTGAAAATGAAAGTGAAAATGAAGTTGCTTAGTCGTGTCCTACTCTTTGTGATCCCATGGACTGTAGTCCACCAGCTCCTCCATCCATGGAATTTTCCAGGCAAGAGTACTAGAGTGGGTTGCCATTTCCTTCTCCAGGGGATCTTCCTGACCCAGGGTTTGAACTGGTCTCGCGCATTGCAGGCAAACACTTAACTCTCTGAGTCCCCTGAAAGCCCTTCAGACTCATGAGGAAACCTCATTCATTTGGTGAATATTTATTTAGTATCTGTATATTGCAGGACAAATATGAAATACATGCACAATATAGCTTTATCATCTTCATTCTTTTAACATGATCCATAAAAGAACAAGTTGTGTGTGTGTGTGTGTGTGTGTGTGTGTGTGTGTGTGTGTAATAAGCATCTACTGACCCTTTCAGTGCTTTAACTTTTTACTTTTGGATCATAGTGAGTGTGTATACAGAGCCTAAAGGGACAAATCAGATATGTTCATTCATGTAAAATAATTGAAGCAAAAATAGAGTTTTTTTCTACCTGTCCTGTTTTCACAAGAAGACTCTAGTTCAATTAACCAAATTGCACTGGTTAACCACACACAAAAAGAGAGAGAAATTGTATTTTATAGTAATTGTATTAAAGCAAAACACTAGGTGATATAAAGGGAATATTTTATATGAGTTTGTCTTTATTCTCTCATCTACTAGATATGTAAATTCTAGGAGTCTGCATCCTTATAAAATGTTGTATTCTTCCAAATGTTGCATAAAATAAGCACATAGTGAATATCTTGGTTAAATTAAAAATATATGCTTGCATATTACTTGGAATGAGTATATTATTGTTTCAAGTAACATATATGAACATTTACTAAAATAAGATCATCAAATTAACATTATGGTATTTTTCTAATACTCTCTTGATATAAAACATCATTGAAATACTAATTATTTGTAAAACTGATATTGCTCATTGACCGTGACAGAAAGAATTTTATATTTCCAAATCCACTGTAAATGCAAGCATCTTTTGCTAATCTTTCTAAAATTTTCCATAGTTTGAAATTGGAATACATTAAAAGTTAGTTTCAAATTCAGTGTATTCCCTACAGCAGAGTTTATGTGTTCTCTTTATGAAACTGTTTGAAAACCTGCAAGTGTCAGCTGACTGAATGCTAAAGAGAATCGGAGAACAATTGAATTGTGTGCTGTTCATTAAATGTGCTTTAATTTACATCCAGAATCTGATTTGAGTATTATCCAAGTTTTAAAAGGGCCATTTTGAACAAGCAAGATATTAAAGTGCTCAGGAGAATAGTAGTATTTAGGTCAAATCCCGGTTCTAAACTTAATGATTTGATTTACTTATCCTTTACCTTGTTAGATTACAGGTACAATAAATTATGTTTTCTAATACTAACATAATTACATGACTTTTATGGTAGGCAGGGAAAAAAAGAAGAGTCCCCCAAGGATGTTTACATTCTAATCCCTGAAACCTGTGACAATGCTATGTTACATGGATAGAAAAGTTAAGGTCGCAGATTAAATTAAGGTTTCTTGGCTTCCCTGGTGGCTCAGAGGTTAAAGTGTCTGCCTTCGATGCGGGAGAACCAGGTCCGATCCCTGGGTCGGGAAGATCCCCTGGAGAAGGAAATGGCAATCCATTCCAGTATTCTTGCCTGGAGAATCCCATGAACAGAGGACCCTGGTAGGTTACAGTCCACGGGGTTGCAAAGAGTCGGACACGACTGAGCGACTTCAACTCACCTCACCTATCAGATAGCCTTAAGTTGGGAAATTTTCCTCAATTATCTGAGTGTTCTAGTATAATCACAAAGGACTTTAAGAGTTGGAAGATGGAAAGAGAAAAGCCGTTTCATAGTGATGAGATGTGAAAAAAGACTCACCTGAGTATTGCCAGCAATGTTTAGATAAGGATGGCCTGTTTGGATTTGTTTCTGTTTATGGTACTCTTGATGCGCTTCCTTGGTAGCTCAGTTGGTAAGGAATCCGCCTGCAATGCGGAAGACTGAGGCTCGACCCCTAGGTTGGGAAGATCCCCTGGAAGATGACATGGCAACCCACTCCAGTATTCTTACCTGGAGAATCTGGAGAATCCCCATGGACAGAGGAGCCTGGTGGGCTGCAGTCCATGGGGTCACAAAGAGTTGGACACGACTGAGAGACTAAGCACAGCATTGTACTTTTGACAGTCCAGTTATTAAAGAATATGCCAATGCAATTGCATATCACACATTGTTGGAGAATGAAAGACACTTTCCTAAAAAGGGCACTGCTCTGAATTAAATTTTATTCCTTAAAAGTCATATGTTGTTTTCTTCCTTGCTAGTGAGAGAATAAAAGGGACTTTGTTTTGAGTAAAAACAAACAAACAAAAAAATCTTTGAAGGGGATCAAGGGACAAAACTCTGTGCTCTCCTGGCACATATGAAAGATGACAATGGGTACTGGGCAAGATCCCCAGGTGGTTCAGTGGTAAAGAATCTGCCTGCCAATGCAGGAGACACAAGAGACTCTGATTCCATCCCTGAGTAGGGGGGGATACCCTGGAGGAGGGCATGGTAGCCCACTCCAGTATTTTTGCTTGGAGAATCCCATGGACAGAAGGGCCTGGTGGGCTATGGCCCATGGGGTTGCAAAGAATTAGACACAATGAGCACACAGCATATGGTTATTGAGCAGCAATTTAAGACAACTGATACTTTCATTACCCATTTGTCATATCATTTGTCATTCAGGTTCAATAACTAAGATCTCTGGCTTGGAAGTCTAGGAGTTGCTGGGGGCTGGGCAGACAATAAATATAACTGCAGCATCAAACTACACACACACATCCATGCATACCCTATTGCACTTCAGTCTTCAGTTCAATTCAGTTCAGTTGTTCAGTCATGTCCAACTCTTTGTGACCCCATGGATTGCAGCACGCTAAGCCTCACTGTCCATCACCAACTCCTGGAGTTTATTTAAATTCCTGTCCATTGAGTTGGTGATGCCATCCAACCATCTCATCCTCTGTCATCCCCTTCTCCCACCTTCAATCTTTCCCAGCATCAGGGTCTTTTGAAATGAGTCAGCTCTTTGCATTAGTTGGCCAAAATATTTGAGTTTCAGCTTCAACATCCTTCCAGTGAATATTCAGGACTGATTTCCTTTAGGATGCACTGGTTGGATCTCCTTGCAGTCCAAGGGACTCTCAAGAGTCTTCTCCAACACCACAGTTCAAAAACACCAATTCTTCTGAGCTCAGCTTTCTTTAGAGTCCAACTCTCACATCCATAACCAATGGAAAAACCATAGCTTTGACTAGACAGAACTTTGTTGACAAAGTATGTCTCTGGTTTTTAATATGCTGTCTAGGCTGGTCATAAATTTTCTTTCCCAGGAGCAAGTGTCTTTTAATTTCATGGCTACAGTAACCATCTCTGCCGGGAGCCAGCAAGAGGAATCCTGTCCATGGCAAAGGTCATGAGGAAGAGGCCTGATAGGCAAAGGCAAGATCAGGCCTCAAGGGGCCCCCTTGTCAAGCATCTGCCCCAAAACCAGAATCTGTCTGTTTTATTATTTCATGACTTTCACTAACTCCTCTGACATTAACAGGGTGCTATCCCCAACCACCTTTCTCTGGAAAAATCAACTTAGAGCTCTAGCTAATAAGTCTCCTGGACATGAGAGGAATATTTCAAATCAAACCCCCTCTGTTAGCATTCTAGCTTGCTTGGCAGGTTTATCCAGACTCTTACAGCTACACATGTGATTATTCACAGCCTTCCAACTGTGAGAGGCATGGGAAGCCTAAAAACATAGGGCCTTTCAAAGAGTTAAAAGTTATTAGAGTAGTGCTGGTGTAGGATTTCATTATTGGGCCAATGCTTGTTGCTAAGTTCCCATATGTCTTATCCACTGTGCACCTGGGAGTGTATTAGTTAATATAGTTGGAATGTAAAAAAACAAAATAGTAGCCTTGAAATTAACCACATCAGACTTTTGAGCTAATTGGTTCTTTCTTTGTTGTAACTCACTGCAGCTTTACTTTCTGAGGCTGACATAGATTAGAAATATAAAGAAAAAACATTTCAAGGGAAAATAAGTTTTCTGGTTGAGCAGCCTTTATCAAAAGAGGGTCATAAAATGTTCACAGGCCTCCAAGGCCAGAAGATAATGTTCAAAACATTGTTTATGGGAAAGGTATGCAGAAAAAATCCTGGTTTTGATAAAGACAAAACAGATGTAATGTTTCGGCTTACTCTGTATGACTTTGCATCTTTCATTTTCCTCTATGTATAAAAGGTATAAAAGTTAAGGTATAAAAGGTATAAAAGTTAAGGTATAAAAGTCTCTTTTGAAAATAAAATAACGGGCCTCGCTCATCAAAGAAGCTTGATCATCCCATGTTTTTCTTTTTTTCTCTTTTCCTCTCCCTCCCTCTCTTTTTCAGGCTGATCCCTTGGGACACAGAGGCTCTCTGCATTCACTTTCCTGCCTGAGCTTCTAAGACTTTATTAGCTTTCTGTGTAAACCAAGGAATATCAACCTCTTTCTCTCTTCTATTTTCTTATTTACAACATTCTTTCCTTATCTCTCCCTAAATCATTCGCTGACGGAGTTTCTCCTTCGGGTTCCCCTGGATCCTGCGTGGACCCCGGCACATCTGCAGTGATTTTGGAGCCCAAGAAAATAACAGTCTGTCACTGTTTCCACTGTTTTCTCATCTATTTGACATGAAGTGATGGGACCAAGATGCCATGATCTTAGTTTTCTGAATGTTGAGTTTGAGGCGAACTTTTTCACTCTCCTCTTTCACTTTCATCAAGAGGCTCTTTAGTTCTTCACTTTTTGCGTAAGGGTGCTGTCATCTGCATATCTGCATATACTTCAGTTTTAGCTGCTTCCAAAAATTCCTGTCTTCCCTAATAGTGTCACTATCACTGTTTTGCTTCCTGATTGCAATATGACAGAAGAAGGATAAAAATAGTTTTGTTCTGGCCAGAATGCAGAACAGGGATTTTTAAAAAGTCACAGAAAGAGAGACTTTCATACTTAGGCAGCATCAGAGGAAGTGCCTTCAAAATGTGTCTGAGTGTATGCCATACATTTACTTGGAGAGCCTTTAATTTCTTGTGATCTATAGACCAAAAGAAGACTGCATCATGGATATTTTTACCAATAAACTCTAATTAGGTTTCTATTTTCTTTGTGGGTTTTTTTTTTTTTTTACAGAGAGTAAAATAAATTTTCATTCAACATGTTGTGATACTTAATTGCATTTTTTAATTCCTCTTATATCCACATTTAAAACTTTATTTGGTTTTTGGTAATTTTCTCCAAGTGTATATTAAACTTTATAACATATTCCTGAGAGACACTTCTTCGGTAATACTATCCATAGACATAGGAAATAAGCAAAAATATACTTGGATAGTAAAAAGATTCACAAGGACAATGCACTAAAATGTATGCTTATTTTATGTCATAAAAATGTTGCTTGGATTATCTTCCATAGCTTATTTAATTCTATTTCACACAGCCTTAATCAATTCAGCTACCTGGTAGACAAAATTTAATGATACTACAATCAATAAATTAGAAAGAGATAGCTTCTAGAGGAAGATACACTAGTAGTATAAAAAGTAATTACTGAGAATCTCAAAGTGAGGACAAAGGTAGAAATGAACAGAAGTTGAACACAGGTTACAAAGATATTCATTTCTTGACTTGCTTAATATATAGAGCACACTTATCATTCTGCTAGGTTGTTCTTTCACTCAATAAATATTTCTTTACCTCCACAAGGAGAAAATTAAGTGTGAACATCTGGAGGAATAGATATAGAATAAAAGTGAACATTTATATTGAGTTTGCATTGTGTCTGAAACATATTAAGCTTTCCTTCTCTATTAATTTATTTAATTCTCAATGTAAAGAGTGGATACTTTTGTTACATCCAATTGAGAGTGATCAGAAACACAGAAAGATTAGCAAATTTGTCAAAAGGCCACACCCCCAGCAGTGATTAGAGCTCAGTTTGAACTGGCTCCAGAATCTACACTCATAGACGCTGCACTGTGTTTGCCCCTGAAATGCCAACTGACTGTCAAAATATTGTGCTTTGGGCCATAACAATAATTTCAAAACAGGAACTTGAGTCTTACTGCTATTTGTTTTCTAAGAACTGATCTCTCTTCTTCCATAAGAACTTTACTAGATGAGCATAGGCCAGCCAGCTTGAGAATACATTTTCTAGTTTTCTTTATAGCTAGATGTCTTCCAAACAGAATGTAAGCTGAAATGATATATGTAACTCCCATTTCACAAGATTAAAATAAATCTTATCTCCTGCATCCTCTCTTACCTTCCCATAGACTGTTGAGTTTTCCTAGTGGCAACTTAACTTCAACTACCTAGCCAAGAGCAACTGGAGAAACAAGAGAGAAATAATTTGGGTGACTGAACAGCTTCACGTAACAGACCATTTGCTGCTGTGCTAAGAAACATAAATGTGGGGACCTGTTACTTTAAATTGGCATTTGAACTGAGGGCAGTCTTGTGGGATTAAGTCCTTAGTCTATGGAGTCTGATACCAACTCTGTTAGTCAGTATCAGAATTGAATTGTAGGACACCAGGTTGGTGTCAGATAATTGGATAATTGGTTGGTGTAAGGAAGAAAAAAACCAACAGCAGCCTAAGACAATCATCTCTAGAATGTTATAAGAGAGCAAGAAATTTTAATCTTATTTTATATCTTTGGTGTCTTTCTTACAGCATCTTAATCTGTTTCCTATCTAATGCAGAGTTTAGAATGTGCTGTGCAATGAAGGCATCATTGAAATACTGTGTGATTATCTTGGAGAGAAATCTTTTCATGGAAAGTGTCATGATGCAATGGAAATTTTTCAGACAAGCAGGACAGAGATCAATGACTTAGTTCTAGATTTATTATGTTCATCCTTTTCCAATATTATTGAGTCCCCACCACGTGTCTTGTTATGTACTGAGGATGTAAAAGGATCTAATTCCTTTATCTGAAGAGAAAGACAATAAAAGCAACAGGTAGAAAATAATATGAAATGTACTGTAATGGAGGAAAAGTTTTCTATGATGCTAAAGGAAAAGAAGCCTAAAGTTGTAGGAAAGGGAAAGGAGAGAGTGCACAGCAACTTTCCAAGAAAGCTGATGCTTAAAGCAAATATTTGAGAATGAATGGAAGTTTATTGCACAGCAAATGGGGGGGTGGGGGATTTGTTCTGGGCATGAGCAACATTATTTACAAAAGCAAAGAGATGTAAATCTGTATGAGACAAGGAATAGTGGTATTTCCTTACTGTTGAAATATAAAATAGAAAGTGGGAAGTAATGGTATGGGAGAAGAGCTGAAGAGTGTGTACTTTATACTGAAAATGAAGCAAGGTCATTAAATCTTTTAAAATATGGGACATGTGCTAATATTCATGTATTATGTTTAATACAGAGCATATGCTAAATTCTTTGCTAATTATAGAGGATACACAAAGCTGAAGTGTGTTATCTGCCTTCCATAAGTTCCCTGTCTATTGGAAAAGCCACATAAATAAACAACAGCAATGCCTTGTGATAAATGTTTTTAGGAAGGCAAATATAACATGCTTGTGTTATGGAAGAAGAATAGAATATGGGAAATTATGACAATGAGAAAGAGAACAGTTCATTTAAGGACTTGCAAGTAGTTGTATAGTGATTTGAGGGGTGGGAAACAGTAAGGACAACAGAGAATGAGCCTGGAGAATAGTTAGGGCCAGATCAGGAAGGTCTATTTTGCCGTATTAAGGAGACTGTGTTTTATTCTGAAATCAATCACAAACTGTGAAAAGAGAAATCTAGAAGGTACAGCACTATTCATGATACAGGAGGGAAGGGAAGAGGATGCACATTTTATGTGTTTGAGCAATTGGAATGATGAGGTCTTTAACTGAGATAGGAAATAAATGATACAGAGTCATGTTATTAGGGAAGTGCACTGACTGAAACCATCCACCCTGGCCAGGCACCATAGTAACCATTTGCTTGAGTTGTTTTAGGAGAGCAGATCCTGGTAAGGAACAGGGAATTAATAAGCCACCACCAACTGGGAAAGTTGGGGAAAGGTCAAAGGAGACACCACATGCCCGACCACCTCCCAGAATCCTTCTCGCTGGCATCCATCTTGGCCGATAAAGACAACCTGGAAACTAATCCCATCACCATAAAACTGGTGGGACTGTGAGCCATGAGGCAGAACAGTTCTCCTGGGTTCCCTTACCCTACTGCTCTCTGCCTAGGCGCCCTTTCCCAATAAAATCCCTTGCTTTGTCAGCACATGTGTCTCCTTGGTCAATTCATTTCTGAGTGCTAGACAAGAGCCTGGTTTCGGGCCCTGGAAGGGGTCACCCTTCCTGCAATAATTTTAGGAACAGGAAAAGAAAAGCCATTGCATATGGGCTTTACACTTATCTCTGTGTTCCTTTTATTTTTTTCTCTCTTCTTTTCTTTCTTATCTTTATCCTATAGAAGCTTCCTGCCTTCTGCCCCACTTTGCAATTCTATGGGCCCTTAAGAATGGAGACTGACTGCTTCCTGAAATTTAATGTTTGCTTTTATCTTAATTATCATCTTTAATCATTTTTAAACATTAAAGCATTTTAGAGATATGGTCTTCTCTTTTGACTGCATAGCATGTAGGATCTTAGTTCCTCAACCAAGAATCAAACCCACACCCTCTACCTTGGAAGTGGGGAGTCTTAGCCACTGAGCCACCAGGGAGTCCTATATTTAAGCATTTTAAGATGGTCACATTGGTTACATAAGGCCAGGCCTTGGTTGTTGGAATGTGAATAGAGAAAGAAGAAAATGTGCAATAAAAATGAATACTTGGAAAATAGTTCTGATTTTTTTCAACACAAGAAAATCTTATTTATGACTTATTTTGAAATAGAAGGGTTTCATACATTGTTTTCCCCAAAGATCATCTCTTCACTAGACAGAATCCCTAGGAAATTACTTCTAAAAATCAAAACTAAATGAAACCAAAACTACAACAGAAACAGAAAAAAGTCACATTATAAAAGTGTGACTCTATATTCTAAAATTCACATTGTAAAATGGTGGTATTTATAAATTCTCATAAGCAGATGGCCATTTTGAGCATTGACTGGCTTGATGTTAATGACACAGTTGTCTCACCTCTCTACCTTTAAGAATCTGTCCTTGACCAGCATGAAAGCAACTTTGGAACAGAGAACTCTGATTAATACATTTGTGTAGTTATGTCCTATAGGCCAGATTCCCACTACAACTCATGGAACAGTGAAATCTGTGGATGAAGATACAGCCCTAGGGCTATGGGCTCAGAACCTCAATCATAGCCAGCCTTTGAGAAAGAGTCTTACAATTTGTGCTTATTTCTTTTTAAGTAGCTGGGTTTTTCAGGAAGCAGCAAAAAACATGTTCTACTTTGTTCTATTTTCTAAAGGAAAGAGAGGAGTTCCCAGATTCTAAGCAGTAAACTTCTATTCCTAATCCTGCAGAAAGCCCTTGGAAAGGATGATTGTTAAACCAACCAGTTGTTTTGTTTTCGAAGCCTTTAGGAAACGGTGGCTTTATTCATAACACTTTCCACTGAAGCAGCACCAACGTCCATAGCAACTTGCTCACACAAAGCTCCTGTTAAACAGAAGAGAGTCAGGGAAGAGAAAGCTCCACTACAAGAAGGTGAAGGTGACTTCACAACCACAGGCATCCTTGGGCTCTACTCAGTGGCATAGGGGAATAAAGACTTCATAGTGAGCTTTTGACACCCCGAGAGTGGCTTTGGGAGTTCTTATTATTCAAGCAAAATAGTAAAACAATTATTTTCCCTTGGTAATGATTAACACAGGCCATTGAACAAGAAGGAGCTCTTAAGACTACAATGTGCTCTCTCAGTTCTTGTAGAAGTTTTCTTTTCTCTAATAAATGCCCAGTATAACCACTTGTGCTGCTACCCGGTAAAGTCATGTTGTAATCCTCATGAATGATGCTCGAGACAGCACCGGTCTCATGCCATCTCTGCACTGTCTCACGTGGGCAGCAGGGAGATACTCAAAGCTGGAGACTTGTAAAGGAAAAAAAAAATTATTATTCAGCTGAGATGTTGCTCATATGTCTATGTATAATAATAGTGTTCTCTTTTCCTATATGTATTTTCAAAGGCATAAATGACACAACACTGAGTTAGTGCGGGGTACGTGAATGCCCTCTTGATGTTTAATTACAGGAAGTGTTCCCTGAAATGAGCCAGCGTATCTTGTGAATCCCACAGCTTTCGTTTAGTGCTGTCTCTGCCTCGCTGCTGCTGAGGTGCTGTGATCTTATTCATTGCCCTATACCAAAATGCTGTGTGCAATTTTCTGCTCTGCCTCGTAAGGATGATTTAGCCATTGTTCGTTTAGGTCAAAGTTAATTTAATTGCCCCTACAGTTGATGCATCGTAATACATATGTTAGTAGTCATGGCACCCTGCTTAGGGGACCCTTTGGGTTATTTAGTGTCAGCCCATTTCACCTGCATAGGCTCAGGAAGTTTCACCCCTTCACAAAAGCACTGTGCACTCATTAATTCTTATAGTGCTCTTGAGTGTGAAGCAGATTATTTTCATAGCAGCAGCAGCAGCAGTACTAGAAGAAGTAGCATTTCCCAGCATCCTTCTATGTGTGGAGACTTCTTTGCGAAATAAAAGATCCAGATACCTGCTAAATGTCAAACTTCTTTGTTAAGTTTTTATCAGCGTATAGTTGATTTACAATTTTTCAGGTGTACAGCAAGGTGATTCAGTTATATATACGTATATATACAGCCACATATATATGTATTTTTCCAGATTCTTTTCCATTACAGGTTATTACAAGATATTGAATATAGTTCCCTGTGCTATACAATAGATCCTTATTATTTACCTATTTTATATATAGTAGTGTGTATACATTAATCCTAAATTCCAAATTTATTCCCCTCCTTTTGGTAACCATAAATTTGTTTTCTCTGTCAGTCTATTTCTGTTTTGAAAATAAGTTCATTTGAATCCTTCTTTTAGATTCCATATACTAGAGATGTCATATATTTGTTTTTCTCTGACTTACTTCATTTAGTACAATAATTTCTAGTTTCATCCATGTTGCTTCAAATGGCATTATTTCTTTTTATAGCTAAGTAATATTCCATTGTATGTATATACCGTGCTATGCTGTGCTTAGTTGCTCAATTGTGACTCTTTGCGACCCCATGGACTATAGCTTGCCAGGCTCCTCTGTCCATGGGGACAAGGCAAGAATACTGGAGTGGGTTACCATGCCATCTTCCAGAGGATCTTCCCAACTTAGGGATCAAACCCAGGTCTCCTGCATTGCAGGCAGATTCTTTACCAGCTGAGCTACCAGAGAAGCCCATGTATATACTACATCTTCTTTAACCATTCATCTGCTGAAGGATACTTGGATTGCGTCCATGTCTTGGCCATTGTAAATAGTGTTGCTATGAACATCAAGGTGCAAGTATCTTTCTGAATTAGTTTTCTCTGGAAGACCAGAATTGATAGTTCTGGATCATATGGTAGTTCTAGTTTTTAAGGAAACTCCAAACTGTTTTCCATATTAGCTATACCAATTTATATTCCCAACAGTGTAGCAGAGTTCCCTTTTCTTTCTTTTTTTTTTAAATTTATTTATTTATTTATTTATTTTTTAAATTATAATACTGTATTTGTTTTGCCATACATTGACACGAATCAGCCATAGGTGAACACAATCTCCCAATGCTGAAGCCCCCTCCCACCTCCCACCCCACATCCTCTACTTGAATCATCCTGTGCATCAGCCCCATGCATCCTGCATCCTACATTGAACATAGATTGGCGCTTCGTTTCTTACAGGAAAATATACATGTTTCATTGCCATTCTCCCAAACCATCCCACCCTTTCCCTCTCCCTCAGAGTCCAAAAGTCCACTCTATACCTCTGTGTCTGTTTGTTGTCTCACATATAGGGTCATCATTACTGTCTTCTAAATTCCATATATATGTGTCAGTATACTGTATTGGTGTTTTTTCTTTCTGGCTTACTTCACTCTGCATAATCGGTTCCAGTTTCATCCATCTCATTAGAACTGAGTCAAATTTATTTACTACTTGCAGAATTTTGAAGATGGCTATTCTGACTGATCTGAGGTGATACCTTATTTATTGTATTTTTGATTGGCATTTCTCTAATAATTGAGCATCTTTTACTTGTAGCATCAAACTGCTTTCATCTCAGCCTTACAGTTGGTTGAAATTCTGTATTAGTTTCTTGCTGCACTGGACACTCCAGTGCTTAGAAAACAGTTACTTCCTTTATATATTTGCAAGTATAACCATTATACTATCCCCCTTATGGTGATCACAATCACCCAGGCATTATTTCTGAGCATAGCATAATCTACTTTTAGTTATAGTTTCTAGGAAGGGGTTTGGTTTGAAATATTGTGAGGAGAATGATGGAGTTCTCTAACATTACATCTAAGTTACTATAATCTCATTCAATTTCTAGCACATATGTGAATGCTAAGGAGAGCAAATGAATTGCCTAAGATCCTCCCACTAATTAGTGTCAGAGATGGTGACAAGCTGGACTTCCAGAATTCCCTGTCCTTTTACCCCCACAGCTCTCCAGAGATCATGACTAAATGCTGTGGAAACCTTAGATCCCAGGAGCAATACCCTAATATTTTTAGGCAGATGTGTTTTGCTACAAACGTTTAACTACATAATACTGAGTACTTAGCTGGCACAGTGGTAAAGAATCCACCTGCTGATGCAGGAGATGAAGATTCAATTCCTGGATGGGAAGATACCCTGGAATAGAAAATGGCAACACACCCCAGTATTCTTGCTTGAGAAATCCCATGGACAGAGGAGCCTGGTGGTCTACAGTCCATGGGGTCACAAAGACTCAGACACGACTGAGCAACTGAGTGCATACAGCTTGGGGGATACTCAGGTAGGACTAGAAATATAGACAGAAAAGTTATATTGAGTCCCTGTGTTCATAGAAATCTTTATGTTAAGCCATAATGCTAGCACCCAGGGCCATTTGATATTTTTAGATGTGTCTGGAAGAAGTTGTACTCCTGAAAAAAAAAAAATCCTCTCTTTTGTTAAGCAGAATTAAAGGTAGAGGATAAAGACCATTTTTAGTGAACCTGAAACATGTAAGGATAAATTAATTACTTTAGAATATAATCTACAAAATAGGTAAATATGCAGATGGGATGACAACATAAGTAATTAGTTTTCAATAAATAATGAAATTAAAACCAAAATGTCTTTTTATTAGCTGCAAACTGGGGGAATAAATGCATGTAGTAGGGGGTACAGAATAGACAAAGAGAACAATGAAAGTGACATACTGGAATTAATCATTTCTTTTCTAATTTATTAGAACTGCTTCCTGTGGGAGATGAGATTTCAAGACCTGTTTGAGTGATGAAGAAAAGGAATTTGTCAGGGAGAATCAAAAGTTTTGTGAGAGAAAGCAATTTGCCCAAGGTCACTTAACCAGCCAATGTCAGAGTAGGGAATTAAACACACTGAAAAGAAATGAATGTTTCTATAGTGAGTCTCTTATAAAAGCACCTTCAAGCAGATGTCAAGAATTTTCTCCAGGAGGTAGACGAGAATTACAGTGACCTTCATGAAATTACGCATTTTGTCTCAAAGAAAAGGAACTTTTAGACTTCTCAACTGAGAAACCTGGGTTCCTAGGGCAGATCTAAACCTCCTTTCTTTATTGTCCATGAAAATGCTTTCCAAATCTCTATTGAACCTAGAGCAAGACAGAAATATCCATCTAAAGAAGATGAAAATTTAGTTTACTTAACTCTTCATCTGAGGAATGTAATACTTATCTTTCCTCTTGAAAATAAGAGTAATAAATGAATGCAAACATTCATAGTCAAATGTCCTTCAAGAATCTCTCCCACAAGGAAACCTACATTACATATGTAAATAGATAGCCAATAGAAATTTGCTATATGACTCAGGGAGCTCAAACGGGCTGGGCAACAACCTGAGGGGTGGAGTAGGGAGGGAGAGGGAGGTGGGAGGGATGTTCAAGTTGGATGGGACATGGGTAAACCTATGACTTATTCTTGTTGATGTTTAAATACTGTAAAGCAATTATCCTTTAATTAAAAATAAATAAATTAAAAAAAAAGAGAATCTCTCCCAACTAATTAACCTGGGTAAGAATAGAGCAGAGCAAGTAGCATGGCTAAGCACATTAATGCCAACTCTGAGAAAAATTTCTTTCAATTAGTCATATCACCTAGACTTGAAAAGGCACTTTCCTTATGAGATCTCCATCCTTCCTAGGACCTAGTCATTCTTGTCTGCTTGTCCTCATAGCAGCATGCCTACGTGATTGTATTACTTTTCCCCACTCAACTCTCTTTACCCTACTCCAGTGAAACCTCTATGAAGGCACAAACTGTGTAACTATGGCCACTGTAGGAACCCTAGCAGTCAGAATAGGACATTTGCTGAACAAATATATGTCTGTGTGCTCAGTTGCTTCAGTTGTGCACGACTCTTTGTGACCCTATGGTCTGTAATCTGCCACTCTCTTCTGTCCATGGGATTCTCCAGGCAAGAATACTGGAGGGGTAACCATGACCTGCTCCAGGGGCTCCTCCTGACCCAGGAATTGAACCTGCATCTCTTGTTTGCAGGCAGATTCTTTACCTGCTGAGCCACTAGGGAACCCTTAAATAAATGTCTAACAAGTGCCATAAAATACTTAAAGTAATTTTTCCTTTGTTTAAAAAAAAAAACACAAAATGTGAAATCACTGAATAAAAACAGAGGGTAAACAAGTGGTGATTTTTATAATAAAGCATTTCATCATTAGTGAAGATGGTAGTTATTAAAGGCTGCAAGTTGTATATTATGAATAGTATCTTCTTACACATGTGTGACATATAGGATTCAAGCTGAAGGATACACACTGAGGCTTCAGTTGAGATCCACAGTTCCAGAGATCATGCAGTAAGAATCACTGACAGGAGTTACTGATCACAAAATAGCCAGTGTGATACTTTTAAACCATACATCATTTCACACTTTTTCACTACTTATAAAGCATCTAATGATATTGCAGGTGTGTAATCCAGAATCCTCACAATGGCTCAGAAGCTCCTACATAAGCTATTCCTGCTTATCTTTCAGAATTGATCTACCATTTTAATTAATGCGCTTGTAATTTCTCAGTTCGATGGGCCATCTTTCTGTCACTCAGATGACTCACCTTGGTGCCTAACTCAAGGCCTTTGTACTCATAATTTTTCTGCTGAGAAAGTTCTTACCACAAATCTCCATATGGCCAGCTCCTTCTCAACGTCTAGGTTTTCACCCAAATGCCTTGGAATCTTCATTGCTTATTTTGTCTCATTTAGCCCACTTTAGTTACTCTATTATAGGATACCTTTAATTTATTTTTACACAGCACTATTTGAAGTTATATTATTCATTTTCTTGCTTATTCATTATGTGACATGGCTCGTTAAAATAAAAGTGCTAAAAGAGAAGCTGTGTTTTTCCTGTTCATCTCTATATCCCCTGTGTTTAGTTACTGGATGTAATAAATATATATTGAGAGGACTAACAATTCCAGAGTTTTACCATGCCGAGAGGATGAGGCTGGTCAGGAGCCTTCAGGGGATGAATACAATTCACAGGGCAGAAGAAATGCCAGTGGCATATAAACAGACAGTGAGAACACTTCAGCTGGCTGGTTCCAGAGCTTCAGTGTGGAGGTCATGACCTTCCCAATTAAACAGTAAACTTCTTAAAGTCAGAGAACTAAATCTTAATCATCTTCATAACCCCAGATCCCAGCAAAATGTGTAAGTTATGTTCACTTCAGTTCAGTCACTCATTCGTGTTCAACTCTTGGCGACTACAGGAATCACAGCATGCCAGGCCTCTCTGTCCATCATCAACTCCAAGAGTTTACCCAAACTCATGTCCATCAAGTCAGCGATGCCATCCAGCAATCTTATGCTCTGTCATCCCCCTTCTCCTCCTGCCCTCAATCCCTCCCAACATCAGGGTCTTTTATAATGAGTCAGCTCTTTGTATGAGGTGGCCAAGTATTGGGGTTTCAGCTTCAGCATAATTTCTTCCAAAGAACACCCAGGGTTGATCTCCTTTTAGGATGGACTGGTTGGGTATCCTTGCAGTCCAAGGGACTCTCCAAGAGTCTTCTCCAACATCACAGTTCAAAGTATCAATTCTTTGGTGCTCAGCCTTCTTCACAGTCCAACTCTCACATCAATACACAACTACTGGAAAAACCATAGCCCTGATTAGACGGACCTTTGTTGGCAAAGTAATGTCTCTGCTTTTCAATATGCTATCTAGAGTGGTCATAACTTTCCTACCAAGGAGTAAGCATCTTTAAATTTCATGGTTGCAATCAAAATCTGCAGTGATTTTGGAGCCCCCAAAATAAAATCTGTCACTGTTTTCACTGTTTCCCCATCTATTTGCCATGAAGTTGGTGGGACCAGATGCCATGATCTTAGTTTTCTGAATGGTGAGCTTTAAGCCAACTTTTTCACTCTCCTCTTTAACTTTTATCAGGAGGCTTTTTAGTTCTTCACTTTCTGCCATAAGGGTGGTGTCATCTGCATATCTTAGGTTATTGATATTTCTCCCAGCAATCTTGATTCCAGCCTGTGCTTCTTCCAGCCCAGCGTTTCTCATCATATACTCTGCATATAAGTTAAATAAGCAGGGTGACAATATACAGCCTTGACATACTCCTTTTCCTATTTGAAACCAGCTTGTTGTTCCATGTCCAGTTCTGACTGTTACTTCCTGACCTGCATATAGGTTTCTCAAGAGGCAGGTCAGGTGGTCTGGTATTCCTATCTCTTTCAGGATTTTCCACAGTTTATTGTGACCCACACAGTCAAAGGCTTTGGCAGAGTCAATAAAGCAGAAATAGATGTTTTTCTAGAACTCTCTTGCTTTTTCCATGATCCAGCAGATATTGGCAATTTGATCTCTGGTTCCTCTGCCTTTTCAAAAACCAGCTTGAACATCTGGAAGTTCATGGTTTACGTATTGCTGAAGCCTGTCTTGGAGAATTTTGAGCATTACTTTACTACAATGTGAGATGAGTGTAATTGTGTGGTAGTCTGAGTATTCTTTCACATTGCCTTTCCTTGGGATTGGAATGAAAACTGACCTTTTTCCAGTCCTGTGGCCACTGCTGAGTTTTCCAAATTTGCTGGCATATTGAGTGCAGCACTTTCACAGCATCATCTTTCAGGATTTGAAATAGCTCAACTGGAATTCCATCACCTCCACTAGCTTTGTTTGTACTGATGTTTTCTAAGGCCCACTTGATTTCACAATCCAGGATGTCTGGCTCCAGGTGAGTGATCACACCATCGTGATTATGTGGGTCGTGAAGATCTTTTTGTACAGCTCTGTATTCTTGCCATCTCTTCTTAATATCTTCTGCTTCTGTTAGGTCCAGACCATTTCTGTCCTTTATTGAGCCCATATTTGCATGAAATGTCCCCTTGGTATCTCTCATTTTCTTGAAGAGATCTCTAGTCTTTCCCATTCTGTTGCATTGATCACTGAGGAAGGCTTTCTTATCTCTTCTTGCTATTCTTGGAACTCTGCATTCAGATACTTGTATATTTCCTTTTCTCCTTTGCTTCTCTCCTTTTCACAGCTATTTGTAAGGCCTCCCCAGACAGCCATTTTGCTTTTTGCATTTCTTTTCCATGAGGATGGTCTTGATCCCTGTCTCCTGTACAATGTCATGAACCTCCTTCCATAGTTCATCAGGCACTCTGTCTATCAGATCTAGTCCCTTAAATCTATTTCTCACTTCCATTGTATAATCATAAGGGTTTTGATTTAGGTTATACCTGAATGGTCTAGTGATTTTCCTTACTTTCTTCAATTTCAGTCTGAATTTGGCAATAAGGAGTTCATGATCTGAACCACAGTCAGCTCTGAGTCTTGTTTTTGATGCCTGTATAGAGCTTCTCCATCTTTGGCTGCAAAGAGTATAATCAATCTGATTTTGTTGTTGACCATCTGTCCATGTGTAGAGTTTTCTCTTGTGTTGTTGGAAGAGGGTGTTTGCTATGACCAGTGCGTTCTTTGCAAAACTCTATTAGCTTTGCCCTGCTTCATTCCTTACTCCAAGGCCAAATTTGCCTGTTACTCCAGGTGTTTCTTGACTTCCTACTTTTGCATTCCAGTCCTCTGTAATGAAAAGGACATCTTTTTTGGGTGTTAGTTCTAAAGGTCTTGTAGGTTCTTCATAGAACCATTCAGCCCCAGCTTCTTCAGCGTTATTGGTTGGGGCATAAGTTTGGATTACTGTGATACTGAATGGTTTACCCTGGAAACGAACAGAAATCATTCTGTCATTTTGAGATTCCATCCAAGTCCTGCATTTCAGATTCTGTTCTTGACCATGATGGCTACTTCATTTATTGTAAGGGATACCTGCCCACAGTAGTAGATATAATGGTCATCTGAGTTAAGTTCACTCTTTCCAGTTCATTTTAGTTCGCTGATTCCTAGAATGTTGATGTTCACTCTTGCCATCTCCTGTTTGACCACTTCCAATTTGCCTTGATTAATGGACCTAACATTTCAGGTTCCTATGCAATATTGCTTTTTACAATATTGGACCTTTGCTTCTGTCACCAGTCACATCCACAACTGGGTATTGTTTTTGCTTTGGCTCTACCCCTTCATTCTTTCTGGAGTTATTTCTCCCTGATCTCCAGTAGCATATTGGGGACTTACTGACCTGTGGAGTTCCTCTTTCAGTATCCTATAGTTTTGCCTTTTCATATTGTTCATGGGGTTTTCAAGGCAAGAATACTGATGGTAGGCTTTCAATAAATGATTACTGAAATGAATTAGCTGACTTCTTTTAATTAGCATAAAATAGTGTACTTGTTTCCAGTCTTAAGCCCAAAAGATACTTCTTTCATTTCCCCCTTATTCAAGGAAAGCTCCTTTTCATGAGTTGCCAGCAAAGGATTGTGCCTAAAATCAAGGCACACAGGTGCTGCAGTGTGAACATGCTCTGGCTCATTTTATCACCTGAGTTGGTGTCTCATAAGTTTATCAGCTGTACTTTATGAGTGATTTTGCTGGAGGTCCTCTTAACCATGTATGCTTGAAGATGACCTTTGAATTTATTTTTCATAAAAGCTTAAAAGGCTGACTATCTGGACAGTTTGTTCAGGAAACAAAAGGGACCTTAACCTTAGTTGTACCTGTCACCAGGATGGCTGGTCTACAGTGCTATCATCCTCAGGGAGAGAGGCCCTGAAATTTCAAAGGCGCCCAAAGGCTTCCATGGCATTTCAGGTGGCAGAGACATTTGATCTAAAGGTACTTATGTCAGACATGAAGTGTAAGGGTATGAGGTTACTCTTGCTTCCTCTGAGTGAATATAAAAGGTACGGATTTAGAACTAGAAGTAAGAAGGGAAATAACTTATCATTTGCAAAAAGAATGCAACAGCTGCCAGCATACTAAATAGAAATTAAATACAGTTCACAGCAACTGCTTATGGAGGAATGGGTGATGTGAATTTGGCTGCTGACATATTCTTTAACCTCTTTAAAGAGGGTGATAGATTAATTTTTCCCTTCAAAAGATGTAGCAGCTTCCCTCCCCCCATTTATGCCTATAAAACTAATGGATTATTCAATACATCTCTGGTCATAGGTTTAAATTAAGATGTGCATGTGTGTTTGAAGATATTTTTCTGGGTCTGAACTTAAATATGCTGGTGAAAACAGGAAGTGAAGGAGCAACCTTTTTCTCTCTGACTTGATAAATGAGGGGGATGAATAAGGAGGGTGAGTGGGATGCAAAATGAAGGAAGGTCTGGGTATTTGGCCATGGAAATAGCCCTGGTTTTTGGCTTTGTCCCCTTTTTATGTCTAAAAGGTATGAAAAAGAAAGAAAAAGGAAAATAGGAAAGAAGTGTGGATATATTCCCACAGTGGTAGTTACAACTCAAATTCAGAGATGTTTGGGTCTAGACCTTATTATGTCATAATGTGAAAACTAAAGTTATTACCTTTTCTAGGGATTAGTACAATCCTTATTTTAAAGTGGGGAAAAGGATGATAATTTTTCCCTGAGTATCCTTCCAAAAGTGTCTAAGAGAGGCTGGGTCTCTAATAACCAGGGGTGATGACTGAACAAGGATCTTATGGCGGCTCATGTCAATAACACAGCCTGGAGAAAATGCTGGTTATAAAACAGTGTCACTTGAACAGTACACACTGATGAAAGTGATTTTATTTTGAAGTCTGTCAGACATGTCTGACCCAGAAACTAAAATCTAGAAGGTTGACACCTGGACCTAGGAGAGGGTCAAAATGACTCATGAGCAAGTGAGATTCAGGGGCAAAGTGGTGTTGTTTAAAGGTACCATTCTTACTCTTAAAAAAAATTTTTTTTTTTTTAGTATAATTGACATTTTAGTTTAAGGTATAAATGTAATTATTTGTTATCTGTATACTTTGCAAAATGATCACCACAATAAGTTTAGTTAACACTGTTGGTAATATGTATAGTTAAATTTACATTACATGGTAAAATATATAGTGACAAAACTTTTGTTTCCTGCCATGAGTACTTTTAAGATTTGCTCACTTAGCAACTTTCAAATACAGTATTATTGACTATCACTATGTTGTACATTACATTCCCATGACTTATCTACTTTATAACTGGAAATTTGCACTTTCTGACGACTCCTCACTATTTCATCCACCCCACTACAGATATTATGTTAGAAAGTGAGTGAAAGCTGCTGGTCAGACCAGTAGAATAAGCCACAGGTTGATGCTGTAATCAACTGCTGATTTCTTTTACCAGCCTTTGGTGGTGGTGGCAGTTTAGTTGCTAAGTTGTGTCCAACTCTTGAGATCCCATGGACTGTAGCCTGCCAGGCTCCTCTATCTAAGGGATTTTCCAGGCCAGAATACTGGAATGGGTTGCCATTTAGTCTCAAGCAAATATTAACTGAATATTTATGTTCAGTTAAACCTCTGATCTCAAAGAGTTTAACATATGGTAGACAAAGTATCTCAAATATCACAGCAACTACAATACATATGAAGGATAAGGACCACAGGAGAAAGGACAGACTTAGGCCACCACAATGACATCATAAAGTAAAATTCTACAGCTGTTTCTGGTTACAGAGATTAATTCCAGGAGAAGTGAAATGAACAATGAAAATCTAAAGAAGAGATTCTTCCTGCAGGTTTTAAGACTGAGAAACATCTGAAAATAGAGGAGAAGGGAAAAAGGTAATGAGGAAGAGGGAGCCTAACTAAAAGCAACAGACTGAGGAAGCATGATAGAAACTATCAGGATGGCTACTCTTCAGGGCTTAGGTGAATGAACCACTTTGGGCTCACAAATCATCATTAAATGAAAGCTGCCTGTATAAGTGCTAAGTCGCTTCAGTCATATCTGACTTTTGCAACCCCATGGACTGTAGCCTGCCAGGTTCCTCTATCCATGGAATTCCCCAGGCAAGAATACTGGAATGGGTTGCCCTGCCCTTCTCCAGGGAATCTTCTTGATTCAGGCATCAAACCTGCATCTCTTATATATCCTGCATTGGCTGGTGGGTTCTTTAGCACTAGTGCCACCTGAGAAGCCCCTAAATGAAATCTATCTGACTTCAAAACAACATGTGTGGTTAACACTGAGTTTGAATTCTTACACAACATGCTTTAGCTCTTCTTGGAGAAGTTATGCAAACACCATTTTATTCATTTGGAAAATAGTTATTATGTTATTCAAGGATTTATTATAATGTAAATGTGCTAATGTAAGAAACAAAATAAGAACTTACAAAAGGATAGCTGTTAGCATGCATCATGCCATCATCTGGTTATACATATTCTTTTCATTAAATAAGGAAAAAACACCAAACTTGCTTACTTTATTTCAAATAATTAAGAAATCTAGAAGACCTAAAAAGACATAGTAATGACATCTACAAGGAAAAAAAAAAGTCAGGGGTAACAAGCAATAAATATTAACAGAAGCAAGGTCAACTAGGATAATAAGAACGGTTTTATTAGGCAGGAATGTAAATGGCTTCCTATTTCATGCAGGCTAATTAGAGAGCTTGTGGATAAATGAGATGAACAAGAAATAATTTCTGAATATTCTTCTTTGTTTAAGTGATGAAACATTAAACTGTTTGATTGGCTACTTTAAAAGGAGGAGGAATCTTGAAAAGCAAAATGTCCATTTTCATTCTGGATTAATGATTCACTATCCAAGTGTGAAATTAGATAAATACACACTCCTTCATGCAGAGCTAAAATTTGAAATGCCTAGGGATTTTTGACAGTGTTACACAGCATCTCTGTTTTCCCCTTTCTGATTATTTTCCATAATTTGCAGGCTGGTGTCAAAATGTTTGTCATCATGACAGAGAAAAAGAGAGAAAAGAGAAAGATTTTATTATTCACCGAAAGCGTACTGCACATCACATCCAAAGCTCTTTGCTTCCTTGATAAAGCAGATGAAAAACAGAAATGAACTTTTGTGTAAAGCAAGATGACCTTCTGTTTTAGTTATTCTTGAAAAGATCTCACATAAGCCTTTCTTAAGAGAGAGAGAGAGAGAATATCTTTATTCACTGACTCATCTTCTCTACTTTATCAACATTGTTCAGTAGAAATTGCAGTAACTGATTTAAAGGGGGAAAAAAAGTAAGAATACAATGAATACTGAATTCTCAAGAAACTTTTAACAAAAACTCTATCTGCCAACTATTTGTCATGGAGAACCACAGTACAATTAATGATCTGACTTTATGTACATTTACTGCAATTTGTTTTGTCAAAGATCTTTTTACTAACTCCCTTCAAAGTTTTGATGTCAGCTAAGAAGTTCTGCAGCACTAAGGATATTCTCAGAGAAGAGTAAGCAACCACACTGTCAGTTCAATCATGAACCAGAAAGATGCTTGGTTTCTGCTATGCAGGGATTTTATGATGCTCCTGAACATTCTCACATGCCTTGGAAGGGAGAAAAAAATGTAACAATGCCAGAATATGAGTATTCAGGGAAAAAAAAATAAACCCTGTATATCATAGGGCCACAACTTGATCTGGTATGCATAGCAGTCTTCTGGTTTATGTTATGCAATGACAGAAAAGCCTACATGCTCAATCTAAGAAACAGGGTGAAGAATCCTTACCCTGGATATAGAATCAAATCCTGTGAGATCTGCTGGAATTTGATAATAAACATTTACAGTCCTTATTGATTCAATATTCCATTTGACGCACTTGGATAAAGCCAACATTGCCCAGCTGTTTCACAATAAGGTGGCTAGGGAAGCAGAGGAGCATTGAAGAATCCCCAACAAAGAGCTGACATTTCAGCAAATTTGAAAGGGCACACTGGATGACCCAGAAAATGCCATTCCCGCAAATGCAAGAACAGTTGTCTCCAGGCCAGGGGAGTCTTCTGGCATCTGAAAAGCACATAGGTACAACTGGCCTCTGCTGCACTTCTAACAGGGGAAACACACAGGGAAGCAGTCCAATGTACTTGGAAAAGTGGGTAGAAAGTCTTGCTTTAAATTACTCACAGTTTTTAAAAAGTCAAAATGCATCACTTATTGAATTTTCAACTTCTAAGAAGGAATTTTTCTCTAGGGAAAGCTGTCAGCTCATGTATTGTATTTCAAAGGTCTCGGCAAATCCATGTTTTTCTTGACAGCAGTATCAGGACTGGTGTGAATGACATAACTTTCATTTTTCTTATGGGGAATCAAGAAGGTGAGGAATAACAAGTAAAGTGACACTGAGTGTGTTACTCTCTCAGTCACGTCTGACTCTTCATGACCCCATGGATAGTAGCCCACCAGGCTCCTCTGTCCATGGGATTCTTCAGGCAAGAATACAGGAGTGGGTTGCCATTTCTTTCTCCAAGGGCTCTTCCTGACCCAGGGATCAAACCCAGGTCTCCTGCATTGCAAGCAGATTCTTTACCATCTGAGCCACCAGGGAAACCCATGTTTGAGTGGCTATGAGATTACATTCTGGTTTCTACCCCTTGTTACTGACTCAACTTATTCCTTAAATGCAATAGACAAAGCTTTCCATAGTCATCATCTTAAGAACAGCATGGTTTAGATTTCACATTTCTAAAGCCCCTTTTATTTCTCTGGATCAATTTTGACTAATACACTTAGATAAAGGAGAAGTCAGTGGCTCATTCAAAGCCAACCAGTAAGAAATAGACTTATTTGACATCACTAGAGGCAAACTTCCAGTTAAAGAATATATCAAATGCCAAAGCTGGTAACGCTTCTTTTTGTCTGTGCTTCTCTGGTGATTGAGTGACAACATCAATTCCCTGTTCAGAGAGTAGCTAAGTAGATGGTTCACAGCATTTGGTGCTCACATCCTAAAGCAAAAGGAGGAGTGTGGAGAAGTCGACAAAGACATCTCACCCTCAGTCATGCCTTATGCCTAACAGAAATCCTTACAGCCTCTGGCTTCCTATCATTTTTATTTCCATTCTGTGGAGAGGAGATAGCTGGCAGAAGAGTTCAGTTACACAAATGACTGAAGATATTTAAAACAGTCTGGCTAGACTCAGTCTAGAAATCAATGTCCTCAGGTTTTGACTGTTGGTGAGTCAAATATTTTTTTAAAAGAATGAAATACTGCCATTTGCAGCAACATGGATCCAGAGAATATTATGTTCAGCAAAATGTCAGACAAAGACAATTACTCTATGATATCACTTATATGTAGAATATAAAAAATAATATGAGTGACTGTATATGTAAAACAGAACCAGACTCACAGAGAAAGCAAACTTGTGCTTACCAAAAGCATGGAGAAAAGGCAGAAGGACAGATTAGCATTAAGGGATTAATGGATAAAAATTACTATATATAAAATGGATAAGCAACAAGGATATATTGTATAACACAGATTTACACCCATCAACTTGTAATAACCTATAATGGAGTACAGTCTGCAAAAATACTGAATCACTATGCTGTATATCTTTAATATAATATTGTAAATCAACTACATTTCAATTTTAAAAGTTTCTGCTCTCCTCCAGTAGATTTTATTTTAATACAAACTAGTAAAATATCATATGCAGGAATTATACATTTAGTATTTGTCACCATAAATCATTTACACAGTGTCAGCAACAGAGAGGAAAATTAGGGCATGTAATATACTACATCGCAGAACTTTCAACTTGGAAAATATATACCTAGAATTTTTAGCATTCTCTTAAAAAGATCTCTTTTAAAACATAGTTTTTATGGCATGTCAGAAAGCAACAGTTAGAACTGGACATGGAACAACATATTGGATCCAAATAGGAAAAGGAGTACTTCAAGGCTATATATTGTCACCCTGCTTATTTAACTTCTGTGCAGAGTACATGATGAGAAATGCTGGGCTGGAAGAAGCACAAGCTGGAATCAAGCTTGGAGAAAAATATCAATAACCTCAGATATGCAGATGACACCACCCTATGGCAGAAAGTGAAGAGGAACTAAAAAGCCTCTTGATGAAAGTGAAAGAGGAGATTGAAAAAGTTGGCTTTAAGCTCACCATTCAGAAAACTAAGATCATGGCATCTGGTCCTGTCACTTCATGACAAATAGATGGGGAAACAGTGGAAACAGTGTCTGACTTTATTTGTTTGGGCTCCAAAATCACTGCAGATGGTAATTGCAGACATGAAATTGAAACACGCCTAGTCCTTGGAAGGAAAATTATGACCAACCTAGAGAGCATATTCAAAAGCAGAGACATTACTTTGTCAAAAGGTCCATCTAGTCAAGGCTATGGTATTTCCAGTGGTCATGGGAGATGTGAGAGGGACTGTGAAGAAAGCTGAGTGCTGAAGAATTGATGCTTTTGAACTGTGGTGTTGGAGAACACTCTTGTGAGTCCCTTGGACTGCAAGGAGATCCAACCAGTCCATTCTAAAGATCAGTCCTGAGTGTTTATTGGAAGGACTGATGCTGAGGCTGAAACTCCAATACTTAGGCCACCTCATGCAAAGAACTGACTTATTGGAAAAGACCCTGATGCTGGGAGGGATTGGGGCAGAAGGAGAAGGGGACGACAGAGGATGGGATGGCTGGATGGCATCAATGACTCGATGGACATGAATTTGGGTAAACTCCAGGAGCTGGTGAGGGACAGGGAGGTCCCAAAGAGCCAGACATGACTGAGGGACTGAACTGAACAGAAATGAAATGAAATTAAAATATGCATATGTTTGTATGTCTTGCAGTCAAATCATACTGCAAGTATGTATCTATATATAGTTCACTAGGTATCATTTTAAAATACATATACTGAAGGTTTGTCTTGTCATTGTAGCAAACGGCTAGCCAACTTGTTATTTTCCCAATGTTGATATGAGCAGCTGTTAAAGTCTTCTGACTGATATTTGTGTGTGTGTGTGTGTGTGTGTGTGTGTGTATTCAGTTGCTTTAGTCATGTCCTACTCTTTGCAACCCAATGGACTGTAGCCTTCCAGGATCCTCTGTCCTTGGGATTCTTCAGGCAAGAATACTGGAGTGGACTGCTATGCCCTCCTCCAGGGGATCATCCCAGCCCAGGGATAGAACCCATGTCTCCTGTGGATTCTTTACCCACAGAGCCTCTTGGGAAGCCCGAATGATGTACTATACTTCATAAATAAATAAATGCATAAATGATAATTCTTGGATTCTTCTATATGAATTCACTTTGGCTTTTTGGTCAATGCGCGGCTACAATATTGGATATTGTCAGAACCCTGGATATTAAATTATATCATACACACTTGTCAATCACCTGTGCCTTAAAAAGGAAAAAGAATAATTTCTGATTATATAGTCTATTAAAATATATAGTTTCAATCTAGTAGGCTGCCTTCTAGAAATGATGTCACTTACTTAATAAGTTGATGAACTGGTTCCCAAGCTCTGCCTTCCTGTTGATGGCATCATGGCCCACTTTTTCTCCCATCACCAGAGGCAATAAATCTCAGTTTGGATCCATTATTTACTTTTCTTCAGCCCCCAGTAAAAGAATGTCTGGACTCTGAGTGCATGTGTGTGTGTTGGGGGTGGATGACAGCATTGAGTTCTACTGAAGATGAGCAATCAAGAGGTAATGTATACAAATTTTCTTTCTTTCCTCAGAGTGAGACATGTTCTATAAATAGATATGAGTGAAGTACCCTAAGGAAAGACTTCTACTTACCATAGATTAAAGTCACACTGGCCAATAACTTAGGGTTATAGAAGAGTGCCTCTGGCTTAACAGCCATAGGAATCACTTTAGAATTTGTTCAGTTCTTGTCCTCAGACCAGACTTTGAGTAGTAAGGTAATAGATCACATGCGTTCATTAAAAATAAACATTCAAGCTTAAGATTAACACATGCACATTACTATATATGAAAGAGATAAACAAAAAGGACCTACTGTGTGGCACATGGAACAATATTTGATATTTTATAATAATCTACAGGGAAAAGAATCTGAAAAAATAGATATGCACATATATAAATGAATCACTGCTGTATATTTGAAAGCAATATAATTTAAAATTAATAATATTTTAATTTAAAAGAGGCTAACCATTTTCAAAATGTGCCTTATTCTTATATTTCAGAGTTATGCAATCATCTTATTTTAGAGAGTCCTAAAGAGCTTTCTAAAAACTAGTTAATTGGGCTTTTAAAAAGGTTTTGGTTGTCAGAAAATTTCGGGAAACGTTATTTTTCTTTTCTCAGGGGCTTCAAATGCAACATTAGCATACATAAGATAAAAGAAATCCTACCATAAAGAAATCTCTTTACAGTTGTTCAATATTTCTTGCACTTATTCAGTAAACAAAACATTTTTAAAGGTAACACCTGTAGGGTGGAGAAGTAGTTCCCTCCAGGGAACATACTTCAGAAATGCTGTTTAGACACTGATATTCACTTTTATGTTGTTTTGTTTTTCAAATTCCCTGGATTATGGGGTCAGGAGCAGGTGCAGAGCATGCTATAGGGAAAGCAACATAGCATGCAGAGGCACGGACTTGTGTTGAGCTGCACTCCAAGAGTCAACAGCAATGGGCCCTGCTGCAGCGCTCGGCATGGCCTGTGACAGCAGCCAGCAAAACTTACTGTGCACCAGTGGTAGGAAATTTGAAACTACACCTGGAAAATAGGCCTTTCAGCTAAGGATATGACAGACTGTTGACCACAGGCCTTGTCTCCACATTCTTGGGACTGAGTGGGGAAGATCTGACTACATTTCTTGATAACACTGGTTATTGGGGTCTCAGAGCTAGATTTTGTGCAATTTAGAAAATATATATATTTACACAAATATATATGTGAATGAAATGTAATAATTTTGATGCATTGAATACCTTAGAAGAGTCTATTTGTTATATTTAAAACACATAATAAAAGCAAGTCTTTTATTAAATACAATTAAAAAAATAGCACTCATGTTAAAGGAGGGACAGGAAGGCCCTGAAAACAGTAAACCATGGTATACAAATAAAGCTCTGAAACACAGAAGGACTACTATAAATTGGCTTGGGTCCATAAAAGAGAGAAGAGAATAAGGGATTCTGATGCCAATTAAAGACATGAACTCTGCCCTCCTGCAGCTTTCATATTCTTTGACATTTTCTTGTGAAGTCTCATCTTCAGTCAATTTCTGGGAGTTTGGGCTAGACCAGAGAGGCACTGAATCTTGAATATGGCTCCTGCCTATGCATCACTGTAGGTTTCTTCTGTAGTATATAAGACAGTTTCACTATGGACTAATTAGTACTGTAATAAAAATATTATTAATGAAACTACAGTGGAATTCTCAAAGTTGAACCTAGTATTGACACTTTGCCTGTGAATATATTTATTATTATCATTGCCCTCCAGAAACTCTTTTTGTAAAATACAGCACTTCTAAATATGTTAAGGCATAATAGAATTGTCTTTGATGCCTAGCTAGCATATCTAGAGTTTTGATTCTTTTGACATTTAGTATTTATTTCCAATAAAAAACAGGTATGAAACAAAAATAGGAAATTTAAATTCCAGGGTTAAACACTACTATTATAGAGATTATTAAATTTGCTATATTTTTCACATTTGTATTTTATAGAAATCAAAAGGAAATAAAGTCAAAAATTTAATTACTTGAATTTTTAAAAATCTGAAAAATGTCATTATCTTTTTTTTTTTTTTTTTAGCAAACTTAGCCCTAATAATGCTCATGGATAATAATACAGCTGTTTCCATATCACTCAAATCCTATAAATTTGCATGCTCTGAGACCGAATATATACTTGTACTTTTACTACTTCATAGTGTTATTTATTATATATTGTGTAACCTTTTTCATATGCTATATGAAACCAGCGTGGGAGACATTCATCAAAGTTAAATGTAGTTACTTCCAGAGACTCATTCAGGACATATGGTAAACCGTACCAAAGCTGCTTTTTCTAATATAAGTGTTTTTACATATAGTTTAGGTTGATCTTTGGGAATGCTTACATTTGCATTCATTTAAGAAACTTTTACTGGCCAACTGTGTATCAGGCAAAGGATTAGTCACTGAGGATCAATCAGTGAATATTAAAAAAAAAGAATTCCTATCGTCAGTGTTCTCATTGAATTTATATTTCAGAATGAATGACGGGTAAGAGAGATGGTGAGGGAGACAATACAAAATAAAACAAATAAAATAATTTCTAGCAATATCAAAATGACAAGATAGAACAGGGTGATGTAAAGAGAATGACTGGTGTGTTGTGGGGGCAGTGGTTACTATGAAATTCAAAAAGTCACACTGAAGAAAATGAATTTAAACTACAATCTGAAAAATGACAAGTCAATAATTTGGAGAGACAAAAGAAGAATATTCTAACTGATATATTACCAAAGTTAAAAAGTCCCTGTGAAAGAAGACATTTGATTTCTTTGAGGAACAGAAAAAAGACCATGAGTCTGGAGTGTATGATGAGTGAACAATGAAAAGGTATGAGGGGAGGAAGAGTAGCAAGGTAGCAAGATTAGCAAGAGTAGCAAGGTAGCAAGATTTCGGTTGGTCTGTCCTGGAGGGAGGGACATGGCTTAGCATTGCTGGTGCATGATGATATCAAAAGAAGATGGACATTTAGTTGGTTTCATTATTAAGTTCCTGGCTACTATCTGGCTCAGTTGTAAAGAATCTGCCTGCAATGCAGGAGACCTGGGTTTGATTCCTGTTTTGGGAGGATCCCCTGGAGAAGGAAATAGCAACCCATTCCAGTATTCTTGCCTAGAGAACCCCATGGACAGAGGTGCCTGGTGGGCCACAACCCATCAGGTCGCAAGAGTTGGACACTACTTAGTGACGAAACCACCATCACCAATATTAAGTTATCTACTGCTGCCTGCACCTGATGGGGTGGGGATGGAGGGTGGGGGTACTGGATTGTATTCCTGCCGCCACAGTCAGGTACACATAAACATCACCTTGGGTAAACTACTGCTGACCTAAGTGGACCCCAATCACTTTTAGGGCAGAGGTGCTAAGGGGCTTAGGGATTAGAACTGGTCCATGTTTATATTTCATTTGACATGCACAGTATTTTGGAAAATAAATTGAAATGCTTTTCTATATTCAAAAATTAGGCTATTTTACAAAAAATGTGGATTTAAATCTTCTCAAAAATCAGATCATTTGGTAACAAAGATCCCGTGTGTGTGTGTGCACATGCGCTCAGTTGTGTCCATTTCTCAAGACACCATGGGCTGTACCCAGGCTCCTCTGTCCATGGACTTTTCCAGGCAAGAATACAGGAATGGGCTGCAATTTCCTATTTGAGGGGATCTTCCCACTACAGGGATTAAACCCACGTCATGCCATTTAGGTGAGTATGCCACATTCCACTTTGCTACAGTACCTACCATGCCATCTTATTTTAATTCCATTTGACTTTACTCATTCACACTTTCCTCTTGGCATCCCACAGACAAAGCACAAGACATTTTTGTTCAATTTATTAAGTTTACACCAGGGAATGAATCAATCAATTTTCTTTTTTTAATCAGTCTTGTTGCTCTGAGGAGGATAGATTCTTTATATATGGGCAAGCGCGGCATTAAAGAAACCAGTTATGAAAACAATACAGTATCCAAAGGAAAGGAAATGGAAGCTTAGAGGAGAGCAGAGGCAAAGAGAATGAAGAGAAGTGGATGAGACACAGTAGGACTTTCTCATGGATTTGATAGTGTTGGCTTGCAACTAAGTGGAAAAACCTGGAAGATTAAATATGACTCTAGGTTTCTGACTTGAAAATGTTTCAGCCTGAATATACTGGTTAATATAGGTGAAATGAAAAAGCTTAGATATCAGATAAGGCTAAAACGATGTCTGTTTGATTTTTGGAACTAGTCATAAACAGGAATTTGTATAATGTTTTTAATTGAAAGGACTCAATACCTAAAAATCTAACATGTTTATTTCCAATTCATACATTCATGCTAAGTGGCTTCAGTCCTGTCTGACTCTGTGTGACCTGATGGACTCTACCCACCCAGGCTCCTCTGTCTGTGTGATTTTCCAGGCACGAATACTGGATTGGGTAGGATTTCATTCTCTAGGGAATCTTCCTGACCCAGGGATCGAACCCTTGCACTGGCTGTGGATTCTTTACAGTATGAGCCACCAGGGAAGCCCAATTCTTCTCAAACCTATAGTCTAAGCATTTGACAGAGCTTATGCATTGCCACATCCATGACCATTTTACTATTGATGCTAGTTGGATCACATAGGAAATACCTTTCATTTGGTAAAAAATAAAATATCTTAGCATATATATTATTTTATAAATTATCACTTCATCAGAATGCCATATTTGTGAACTCCCTGAAAAACCAACATGAACTTGCTGAGTGATAACTTTTTAGAGTTGCAAAGAGCCCTGACAATCAGCTAAATTCAACTATTACTTAATGCAGATGAGAAAACCAAGATAGAAAACTGTAAAATGGCATGTCCATGTGCATACAACTAATAGAAATAATTTAATCCACACACATTCATTCTCTTAGTTTTAATAGTTTTCATGCATTAATCATTTGTCAGTTCAGTTCAGTTCAGTCGCTCAATTGTGTCTGACGCTTGTGACCCCATGGACTGCAGCATGCTAGGCTTCTGTCCATCACCAACTTCTAGAGCTTGCTCAAACTCATGTCCATTGAGTCGGTGATGCCATCCAACCATCTCATCCTCAGTCATCCCTTTCTCTTCCTGCCTTCACTCTTTCCCAGCATCAGGGTCTCTTCCAATGAGTCAGTTTTTCAGATCAGGTGGCTAAAATACTGGAGCTTCAGCTTCAGCATCAGTCAGTTCAGTCACTCACTCATGTACAACTCATTGCAACCCCATGGACTGGAGGATGCCAGGCCTCCCTGTCCATCACCAACTCCCAGAGTTTACTCAAACTCATCACCGTTGGGTCGGTGATGCCATACAACCATCTCATCCTCTGCTATCACCTTCTCCTCTTGCCTTCAGTCTTTCCCAGCATCTGAATCTTTCCCAATGAATCAGCTCTTCGCATCAGGTGGCCAAAGTATTGGAGTTTCAGCTTCAACATCAGTCCTTCCAATGAACACTCAGGACTGATCTCTTTTAGGATGAGCTGGTTGGATTTCCTTGCTGTCCAAGGGACTCTCAAGATTCTTCTCCAACACCATAGTTCAAAAGCATCAATTCTTCAGTGCTCAGCTTTCTTTATAGTCCAACTCTCACGTTCATACATGACTACTGGAAAAACCATAGCTTTGAATAGACCGACCTTTGCTGGCAAAGTAATGTCTCTGATTTTGAATATGCTGTCTAGTTTGGTCATAGCTTTTCTTCCAAGGAGCATGTGCCTTTTAATTTCATGGCTGCAGTCACCATCTGCAGAGATTTTGGAGCCCAAGAAAACAAAGTCTGTCACTGCTTCCATTGTTTCCCCATCTATTTGCCATAAAGTTATGAGACAGGATGCCATGATCTTTTCAATATTGAGCTTTAAGCCAGCTTTTTCACTTTTCTCTATCATTTGCCAAGACTGACACAATTTCAAACTGTATTATATATAACAAAGGAATCAATAAGTTAAGATCATGCACCTTTAGTAATTTAAAAAGATGTTTAAATATTGTCCTGCTGGCAAAATAACCCTTTTCCCCCTGTCTGTCACATTTTAATGATGATGAATCTGTCAGGGGAAGCATACTGATTGAAACCGCCCACCCTGGCCAGGCACCATAATAACCATTTACATGAGTTGTTTTATGATAGGAGATCCTGATAAGAAATACAGAACTAATAAGCCACCACCAACTGGCAGATTTTGGAAAGGTGGAAAGGAAACACCACGTGTCTGTACACTTCCCAGAATCCCTCTCACCAGCATCCATCTTGGCTGAACGACCCGTGCATCACCAGGAAAGACCCTGAATTAGAATGATTCACTGAAGACCACCTAGAAATAATCCCACCACCATAAAACTCATGGGACTGTGAGCCATGTGGCAGAGCAGTTCTCCTGGGTTCCCTTACCCTACTCTCCACCCAGGTGCCCTTTCCCAATAAAATCTCTTGCTTTGTCAGCACATGTTTCTCCTCGGACAATTCATTACTGAGTGTTAGACAAGAGCCCAGTTTCAGGCCCTGGAAGGGTCCCCCTTCCTGCAACAAATCAATGGCAATGTTCATTTTGTGGTTTAAAATCATGGAGAACTAGTGTTGTGGTTAGGTTTCAATTCTAATTTTTACCCTTATTTTAGTTCACTGTAATTTTTATTAACTCAGACTATGTTGTTGGAATGTGAAAGTTTATTGAGTACTTAAATTTAAGGCTATTGCTGGTTGTATTTCTGTTACCTCTTTAGTTCTTAAGTCAAATTCTAGTACTGCATGTTTTTATTTTATCAATATTTTGTCCCTTTTATGCATGCTTTTTTCCTAAGCTGAATTGAATAGTTACAAACATAACTGGATGTGTACAGATCCAAAGTTTTTCTTATACTGAATTTATGTAAGAAGATAAACAGCTGCCTCTCAAGGAAACAATGAAATCTTTATCATCCTGATGCAAGAGAATTATATTCTTTTGTAGAGAACCATAATAGGTACTAAATGTCAAAAAACCACATTTCAAACCCCTTAAAAATTCAGTTTCAACTAAAATAATTAAGAAACCTTATATTAAGATTCTCTTATTAAAATTACTGATGATTCTAGCCAGCAGATTTGTCAGAAAACTTGAACTTTCTAAGATATCTTCACTTACTCCCTTTAAAAGCTTATTTAAATAAATCTTTATGTGATTAAAAGCCTATTTCCTTTCCCTTACAATTTAATAATTGTAAGTCATAATATTGGCCACTAAGGCCACCCAGACACTGATTTGTGCTGCTATTGTTGTACTTCAGTTTTCAAACATATGCTATTCTCTAATACACTTTACTTTCAATGACTTACTTTCAAGTCATTTCAACTGCACTACTTTCTGGTATAAAGGCCAGAATCCATTATTGGCAGCCATGCATTCTAAGGAGATGCAATTGATTTCTAGGATAAAAGATCCTCTTTCCAACACATTTTAGCATAAGCAGGTATTATGATCCACATTCTTTAGGACAGATGAAATCCATGAAAGTACAGATTTAGATACACATCTTAATGCCACAGTGTTGGTTTTCCATAAAAATGTATAGATAATGAAATGCAAATAAATACAGCGTTTAGGGGTGTCACTACAGAGGCAGGTAAGGAAAGTTTTCCTAACTTGAGTTTTTAACTTTGCCTCAGTGAGCCAATTGAATGTTCTTGGAAAAGCATCATGTATAGGGGGAGATAGTATTTAATCAGAAAGAACCCTTAACTTTCAAACCCTGCAGGCTCCCGGACTGTCTTTTGGAACTGTCTCTGAAGATCAGGCGATATCTTTAATTGTGAACAAGAAAACACTAGTCTGGATCATGTGAACAATTCAACAGATGAAATGAGACAACTTTTCTCTGCAGGTGGGTTAACAGCTGCTGCCAAATACCTCTCTATCCTCACATCTTGAAACAAGCCTTACAGCAGATAGGTGGAATCATTTTTCTGCCGTGAAGGCCCAAGAGCTGAAAAGTTCTGTTTCTTATGAAAAAAGTGATTGATGCCAAAGTCTAGACCCTTTAATTCTCTAGGAGACAAAATTTTGATCCACTGAAACAATACTGTTTCATTTTATAAGATACATTTAAGTTATCTCTCATTCTATTTTTCTGAATTTGAAATCATTGAAAAAAATAGCCCTCTAAATTTAATTGCCTATAATTTTGCTATCAAGACAGCCCATCACAGTGCTCTACAAACAGAGGAGTGATTGAAAATGAGAGACAAGTGTCTAGCTATCTGCAAAACTAATTGGAGCACTAAATTAGAATCACCCTGTTTTGCTTTGCCTACTTCTCCTTCATTTGCATGTTGTGTACATACCACCCAAAAATGCATTTTTCTTTCCCACATTTCTCTCACATTATGTAAAGTGATGATGCCAGAATGCATCTCCAGGGCTGAGCTTGCAATCAGTTTGATTTTCAAGAATCAAATACCAACTGTAGGAAATGAACACAATTCAAGGCTGTTGTTGATCTATAAATATGTAACTGAAAGAGAAAAAAGAAAAATGGGAACAAAGAGGTAACCTGAAGTTAATATATGGTTATTTGAAGATATCTCTGTGATCCTCAGAGTCCAATGAAGTGATTGACTCTCTTATTTCTCCTGTCTCAGCCAAAATTATCCTCACACAAGCTTTTTAGTACAATCAGTTCCTCAGTTTTCACCCTGCTTTATAAAGCATTGCTCATCCCATTTCAATAGGTATGACTTCAAATAATGAGGTTAATTAGCATAAGACAAATAACAAGGGGAGGGATGAAAAAATGGTATATTATGTTATGGGCTTCCCTGGTGGCTAAGTGGTAAAAAAATCCACCTGCCAACGCAGAAGACTTGAGTTCAATCCTTGGGTTGGGAAGATCCCCTGAAGAAGGAAATGGCAACACACTCCAGTATTCTTGCCCAGGAAATCCCATGGACAGAGAAGCCTGGCAGGGAAATAGTCTGTGGAGTTGGAAAGGAGATGGACACAACTGAGCAACTGAGCATGCATGCAGGCTGGACTGCTGCAACTTTTGATGTGCTGTCTTCCTAGAGTCGTATTTTTACTAAAATAGGTGATGAGGTACAAAATAGAGATGAACATACTGCTGTAATTTTCCAATTAGGGGAATTCTCTGAGGTTATGTTTCATGAGGTTGCAGGGCTGAACTGATCTACTAGTGTGTTTCTAACTGGGCAACTTGAATTCAAATAAGTGTTTGCATTGCAAGGATTCTTTTTAATGAATCATTCAGAGAATAAAAACTGATGGAATAATTATGTTTTGGAATATTAATAAAATCAAAAAGAAGTTTTGCTGTATCATTCTCTGCTTACTCAGATGTTCCATTCACAGAACAAGAAAGTAGTATGGATAATACAAAATATTAGATGATTCACAGGACTTTCATATAATTTTCCTTGACACATAATAGTAGAAAAATACATTTGAAAAGGAAAAAAACTTTTAATGTTGATAAAATTTTTTGAATATGTGTTTATTATTTCAGAAAAAAGTTAAAAACAGCAAACTACACACACACACACACACACACACACACATACAACCCCCGCACACCTGAACTGTTTTCAGCTCTAGGTTATGCCAGAAAATACAACCTTCAACAAGGCAGTTTTTTGGTTTTGGTTTATGTTTTTAACTCCTTAATGCTTTATCCATGGGGGTATGAGGAGAGAGGGTGGTTCACAGCATTCATCACATACTGCTTCTGTTTTCTACAAGTTGACTTCCCTGGTGGCTCAGATAGTAAAAGCGTCTGCCTACAATGCGGGAGACCCAGGTTCAAATACTGGATCAGGAAGATCCCCTGGAGAAGGAAATGGCAACTCACTCCAATACTTCTGCCTGGAAAATCCCATGGACAGAGGAGCCTGGCAGGCTACATTCCATGGGGTCGCAGAGAATTGGACATGGCTAAGTGACTTCACTTTCTTTCACTTTATGTTTTTAATTGGAAGTCATTTTTGTACAACTCTCAGCAGTGTGGGGAGTAAGTCCTACCTTATTTAAGGGAGTATGAGGAGAGAGGTGGTTCACAGCATTCACCGCATACTGCTCCTGTTTTCTACAAGTTGAATTCCCACAGATTTTCTAAGACTCATGTAAAATACTATCATGTTTGTGTGGACTTCCCTGATTTCTCAAGTAGGATTGACCATCCTCCTTTTATGTAACTACTGAACTTTGTAAAGATATGTCATGAATCTTCAAAATTTTTACCACAGTGTTTCCTAACATATTAGTCTTTCCTACCATATTTTGCTCAACTACCACACAATTGCACTCATCTCACAATGCTAGCAAATTAATGTTCAAAATTCTCCAAGCCAGGTTTCAACAGCATGTGAACTGTGAACACTCAGATATTCAAGATGGATTTAGAAAAGGCAGAGGAACTAGAGATCAAATTGCCAACATCCACTGGATCACTGAAAAGGTGACAGAGTTACAGAAAAACATCTACTTCTGCTTTATTGACTATGCCAAAGCCTTTGACTGTGTGAATCACAATAAACTGTGGAAAATTCTGAAAGAGATGGGAATGCTAGACTACCTGACCTGCCTCCTGAGAAATCTGTATGCAGGTCAAGAAGCAACACTTAGAACTGGACATGGAACAACAGACTGGTTCCAAATCAGGATAGGAGTATGTCAAGGCTGTATGTTGTCACCCTCCTTATTTAACTTATATGCAGAGTATATCATGTGAAACACTGGGCTGGATGAAGCACAAAGCTGGAATCAAGATTGCCAGGAGAAATCTCAATCACCTCACATATGTAGATGACACTACCCTTATGGCAGAAAGAGAAGAACTAAGAGCCTCTTGATGAAAGTAAAAGAGGAGAGTGAAAATGTTGGCTTAAAACTCAGCACTCAGAAAGTGAAGATCATGGCATCTGGTCCCATCACTTCATGGGAAATAGATGGAGAAACGATGGAAACAGTGACAGATTTTACTTTTGGGGGCTTCAAAATCACTGGAGATGGTGACTGTTGCCAGGAATTAAAAGACACTTGCTCCTTGGAAGAAAATTTATGACCAACTTAGACAGCATAGCAGAAGGCAGAGACATTACTTCACCAACAAAGGTCCATCTAGTCAAAGCTTTGGTTTTTCCAGTAGTCATGTATGGATGTGAGAGTTGGACTGCAAAGAAAGCTGAGCACTGTAGAATCAATGCTTTTGAACTGTGGTGTTGGAGAAGACTCTTTAGACTCCTTTTGATAACAAGGAGATCCAACCAGTCCATCCTAAAGGATATCAGTCCTGAATATTCATTTGAACGACTGCTGTTGATGCTGAAACTCCAATACTTTGGCCACTTGATGGGAAGAACTGAGTCATTGGAAAAACCCTGATTCTGGGAAAGATTGAAGGTGGGAGGAGAAGGGGACAACATAGGCTGAGATGGTTTGATGGCCTCACTGCCTCAATGGACATGAGTTTGAGTAAACTCTGGGAGTTGGTGAGGGGACAGGGAGACCTGGTGAACTGCAATCCATGGATCGCAAAGAGTCAGACACAATTAAGCAACTGAATTAATGCATTGCAGGCAGACACTTTACCATCTGAGCCACCAGGGAAGCCCCTAACTAACTATACTTTAAGCTACTTGAAGATAAGGGCCATGTCTTTTTTTCTTTTTATCCTCTAGCATAAGATGAAGCACACAGGATATGTTCAATAAAACAGAAACATGAGTCAGCATATTGCAAAAAGAGAACTCTGAATCTTCTAACCCTTACTGAGAAACAATTAAGTGGGACATTTAGAAGATAACACATAAATCATAAAAGGAGAAAGTATGCATACTGAAAATGATGTGCATTGAAGAAAACCAGCAGTCCATCCAGGTTGTTTTCCGGTGGCTGGAAGCACATGTTAAGTAAAGCAAAGTCCACTTGATTAAACTGAATTTAAGTTGATGAATACCTCCTCTAGGTCAGGTAGTATAATAAACAGTGTGAAAGAATAAATAATTTTCAAGTAGTGCAACATTGTCTGTCTTCAAAATTACAGAAAGCAATTGATAAATTAAAATAATTTTACAATACTCTTGTAAAAATGGTCTTGTGGGAAAGGTTTCAACAAATGAGATATTATAACCAATTAGAAAAATCTGAAGAAAGTTCATGAAGTTAGTGGCATTTGAACTTGGCCTTGACTTGTCATAAGTAATATCAGAGAGTGTGTGCTAGTTCAGATTGTGTGCTACTCTGATAAGCAACATCAAGAGGAAATTAAATGTGGGAACATTTATTGGACAAAGTGCCTGTGAAGGACTGAGGGAAATGTAACAAGAATAAGTAGAAAGAAACTCTAGAAATTGATTCAGAGAAGATGCCTATGAAAGAAGAGAGGGTACATCAAAGGACTGAGTAGGAAGAGCTGAAAATTGCAGTGAAGCTCTAAGAGAGTCCCAGTCAGGCTGAAAGGGAAGATTTAGAGCAAATCAGGACAGTTGCAATCAGGCATCATCTGAGAGCAACCCAGGAAGACTGAGTGTCAGGCTGATTCCCAAAGGGGTGACATCCAGAGGAAACCTCAAGATCTCTCTTCAAAGGAGATCTGAGAGGTGCATGCCCATTGATGGCACAGGTGGAGAGAGAAAACATTTCAGGGAAAGGAACAACACAGCTCAAGAAACAGAGACACATAGCTGAAATCTTTGGTCATGAATATCATCATGTGCTATGAGCCACCTCTGACCTCTCTGTTAAACAATGGCAAGCAACTTTATAAGTCTATTGCTATTTCATTTCCTTGATTTTATTTTTTTGTATATTTGTTTATCCTTGTTGCTTTTTTCTCTTGCACCAAAGAAAAGGTCCCTGTACCCAACATCCATCAGAATTTTCAACCGTGGTTGAAGAAAAGACTAAGGGTACTTTTTTCCTCGCAAATGACAGTTAACCATAGAGCATTATCACCTTATCATCCCCATAAGCTCATCATGTTGTGCACTTCTCACTAAGAATGTAAAATCAGACTACTTCATTGCATGCTATTTTCTAATGAAAAAGTGAAAGTGTAGTCGCTTAGTCATGTCTGACTCTTTGGGATCCCCACTGACTGTAGCCTGCCAGGCTCCTCTGTACAAGAATTCTCTAACCAAGAATACTGAAGTGAATGCCATTTCCTTCTCCAGGGGATGGATCATCTTGACCCAGGGATTGAACTTGAGTCTCCCACATTGCAGGCAGATTCTTTACTGTCTGAGCCACAGGGGAATTTTCCTTCTTTTCCAATAGAAAACATATTTAATGTTGAACAAGAATAATTCCAACCAAAGAAAAGAGTAATTCCAAATAGTTCACATATAGATATGTTGGGAAAATATTTGTTTCTACTCTTGTGCTCTAGTGTTTGTCAGTCTTCTACAGAAAATCGAGCTTTGACAGCTGTTTTATGTGTCCAGTTGTAAATAGCTGTTTCCACTGAAAGCAGCAAGAGGCACATGGAAAGATGTTCTAAATTCTCTTTTAAACATGTCCTGACAAGAATTTATCTGTAAGTTTAAAGTGATACCTAGGATGTGGCAATCTAATGATAGCACACACAGGGCTTCAATTTGTGAATTCTTTTGCTTTCCTCTGACAATGTGCTGTGCAATCTGAAAACCATGAAAAGACCCTTTAAAAGTGCTATGATTATCCATTTTATTGGTCGAATGAGTGACTTTGTTCCAATAACAATTTCCTGCACTTCAAAAACTAACTTCTGGCTTTGGTCCTCCTGATTTTCTGTCAGCACTGGAACATGATTTGCAGGGGCAGATACACATTCCTTTAACATTCTTACTTAATGAATCAAAGACAGCTGAACTCACATCTCTAAAACACAGTTGGCAGGAAGCCTGAAGGAAGCAAGTGATTACTGATGTTACATTTCATGGTACCAGGTGATGGATGGTCCAGAGCCTAGGGAAGCAGAAACAAAGGGACAGGTTTTAAGATCCCTCAGAGGAAAGATGGGCATTGGAGCAGAGAGGAGTACATAGCAGGGTATGATCTGTAAACAACACATTCAAGAGCTAGGTTCTCATTGACTGTGTCAACATGTCTCTTGAGGTTTCCTGATTGAGAAGTCAGGCAGAAATGGACTTAAACGGTAGACTGAAGATTGTGGAGCTGGAAGGCATGTATGAAAGGGCCAAGGTGCTTACCTATTAGAAACATTCGCGACCCCATGGACTGTAGCCTGCCAGGCTTCTCTGTCTATGGAATTCTCCAGGCAAGAATATTGGAGTAGGGTTGCCCATTTCCTTCTCCAATTCTTCCCACACAAGGATCTTAATGCAAAACAACTTAAATATTACCATATTGTATGGGAGGAGAGGTAGGGAGTAAAAGCAGGAGATGGAAACAAATCCCATGCATTGTATATTTTTAATTTCTATCAAATGTTCTCTATGTTTTTATTTTGTTTTGAATGTTGTTTTTAGCTATGCATTTATGCTGTTTTTTATAATTCTTTATAGTAGTTGTTAATTCTACAAACATTTAATAAAATTATTCTTGAGAATAGAAAAAAAATTGAAAATATTCGAATACCTGTCCATACCTTGTTATGATGGGAATTCAGTATACTGCTTTATTTTTCCCTAGAAAGGAACACTTTTCACTGTGTCTAAGAGGAAACAGATTTCCCTCTGCGGATATCTGACCTGAAGATCTTCAGATCTCTAGGTAGTTGCTCCATCACAGGGTCTCAAAATAGTTTACTTAGACTAAATGAACCTGTGATTAATCTAATTTATATTCAAAATAGCACAGATGTGTCCTTAATTTCTGAGAGAAGGATGAATCAGCATTCATTGTCCATCATGTAGGCTACATTTTTAGGCCTTCAGACTCAGAGCAAGACCTTTGCTCACTGAAGGATAAAGTCCTGCTAACTGTGCGGCATCTGCTAGGATTTGGGTCAAAATCAACTGCCTATTTTCCTGAATTTATAAAAGAACTTCTGATCTTGTTTGCATGCTTTTTACTTAGCTTCATCCTGATCCATAAAAATAACTTCGACAGAACAAAGAACTAAAACTAAATAGATTAAAGTTTGTGAAGACTTCTTATGAAATAGTAATATTTCTCTTTTATTTTTCCTCTTTAGATTTGTATATATTATTCCATTTTGCCTTTCTATTCTAACATCTACTTTTCTTAGTTGCCTCTTCCTTTAGAAGTCATCAGTGTACTGACTGTGGAAATTAAAGGGCTAGACAACAAGTGACTCAACTTGGATATATTCTAAATATGCAGTCTTATTAATCACACACAAACCATGAAAATACGCTCTTTGTTGAATGACTTATTATATCACTGCCTTTACCACCATTACCAACACCTTTCAAATTTCTCTTATCCTTTGTATATCTCTTCTTTATATAATTTTTACCTTGTTCATACTTCTGAACTCTTGAGGATCTTGCACTAAATTAACAAATTGATTCACTTTCCTTTGAAAGGCAAATGCATACCCCTTTGCTACTCTTTATTTCTAGCTTTATATGCACCACTCTAAAAACAGCGTTAGAATTAAATTAAGAATATTAAAATATTCTTCACCAGCAAACATTTTTCCTCTCCAACTCTGACGTATAATAAATTAGATACCAAAGAGGTACATTTCTTCTGAAGTAGTTCTTTACAAGGCTGAACTAGAAAAGGAAGTGCAGGAAATGGCAGTGGATTCACCTGCTCCACAGAGGAAGCAAGTGCCAGGAAGATTCAGATGAAGGAGAGGTCAATTCAAATTGGGAAGATCAGCAAGGGTTTCCTGATGGACCTGCATTTTGGTTTGAATGGGTTGATGAACTGTGCATTAATGAATGGGTAGTTTAAGTATTGAGTTACAGGTTTCATGAAGCTGCTGACAGGAATGGCACTCTCAGAGAGAAATGGACACAAGAGTAAACAGGGAGAACAAAGCATAGAGTATAGAATGTTAACCAACAGTCTAGTTCAGAATGACCAGATTAACAAATAAATTCTGGTTGCTATAATCTACAAGTGACTTTTCAAGACTGCAGGCAGCTCTAGTCAATTTTAAGTTAAGCCTAAAATGGAATTAAAATGCATTTTCTTGAGAGCTCACCATTTTCATCTTACTTTATTTTGAGATTTTCTTCTCTTTCCCCTTTGAAATATGTTTTCCAATACCATCAACTAATCTGAATCTTGACAAATATTACAATGTAATGTCATTCATCCATTCATTTTTTGGCATGTATGTATTGAGTGCATACTTGTGTACTAAATCACTTCACTTGTGTCCAAATCCTTGCAACACTATGGACTGTAGCCCATCAAACTCCTCTGTCCATGGGATTCTCCAGGCAATAATACTGGAGTGGGTTGCCATGCCCTCCTGCAGAGGAATATTCTTGAGCCAGGGATTGAAACTGTGTCTCATCTCTTATGTTTCTTGCAATGGCAGATGGGTTCTTTACTACTAGTACCACCTGGGAACCTCATGTATTAAGTATTTCTGATTTATCTCAATAAAGATATAGCTAAAGAAATACTTTTAAAAATAAGTATAATTTAAACAAATGCACCTTACTCTATTCTTTATAAAATAAATATATGGTCCTATATTTTTCACATGACAAAACATAAATGAGTTGTCTCTGAGAAATTTGTTATAAAGTTGAAATTGTAATCTTTAGCATTTGATAAATCTGTTTCATGTTTCCCAAATAAACTTGGAAGAATTTAGACAGACCATTTTATCTTTTTTTTCTGTATCAAAGAACAGTATTTGCTTTATTTTTTTCTCTTGGGGAAATTTGAAATAAAAGGAGGAGGAAGTAAAATTCAAATAATCAGCAGCAAAAGAGAAGATTAAAATGTGGATTATATTTCAATAAAGTTACTATTAAAACCAACTCCAATTTATAATATTAAAAGGGTATTTAGAACTATATATATATATATGTCCCTTTTAGAGTAAGAAGAAAATTATACATGCTTCCTTGATGTCTAATTTGTTATACATGATATCATGGTTGCTTTAATTTTCTGAAGAGATCTTGATTTTCGAGGAAAAATATTTATAAAATTTATTCTCATAAAACTATGGAAAGATGTTACTTTGGTATATAAAAAATAGTATTTATAATTCCAGCTGGGAGAAATTGAACTTATTCTGCTTGTAAAGTAGAGTTTGGCAGTTAACTGTAGCAGCATATAAATGAAATGAAAGCACTTAGGTTGCTCCTGTTTTCTGAGTAAACAGGCTTTTTGCTCCAGGAAGTCTGATCTCAGCAATAGAACTATACATACATATCAAAAATATGTATATGGTTTTATCACTTGAGATAATTAGAGGTATAATATATTTATTTCTTAGAATAGCTGTGAGGACTTTGAGTTAATATATAATATCAACAATAGGGTAGGTGAAATAAAAATGGATTCCATCTTTACCTACCTCATCATCACTTGCAACTCCAGGATTCATACAGATTTCCTCACGGGAAAAGATGATTAATCCAACTGGAGGTGAGTAAAATTTAAAATCAGGATGGATTCTGACTGTAGTCATTAAAACCCAGAATCATAAAAGACAAAAAAGGGCTGTGGAAATGCACCGGATAAAAGGAGACTAAAGAGTCAGGACATCTAAGTGCAGTGTGTATGCTCAGTAGCTAAGTCAGGTCGGACTCTTTGCAACCCTATTAACTGTAGTCCACCAGGCTCCTCTGTCCATACGATTTTACAGTCAAGAATACTGGAGTGGGTTGCCATTTTCTCCTCCAGGGTGTCTTCCCTACCCAGGGATCCAACCCAGGTCTCTTGCATCTCTTGCATTGGCAGGCAGATTATTCACCACTGAACAACCTGGGAAGTCCATCTGAGTGCAGTACTTGCTATACCAGACCTTGTACTAGAGGGAAAAGTAGTCCTATAAAATTATATCATTGTTCAAATGACAAAACTAAAAATTCTAGATTAAAGTAATCATCATTATTGAATATATTAGAGGTGATGACCATACAGTGGCTCTTAAAAAAAAAAAAAAAAAAAGAATGCAACTATTTAAGAAATACACATTTAAATGTTTCCTACATGCATGCTCAGTGCTCAGTCGCTTCAGTTCAGTCTGACTCTTCTAAGACCCCATGAACTGTAGGCTGCCAGGCTCTTTGTCCATGGGATTTTCCCGGCAAGAATACAGAAGTGGGCTATCAAACCTTCTCCAGAGGATCTTCCTGATCCAGGGAACAAACCTAGGTCTACCCACATTGCAGGCAGATTCTTTACCACTGAGCTACTGGTGAAGCCCTATTGAAATGTTATGAACAAGTAAGAAATGATGCTTTTGACCTGTGGTGTTGGAGAAGACTCTTGATAGTCCCTTGGACTGCAAGGAGATGCAACCACTCCATCCTAAATGAGATCAGTCTTGGCTGTTCATTTGTAGGACTGATGTTGAAGCCGAAACTCCAATATTTTGGCCATCTGATGCAAACAGCTGACTCATTTGAAAAGACCCTGACGTTGGGAGAGTTTGAGGGCAGGAGGAGAAGGGGACGACAGAGGATGAGATGGTTAGATGGCATCGTCGACTCAATGGACATGAGTTTGGGTAAACTCCAGGAGTTGGTGATGGACAGGGAGGCCTGGTGTGCTGCGGATCATGGGATTGTGGGGAGTCTGACAGGACTGAGCTACTAAACTGAACTGAATCATAATGTGTGTAATTTAACCTCAAATGATGCAGGAAAAAAAAAATTGTGTGTGTAAGCAAAAGAGGCAAAGGAAAAGCAAATAGGGAAAGAATAAATAATAATCTGGTTAAAGAAAAATATTTTTACAACTTTTCTGTAATTTTGAAATTATTCACAAATAAAAATTAAAATAGATATTTAAATATCTATTTTAATAAAAATTAACATTAATATCTATTTTAATAAAAATTAAAAAAACAATATTAATTTCCAGGAAACATGAACTAAAACTATACTAAAGGAATTCTTTTAAAAGAGAGAAAAATTCAAGATGAAAACATAGAAGAAACTTTTCTCAGATGAAAAATACAGAAATGCAGGAAAGAATGCGGAAGGGAAAGTGTAAATGTCTGGGTAATTACAAATAATTGTTAGCTGTATCAAACAAAGCAATGTAGTCCAGATTATTTCCAATTAAATGTAGAATTTTAATTAACCTCCAATTACAATAAATAAATTAGTTTCTGGTCTTACATTTAGATCTTTAATCCATTTTGAGTTTATTTTTGTGTGTGGTGTTAGAAGGAGGTCAAGTTTCATTCTTTTACAAGTGGTTGACCAGTTTTCCCAGCACCACCTGTTAAAGAGACTGTCTTTACTCCATTGTATATTCTTGCCTCCTTTGTCGAAAATAAGGTGTCCATAGGTGTGTAGGTTTATCTCAGGGATTTCTATTTTGTTCCATTGATCTATATTTCTGTCTCTGTGCCAGTACCATACTGTCTTAATGACTGTGGCTTTGTGGTAGAGCCTGAAGTCAGGCAAGTTGATTCCTCCAGTTCCATTCATCTTTCTCAAGATTGCTTTTGCTATTCAAGGTTTTTTGTATTTCCATACAAATCTTGAGATTATTTGATCTAGTTCTGTGAAAAATACTGCTGGTAGCTTGATAGGAATTGCATTGAATCTGTAGATTGCTTTGGGTAGTATACTCATTTTCACTATATTGACTCTTCCGACCCATGAACATGGTATATTTCTCCATCTATTAGTGTCTTCTTTGATTTCTTTCATCAGTGTTTTATAGTTTTCGATATATAGGTCTTTAGTTTCTTTAGGTAGGAATATTCCTAAGTATTTTATTCTTTTCATTGCAATGGTGAATGGAATTGTTTCCTTGACTTCTTATTCTACTTTCTCATTATTAGTGTATAGGAATGCAAGGGATTTCTGAGTGTTGATTTTATATCCTGCAGCTTTACTATATTCATTGATTAGCTCTAGTAGTTTTCTGGTCGAGTCTTTAGGATTTTCTATGTAGAGGATCATGTCATCTGCAAACAGTGAGAGTTTTACTTCTTCTTTTCCAATTTGGATTCCTTTTATTTCTTTTCCTGCTCTGATTGCTGTGGCCACAACTTCCAGAACTATATTGAATAGCAGTGGTGAAAGTGGACACCCTTGTCTTGTTCCTGACTTTAGGGGAAATGCTTTCAGTTTTTCACCATTGAGGATAATGTTAGCTGTGGGTTTGTCATATATAGCTTTTATTATGTTGAGGTACGTTCCTTCTATTCCTGCTTTCTGGAGAGTTTTTTTTTTTTTATCATAAATGGATGTTGAATTTTGTCAAAGGCTTTTTCTGCATCTATTGAGATAATCATGTGATTTTTATATTTCAATTTGTTAAAACTCCTAGAGGAAAACATAGGCAAAACACTCTTCGACATAAATCACAGCAGGATCCTCTATGATCCATCTCCCAGTATAATGGAAATAAACGCAAAAATAAACAAATGGAATCTAATTAAAAGTAAAAGCTTCTGCACAACAAAGGAAACTATAAACAAGCTGATAAGACAGTCTTCTGAATGGGAGAAAACAATAGCAAATGAAACAACTGACAAACAACTAATCTCAAAGATATACAAGCAACTTATGCAGCTCAACTCCAGAAATATAAATGACCCAATCAAAATATGGGCCAAAGAACTAAATAGGCATTTCTCCAAAGAAGACATACGGATGGCTAACAAACACATGAAAAGATGCTCAACATCACTCATTATCAGAGAAATGTGAATCAAGACCTCAATAAGGTACCATTTCACACCAGTCAGAATGGCTGTGATCCAAAAGTCTACAAGCAATAAATGCTGGCGAGGATGTGGAGAAAAGGGAACCCTCTTACACTGCTGGTGGGAATGCAAACTAATACAGCCATTATGGAAAACAGTGTGGAGATTCCTTAAAAATTGCAAATAGAACTGCCTTATGACCCAGCAATCCCACTGCTGGGCATACACACCGAGGAAACCAGAATTGAAAGAGATACATGTACCCCAATGTTCATTGCAGCACTGTTTATAATAGCCAGGACATGGAAGCAACCTAGATGTCCATCAGCAGATGAATAGATAAGAGAGCTGTGGTACATATACACAATGGAGTACTACTCAGCCCTTAAAAGAATAAATTTGACTCAGTTCTAATGAGGTGGATGAAACTGGAGCCGATTATACAGAGTGAAGAAAGCCAGAAAGAAAAACACCAATACAGTATACTGACACATATATATGGAATTTAGATAGATAGTAATGACGACCCTCTATGTGAGACAACAAAAGAGACACAGAGGCGCACAACGGACTTTTGTACTCTGAGGGAGAGGGAGAGGGAGAGGGTGGGATGATTTGGGACAATGGCATTTAAACGTGTATACTATCATGGAAGAAACGAAGCGCCAATCTATGTTCCATACAGGATACAGGATGCATGGGGCTGGTGCACGGATGATCCAAGGAGATGATATGGGGTGGGAGGTGGGAGGGAGCTTTGACTTTGGGAGATCGTGTACACCTGTGGCTGATTCATAATGTAGAATAAAGTATTAAAAAATAAAATAAAATAAATACATTTATATTAAAAAAAAACACGAGAGCAATAACACAAAAAGTTGAAGGGAATAAATGTAAAAGTTTTCTAAGTTTATTTTTTTTTAAATTGATGCATGAGGTGGTAAAGGTAATAATTCATAGAGAATCTATTTTTTTAATTTATATTTATTTATTTATTTATTTTTAAATTACAATACTGTATTTGTTCTGCCATACATTGACATGAATCAGCCATAGGTGAACACAATCTCCCAATGCTGAAGCCCCCTCCCACCTCCCACCACACATCATCTACCTGTATCATCCTGTGCACCAGCCCCATGCATCCTGCTTGAACATAGACTGGCACTTCGTTTCTTACAAGAAAGTATACACGTTTCAATGACATTCTCCCAAACCATCCCACCCTTTCCCTCTCCCTCAGAGTCCAAAAGTCCACTCTATACCTCTGTGTCTCTTTTGTTGTCTCACATAGAGTGTCATCATTACTATCTTCTAAATTCCATATATATGCGTCAGTATACTGTATTGGTGTTTTTCTTTCTGGCTTACTTCATTCTGTATAATCAGTTCCAATTTCATCCATCTCATTAGAACTAAGTCAAATTTATTCATTTTAAGGGCTGAGTAATAATCCATTGTGTATATGTACCACAGCTCTCTTATCCATTCATCTGCTGATGGACATCTAGGTTGCTTCCATGTCCTGGCTATTATAAACAGTGCTGCAGTGAACATTGGGGTAAATATGTCTCTTTCAATTCTGGTTTCCTCGGTGTGTATGCCCAGCAGTGGGATTGCTGGGTCATAAGGCAGTTCTATTTGCAATTTTTAAAGGAATCTCCACACTGTCTTCCATAATGGCTGGACTAGTTTGCATTCCCACCAGCAGTGTAAGAGGGTTCCCTTTTCTCCACATCCTCTCCAGCATTTATTGCTTGTAGACTTTTGGATCACAGCCATTCTGACTGGTGTGAAATGATACCTCATTGTGGTCATGATTTGCATTTCTCTGATAATGAGTGATGTTGAACATCTTTTCATGTGTTTATTAGCCATTCGTATGTCTTCTTTGGAGAAATGCCTATTAAGTTCTTTGGCCCATTTTTTTATTGGATCGTTTATTTTTCTGGAGTTGAGCTGCATAAGTTGCTTGTATATCTTTGAGATTAGTTGTTTGTCAGTTGTTTCACTTGCTATTGTTTTCTCTCATTCAGAAGGCTGTCTTTTCACCTTGCTTATAGTTTCCTTTGTTGTGCAGAAGCTTTTAATTTTTATTAGATCCCATTTGTTTATTTTTGCTTTTATTTCCATTATACTGGGAGGTGGATCATAGAGGATCCTGCTGTGATTTATGTCAGAGAGTGTTTTGCCTATGATCTCCTCTAGGAGTTTTATAGTTTCTGGTCTTACATTTAGATCTTTAATTCATTTTGAGTTTATTTTTGTGTATGGTGTTAGAAAGAGGTCTAGTTTCATTCTTTTACAAGTGGTTGACCAGTTTTCCCAGCACCACCTGTTAAAGAGACTGTCTTTACTCCATTGTATATTCTTGCCTCCTTTGTCGAAAATAAGGTGTCCACAGGTGTGTGGGTTTATCTCAGGGCTTTCTATTTTGTTCCAATGATCTATATTTCTGTCTTTGTGCCAGTACCATACTGTCTTAATGACTATGGCTTTGTAGTAGAGCCTGAAGTGAGGCAAGTTGATTCCTCCTGATCCATTCTTCTTTCTCAAGATTGCTTTTGCTATTCGAGGTTTTTTGTATTTCCATACAAATCTTGAGATTATTTGATCTAGTTCTGTGAAAAATACTGCTGGTAGCTTGATAGGAATTGCATTGAATCTGTAGATTGCTTTGGGTAGTATACTCATTTTCACTATATTGACTCTTCCGACCCATGAACATGGTATATTTCTCCATCTATTAGTGTCCTCTTTGATTTCTTTCATCAGTGTTTTATAGTTTTCGATATATAGGTCTTTAGTTTCTTTAGGTAGGAATATTCCTAAGTATTTTATTTTTTTCGTTGCAATGGTGAATGGAATTGTTTCCTTGACTTCTTATTCTACTTTCTCATTATTAGTGTATAGGAATGCAAGGGATTTCTGAGTGTTGGTTTTATATCTTGCAACTTTACTATATTCATTGATTAGCTCTAGTAGTTTTCTGGTCGAGTCTTTAGGATTTTCTATGTAGAAGATCATGTCATCTGCAAACAGTGAGAGTTTTACTTCTTCTTTTCCAATTTGGATTCCTTTCATTTCTTTTCCTGCTCTGATTGCTGTGGCCAAAACTTCCAGAACTATATTGAATAGCAGTGGTGAAAGTGGACACCCTTGTCTTGTTCCTGACTTTAGGGGAAATGCTTTCAGTTTTTCACCATTGAGGATAATGTTAGCTGTGGGTTTGTCATATATAGCTTTTATTATGCTGAGGTATGTTCCTTCTATTCCTGATTTCTGGAGAGTTTTCATCATAAATGGATGTTGAATTTTGTCAAAGGCTTTTTCTGCATCTATTGAGATAATCATATGATTTTTATTTCTCAGGTTGTTAATGTGATGAATTACATTGATTGACTTTGCGGATATTGAAGAATCCTTGCATCCCTGGGATAAAGCCCACTTGGTCATGGTGTATGTATGATCTTTTTAATTTCTCTGGATTCTGATTGCTAGGATTTTGTTAAGGATTTTTGCATATATGTTCATCAGTGATATTGGCCTGTAGTTTTCTTTTTTTGTGATGTCTTTGTCAGGTTTTGGTATTAGGGTGATGGTGGCCTCATAGAATGAGTTTTGAAGTTTAACTTCCTCTGCAATTTTCTGGAATAGTTTCAGTAAGATAGGTGTTAGCTCTTCTAGAAATTTTTGGTAGAATTCAGCTGTGAAGCCGTCTGGATCTGGGCTTTTGTTTGCTGGAAGATTTCTGATTACAGTTTCAATTTCCATGCTTGTGATGGGTCTGTTAAGATTTTCTATTTCTTCCTGGTTCATTTTTGGAAAGTTGTACTTTTCTAAGAATTTGTCCATTTCTTCCAAGTTGTCCATTTTATTGGCATATAATTGCTGATAGTAGTCTCTTATGATTCTTTGTATTTCTGTGTTGTCTGTCGTGATCTCTCCATTTTCATTTCTAATTTTGTTGATTTGATTTTTTTCTTTGTTTCTTGATGAGTCTGGCTAATGGTTTGTCAATTTTATTTATCCTTTCAAAGAACCAGCTTTTTGCTTTGTTGATTTTTGGATGGTCTCTTTTGTTTCTTTTGCATTTATTTCTGCCCTAATTTTTGGATGTCTTTCCTTCTGCTAACTCTGGGGTTCTCTATTTCTTCCTTTTCTAGTTGCTTTAGGTGTAGAGTTAGGTTATTTATTTGACTTTTTTCTTCTTTCTTGAGATATGCCTGTATTACTGTGAACTTTCCTCTTAGGACTGCTTTTACAGTGTCCCAAATGTTTTGTGTAGTTGTGTTTTCATTTTCATTCATTTCGATGCATATTTTGATTCCTTTTCTGATTTCTTCTGTGTTTTGTTGATCATTCAGAAGGGTGTTGTCCAGCTTCCAAATGTTGGAATTTTTAATAGTTTTTCTCCTATAATTGAGATCTAACCTTAGTGCATTACGGTCAGAGCAGGTGCTTGGAATAATTTAGATTTTTTGAATTTATCAAGGTTAGATTTATGACCCAGAATGTGATCTATGCTGGAAAATGTTCCGTGTGCACTTGAGTAAAAGGTGAAATTTATTGTTTTGGGGTGAAATGTCCTATAGATATCAATTAGGTCTAACTGGTCTATTGTGTCATTTAACGTTTGCGTTTCTTTCTTAATTTTCTGTTTAGTTGATCTGCCCATAGGTGTGAGAGGGGTATTAAAGTCTCCCACTATTATTGTGTTATTATTAATTTACCTTTCATGCTTGTTAGCAATTGTCTTACATATTGCAGTGCTCCTATGTTGGGTGCATATATATATATTATAATTGTTATATCTTCTTCTTGGATTGATCCTTTAATCATTATGTAGTGGCCTTCTTTGTCCCTTTTCACAGCCTTTGTTTTAAAGTCTATTTTATCGGATATGAGTATTGCTACTCCTGCTTTCTTCTGGTCTTTATTTGCATGGAATATCTTTTTCCAGCCCTTCACTTTCAGTCTGTATGTGTCTGTTGTTTTGAGGTGGGTCTCTTGTAGGCAGCATATATAGGGATCTTGTTTTTTTATCCATTCAGCCAGTCTTTGCCTTTTGGTTGGGGCATTCAACCCATTTACCTTTAAGATAATTATTGATAAGTATGCTCCTGTTGCCATTTACTTTATTGTTTGGGGTTCAGGTTTATACGTCCTTTTTGTGTTTCCTTTCTAAAGTCTGTCCTTTAGTATTTGTTGGAGAGCTGGTTTGGTGGTGCTGAATTCTCTCAGCTTTTGCTTGTCTGTAAAGCTTTTGATTTCTCCTTCATATTTGAATGAGATCCTTGCTGGGTACAGTAGTCTTGGCTGAAGGTTATTATCTTTCATCACTCTAAGTATGTCTTGCCATTCCCTCCTGGCCTGAAGAGTTTCTATTGAAAGATCTGCAGTTATCCTTATGGGGATCCCCTTGTGTGTTATTTGTTGTTTTTCCCTTGCTGCTTTTAATATTTGTTCTTTGTGTTTGGTCTTTGTTAGTTTGATTAATATATGTCTTGGGGTGTTTTGCCTTGGGTTTATCCTGTTTTGCACTCTCTGGGTTTCTTGGACTTGGGTGATTATTTCCTTCCCCATTTTAGGGAAGTTTTCAACTATTATCTCCTCAAGTATTTTCTCATGGTCTTTATTTTTGTCTTCTTCTTCTGGGACTCCTATAATTCGAATGTTGGATCATTTCATATTGCCTTGGAGGTCTCTGAGGTTGTCCTCATTTCTTTGAATTCGTCTTTCTTTTTCCCTCGCTGATTCATTTATTTCTACCATTCTATCTTCTATTTCACTAATCCTATCTTCTGCCTCCAATATTCTACTATTTTTAGCCTCCAGAGTGTTTCTGATCTCATTTATTGCATTATTCATTATATGTTGACTCTTTTTATTTCTTCTAGGTCCTTGTTAAGCCTTTCTTGCATCTTCTCAATCCTTGACCCCAGGCTATTTATCTGTGATTCCATTTTGATTTCAAGATTTTGGATCATTTTCACTATCAGTATTCGAATTCTTTCTCAGGTAGATTCCCTATCTCTTTCTCTTTTGTTTGGTTTGGTGGGCATGTCTCCTGTTCCTTTACCTGCTGGGTATTCCTCTGTCTCTTCATCTTGGTTATATTGCTGCGTTTGGGGTGGCTTTTCTATATTCTGGGAATTTGTGGAACTCTCTTTCTTATAGAGCTTCCTCTCTGTGTTTGGGGTTATATCAGTGGCTTGTCAAAGTTTCTTGATTCGGGAGGCTTGCGTTGGAGTTCTGGTGGGTGGAGCTGGATTTCCTCTCTCTGGAGTGCTGTGAAGTGTGAAGTAACGGGTTACGAGACATCAATGGTTTTGGAGTATTTTGAGTTGCCTGTGTATTGAAGCTCAGGGGCTTGTTCTTGTGTTGCTGGAGAATTTGTGTGGTATGTCTTGCTCTGGAGCTTGTTGGCCCTTGGGCAGTGCTCGATTTCAGTATAGGTATGAAGGCGTTTGATGAGCTCTTATTGGATAATGTTCCCTGTATTCAGGAATTCTTCGATGATCTCAGGATTTGGACTTATGCCTCCTGATTCTGGTTTTCAGATTTATTTTTAGAATAGCCTCATGATTTCTCCATCTATTCAGCACTAATGTTAAAACATCTAGGTTAATGATGATAGGTTTCTCCACCTTGAGGGTCGTCCCTAGAGGATCGCTGAGTTACTTTGAGGGGAGAAGAGGGAGGGAGTAGTTAGAGGTGAGTGGAATGAGATGAGGTGGAATCAAAAGAGGAGAGAGCAAGCTAGCCCATAACCACTTTCTTGTGTGTGCTCCGAAGTCTGGACCGCTCAGAGGTGGTCACAGAGTTATACATGGAAGAGGAGAGGGAGGAAGTAGATAGAGGTGGACAGGAGGATAAAAGAGGGAGATGGAAAGGAGGGATACAGATCCGGCCAGTGACCAGTTCCCTTAGAATTCTCCTCCTTCTGGAACACACAGAGATTCACAGAGTTGGGTAGAGAAGAGGAGGGGGAGGGAGGGAGACAGAAGCCACCTGGTGGAGAAAAGAGAGATTCCAAAGGTGGAGAGAGTGGTCAAGCCAGTAGTCTCGCACTCATGTAAAACTGGGTACTGAAGATTAGGTTTTTAAAAGTACAAAATTGGCAACAAATACCAAAATGCCAAGATTAAAAATCTGGAGTAAAGATTGGATTTTCAAAGATAGAATATTGAAGAGAAGCAGAAGGAGAGAGAGATTTTTAAAAAATAAAGAAAAAAGTAAAATATAATAAAAACTCCAGAATTATTAAAAGACAACTTTCTCCACCAATAGGACTATATACGGCATTTGCTTTAACAATAAGGTTTTTTTTTTTTTTTGAAAAGTAATATTAGGTTATAAAAATAATAAATAGAAATATAGAAGACGTAAAAATTTAAGCAAGTTTAGGAAAAAAAAGGTGAAAAAGAAAAGAAGAAAAAACAAATTTAAAGAAGAAAAAAATTTTAAAGAAAGAAAAAAATTCTTAAAAAAAAAAAATCATGCTTCCACATCATCTTGCCCCCAAAAAATTTTTGATCATAAAAGTAGTAACGGTATATCTGGAGCTTTTTCTGTAGTTCTGGACTGTGTGGGGTCGCTACCAAGGCAGTTCCCTCTGTTTGACTTCCTCTGTTTGCTGGTCTCTTCCATGTCTGATTTCTGTCTTGCCACAGGGAGGGTGGTTGTGAGCTCTGCACTGGGCTTGCCCCTTTTGCTCCGTGGGATAACCGTGTGGGGCCTGCCCTATGCTTCATGCACTTCCCTGGTCTAAGCCGCTCAGGTTTGGCGCTCAGGAAGCCCCCTCTTGGTGTCAGGTTTGGTTGACCCTGGGCTACGTTCCCTTCTCAAGTCCGAGTGGCTAGGGAGTTTGGTGCGCACTATTGTTGCATCTTCTGGGCTGTCCAGGTCACTCAGTTTTCTGGGAGCTCCGCCGGGGCTCTTTCTCAGGCAGATGATGACTGTTCAGAGACCCCCAGAAATCTCAGTAATGAAACCTGCTTGCAATTTGGTAGGTAATGTCTCTCTTGAGCTGCGATTGCCCTCTTCCAGCGCTTAAGGCTCTGGGCTGCCTGTCGCCAGTGGGGGATGGTCTGCAGCCGGCTATTTCCGTTCCGTCCTTTGTTCTGTGCGCGGGCCTGTCGGTGTCTTATGTTCAAGCATTTTGCGTGTTAGTTATCCCCCAGTCTGGCTTGCTAGTCTGAGATAAATCGTTGTAGCCATGCTCGGACCCGATTCTGGCCCCCTTACACCCCGATTCTCGAGAAGAGCTCTGCAGCCCTACGTCTCCCGCAGCCCAATTCTTAGAAAGCACTGTCACGGGCGCGCTCCTCCCTGCCCAACCCCCACTGCTGTCGGACGCAGGCGTTTGCACTGCTTATCCGCTGGGGGTTATACTGTTGAATTCGTAATCTGTTGGTTTTAATTATTTATTTCTTCTTCCTTCCTGTTATTTTGCCCTCTGTGCTTCCAGGGCTCGCCCCATACACAGTTTGAGAAAGTTCCTCAATTTTAGGGAACCTCTCTTTTTAAGAGTCTCTTCCAGGGACAGGATTCCCTTCCCATGCAGGGATTCCCTCCCTACCTCCTTTGTCTCTATCTTCGTCCTTTAAAATAATTCCTACCAGGTTCTGAAGCCAATGATCTGCTTTGCTGGATGCCTGATGTCCTCTGCCAGCAGTCAGAAGTTATTTTGTGGAATTTACTCAGCGTTGAAATGTTCTTTTGATGAGGTAGAGAGGGAGAAAGTGTTCTCCCCATCGTATTCCTCCGCCATCTTTTTCCTCTCCTCATAGAGAATCTATTTTATCAAGAGTGAATATTATAATTGTTGATTCCACCAATAGTGTGAAAGTGTAAGTCAGTCAGTCGTATCCGACTTTTTATTACCCCATGCCCTGTATAGCCCATGGAATTATCTAGGCCAGAATACTGGAATGTGTAGCATTTCCCTTCTCTAGGGTATCATCCCACCCAGGAATCAAGCCCAGGTCTCTTACATTGCAGGCAGATTCTTTACCAGCTGAGCCACAAGGGAAGCCCAAGAATACTGGAGTGGGTAGCCTATCCCTTCTCCTGGGGATCTTCCCAACCCAGGAATTGAACTGGGTCTCCAGCATTGCAGACGGATTTTTACCAACAGTTATCAGGGAAGCCCCCATTCCAACAATAGATTAGGAAAATAATACGTAACTAACAAATTAATAGGAGAAGCAATTAGAATGATAAAATCTCTTGCTTACCCTGAAAGCAAAAACAAATTTTTTTAAAAATGAAAAGAATAGTTATATCAAAAACAAAACAGAAGTCATGTATGTAAACCTCTAATACCAATGATCTAAATGGAGCTAAACATCTTAGTATTTCCTTAGACCTATTAATATGTTGCACCCTATCAACAGATTTTTCTAATAATTAAACATCCATGCATTCTGGCTTAAACCTTAGTAGATTATAGTATATTATTTTATTAACTGTAATGTTAGGATCTTTTCACTGATATTGTGTTTAAGAGTTTCATCAATTATAATTTCTCAACATATCTTTTTCTATATAAGACATAGAATTGATGATGTCTTCAGCTAATTGATGATGTCAAGCCACTGTCTACTCACTTTCATAGCTTTGATTGAGGCAGAGTTTTAATTTTCATTGGGTTTCCTTCAATGGCAATGTGGTTTTCATCGATCAAGCCACCTTGCATCTCCTACCTCCACTGATTTTATAATTTTTTCTCTCTCAGTGATTTATATCATATACCCTATTATGTACCTGTGGATTTCTTTGTATTTATTTTGCTTTTGGTTCATAACACTTCTTGAATCTGTGGACCAAAGTCTTTCATTTCTCGTTTAGATAACTTTTCATCACTATCTCTGCAGATACGGTTTTGGCTTGATTTTTATCTTGTTACTTCGTGACTGTGTGTTAACTTTCTCATTTTCTGATTTGTTTCCTATGTCCTTTCATCAATATTTCATTTTATTCCTCTTTATGCTTTATTTTGAAAATTTTATATAGTTACTTTTCTACTTTACTAACACCCTCCTCTGCTATATCTAATAAACTGGTAAGCTATATATTGACTTCACAGTTTTAATTATTACACTTTTGTTAATAATTGTTTACATTCTTTTCCATGTATAAAATTCTCTTGTGATATTTTTATATTTATCTTATCATCCGAAAATTATTAGTCAAGGCTTCATAAAAGTCTGTATTTCATAATTCCAATATCTAGGTCAGTTCTGGGTCTGTTTCTACTGTTGTTTAATGTTTTGGTTTTTGGTTATGTTTTCTTGCCTTTGGGTTTCCTGTTAAAATGCAACTGAATGCTGGGTATGCTGTATACTAAATTATAGAGATTCTGTTCAACATTATATTCTTCCAAAGAAGATATACACTTATTTTTGACAGATAGTTAAAGTAGGGGAAAATCAGTAATCATAATTTTCATTTAGAATTGAGCTAATCTGAAACCTGAGTACGTTTCTATTGCCTGTTCACCTTACTTCTGTGCTATTACTCTTGCATTTTCCACAGTACATTTTACTGAGGATGTTAAACTCCATTTTTTAAGATCTTGCCAGCATTGTATACTATCAATAGCCTTGCTTGGCTGCTAGCAATTGTGCCACCTCTTCTCTTCTCTTGCCCCATTTACAAATTCTCAAATTACCTTTGAAGGAAGAGCATTAGGTAAAGTCAATGTTTTCCTTTCTTTCCTGAATTTTAGCCCCTCAATCTTGGCTCATTTGGAAAACTTGCACATCAAATTTTGTCTCCCTAGTCACATGACTCTATCAAAAACTTGGCTCATATTTCCAGTCTCTTATTTTCTGCTCATATTTTTAAAAATCTTTTAAGCCTTACACCATTTATTTATAACAAAAAGTTTTTGAGGTAAAACATGGCATCTCAATGTATTTCCCTACTTGTATGAGTCTGCTAGAACACCTGTAAAGTGAAAGTGAAAGTGAAGTCGCTCAATCATGTCTGACTCTTTGCGACTCCATCGACGTTAGCCTACCAGGCTCCTCCCTCCATGGGCTTCTCCAGGCAAGAGTACTGGAGTGGGTTGCCATTTCCTTCTCCAGGGGATCTTCCCCACCCAGGGATTGAACCCCGGTCTCCTGCATTCCAGGCAGATGTTTTAACCTCTGAGCCACCTGGGACAAAGTGCCAAAAACTGAGTGGCCTAAAAAGCAGAAGCTTATTGTCTTATAATTTTGGAGACTAACAGTCCAAAATCAAGGTGTTGGCAGTGTTGGTTCCTTCTGAAGAATGTGAGGAAAAGAGTCACTCCATACGTTTCTTAAATTTATGTTCCTTGGTTTATAAATGTATCACCCTAATCTCTGCTTTCATTTTCACAAGTCATTCTCTTTGTGGGCATCTGTCTCCAAGTTTCCCTTTCTAACTCAATTATAATTGCAATGACCCTATTTCCAAATAACATCATATTCTGAAGTACTGAGGGCTAAGATTTCAATATGTGAATTGGAGAGAGGACACATTCAAACCATAACGCTATACTCAAAACTCTGGTTCTTCAAGTCCTATCTGTTCAGGTATGTCTTTAATATCTTCAATATATTTTGCATTTTATTCAACTTTTCTAGTTGTTCTTAACAGAATATTTCAGCTGCTAACAGCTCATCAATAATGCTCATAAATGGAAGTCTCAAGTTTAATCCAAAATTATTAGTCATAGAAACATCAATATCTCAACCTTCTCTAAAAGAGAAGGGTAGAAATAGAATTGGGAGTATCTGTCCCAATTATTATTAGTTTCCATTTCACTTGATAATTCTTTTACTAGTTTTTGATTTCTAAATACCTGTTATTTTGAGAGCTATAGGTGGATTCTGTTTGATGATCACAGTGAAAGGAAGATGACCAGAATGGCACCTGAGGACTCAATCTGTTGGTTTTCTTCAGGCTGTGAAATTGTAGAAAAATGATACATTTTCTTGTCATGAGTGAAGTCTAAATTTTAAGGCTGTATAATGAGTGGTCATTGGAAAGGTTCCAAAGTTCACCTAGGAACTTGTATGGATATAGATTTTGACATATGTTACAATCTTTATCAGGATAGTGATAAACAATAAGATAGATGGGATGGGGGTGTGGGAAGGAGGTCCAAAGAGGAGGGGACATATGTATATGTAGCTGATTCACTTCATTGTACAGCAGAAATTAACATAACATTGTAAAGAAACTATATCTCAATAAAAAACAAAAACACAAAGTTGTAAAAGCAAAATTGGCAGTGTCATTTGAGGCAGATGCACAAAATACAGCAAAGAATTTCCATCCTATAGCAAACAACTCCATCTCATATCCTAAAACAGCACTGCCATGGCTGCCATAGATAAGTGACAGTAGCACTGGATTGACCTGTTTCCTTATTTTGTGTGCTTAATTTGGTTGTATAATATCAGTACGAAGCTCTTTGATTTATTATATTGAAAGGAAGTCACTGCAATACTACTATACTTAACTCCTCATAACAAATTCATCTCTGGTGAGAAAAGATCCAGATGCATTTCAGAAAGGTAGTCCAACTCTAATAATAACAATGTTTAATAGATAAAGGATACTTTCTTTACCATGTTAGTATTTCATACACATAAATTTGCTTTTTTTAAAGACTTCATATTCACATTTTTACTGCTGCTCACCTTGAATAAAGCGATATATCAAAGTGCTTAAGAAGTCAGATTTTAATCAGATACTCTAGCTTCAAAACCCCTAGAACATGTAATGTTAAGTGAGATCATGAGTAAGTTTATTCTCACTCTGTGATTCAGTTCAGTTCAGTTCAGTCACTAAATCTTGTGCGACTCTTTGTGACCCCATGAATCACAGTACGCCAGGCCTCCCTGTCCGTCACCAACTCCCAGAGTTCACTCAGACTCATGTCCATCGAGTTGGTGATGCCATCCAGCCATCTCATCCTCTGTCGTCTCCTTCACCTCCTGCTCCCAATCCCTCCCAGCATCAGGGTCTTTTCCAATGAGTCAACTCTTCACATGAGGTGGCCAAAGTACTGGAATTTCAGCTTTAGCATCATTCCTTCCAAAGAAATCCCAGGGCTGATCTCCTTCAGAATGGACTGGTTGGATCTGCTTGCAGTCCAAGGGACTCTCAAGAGTCTTCTCCAACACCATAGTTCAAAAGTATCAATTCTTTGGCACTCAGCCTTCTTCACAGTCCATACATGACCACCAGAAAAATGATAGCCTTGACTAGACGGACTTTTGTTGGCAAAGTAATGTCTCTGTGATTAAATATTTTTTAAAAATAGATGGCCCATAGTCTTGTTATAAAGATTAAAATGGATAACATAAGTTCTTCTGCCTCTAACACATTACCTGACTAAACAATGAGCTATTATTATTAATGAATAAATATAACTTGAACCACATTTCCTAAGCAGAATGCATGCTGTCTTCCAGACACACATTTGCTTAATCTCAAAACAAACATATATATATATATATATATATATATATATATATATATATGAAAGTGAAGTCGCTCAGTCATGTCTGACTCTTTGTGATGCCATGGGAAGTAGCCTGCACCAGGCTCCTCCATCCATGGGATTTTCTAGGCAAGAGTACTGGAGTGGGTTGCCATTTCCTTCTAATATATATGTATATGTATACTTAAATGTATTTATATATGTACATATTCATTGAATTTCAATAAACTTAATTGAACTTAGAAAAAAATCATAAAAGGGCTACCTTGGCCAAAAAGTTAAAGATGTTGATTGTCAAATAATTAAGAACAAAAGCAGAACCATTAAAGCTTTAGGGATTGCTAATCTTCACAGGAGGAATATGAGACAAAGCAACATTGAAATGTCATGCTGAGAGATAATTTTGTAATAAAGTCTTCAGCTCCACTGACTTCACTGTGATTTATTTTTTAATGAAAACACAGATTTTAAATATTTTAGTATTGCTAATATTTGGTAAACCATCAATAATAAAAATCTTAAAGTTTTTCTTGTTTTAGTCACCATTATTTTAAGATATTTGAAGAATCCTGAAATGTTTTATTTCTATCTTCCTTTATTCCAAAAAAAATGGATTTGAGGTAGGAATTCTTTAGTATAACAGAACAAAATAGACTGAGATTTGATGAGTAAATCTCTAGTAACCTATTTTGAAATGAAAACCATTCAATATAAACAAGAACTGATTTAAGTGAGAGCAACATGTATGAGAATCAAAATTTATTTCTTTTCTGTCATAATTATTTTACACAGGAAGATAACACCGAGGAATAATTTTGAATACAGTTATATACTCATTCATCACTGATATACTTTAGATGCTTATGAATCTATGATTTATGTCAGTTCCATATAGCTTCCTCTATATGGTCTTTTCAATTATTTGAAGAGTGAAAAGTAAAGGTCAGTGAAGCAAGTTTATCAGCTAAAATGTTTTCATTGATGGGTGATCAAGCCAAACTTAGCTTCCCAGATCCCACTCTAGAAATTCTCAACACATAGTATTAACATTTCTCTTTCAATCTTGCCTAATAACAATAGTAGTACTTGTAATGATGACTGTTCTAGTGAAAAATAAAAGTGTTTAATCCTGAAAGATGCTCCCTAGATCCCTCTAACTAAGGACATTTCAAAACACATATCCCTCCCTCCTATATTTATCCTCAATTTATTATCCTCCTTGTCTTTGTGGCATACACAATTTATTTTCCTTCCTCTACTACTGAGAACTAGTGTGGTTCTTGAGTGTGACACAAAATATACCACTTCAGATTTGTCTTTCACCCTCAACTAGCACTCATTCTATTTGGAAATTACTTTCCCTCCACTGAACTTCCTTTTATTACTGAAGTTTCTGCCACCAATCATAATAAAAACTGAAGTTTACTACATACGATTTATTATAGCTCCTTGACTAGATCTTTCATATTGTAATGCAGAGAAATTTGTATGGGATTTGATGCATATAGCATCATCAAAAGCAGATACTATTTGACAGAAAAGCCCCATCATTGGTTGTAAAATGAGCCTTTTACTTGGGTCTGTTGAAAGAAAAGAAAGAGGGACGTTCAGCTCAGGGCCATGGTATCAACATGAAAGAAAAGGAAAAAGCAATACATTTGTTCCACACTGGAGCACAAACAGTGAATATGTTACTACCAAGATCCAAATGGGCCTATCAATAAAAAAAAAAGTGACTGGAAACAAAGATCTCCTTTGATGTATTAGTTTTTTTTTTCTTTTGATTTCCTATTATGCACCTTTAGTCCTCTTGCATACCTCTTCTCCTCTCCTTTAAATAGTAGTTTAAAAATATAATCAGTGTATATACAATTACAACTTATAACCAAGAAACATCTATGACTATATTTCTTTACTTGTGTGCCTTTCTATTTTCCTAAATTAATAGGTAGTAGTGGTAAAGAATCCACGTGCCAATGCAGGAGATGTAAGAGACGTGGGTTAGATCCCTGGGTCAGGAAGATCTCCTGGACCAGGAAATGGCAACCCACTCCAGTATTCTTGCCTGGAGAATCCTATGGACAGTGGAACCTAGTGGGCTATGGCCCATGAGGTTGCAAAGAGTTGGACATGACTGAAACTACTTTGCACACACACACAACAATTGCTTGCATTTTTATTTGCTATATCAGGTCATTCTATGGTCATATAATTTTCCACATGAATAAAGTATGTTGAATGTACTCATTCTATTTGTTTTATAAAGAACTCCCTCTCAAAGAATATTCACTTCACGAATCAATTCAGATCTTTATTATCTAATTAGCTGTCATGTTAGACTTTCTCTCCTCTTTTCTATTGTGTTTAATACATCTACCAGGGATCCTACTTCCCCCTCTTTCTTGATTTACATATTTGCTCTGCAGAACCTAGTAAGAGCTTTCTGAGGAGGTATGCAAGGCACAGAAACATTTTCAGTCCTTTCCTCCCCTAAAATGTATACTCTTCATGTCCGTATGTGGGTTTCTATTTAGAAAACTGTCAAGATATTGTTCCACTGCCCACCAGAATCTCAAATTGCTACTGACATCATTGAGAAGTCTGACTCCATGATGATTTCTATTTCATTCTATGTGCTTCTTTTTCTCCCTTAATGCTTTTAGCGTCTTTGCTTTATCCTGTGTATCCTGAAAATTTACCCCAGATCTACCGTGTTTATTCATTGTTCTCTCATTAATACATTTCAAGTGGAAATATACATCTTGGATTTTGGATTTTCTCATAATGCCTTTGATCACTTTTCTCCTGTTTTCCTGTCTCTCTTCCTGAAATGCCTATTTGTCAAATTTTGGACCCACTGAACTGATCCACAGTTTTCTTATCTTTGCTGTTTGTTTATCTCCTTAATTCCTACGAAATTTCTTTAATCATATCTCCCAAACCTATTGTTGTTCAGTCGCTCAGTCGTGTCAGACTCTTTGCAACCCCATGGACTGCTACATGCCAAGCTTCCCTGTCCATCAACATCTCCTGGAATTTGCTTAAACTCATGTCCATTGAGTCAGTGATGCCATCAAACCATCTCATCCTCTGTCACCCCCCTTTTCCTATCTTTAATCTTTCCCAGCATCAGGGTCTTTTCTAATGAGTTGGTTCCTCACATCAGGTGGCCAAAGTATTGGAGTTTCAGCTTCAGCATCAGTCCTTCTAATGAATATTCAGGACTGATTTGATTTCCTTTAGGATTGACTGGTTTGATTTCCTTGCAGTTCAATGGACTCTCAAGAGTCTTCTCCAACATCGCAGTTCAAAATTATCCGTTCTTCAGTGTTCAACCTTCTTAATGGTTCAACTCTCACATCCATAAATGAGTAATGGAAAAACCGTAGCCTTGACTACAGATATTTGTTGGCAAAGTAAATGTCTCCTTTTAATATGCTGTCTAGGTTGGTCATTGCTTTTCTTCCAATGGAGCAAGCATCTTTTAATTTCATAGTGCAGTTACCATCTGCAGTGATTTTGGAGCCTGAGAAAATAAACTCTGTCACTGTTTCCATTGTTTCCCCATCTATTTGCCGTGAAGTGATGGGACTTAATGCCATGATCTTCATTTTCTGAATGTTGAGTTTTAAGCCAGCTTTTTCACTCTCCTCTTTCACTTTCATCAAGAGGCTTTTTAGTTTCTCTTTGCTTTCTGCCACAAGGGTGTTGTCATCTGCAGATCTGAGGTTATTGGTAACCACAATGTCTGTTTATTCTTAGCTATATGTCTCTACCTAGTAGTAAGGCACTGAAAAGGGGGATTTGCAGGTTTTTTGAATAGCTAAAGTTCATCCATTGCTGGAATTCACTGTAATTAATCAGACAGTGAAATTTATTTTATACTTGGGATGTTTCAAATTTTATTTTCTTCTACTCTGGGATATTTTCATTTCTCCAGAAGTAAAGATGCACTCCTATCTTACCTGCATAGTTATAAACTCTTTTCCTGGCTTTTGGATAATGTGATAATGTCACTTTAATCAATGCAAAGTTTCTGCAAAAATTCCTGCTTAGGATCAAGTGTAGCCAGGTAGTCATCCCTTTATTGCTGTGTCCAAGTCTGGAAACATTCTACTTTAGTTGCTATCTTTTGCAAGTCCCCAGTTAAACAGTCACAAGGTGGAATTGAGGAAATGGGGGCACATAATTGTTTCTAATGCAGATCTATAACAACTATATCTAATTTTAGTGTACTTCGTTCTCTGATACAAAAGTCTCTAATTACCAAGCTTTCCATGTCATGGCAAATGATTAATATCTTTTGGTATTTCCTTCAATATACATCTACAATTAAAAATTTCTTTTGCTAAATCAGAAACCATTCTTTCTGCCTTCCCTTTTTGTATATTGTTCTTTATGGTAATAGAATCCTAAACTTTTATTAAAGCAGGGTTTATAAGATTCTTATTCTTCATGTATGATGTGTGTGTATGTGTGAGTGTGTGTGACAGAGAAAGTGGGGGGTAAATTTTTGGAGGAAAAGGAAGAAACTTCTTTAGTTTTCCACCTTTAAATTAAAATTTAGGAATAAATTTCTAATTAGCCTTGAGTCAGGCTCTTACCTAAACATCTAATTCCCCATTAAGTAACAAAACAAAGTACAATGAGTATTATAGTCTCTCAGTATATGAAGCTTAAAAGGAAAAATAATCAGCAGTCATTTTCCGTAGAATCTAGTACTGTGTTGGGTTTTTGTTGTTTCTTTTTAATTTGCACCCATTTCTCTAGACCTAAGGATTTTGCTTATGACTATAACTTGTCCAGGTTTCATTACTTGAACAGTATATTGAGCTAAGTATAGCTCATATTAGAATAAAACAGGTTGGCCTCCCCAGAAGAACAACAAAAGCTCAGATCTGGCTTGAATATACACCACAGGAAGTATATTTTAATCAAACTATGTCAACTTAGATTGCATAGTTTGCACTTATCAAATATTCTTTCTCTAAAATTCATCAAGATAATCTGGTCTTTAGAGATAAACCATTTAACATAGTGCTTAAGAGCATGAGTTATAGAGCCAGATTTTTAGTTTTGCATTCTCGCACATCTGTTTCATAACTAAAGTGAGTATTTATAGTTTCTGTGCTTCACGTTTGTCAAAATAGGAATGCCAGTGAAATTTTCTCTAGAGATATTATGAGTTTCCAATCATTTTAAACATATAAAACACTTAGGACAATATGCAATAAATATTAAAGATTACTTTTACAACAGAACCAATATTATTTTCTAAGTTGGGAATTTTGACCATAAATTCTTCTATGATTTATAAGAGCTGATAACTTTGGCTTTGCAGGCTTATATAAATAACCCACAGTCTTATAAAAATATCTTAAACTATCAAATAAATATTTAGCATAATTTTGCCACCAACAGCATTGCTATAAATGGAATTATAATTAATGGTTTTGGTTAAGTATAAATTAAGAAAACAATGTGTTCCTAAGATAATGTGCACGCACCTTGAATTACAGGAAAGGGGAAGAAGGAAGAGAAAAGAAAGAGCCAGGGACATGAGTCCGTCATTGGCTGCCATCAACTCAAGAAGGCTGCTGCAGGACCTCACAGGAAGTTTGCTATCTCAGCAGAATATATGATATTGTGACATTGTTGAGGAAGTGAGTGTAGTAGGGTGTGGAGGAAATTGGTAAACTGTTCACTTTCTTTTAAAAACAAAATGTAACTGTTTTCATCCTATAAATGCGGAATTCCAAAATCTCATTCCTATACAACTAATTTTGCTCTTTTCACATGCATTCTCTGAAATTTTATATTTAATCAGATGTCA